>CM024756.1:28956600-29172679 GCA_014218235.1 Colocasia esculenta
ATTGTCCTACCCCACTTGACCAGAAAATTTTCGGATCTACACACCTCGAGGATTGCATGTAGATCAGGTAAACTCCTCCCAAAATCGAACTCGAGACTTCTTACTTTTAAACAAGAGTTCTTACCGATCGACTCAGCTGGGATCCTCATGCATGGTAAAAAGATAGGGGGACAAAAGGTCTCCCCCTACCATGCATAAAACCATTATTGGTGCTCCGAAATTAAGTACCTCCTGCAGGGTGAGCCTGCATTAATTAAGCAAGATAGAAAACAATATATTGGAGTCTCAACGCAGCAGGAATCCAAGAGATCCAAGCCATATATATATAGGAAGCAAGTGCCACACTCTGGCCAGTACGTTCGTGATAGAGGAAGTCCCACCGAACGGAATCCAACGCAGACCGATCTGCCTTAAGCAGATACGACGTCTTTTAAATCTGGAAGGTAGATCTTTATAAACAAATGTTCTGCCAGGAACACATTGTGATGGATATTTGGTCTCCCTGATTGAGAAAAAGGCTGACTGCAGGTTCAAACGGATTATGAACTTTGGAAGAATATTGGCCATGATTAATTAGAGACTACCCTGCAGAGAATAGTTCTCTTTGTTTGTTGTTATAAGTTCTTTTATTTTGCCGCCACTGATGGGATATTGTCATCGTCGCCGCCTCCACACATCCTAAAATATAGACGGCACTAACGTACGAGTTTAAAAAGAAGAAAATATTTTTAATTACCAAAAAAAAGTTTTAAGCGTATAAGAGAGAGAGACGGAGGGGCCGGATATAAGTTGAGGATAAATTAGTCTTTCCACCTTTAATCTAATCATGGTTGGATTCTATTGGCAGAACCTAATTAAGTTGGGGGAACTTGTTATGTAATTAATATACATTCAAATATAAGATATATTTGATGAGCTCAAGATATTAATTTCCATGCATTTCTGTAGGTAAAAAGGGCACACACCAGGATATATATATATATAAACAGGAGGGATGCTAGACGAACTCTGCGAGGATAGTGACTCCATGCAGACCTTCATTAGGGAACGTACATACGTACGGCACGCACCATCCCCTACACGAACGTTAAAATCAGGATTTCAGAATGATGGATGAAGAAATGTTTTAGTTGTACAAGCTTTAAGTAATGAACTTATATTAATCCATATATATAACAAGGAGAGGGGCACTGTTAGTCGCATTGGTTAACTAATTAATGCGAACTCGTAAGAGCAGTCCAAGGTGCAAATTAATTCCAGATTAACGTGATATTGGTGAGAGAAGGCGGCAACGGGGAACGTAGAGATTGCGTGCAAGCAACGTGATAAGTGGTACAAGAGCATCGATTTCTGCTGCCCGTGCAATGATCGATAGAGACGAATCATCAGCACGAACGATATCGATCGGTTCAATTCGGGAGACCGAAACCAAAGCGATATATATTCTTATAAGATGAGCCTAATTGGCTATTTGTGGTCATCATATTGTAACCTCTATTTACAGAGAAGTGCAAATATAAGTGTACAAAAACTAAACTATACGTTGATTTGACACGTGCAAGAAGATATGATCCGAACCATGGTTTAGATTACTACCAATGCGCTCAGCCCACTGGCTTAAGAAATTTTCCATCAAAGTGAAGAAAGGAGAGATCCTCGTATATATCTCTAGCTGTTGCTCCACGTCATCATCCAATACACAATTTTTATATTTGAAGAGGATAAATGTTTAGTGACTTTTATAAGGACTAGGGTAATATATATGATATAAATTACTTGACAAGTGTGGGAGTGTTTCCACTGTTCGGTAATAGGCCGAACATGATTCTCACTTGAGAATTGGGAGAGAACGGTCGCCGGTGCAGATGATGATTTGCAAGAACAGAACGACGTTAGGGGAATCCGGTTGAAGAACTGAGAGAACCCTCAGATACTTAAGTTAGGGATGACTATGGAGTGGGGCAAAAAGGAAAGGGTTCTTTTGGTGTGTGTTCTCGCGCGAGGACGATTGTGAGGGATAATTATTGTGTACCTTTGTATGAAGGTTACCATTCCTTATATAGGCATGGGACCTGAACGGTCCGGACACACCTTTCTCTAATGATGGTTGAAAGGGCGCGACTGCTGAGTTCCCAAGACAAGTGATGTCTGTTCAAGACGTCCCCTGGGACTTCGCACTGGTACTACTCTAGTTTGCGGGGAGGCGTGTCGCGTCATCCCATTAAATGTTGTTGGGAGGCCAAGGGCCACTCAACATGGTTGCCAGTGTGGAGGTACCAGACAAAAGTCAAGAGCCTTGTTCGGTGAGGCTCAGGGCCTTCTACCGAGCAACTGGTGCTTGGTGACCTTATCCTATTCGGATATGTTCAGAGATGTTCGGAAGCTAGGTTCCGTAATGCCCTTGGATGTGTGGCAATTGAGGCGTGTTCGGGAACTTAGCTGTCACCGAGGACACGTGACTGAATAGTCGTCACTCTGCTTCCTTATTGGGTCATGATGAGACTATAGGCCTAAGAGGCCAGAAATGGCCTATACACTTGCCCCTCCCTCTCAAGTCTGCTCGGATATAACTTGAGCACTTGAGAGAGGATATGACTGTATGGCACCGTCCTTTTGCATTAAATGTGACGCTGATCGTAACAGGACGTATGGTTGTTGACGATGACACCAAAGCTTCTTTGGGGTTCCGGTTTTATGATGGTGGAAGAGACACTAAATGACTAGGAGACTCAAACAAGCCGTTCGAGTGGGTTGTGTCGAGCGGGCAAACCGTCGTTTTGATCTGAATTTTATGCCTCTTCTTCTTTATAAAGAAGGGAAGAGGTGGGAATGCTCCACACTTTTCTACTTTGAACATTTCCCCCTCATATGCACTGCTAGCTTCCTTGTCCTCCACATTTCCTCTTCGTTCGCTCTCCGTTCGCCTACTTCTCTGACTCCAGCACCGATAGCACAGAGGGAAGGAAAGGCGTGGTAGGTAGATACGAGCGGACGATGCCGGCGAAGACAAAGGGCCTGAAGTATCGATGCTTCGAAGACCTCCGTGAACGATTTTGGATTGGAGAGGAGTACGAGATCGTTTGACGCGCGAAGACTAGTCGTATCTGACAGATAAGCCAGGCTGCTTTGTGCTCCCCTAAATCTCCTAGAGCAGAGAGTTCAGGCTACCGGTGCCTGGAAGAGCCCCCATCAACTGAGCCTAACTCGTGGCAGACGATCTTCATCTTCTATAGCATGTGCCAAAAGCGTAGGCTCCATGCTTCGGAGGATCTATTCTAGAATCACTTCAGCTTGGCATCGTCGTCGCAGTCGGGTACAGATCATGTACCTCAAGCATCACCCGAATAGGAGCAGATCAATTTCTCCCCCGTCTATCCAACAACAAGGGATGGACTGATCGGTTGTTCTTATGGGCGGAAGAGGGAAAGTGGCTCCATGGGAGTGGGGGATTTCCTACTCGGGTCTGGAGCCACTGAAGAAGGTGGATGTCGCGCCCTTCTTAATCAAGATACAGCCAAAGCTTCCCTGGAGTTGTCAAAGGTGCTCGTGTCGAAGGCCAAGCTGCTTCTGACAGAATATAAGCTTGTTAAGTACAAGCTGAGCCGTGCATGGGGTAAGTCTTTTCCCTTGTCCTTTTGCTTGTCTTCGTGTGGTTGTAGGATTTTTCTGACACCTAATTCTATTATAGATGCTGCGAAGGAGGCCGCTGGTCGGAACCAGAAAGGACCAGGCCTATATGCCGAGTAGATCCCCGTCAATTTTACTGACGTGCATTGGCAAGGACGCGCCGACGACAACGGAGGACGTCTGCACTATCGCTGGGGCACAGTCTTCTGGGCGAAAAAGCATTGAAGATCTGTCTTCGGAAGGAAGTCGTGACCCCAGGAGGAAGACCGATGAGAGGCCGAGGAGGAGGAGGAAGATGATGCCCCCCCACTCCAGCTTTGAAAGAGGAGAAGCTGGTGAAGGCAGCAGAGAAGAAGAAAGCGGAAGCTGGCCGTGGTGGAGCTCCCGCCCGAAGAAGCGTTCTCGAAGATTGGGTTCCTCGGCCCAGAGACGTGGTCATCATCAACGACTAGTCTGATGGGGGCTTCGTGGAGGAGCTAGCTGGGGCGTTAGAGCCCTTAGCGCCCGTGATGGAAGCGAGGCAACGACGGGCCACAGAGGGGCACACTGTGGCGCTCGCCCTAGGGGCACCAGAAGTGTCCGGGGAGGAAGCGCGGCTTCGACCCTGACTACGGAGGTGCGGCAGCAGCATTCTTGGTGGAATAGACAGTTGTGGTCCCTACCGAGCAATCGAGGGGACCATGATGAGGAGATGATCCCACGGAGGGTGCTTGCAGGTGATGCCGAGGACCTAGGGCCACATCGGCAAGGATTGTTACCGATGATGCAGCTGAAGAGCCGATAGCTCCTCCCAAGTAGGCCATCGGAATGACCAATGCAAGGGCATAGTGGATGAAGATCGCTCACCCCTGACGAGGGTGTCGCGGGGAAAGGTCCTTGCTTGCCCTCGGAGGCTGATCTGGAGGCAGCTTGAAGTGCCTCCGAGCGAGTCCTTCCACTAGGGCCTTGCCCCCTGCCCTACTGCCAAAGCAGTGGAGGTGCTAGTGCGATGTCAAGGGGGAAGCTCAGAAGACACTGGTGGCGAGGACAGAGGAGAGGTCCTGCTGCGGAGAGGAGAAGGCCCGAGATCGACATCGAGAGCTCACGTGCAGTATTCTGCGATCGATGAAGATGCTCCAGAAGCTGGCGTCATGGGAACAGTTTTGAACAAGTCTTATGGTATGTCAAGATTAGAGGCCGAGCAGCAGAAGGAGATCAATGATTTCGACGTAGTGAAGGTCGCCGAGCAAAGACTCAGTGCTGCAAAAGCAGAGAAGGCCTCCCTCGCGAGGTTCTCCACGAGGCTAAAAGATTGAGGAGTCGCTGAGTACAAGGTTGGGCCAAGTTCCAGCGGATCTGGAGCAGTACGGCATAGCTGCTATGAGTTCGCCTCGAAGTTGGTGACCATCGGGGTCGTCAACAGGCTTCCTTCGAGTACAATTGTGAAGCTTTCAGGGCCGCCCTTCAAGTTAACTGTTGAATTATGGCTATTTAAATAACCATACTCACTGATTGATCATTGTTTTAATCTATTTTTGATGATGACATAATTCTAGTCAATCAGTTAAGCACAAAACTTCAACAATGGGTTTTGATGATGACATTTTGTACACAATCTGATGCATATTGTAAATAGGTGGAAAGATGTGAGTTGGTTCTTTGGATAATACTAAAAACCTTCCATGAGATGATGTATACACACTCATACTTTGATTTTAATGACGACTACAACATTTGATGGTATGATGTCTGTGGACGGTTCGTTTCCGCCCCGTCGTCGGATCTCTCGGACGCGCGGAAGCCGCCGGGCTCTAGTTGGCGATGTAGGGGTCGCCGGTTGACCACGTTGACCCTCCGGTTGACTAAATTGACTAGAAGAAAAACGAAGCAAACAAGCGAAGCAAAGGAGATTTGGTGATTGCCAGGGCCTTACCTGTGCCCAAGGAGTTGCTGTGATCACGTCGGTGCAGTGGCCTCACGTTGCGGGTGATGGTGGGACTTCAACTTCTCCTCCTTCGGCCGGCCAAAAGAGAAGAGCCCCGTAGTCTTCTGCGGGTTGTTCCTGCCAAAACAAAGA
This sequence comes from Colocasia esculenta, assembly GCA_014218235.1. Lineage (NCBI taxonomy): Eukaryota > Viridiplantae > Streptophyta > Magnoliopsida > Alismatales > Araceae > Colocasia > Colocasia esculenta. The sequence goes on from CM024756.1 coordinate 28,962,284, forward strand.
CTCTATTAGACTCTAGGGAGTGTAGTAAATACTCAAAACGAAATAAGAAAGACCCAAAAGGAAGGTCCCGTACCGGTGCGGACTTGAGAAGAGGGGTGGCCAAATGCTATGACCACCCTTCTTCCCTCCATTTTTGGTTGGGAAACCCCTTTCTAGGTGTGTAGGAGGATAACCTACGTGCCTAGTGTGAGTGGGAAGGTGTGTGCAACATGCAAGCTAGCTAAAAAAGTAAGTAAGAGAAGAGAGAGGAAAGGAGATGTAGATCCTCGTTGCTGGTGTTGTGGCTCCTTGCAAGGGCTCCTCCAGCTCCAAAGTGAGCCTCCTGAACGTCCCAAGTGAGAGAGAAAGGGAGGATGAGTAGTAGAAGGTGAGGTGCAAGTTTCTCTCTCCTCTCTCAAAGTGGCAGCATAAGGACGTCCAGCCTCCCTCCCCTGGTTCAGAGGGCTCAAGGGGTGTTAAATAGGCAGTGGAGCTCGGGGTTGGAGTGCCTAGGATGCTAAGTGTGAAGAAGCACACTTGTACATGTGGCAATCTTTGTGTTAGAGGTCCAACCAATGGGGGGAGGCCATGTAGGATTTTATTAGGTCAAAGGACTGCCTAGGTGGCCCATATGCCCGTTGGGAACGGCTATGTGCGCTGCATGGCCGAGACAAGGGCGCTAGTGGGCTGGAATCTCGGGTTAGTTGCGCAGACCTGGTAAACCTATTGACGTCCAGAGATCAGGCCGCCAACCTCATGCAGGCGTCCAGGAAGGTGGACGCCAACTTGGGTCAGCGTCCAGGGGCTTGCCGCCAACCAGTAGTCGGCGGCCATCGATGCTGCCGTCTACATGGGATCCGAGGCTGGTCAACAAATGGTCAAACGAGGCTTAATGGGCCAAATAACCTTGCGGGAAATGGGCCAAATCTCGCGTCTACAAATGCCCCTCCGAGACGTCCGGTCTTGCAAGGGAGCAGAGCGGACTGAAAGGTTGGTGTCTCGGTAAACAAAGGACGCGGAGATTTAATGGAAGGGCCATCTCCGAGGATAGGAGTTCTAGCAAACCAAACGAAAGAGACAGGCTAGAAACCGATGACATATCGTCTGAGAGACAAATAGGGGTAAGAAAAGGGTGATCTGCCCGTGTAACTACAACTGCGACCCAATGGCAGGGTCCCTGGCATGGCCGTGTTGGACTTTGACTAGTTTCCGGTGTGTCTGAGTCAAAGGAGTTGTAATATGACGGTTGAATCAGGAGAGTCTCATAACCGGAGCTCGCGGGCTCGCTGGCCTAATCAGGACGTCGGTCCCGAATTTAGGAGGTCACAAAGACAAGGAGTTGGTTGATCTCTCAAAGGATTATCAAAAGATTCTAACTGGAATCACATGCCTGGAAAGCCTGAAGTCCGGAATTAAGCTCGCGGCTGGCGAAGGCTCAAGTGAACTCAATAAGGCTGGAATGATCATTTGTGAAAAGCACGGTGGGACAAGTGGAGAAGGGGCAACAAAGACCCGATATCAACCTGGATAGTCATGAAGAGCGGACCCAGTAGGCTACCTGAGCTGGGGAGCCATGGAGCAATCATATGATCGAGGAAAATCACCATTTTTTTTTGAGTGTTAGTAAGAGAATGTTAGCAGTGAATATGCATGCTGGTGTGGGTTGCCTATCTAAAACGTAAGTTAGCACCAGAGGAAAATTCTAAAGGCCATACGAATAACTGAGAGATCGCAAACCCATCATGGTTTTGGTGAAGGGGAACTCAGGGTTCACGGTCGCCAAGTTATTCGCCTCTGGTGGGGTCCTATGTTAGACATACCTGTAACGCTCAAGGTCGCATGAGCGTTCCGAATTGAAGCGCAGCTTGTGCTTAAGATATCTGCAAAACACTCGAAGCACAAGATAAAGGATAATGGCCATATAAAGATTAAGAATTTAAAAACTTCCGGTCAGTAAACGTCCACATCGATGGCCGCCAGTACTCTGGTAACGTCCACAGATGTGGCCGCCAACCTGGAACTGACGTCCACCGATCTGGACGCCTACCTGACAGCGGATCAGACCGAAAAAATAGGTGATGGAGAGTCCATAAGGACTCTCTCATCTCCTACCTCCGTCCCTCCCTGCTCCTGCTGCGAACCAGAGAGCTAAGAGACAGAAGAGCACAGCAAAATGGCCTCCTCATCAACCTAACGATCCACAGGCGCGAACCCCGGGGTTCTGAGTGAAGTTCCAGGTCACCTGAGCACACGTCTGGCTAACGGGGAGGTAAGCAATGATTGTTTCTGATCTTTCCTGGGCTAAAAACGCCCCAAACAGCACTCTTACAAAACCCCGCCCTCATGCAGGAGATCCCGGCATTCCCAAGCCAAGGCCAGGTACGGGCCTTTTCCTGGCTTGTGAATCTGGTGAACGCGATAACACTGGACATGCGGAGCTTCATCGAAATGTGGCATTTGAATTTCATGGTGGTTCTGGCGAAGAACATGAAGGATATGTGGTGGGGATTCGACGCCCTGGGGGCGTTAGTGGAGAGGTGGCATCCGCACACGCACACATTCGTGTTCCAGGGCTTCGAGGCGAGCATGTTGCTGGAGGAGGTGGAATTGTTCCTGGGGTGGCAGCGGTGCCTGGAGTATGATGCGGCGACTCCTCTCCTCCCGTGGGAGGAGATCCTCGCGGACATCGTACGAGACAAGAAGGAGGTGCTGCGAATGATGAACAAGAATGGGATCTTCCTGGACCGGCTGGCTTGGTGGTTGATCCAGCATGCCCGGGAGATTGGCGGAGAGAGGGCGACGTGAGGACTGACTCTTTGCCTAGCCGGGGTGTTCCTGTTCCCCACGAGCGGCGACTTCATCCTGTACGAGCATGTTGGCATACTCACTCTGCTATGGTGCGGGCAGTCACTTGCCCCTGCAGTGCTGGCCCACCTGTACAGTTCGCTCACCACCATGAGCCTAGGCGGACGCACATGCGGGAGTTTGTTTCTGCTCCAGGTATGGATGGAAGCTCATCTAAAGTTTGATTTTGCTGATGCACAACCTACCCCCTCCAGAGTCTTCCTTCGGAGTTCAGTGTACTGTAGCAGGGCATGGTACGAGCCAGAGGATGAGATCAAGTGTGTGACCGCACACTTGAAGGGCCGAGATGCTTGGAGAGATCATTTAGCATATCTGGGCATGGATGAGTTCATCGTGAGGCCACTGTTCATGAGGACTATCGAGTTCAGAGCGCGGACCAAGGAAGACAAAGATTTATGGTTGATTGGAGCAGATCGGATGGTGGTGTACCAGCCACATCGGTGCCACTGTCAGCTTGGGATTCCACGGGGAATTCCCATTTCATTCAACGGCATCGACATGATAGTTACCGGAAGAAATGAGAAGCTGATGAAGAAAGCGATGAAGGTTTGGGCGAGACATACAGTGAGCAGGAAGGTGGGTTTGGCTGTTCAGGAGAATCGGGAAGAGATTCGGAAGTATGAGGAATACAATTATAGCATTCTTCCCGTTGCCTGTGGCTATTTCATGGCCCGCAGGGCAAAGTGATGTACTTTTCAGATCTGAATAAGTGTAACACAATTGGATGAATAAAGATGGTTTTTTTGCATTTGTGTTCAACTGACTTGCATTGATTGATATGTGGAATGGAATGTGGTGAAATGGGTATGAAATGACCTCAAAGATGTTCAAAAGACTGTGCTGTGAGGACTGAGCGCGGAGTAGTTGGCGTCCACATCGATGGCCGCCAACCAAAGAAACAAAGGACTGACGTCCACATCAATGGCCGTCGACATTCAAAGTAGATGGCCAGACATGGTCGCTGACCAGACTTCGAGGCCTGACATTTGAAGGGACATTGACGTCCAAACCCTAGCCGTTAAGTGTACGTCAGCGGCCTGACGTTGACGTCAGATAAAGTTAAACGGCCCGAGGTTGACGTTGAACCAGGAAACTGCCTTTTTTTTAAACCGACACCTTCTCCCGGCGCCATTCCATCTTCCAAGCCCCGGGAGAAGGAAAACCGAGCCCATACCTTTCTCACTTTGCTCGAGATCACAATGAGGAGGAGGGAAAAGAGAAGGATTCTCCGGGACCGTCGCCAACCGGAGGAGGAAGAGGAGGAAATGGCTACGGCGGAGGAAGAGGAAGAAATGGCGGTGGAGGATGCACCGGAGGGGGAAGAGACCGAGGGAGGAGACGAGACGGAGGCGGAGGCACCTCGACGACCACGGGTGAGTATTCTAAAACCCTTGTGGATGCATTTTTAATTTGGTGAAAAGGAAGGAAAACAGGGGAAGTGCCGTCGGGACAGACAGGAACTTGACGGCAACATCGGTTGCCGTCGAGTTCCTCCTGGCGTCCACCCCCTTGCCGTCAAGGTGATCTTGACGGCAATGGGTTGGACGTCGATACAGGAACTAAACGGCCACCCCATTGACGCCGATTATGAGTAAACGGCAGACCCCTTGCCGTCAGTTGAAAATCAATGGCAGTCGATGCTGACGTTAATATTTCTGTGTTTTCTGCAGGGTAAGGGCCGAATGAGGAGCAGGGTGACCTGGGACCTGTGCTGGGCGTGGTACCGGGCCCTGCCAGAGGTCCAGCAGACCCGGATTGCTCGGATGGGTTTCGGGCATATCCTGTCGGTGCGGCCCTTCCACGTGGACGTACCGTATCTGGAGGCACTCCGGGAGAGGTGGGAGGAGGATTGCAAGGCATTCATCATGCCTTGGGGACACATGATACCCACATTGGAGGATGTGGCGTATCTGACGGGACTGCCGGTTCAGGGAGAGCCGGTAGTCGGACTGGAGAGGAGGGACTACTATGACGACATAGTAGAGCTACTGGGGCCAGAGTTTGTGGCCGGGAGGAGGAGACCGATCCGGAGCATCCTGCTCGGATCGTTGTCGGAGGCGGTGGGCCTGAGAGGTAGGAGGAGAGGGCCTTTGGAGAGTTTAGATAAGTTCTGTACAGGAGTGAGAGGAGCATTGGATCTGGGGGACAGGAGCGAGGAGCGCTCGATCCGGATCTTCGTGTCTTACCTACTTGGGCGGCTCCTGTTCGCGACGCAGTCATCTCAGATGAACTGCAAGTTCGTGCTGCTTCTTCGAGATCTGGCACAGGCGGGGAAATATGCTTGGGGAGCTGCGATGCTAGGACATCTGTTCTCACTTCTACCCAGTAGCTCGCAGCGTTCACAGATGACTGGGGGCTTCACCCCCTTCCTTCAGGTACGCAATTTTCCTTTAAAGATCATCTTGAATTTCAATTGATTAAATTGCTTGACTGACTGACTTTCTCTTCTTGCAGATCTGGGGGTACACCCGCTTCCCCATGGGGCGTGGGACACTGGTAGAGGGGCGCCAGACGATGGTGCCTCTCATGACGAGGTGGGAGGTGGCCCCGGACCCCAGGGTCACAGACAGGAGAGCAGGGGATGTGCGGGTCGCACTTGACCACTACCCACACGAGCAGGTAAGAAACCCTCAACTAGCTTTTGCATTCTTTCAATTACTGCTGCATTTGATGTTACTGACCAGTGTCTTCTTGTTTTTCTCAGGTGGTGTGGACCCCATACCGGCAGGTCGCCCCTTGTTCGACCGCCACCTCCTCTTACTGTGCCTTGGGACATGTGAGGTACTGTATTTGGAGTTGGTGGTGCGGACACTGGGCTGGCACCAGCCGGCCATCGAGGTGCCCTCCCTCGGGAGAGAGGGACACTCGCGCCGGCGATTCTTCGCCGAGGACCGCGACTGGGGTGCAGACCACGGCAGCACAGTCGCGTACTAGCGCGAGGGAGGTGAGCAGGTGATCCAGCAGAGAGACCTCCAAGACAGCTCAGCTTACATGGAGGACTACCAGGCACGATATGCCGGGCGACTCCGGCTTGACCGACGAGTGGTAAGTGAACTTCGATCTCTAAGCCTTGATTGGTGGATTGCTTTATTTGATTCTAACCTTGAAGTGCATTTAGTAGATGCCGGAGTCACAGGCCATCCGCCTTTTAGAGGGGCGACTGGCCGAGCAAGAGGTGGAGCTGACGAGGCTCCGGGTCGAGGTCAGGACATTGGTAAGTAACATTAACCCTTGACTTTGATTTGATATTGAATTGATGACTGACCAGGTTCTGTGAATGTAGAAGGAGGAGCTAGCAAGGGTTCGGGCGAGCCGCGACCTCGGGGCGAGCTCGTCGGCGCGGCCGGCGAGAGGGGACCTCGCCGACCGCCTGCAGGACGCCCTAGACCGGGCACAGGCTCGGATCCAGGAGCTCGAGGAGCAGGCTCGAGAGGTTGGGGCTGAGGTAAGACACCAAACTTGCACTTTCCCTTAATGTATATTGAATGTTCTAACATGCTTGCCCCTTGACATGCAGCGGCAGGGAGGAGATGTGGCTACTCTCCAGGCACAGATGGAGAGTCTGCGACTGGAGCTAGAGGCGAGGATTTCTGGTCTGGAGGCCGAGGTAAGACATTTTCTTCTTTCCTCTTCTTCCTGCACATGTTCATGACTGATCCTCTTTTGCTTTTGATATGCAGCGGCGGACCATGGTGACTGCCATGGAGGAGCTGAGGGAGGACCGGACCCTCCTGAGGGGTCACCTGCTCGAGGCTCGAGAGAGGGAGAGGGAGGCCGAGACTGCTCGAGCACGGATTGCTGCGGATTACGAGATCCTAAAGGACCGGGTGCTGAAGAAGCGCCGGGAGCAGCAGCGGCAGGCCCAGCAGGCGACGCCCGCGAGGACTGGTTCGGCATTCGCGTCCCTTGACGACATCGTGTCGCTGGGGGATCCGTCCGTGGTTCGAGGAGGAGGACTGCCGCGACCGAAGGCTTCCACGGCTTCGAGACCTCCTCTTCCAGACCGGCATCGGGAGAGGGAGGAGGAGGAGGTGAGCAGCTCCCGTAGGCAGAGGCCTACGGAGGGGGAGCAGAGAGATGAGTGACATTTTTGTACAACAGGGATATGCCCCTGTCATGATATGTACACAGGCTTGATTATCATAGTGGAATATTCTGGACTTTTTGCATTTGAATGTTTTGCTTTGGTTCCTGCATCCTGTATCCACAACACTCAAAGAAACAGGTTAGTGTAGATCTGTTTTTAGCCCCTTGCCTATGGTGTACCTTTCTTGAGATCTGGTCAAGGGGCTAATTTCTAATCAAAGATAAAGATATAAAATAACCGAAGGGAAATATGCACATGCATTTTTTTTGTGTTTTTTTTTTCTTGATTTTTTTGTTGTTTTTTATTTTAAAAATAAGTAAATAAGCGAATAGGCAAAATGTTAGTGTATATGCACAGTACCACTAATTTTTTTTAGATTTTGGTTTTTTTTTTTTTGAAAATAAGAGAGAGAATAAGGGAGAAAATATATACAAATATGTACATTGGGAAAAATGTATACATCAAAAGACTCTTTTTGTTGTTTTTTGCATTTTTGTATTTTTTTTTTTTGGACTCTAAGACACATATTCATCACATGTCGGGGTATAGGGTTTACACGATCCACTTAACCACAAAGGCCAAGAGTGAGGAGGGACGTGCATGAAATCTTTGATGTTGGACATTGCCCCTAGCCTTCTTGATATTTTCCACTACAGAGGATCTTATACAATCAAATTGCCCCTAGGGGGGAATAGGAAGAGAAGCATAGAAAGTCATGTAGGACTTTGGTTCAAACTACTTTTTGTTTCCAAACCGACATCTCATATTAAACAGACTTGGTCAACCATTGTTTTCAGGGGGATTTTTCATTTCATTTCTAATTTCTGGGGTGGAGGCACGTACTTTTTGCTACCTCCTTGAGTTGGTCAACCTTTTTCTGGGTACGTACTTTTTGCTACCCTTTTTTGACCTTTTGGCTTTTCTTTTCCCCTTTGAGGCTTGATTTGACATTTTGCCCCTTGCTTTCATTAGTTGCCCCTGTTTTATGGTGACCTTGTCCTTTTAAAAAGAGTGGGTGGTCCCTTACTCGTAGTTTGTTCCACTTCCGGACATGACCGAATGGGAAAAGAATAGGGGAAACACATTGACTGAATGAGACCGCCCGAGTGTACTTGTGATTTTCCAGCCAAAGGGCAATATCTTAACATCGTGTGGTGTGTGAATAAGTCCTATCTCACTAGTGACCGAGTGGAAAAGTAGAGACTTAAACCCGAACCGTTGACAAGTGATGAATGACTGACCGACTGACTAAGGATAGAACTTCTTGAGGTAGACTGCATTCCAAGGGTGCGTCAATTCGACTCCTTCGGCATCCACTAACCTATAAGCGTTCCCTGAGTAAACCTCTTTGACACGAACGGACCTTCCCAATTTTCTTGCAATTTGCTCCTGGGACCTGGTGCCTTTATGATTTTACGCTTAAGGACCATCTCACCCACTTCGAACTTTCTCTCAAGAACTCTTTTGGCATAAAAACGTGCAATTCTCTGACGATAGACTTGTGCATGGTCAGCCGCTATCATTCGCCTCTCATCTAAGAGTTCAAGTTGTGCCAATAAGGCTTCTCGACGTTGATCAGGATCAAGTTCGGAATCTAATTGAACTCTAAGTGAGGGGACGAAGATCTCATATGGGAGTATCGCATCTGATCCGTACGTCAACGCATAGGGGGTTTGTCCCGTAGGAGTGCGGACGGAGGTGCGATAAGCCCAAAGAGCATCAATTAAGCGATCTGGCCAGTCAGCATTGTTATGAGATCTGCATGTTTTCTTTATAATTTTAATGAGAGTTTTATTAGTAGCTTCCGCTTGTCCATTACCTTGTGGATAGTATGGTGATGAATGATGCAAATTGATACCATATTTACCACACATGTCGCGAAGCTCCTGTGAAGTGAATTGCGGTCCGTTGTCGGTGACGATGTCCCGAGGCACGCCAAATCTTGCAAGGATGTTGCGCTTGATGAACTTGACGACCGTTGAAGCTTTGACCTCTATGAACGCTTCTGCTTCAGCCCACTTTGTGAAGTATCTGTGGCGGTCAGAATGAAGGACTTCTTCCGGACTTCTCCGGTTCTGTCCGCAAGAGGACCGACCACATCGAATGCCCACATGGCGAAAGGCCATGGTGCGATGAGAGGGTGAAGAGAAGAGGAAGGAGCATGAATTTTGTCACCGTGCAATTGGCATTTAGCACAGTGACGGACAAAATGGCGACAGTCCTCTTCCATGGTGGGCCAATAATAGTGTCTTAGCAATTTCTGGGCAATTGCTCTACCATTAACATGGCCACCACATTCACTAGAGTGAGCGGCTTCAACAACATCTTGAGATTCGATTTCATCAAGGCAACGGAGATAGACCCCGCTGAGAGACTTTTTGTACAAATGCCACCTATGATCTTGTAACGCTCCGAGACGCGACGAATTGCCCGTCTATCGGCAGAGGTGGCATAATCAGGGAAGGATCCATCTTTGAGAAAGTTTCGATGTCAAAATACCAGGATGGCCATCTTCAAGGTCGATTTCTGGCTCTTTGGAAAGCGCATGGACCCGAAGGGATGGAGAAGGATGCACAAGCTGAGAGAACCATGGATCGACATGGGAAGGGACTCTTAACCTCTGAACAGAGACGGTTTCAGACGACTTTCCAAAGGATGGGAATGGAAGACGCGAGGGAAGCGAGGGAATCTGCTAGGATATTTTGGGCCCTAGGAGTGTGAACTAGGGTGAGCTTCCTAAACTGCCGGACTACTTTTCCTACCAACTCTTGGTATGGTTTCAGCTTGGGGTCCCGGGTCTGGTACTTGCTAAGAGATTGCCGGAGTATCAACTGCGAATCTCCAATAATCCTTAACTCCTTGACTCCGAGCAATAAAGCCATTTTCAGCCCGACTAGGAGAGCCTCGTACTCAGCCACATTGTTCGTGGCTCGGAAGGTTAACTGATAGGCGTGCGGAATGACTATCCCTTCGGAGAGAGGAGGACTGCCCCTATCCCACACCCTTTGGAATTGAGCGCCCCATCGAAGTAAAGCACCCACGAAGGTTCACCATCAATAATGGCTCCTAACTCTTCATCGGAAAACTTTCATCAACGGGGGAATATAAAGGTAAGGGGTGGTGGGCCAAATGCTCAGCTATGGCGTGCCCCTTGATTGACTTTTGGTTGACATAGGTGATATCAAATTGGTTAAGGAAGCTTTGCCACCTCATCAACCGCTCAGTCAGGACGGGCTTCTCGAGCAAGTACCGAATGGGGTCCATACGCGCCAGAAGTTTCACTTCATGAGCCAAGAAATAGTGCTTCAACTTCTGGGCAACCCAGACGACGGCCGCGCACGTTCTTTCCATGGCGGTGTACTTCCTTTCAGCCTCATTGAATAACTTGGATAAATAGTACACCGCTCTCTCCTTCTTCTCGTCGTCGTATTGGGCCAAAACCGCTCCAGTTGAATCTTCTGTGGTTGACACATAGAGCAGTAAAGGCCGACCCGGGACCGGAGGAGCGAGAACAGGGGGATTTAAAAGATAACTCTTCAATTCATCAAAGGCCTTTTGACATTTATCATCCCAATTAAACTTCGCCTCTCCTCTAAGCATCTCGTAGAAGGGCTTACAGCGGATTGAATGCTGGGAGATAAATCTCCGAATGAACTGGAGTCTGCCAATTAGCCCCCTAACTTCTCTGATATTCCTAGGAGGAGGCATGTCAATTATTGCTTTGGCCTTGTTAGGATCAATTTCGATTCCCCGCTTGCTGACTATGAACCCAAGCAATTTCCCCAAAGAGACACCAAAGACACACTTCTTGGGGTTCATCTTAAGATTATGCTCTCTAGACCTTTGGAGAACTGCCCGGAGGACCTCAGCATGGCCATGTCGAGTCTTTGATTTTACCAAGACATCGTCCACATAGACCTCCATGTGCACATGCATCATGTCATGAAAAATGCCCTTTGATAGGTTGCTCCCGCATTTTTCAATCCGAAGGGCATGACGACATAACAGTAAGTCCCCCAGGGCGTTGTAAATGAAGTTTTCTCCTGGTCTTCCTCCGCCAAGCGAATCTGGTTGTACCCAGAGAAACCATCCATAAACGACAAAAGCTCGAAACCGGCAGTATTGTCCACTAGGACATCTATGTGTGGGAGGGGGAAATCGTCTTTGGGCAAGCACGATTAAGGTCACGGAAATCTATACAGATCCTAACCTTACCGTCCTTCTTCATTACGGGGACGATATTAGCTACCCACTGTGGATATAGCACAACCCTAATGAATTTGGCTTTGTGCAACTTGTCAACCTCCTCTTTGATCTTGAGTGCCAGCTTAGGATGTAGCCTTCTCAACTTTTGTTTGACGGCCTTTGCGTCGGCTTTTAGGACCAAACGATGCTCAACCAAAGAGGTGTCGAGCCCCGGCATGTCCTCATAAGACCAAGCAAATCCGTCGGAAAATTCTTTGAGAATGGATACCAAAGCTTCTTCTTCTTCAACACTCAAGTTGGCACTAATCAAAACTGTCTTCGGGGATTCTTCAGTGCCAAGGTTGACCTCTTTAGTAGGCTCGTCAGCAGCCATGGTTGGCTCGTCGAACCTCTTTGTGCCATCCACATAAGAGCTCACTGGGTCCTCTTCTCCTAACCCAGGATCTCCTGACTCACCCTCCTCATTAAAATCTAGCAGATAGACACCTAGACCGTCATCTACGGAGTCACCTTCTTCAAAATCAGACTCGACGAGAGCAGGATCCTCAAGAAATTCTGGCACCTGACTTAACTTAGCACATCTCTCAGCCAAGGCCATAACAAAACGGGCAGGAACTTGCCTACCCTTCTCCTTGCGCACACATGGCTGAGAGGAACTAGACTCTCCTAGACTTAAACCAGACTCTAAACTAACCTCTAGACCTGACTCTAAACTAGAATCTAGACCACTATTTACAGGACTACTATGTACAAAACTATGTACAGGGGAAGCGCCCCTAGAGGGGCAAGAGAGAGAGGAGCTTAGGCCGGAAAGCGTCGGCCCCTGGCCGAGTGGAAGAGGTTCCAGAGAGGAGGGGTGCTCAATGGAGACCTCGGATTTCCAATTTTCAAAATTGGCGTTTTTTTTTTGGAATCAAGGCCAAGAACCATGAGTTGCCGACTCAAGGTAGCCTCGACTAGCGAGATGAGAGATGGAGTGAGGACAGGAGGGGAAAGAAGGGGACTAGACGCAGAAATAGAAGGAGATGGAGATGATGGTGGTGATGATGGGGGAGAAGGGAGATCAGAACCAAAGAGGGAGAGGAGGCCAAAATCATTGGAAATGTCTTCTATTTGGGCATCTTCTTCCTCTTCTTCATCCTCACTCTCAGAGCAAGGTATTTCTTCTATCACGGGCTCCCTGGTCCCCATCTGGGTCGGCCCCTGAACAAAATGCTCTTTTAAAATCCAGGTAAGGGGTTGATACGGTATGAATGGGTCCGGATGGACGGGGTCTGGGTGGAAGCCTAGACCAGCCTTAGGTAACAACCTCCTAATCGCCTGGACGCTCTGGGTCTCTCCCTTTTCATCCGTGCCCAGACCGCGGCCATGAACATAGCCGATGTTGGCCATCACTTCCCAACCCTTTCCCGGGGGACACGGAACATGGGGTTCTACAACAGGCCGGGGAGGTTGGTTGAGCTCGTAGGGTGTGGGGAAATCGAAAAATTGACATAACGGGTTTCTTCCCCTTATCCGGAATGAAGAGGTGCGGCATCTGCTCGGTAGTGACAGCATTGAGGGTCTCCAGGATTGGAATGCTCTTGATCTTAATGACCCGCCCATTGAAGGGGAATTTGAAGCACTGGTGGGCAGTGGAAGGGATCCCTAAGGTTTGCTCTAGCCATGGATGACCAAGGATGGCCTTATAGGCTGGATCGACGTCGAGAACTAGGAACTCAGTGGTCATGGTAACGGGTCCGACTTCCAGCTTAAGAGCAATCTTGCCTTTGGCAACCCTTTTGGAGTTGTCATAGGCAGCTATAGTGGAGCAACTCTTCTCCAGATTCTCCTCCCCTAAACCCAATTGCTTAAGGGTCTTCATCGGACAAACATTGATAGATGCCCCGGTGTCGATGAGGATGGAGTCCACCGAAACCCTTGAGGTTGATGGTGAGACAAAGAGGGAGTGAACGACATTCGAGGGTGGCGAGATCCTTGTCCGAGAAAGAAATTGAGGGTCCTTGGGTGAGGGAGAGAATGGTGCCGGTGACCCCTCTAGGAGGGAGGTCATCATTAACCATGATTTTCTGGAGGAATTGGAGAAGAGTGGATTGGTGTGATGGCGACCTCCGAATCAATTCTAAAATAGACACCCTTGCGGGCGTCTTATCAAGATGTTGGAGAATATCATATTCGGTGCCAGCTGGGGGCGGAGGCCCATTATCCTCCTCATCTTGGGATGGCCGCGGAGGTGGAGGAACAATCCGATTTCGAAGCGTGACATGCACGGCCTCCTGAGACTGGGGACGAATAAGCTGGAGGGGTCTGGAGGATGACTCATCGGTAGGAGAAATGGGGATAGTGGAATGAGCATCTTGGGGAGGACGGATGAGCACTAGGGGCCTCTCTTCGAGGATAGCATCTACCGAGATAAAAGGCTCCTGAGACTCGGCAGTGGGACAAGGGTACCATTCCTCGAAACCTTCTACCCCCCACTGTTGTTCTCTCCTCACAACCCGAGGTCCTAGGTGTACGATGGTATGCACGCTCTCACGGGTTTTAGAGGAGGAGGGATTGTTGCTTTGATGAGTGGGGAGTGGGTTACTAAAGATGCCAAGGTCTTTTTTGGTGTACCTAGACTTGGCTATGGCCACCTTGATGTCATCCCAGTTGATCCTACCCTGGTCATTCATATCATAGACCCAGTCACGAAAGGTAAAGCAATTGTAGATGAAGTGACCATGGGTCCTATGATATGGGCAGTATTTGGAGGTGTCGACCCTCGGATTGATGTTCTCCCTTTGTGGGGGGAGTTGAATTGCATCACAGGACATGAGAGCGAAGAACACGTCCTCGAGAGTCTCAGGGAGAGGAGGGTAGTGTGACCTTTTGGGGCCAGGTCGGGTGTATCCGGAAGGAGGGGGAACAGCAGAGTAAGGCTTAGAGGGGTGAGATGGGAATTGGTGAGGGTTGGAAGAAGGGTTGGAAGGGTTGGAAGGAGGATGAGAGGATTTGTTAGGAGGCCTCAAAGGCTGGCTGCAGGCACTGACGGACTCATTGATGGTCACCCCCTCGGTGGTGGGTGCCGTGGGAGCCTTGCGTGCCTTCGGCTTCCCTTCGAAGAAATATGGGAGAGAGGAGTCCTTGATTTGATTTTCGATCACCCTGGCTCGGTTATAGAGATGTGAGAAGGAAGGGAACTCACTTAGCATTAGAATGGAACGGAGCACAGGGGTGGTGTTGGTGACCAACAAGATTATAGCTTGGGACTCGGGGATGGGAATGTCGGCCCTCGAGGCCATGGACCTCCATCGGTTGGCATAAGTGACAAAGTCTTCGTTCGCCTTCATCTTTTCCGCCACCAAGTCGGGGAGTGTAGGGACTTGAGTGATGAACAGTCCACCCCATGTACTTTTAAATTAATTACATGCTTATTTTGGTGATAAACAAAACACTGTCAAAAGTTTTTCTAACTATGTTTATTTAGCCTTAAGCACAGGAAATACCCAAAGAAAGTCAAGCATTTGTGGTAAGTACTTACATACATTGTTTTCAGAAGAGCTATAACGATTCCTTCATTAACTGTAACGATTTCCTCACAAGTACAACGATTTACTTGTAAGATTGAATAACCTTGCTGTGTCAAACAAGTCGATGTTATAACGACTCTGTAAGTTATCGTAACGACTCCTTCAGAAGTTATAACGACTTGCTCATTATAACGACTCTGTAAGTTATCGTAACGACTCCTTCAGAAGTTATAACGACTTGCTCATTATAACGACTCTGTAAGTTATCGTAACGACTCCTTCAGAAGTTATAACGACTTGCTCATTATAACGACTCTGTAAGTTATCGTAACGACTCCTTCAGAAGTTATAACGACTTGCTCGTCATAACGATTCTGTAAGTCATCGTAACGATTTCTTCAGAAAGTTATAACGACTTGCTCGTCATAACGATTCTGTAAGTCATCGTAACGATTTTTCAGAAGTTATAACGACTTGCTCGTCATAACGATTCTGTAAGTCATCGTAACGATTTCTTTAGAAAGTTATAACGACTTGCTCGTCATAACGATTCTGTAAGTCATCGTAACGATTTCTTTAGAAAGTTATAACGACTTGCTCGTCATAACGATTCTGTAAGTCATCGTAACGATTTCTTTAGAAAGTTATAACGACTTGCTCGTCATAACGATTCTGTAAGTCATCGTAACGATTCCTTTAGAAAGTTGTAACGACTTGTTTATCATAACGTTTCTATAAGTAAGCGTAACGATTCTTTTAGGAGTTATAACGACTTGGTTGTGATAACGATTTCATAAGTTATCATAACGACTTCTTCTGAGACTATAGCAATTTGTTCACAACGATTCTATCAGACTATCATAACGATTGCATAAGTCATGTTTCTATTAATTAATTGTTTATCTTGATTTAAGATACGTTGAATAGTCAAAGTTGCATCACGTCTGTTTGACTGCCATGCATTTAATAAAGACTGAACGTATCTCTGCATGGATACGGAACATATCTTCCATTCTCGTGTATTCTCTGCATGCATCTTTTAGAACGATAAACTGTTACTACTATATTTGTATCTATCTGCTCTGACGTTGATTGACATCTGGAGATAGTATAGCTGTCTACCATTAAAGCTCAACCTTGCAGAACCTTGAGGATGTACTATCCTACAACATTGGACACAGAAAGAACTACAAGCCAACTCAGAAGATCTCATCACTTTGCGTGCTCCAAAGAACAAAAGACTGTCGACAGGAAGCTTCCACAAATCCTTCAGTCTAACGTACACCAAAGCTGTGAGACAACGGTCATCTCTTCGTCCTCATTCAAATTGGAGATATAAATACAAGACGAAGTTCTGAAGACAAAGATATATATAAGAAGAAAGCATTATTCATATTCAAGAGAGACCAGAACTCTGTAGCTTTCAAGTCTTCAAGATCTCTAGAGCCAGAAATTCATTCCTTTCGATCTTGGCTCTTAGCTCCTTGTGCTGTGAGAAGAAAAATTAAGGAAGAGCTAGATTAGTTCTGAGAGAGTGCACATTGTGTAGATCTTTGTCTCTCAGTGCTTGTAGCTTCAGATTGAGTGTTGTAAAAGCTTGATCTAGGGGCTAGTCATTTCTTTCAAGATTTTCTTGTGTTTTTCCCTTCGTGTGTGAAGGAAGACCTGGTGGTTTCCAGGGTGGTGTTTTTCCCTTCAGGAGTGAAGGAAGACCTGGTGGTACCAGGGTGTTGTGTTCCCTTCAGGAGTGAAGGAAGACCAGCTGAGCTGGGTGGTTGTTTTTGTCCATAGGGGGACTGTACCCTAGTTAGTGAAATCCTGAGGGTTGCTCAGGGACTGGACGTAGGACTCCTAAGGAGAGGAGATCCGAACCAGGATAAATCTGTGTGTTGTGTGATTGTCTTCATTGTGTGATTGTTGTTTTTACTAACCATTACTAATCTCTTTCAAGAACTCTTTATGTTTGTTTGAGTTCAGGTTTTTATCAGATAAATTTTATTTAAAGACCCATTCACCCCCCCTCTGGGTTAGCCAACCGGGCAACAAGTGGTATCAGAGCGAGTCTCTTCGACAAAGAACAAGATCCAACGATCTGAAGAGTAAAGATCCATGGCAGCCCAAGGTCACTTCGAAGGTCAGTCTGTCAACAGACCTCCTTTGTTCGACGGTGAAGATTATACGTATTGGAAGACCAGGATGGAATACTTTCTACAAGGCCACGACTATCAAATCTGGTCGATAGTGGAAGAAGGTGATCTGGTCGTCACAAATGAGAAAGCACAATGGACAGATGAAGATAGAAAGAAAATCTCCTTGAACTGTAAAGCCAAGAGCATTCTATGTTGTGCTCTAAGCAAGAAGGAGTTCAACAGAGTCTCAGCATGCAAATCCTCCATGGAAATGTGGGAAAAGCTAAGGATTACGTATGAAGGTACAGACAAAGTAAAGGAGACAAGAATCGACATTCTTGTCACTCAGTATGAAAGATTTCAAATGCAATCAGGTGAGTCTATTACCCAAATGTTTAGTCGATTTACTGACATCACTAATGGTCTAGCCAGTCTAGGAAAGTCATATGAGGTTGCAGATATGGTAAGGAAGATTCTCAGATCCTTGCCATCTTCATGGACGCCAAAGGTCACAGCTATCGAAGAAGCTAATGACCTTAAGAGAATGTCAGTAGAAAAGCTCATCGGGTCTCTCATGGCCCATGAAATAAACATGGAAAGATTAGGAGAATCCTCCAGTAGAAAGAAGCAGTCCAATGCGCTTAAAGCTAATGGGGACTCATCTGAAGAATCCTTGGATAACAGTGAAGATAGCAAAGATAGTGATGATGAAGAAGCTATGCTGTCAAAAAGATTGCAGAGAATCTTGGCCAAGAAGAAGAAGTTCCAGTCTGGTAGGAGGTACTTCAAGAAAAACAAAGATCTCAAGAGACCAGACGGAAAAGATCAGAAGAGGAATGAGCCACTTTGCTATGAATGCAAGAAGCCTGGACATATCAAGGCAGACTGTCCAATGCTAAAGAAAAATGATCACAAGAAGAAGGACAGCTCCAAAAAGTTCAGAAGATACAAAAAGAAAGCCATGGCAGCTGCATGGGAAAACAGCAGCGACTCAGACAGTGAGTCAAGCTCCAGCAGTGAAGAAGAAGAAGCCAACCTGGCTTTTATGGCAAATACCGGGGATAAGGTAACTTCTGATTCCTCTTTTGATTCCTGTAATGATTCAGATTCCGATAATTTGGAAAGTGCCTTTAATGAACTTTACGATAAGTATAAAGAAGTGTCTAAACTACTTAAGGTTAGCAAGAAAAATATCACCTGTCTCGAAAATACCAACTCAGATTTAAAATCTGAAAATGAAGAACTAGAAAAACAAATAATGGAGCTTGAGAGAAGAAATGAACTATTATGTGAAAACTTAAAGGACAAGAACAAACAAATCATTAAACTAGAAAAACAGGAAAGCTCAGATGATTTAAGAAAAACGGTAAAAGAATTAAATGAAGAAAACAATACACTAGCAAGCACCTTAGAAAAGTTTACAAATGGGAAGAACTCCTTATTACTAAAGGGTGCTAGAAGATCTGGTAAGAACAAACGAGGTATAGGATACATACCTCCAGTAAATGAAGAAGAAATAGTCTATCCTGAAAAATATCCAACTCCTAAATTCACTCCAGAACAAGATGTGGCATATAAAGCTAATTTTAAGTATATAGAAAGAGTAACAATAACATCATGTTGTAGTCACTGTAATAAGCTAGGACATTTAAAATCCACCTGTCCAACAAGACATAAGAAGTGGATAATAAAAAGTAAAAATAATACTGACCCATCAGGACCCAAAAGAACTTGGGTACCTAAATCTTGATGTCTTTATTTCAGGTTAACCTTCGAGCATCCAAATGGTATTTGGATAGCGGGTGCTCAAGGCACATGACAGGAAACCTGAAGCTTTTCTCCCATCTCCAAGATGAAGAAGGAACAGTTACTTATGGAGATAATGGAAAAGGAACTGTAGTAGGCAGTGGATCAGTAAACACAAAGGAAAAACAGTCATAGAAGATGTGCTGTTAGTCAAAGGATTGAAGCACAACCTCATCAGTATAAGTCAGCTGTGTGATAGAGGACATCAAATCAAATTTCAAGAGTCAAAATGCAGCATACTAAAGGATGGAGCAGTCATCTTTGAAGCAAATAGAGAGAAGAATCTGTACGTGCTCTACCTTGAAGAACTCAAAGAGCAAAATGTATGTCTGGTAGCCAGCAAAGACAAATCAACTGATCTGTGGCACAGAAGGCTAGGCCACTGCAGCTTGGATGGCTTGAGCAAGCTCAGAAAGAGGAATCTTGTGGAAGGTCTACCGAAAATCAATGGTAAATTAGAAAGTGTTTGCAGACCTTGTGCTAAGGGAAAGCACACAAAGAGTTCCTTCAAGTCAAAGACGGTGGTGACCACCTCAAAACCCTTAGAGCTCCTACATATGGATCTATTTGGGCCAATGAGAACTACCAGTCTTGGAGGAAAGAATTTGGATTTGTTATAGTAGATGACTACTCAAGATTCACATGGGTATCTTTCTTAGAACATAAAGATGATACTTTTGATAATTTTGTCTGTTTCAGCAGGAAAGTCCAGAAAGATCAGAAGTTCAGTATAGTATCCATTCGATCTGATCATGGTGGTGAGTTCCAAAATGAAAAGTTTGCTAGATTCTGTGATGATCAAGGAATTCAGCACAATTTCTCAGCACCAAGGACACCACAGCAAAATGGTATAGCTGAACGGAAGAACCGAACTCTCTTGGATATGGCAAGAACCATGCTTTGTGAATATGAGTTACCAAGATATTTCTGGGCAGAAGCAGTCAACACAGCCAGCTATATTGTCAACAGAGTCATGATCAGGCCAATCCTGAAGAAGACTGCATATGAGCTGTTTAAAGGGAAGAAGCCAAAGATCAGCCATTTCAGAACCTTTGGATGTCCTTGCTTTATACACAACAACGGAAAAAGGGATATTGGTAAGTTGGATGCCAAATCAGATGAAGGCATCTTCATGGGATACACTTCTAAACCCAAAGGCTATAGAGTGTTTAATAAACGTACCTTATTGATTGAACAGTCTGTACACATTATTTTTGATGAAACTAACCCTTCCTTGAGGAAGGAAGTAGAAAGTGATAATGATGATGCAGATGAACTGTCCAATAAACTGAAAGACACATCACTTGAAGACAAGGATGATCCGCCTCTGGAAGAATTGCAACAAGAAGAAATTTCTCATGAAACTCTTCCAAAGGAATGGAGATACAAGAAAGATCATCCACCTGAAAACATCATTGGTGATCCATCTGTAGGGGTAAGAACAAGAGGTAACGTGATTCCTTGTGATTACCTTGCTTTTGTATCTCAAATAGAGCCTAAGACAGTCAATGAAGCCTTAACTGATGAATCTTGGATAATAGCAATGCAAGATGAATTAAATCAATTCAAGAGAAACCAAGTATGGTCACTTGTTCCTAGACCATCAGACCATCCTGTGATCGGCACCAAATGTGTGTTCAGAAACAAATTGGATGAATCTGGTGTAATTCTAAGAAACAAGGCCAGACTGGTGGCTCAAGGCTATTGTCAAGAGGAAGGCATAGATTTTGATGAAACCTATGCACCAGTGGCTAGACTTGAGGCTATTAGAATTTTACTTGCTTATGCATCTGCATTAGATCTAAAGTTATTTCAAATGGATGTTAAATCTGCCTTTCTAAATGGTTTTATTAAAGAAGAAGTTTATGTGGAACAACCGCCGGGTTTTGATGATACAGACTTTCCGAATCATGTTTTTAAATTGCATAAGGCTTTATATGGTTTAAAACAAGCACCTAGAGCCTGGTATGAAAGACTTAGTTCTTTTCTCCTAAAACATGGTTTCAGTAGAGGTCAAGTAGATAGCACTCTTTTTATAAAAACAAAAGTCAAAAATATACTGTTGGTTCAAATTTATGTGGATGACATCATCTTTGGATCTACTGATGAATCCTTGTGCAAGTATTTTGAAAAGCTAATGCAGGGAGAATTTGAGATGAGTATGATGGGAGAGCTTAACTACTTCCTTGGACTTCAAATCAAACAAGGAAAGGAAGGAACTCACATCTGTCAAGCAAAGTACACCAGAGAACTGCTAAAGAAATTTGGATTTGAAAACACCAAGCCACTGTCAACACCAATTGGTACATCAACTAGGATGGACAGTGACAAGGATGGTAAGAAGGTAGATCAAAAGATCTACAGAGGTATGATAGGTTCATTACTTTATCTAACCGCAAGTAGACCTGATATATTATTTAGTGTATGCATGTGTGCTAGATATCAAGCCGACCCTAGAGAGTCACATTTAATTTCTGTGAAAAGAATTTTTAGATACTTAGCCAGGACTCATGATCTAGGACTATGGTATCCAAACTCCTGTGATGTAAATTTAGTAGGATATTTGATGCTGACTATGCTGGATGCAAGGTAGATAGAAAAAGCACCAGTGGTTGCTGTCAATTTCTTGCAGGGTGTTTAATCTCATGGTTCTCAAGGAAACAAAATTCAGTAGCACTATCTACAGCTGAAGCCGAGTACGTAGCTGCTGGAAGTTGTTGTACACAACTCTTATGGATAAAGCAACAGCTTGAGGATTTTGGACTCAAAATCAAGACAATTCCACTGCTATGTGACAACACCAGTGCTATCAACCTCACCAAGAATCCAATTCAGCACTCCAGGACCAAACACATTGAGGTCAGATACCATTTTATTCGTGATCATGTAGCTAATGGCAATATTGAAATATCGTTTATTGATACAAACAATCAGTTAGCAGATATTTTCACAAAGGCCTTACCTGAAGAGAGATTTCATCTCTTAGAAGGGAGTTAGGCATGTGTATTTTGTGAAAAGATCTTCATTTAAAGCTGGTATAAAAATTCTCAGAATTTAAGTAGGTTTTCTCTCTCTCCTTTTACGGCAAAATCAATTCAAAATTCTCAGTTTAAGCGTTTCCGTCCGATAAGTCATAGTCTTTCGAGGCGGTCAACCTCGTTTGTCGTTTTCTGACGCCTCACCTTTTTGGAGCTTTTATCTTCTTTAAATCAATGCGTTAACGATTCCCCTTCCTCGTTCACCTTTTTCCCTCTTTCGTCCCGACGCATGAGCCGATGCCCTAGTGACTCTTGCCTCTATCCTCTGCAAATTTGAAGCTTCCATCTCCTTCCCGCGAAATCGTTTGAGGGTTTCTTCTCGTCACCCTTCTCTTCAATCTTTCAAACCTTCTCCCACCTGAATCCATGGTCGCACCAGCTATTGCCGGCAGTGTGGGTGGCTACAGCGCCGAATACCTCACCCCAGCACAGCAGGAGCGTTTCACCTTTGTGAAGACGAAGCTCTGTGGTCACAAGGAAGTAGATATTGAAGATCTGCAGAAGAATGGAATGAGCACATTATTGAGAAGATCAACCAGATGAAATGGAAAGGACTTACCACTTGCTCAGAGGTAAGTTATCCGGACTTGGTAAAGGCGTTCTTTGTGTGCTTAAGAACAGAAGAAGATGGGGCCCTCGTTTCTCCAGTCAAGGGCACCCTAATCAGAATCGACCAGGAACTGCTTAGGATGCTGTTTGGAGTAAGCACATCCGGTTTCAGTGGGATTCACTCAGTAGAAACCCAAGAAAAGGGTTTGGGGATTGTTGGGCCGGGGTTCAAGATGAGGGATGGCAAGCTAGATATCAATCAATTAAGTGCCTTCAATCGCCTCCTTCACTTGATTGTATGTCAGATTTTGGTTCCCCGTAGTGCAACCTTCTCCTCTTGCACTAAGGCTGACTCCGACCTAATGTTCTGGGCCATTAAAAATAAGGAAATCAATATGGCCGCAGTGATGATAGAGAGAATGAAATATGCCAGGGAACAGATTTGGGACACTAAAAGCAAGTTGAATGTGTCCCTGCCCTATGCCCATTTACTTACCAGGATCTTCAGACACTTCGGTGTAGATGTCTCAAGGGCAGTTGTAGAGAAGATGGGACAAGCTATCAGGTCTAGAAATCTAAAGAAGAGTGGCTTTTTAGTAGTCAATGGGGTCTGGTCCAAGGCCTCAGTTGCAGAAGGTGAAGCACTCATTGGTGAGCCTTCAGTTGCTCAATCTCAGCTGGAAGCAGCTGATGTGATGCCCGAATTGCCACTGGAATCAGGTTCTGTTCCAGTCCTTGTAGAAGCAGAGCAGGAAGGGCCATCTATGGCCAGAAATCAATCAGAGGCAGCAACAGCAGTAAGGGAAGAAGAAGAAAGGCCAGCAGCAACAGATCCAGAATTTCCTGAAGTGCCAGTTGTACTTCTTGCTGAAAAGAGAATTGAGGATATTCTCCCAGAGGACATCTTGCCTGTTGTAGAGGAGACTGTGGCATCAGGCCACATTATTGAAGAAGGCCCAGTGGAAGAAGAGCAGCAAAATCCTCAGGATGACTCTATGGAAATGGATGCTCCCTGTCAGGGGAGACTGGTGCAGTTGCAGAAGATGCTCCACTTGAGGGGGAGCAATCCCAAGAGAAACCAGCTGATGCACCACCAGTGTGACGGCCCTCGTTACACCGGTACGGTCATACCGACCCACGTCAATATAACGAGTGTGCTGCCACAGTGGGACATTTACCCAACGATACAAACAGTTGAGATACACGCGAATATACATAACAGAGTAGCGGAAGTAAAAGAGAACTATCTCCATTCATTCATCATCCACATTAGACATACATGCAGTTTACAATTTGCAAAGAAAGAATTAAAGTTCTCATAATTTAAATGCTGAATAAAATACAAAATGTCCAATGTCCACATAGTACATTTTCTTCATGATACTTCTAATATAATGTTTCAAGTACATACTATGAAGATTACAACAAAAGGGATGCACAACTCCACAAGCTAAACTCCGCGCTCGGAGTCTATCTCCACTGTCTCCTCCACGAAGGTCTCGTCACCGTCTAAACCTGTACGCCGAAGCAAGAGTGAGTCTTAAAGACTCAGCAAGCAACACTATATATGATATTCACGTACAAGTCCTAGTGGTTTCTACATGCACATTTACAGATTTCACACACAAGCATGCTAGTCAATGCAAGTTTTCAACCTATCATGAAGGTTCTACAGTTTTATACATAAGGCATGCTTTCAGATTTTTAAGATGAAACCCACCTATCACATGATCTCTATTCAATTTACTCATGGGACTTTGATCAAAACGTGAGAACTATTCACATGAACAATTGACATACATGCACGGGGAACGTAATTAGCATGGATTCCACAAGTTCTTAAGTACATACCAAACTTTTCAACATGCTTTAGGTTGCTGATTTTTACATGGTTCAATGACTATAAACCTACACATGAGAGCTACAATGTTGCTTAAACATCACATGTGAACAATCCATCATGCCCTTTTCACACACATGTTCATTAGTTGTCTCTAACATGGATTCTACGCACTTTTGCATACATAACATGAGAATAATAACATGCATTTTCAGAATTTACTTGGTTTCAGATTTAGTCTCACATGGTTTCATTACACATTTACACATCTAGAATTTCACATTCCCTTTTTACACAATTTCCTCTTTTCACATGGTTACACTTTACACATATACATCCACATGTCACTTACACATTACACATGGTCACATACACTTTACACATTACACTTTACACATATTTACACAATTTAGGTGCCGTGACACATAGTCCAAACCACCAAAGAAGGACACATTCACATCACATAACACATAGGCACCATCTAGGCAATGCAATGGTGACTCTTGGACTGCGCAGACCGGGAGAACAAGTCTCCACCCTAACCAGTGGTACTTGTCCACCTCCAGGATTTCCCCCTAATGCCCTTAGGGTCACTTAACACAATGAACTTTCTCAGGGGGACTTTTCCCTGATACAGTTCCACTGCCTTCTCGGAAGCAGTATCACATTGGCACAATTTACACTTTTACACAATTAGCGTTTTACACATGGTTTTCACACTTTACACTTCCCATCACATTCACTTCCTCACTCACATGAACTCCTCTGTTTTTACTAACATGGTACTACAGAGTTTCAGGCTTTAACACACAGTGAACATCCAAATCATGCTGATTTAAACAAAAATCTAGTCACATTGCGATCATATGTACGAATTATTCACATTCACATGAAAACTCATAACTCTCTATTTACGGGTCCAAATGGTCTGAAAATTTAACCACAGGCTGCTTTCGGGCTCATGATCATACCCTCAATTTTTCAGATTTTTCTGAGCTAAATAGGATTTACAGAAAATCAAACACATAATTAGCATGTTATTCACATTTTTCATCAACATGGAATTCACACATCATGTAACTTATCACTTGCTGTTTAAACATAAACTACCAATGTATACACATGAATTTAGAGTACAAAATTCCCTAATTCATACATCTATAAATCGTTTACCACAACCATTTTTACATGCTTTCATATTACCGAACCGACTTATTAGCAATTTCACAAGCATGTATAATTTCCAAAATTTCAGAACACACATACATGTCCCACAACTCTTCATGAATAGACCGAAATCAAGGCATTCACATTAATCTAAATCATGAATCATGGATTTTGCAAGATGATCTACAAGTTATTCTCACATGCTTACAAGACATCATTAGCCACATTCACCCACACAACTCACATACATCCACAACCACAATGTACCATATACATAGCTTATAGGAATACCATATATCCTCAACGTATAAACATACCGGAATTAAATGTATAAGAGGGACAGAACAGCTCACTGTTCTGTCCTGAAGAACTAGGCGGCAGTCTCTGGCCGCTGACTCAGAGTCAGCGGCACGGTCGATGGACGCCAAGCTCATCCTAGGCGTCCAGGGACATTGCCGTTTACTCAGGTCTGTGCAAAAACACAGACCCGAGCTCTGAAATTTGGGTGAAATGGAGGGTCTAGGACTCGAAATAAATTTCATAAAAATGATAGAAACATCCTAGACTCATACGGGGACACCATGGATAGGTCACTTGCCTCTTTAAAAATCCTCCAAGAGATCTATGGCTCGAAGAAGACCTCCTTGGGCAGTCCCAAGAAGTTGCAGAAGCACCTCCAAGAACGCCTTCCTCCGAGCTCCTGGGTGATCTCCACGCCGAGGAGATGATGGGGAGGCCTTCCCCTTTGCTTCAGCTCCCTCCTTGATGCAGAAGATTTCTAAAACCAGCTTCCAAGGGTCGGATTTTAGGGGTTCAAACTGGGGTTTTTCTCACAGAATGCTCTCTAGGGTTTTCTCTCTTCTTTTCCTCTTCTCACAAGGTGAAGGGAGAAGTGAGAGGAGCCAATTTCGGGTTGGACCCTAAGAAGAGCCCCTCACCCACTCACCATACCGATTTGACACCTTCAGAGCCGTTGGGGGACATCCCCCCAATGGTTGCCATGCCTTGTTTCAGAAGATAGCAGCTCTGCTGCGCATGCAGGTCAGAGAGGTTGGCGTCCAGATCGCTGGACGCCGGATCTAGTGTAGGCGTCCAGGGCTGGACGCTGACACCACCTCGACGGCCTGGGGATTGACGCCAATAGGGCCTTCGGCCAGAACCCTAATTTATGCAGAAAACCATGCATACCGGACATATATACATGCAATGTACATATAGTATCGTACCCACACTACCATCATGCAATAAGTACATTATTTATGTTCAATATAAACACATGTACACGTATTTATACTATTTTAATATCCACGTAAAATACGTACATATAGACTCAACACAATATACACACATAAATACGAAAAAAATACGACGGAAATTCGAGGGTCTTACACCCTCTCCCCCTTAAAGAAACTTCGTCCTCGAAGTTAGAACGACACTACACAAACAAAAAGGGATACTTCTTCTTCATCGCATCCTCAAGCTCCCAAGTAGCCTCCTCACGCGAGAAGTTCCGCCATAGAACTTTCACCGACGCGATACTCTTGTTCCGGAGATGCTGAACCTTCCGGTCAAGAATGGCTATTGGCTGCTCGACATACGAAAGATCTGGCTGGATCTCCACTGGTTCATGACTAATCACATGAGACGGATCTCGGACATACTTCCTGAGCATAGATACGTGGAATACCGGGTGAACGCTAGCCAAAGCTGGGGGTAAAGCTAGCTCGTACGCCACGTTGCCCAAACGTCTGAGAATCTCATATGGGCCAATGAACCTAGGGCTTAGCTTGCTATGCCTGCCAAACCTAACAACACCTCGAGTAGGCGATATCTTCAAGAAGACATGATCACCAACCTCGAACTCCAAATCCTTCCTCCTGTTGTCGGCATAACTCTTCTGCCTATCCTGTGCCGCAACAAGCCTCTTCCTGATAAGCTGGATCTTATCCGAAGTTTCCTGAACCAACTCCGGTCCGATCAACTGCCTATCACCAGTCTCCTCCCAACATAAAGGAGACCTGCAGGGCCTACCATACAACGCCTCGAATGGAGCCATTCCAATGCTAGCATGAAAGCTGTTGTTGTATGCGAACTCCACAAGAGGTAAATGACGCTCCCAATCATCCTTCCAATCCAGAACACACGCTCTCAACATATCCTCGAGCGTCTGGATAGTCCTCTCGGACTGTCCATCGGTCTGGGGATGAAACGCTGAACTGAGCTTAAGCTCCGAACCTAACGCATCCTGAAGACCCTTCCACAACCTCGAAGTGAATCTCGGATCTCGATCCGAAATGATCGACTTCGGCACGCCATGCAATCTAACGATACCACCAACATACAATCTAGCTAAACTCTCTACTGACTGCTTCTTCTTCATAGGCAAGAAATGAGCAGTCTTCGAGAATCTATCTACGACTACCCAAATTGAGTCATTGCCCCTTCTAGATCGAGGCAAACCCGATACGAAATCCATAGTGACAGCTTCCCACTTCCATACGGGGATATCCATCCTTTGCATAAGGCCGGATGGTCGCTGCCGCTCGGCTTTCACCTGCTGACATACTAGACATCTAGACACATAATCCGCAACATCCTTCTTCATGCCGGACCACCAAAATGATCTCTTCAGGTCTTGATACATCTTAGTGTTACCCGGATGAATAGAGAATCGCGATCTATGAGCCTCCGCTAACACATGCTCACGGACATCTACCACATCGGGGACACAAACACGATGCTGAAATCTAATCACACCGTCCTCATCACGAGCAATGCCCGCCTTACCCACTAACTCTAACAATCTAGGATCGGCTTTCTGCTGCTCAATCACCTCATCCAAGACTGAGGATCTAAGGGATAGCTGAGCTACAAAAGCCTGACACAACGATGGCTCTAACTCGGTCATAGAGCACGCTGCATCCTCCAACATCTTCCAATCCTGCTGGAGCGAAGACCTCTTCCTACTAAGAGCATCCGCTACGACGTTCGCCTTTCCAGGATGGTACTGAAGGTCGAAGTCATAGTCCTTCAAGAACTCAATCCATCTCCTCTGCCTCAGGTTTAATTCCTTTTGGGAGAAAAGATATCTCAAGCTCTTGTGGTCGGTAAACACCTCAAATCTGACACCATAAAGGTAGTGTCTCCAGATCTTTAGTGCGTGAACCACAGCTGCTAGCTCTAAATCATGAGTCGGATAGTTCCTCTCATGCTCCTTCAACTGACGAGAAGCATAAGCTACAACCCGCTCACACTGCATGAGTACACAGCCTAAACCAATCTGAGATGCGTCCGTATAAATGGCAAAGCCCTCTAGACCACTAGGCAATACCAATACCGGAGCAGAAGTAAGCTTAGCCTTCAATAGCTGAAAGCTATGCTCACACGCCTCAGACCACACGAACTTCTCACCTTTCCGAGTCAGCTTTGTCAAGGGGGCGGCGATGGATGAGAAACCCTCAATGAATCGCCGATAATAACCAGCTAACCCAATAAAGCTACGAATCTCCGAAGGGGTCCTGGGAACTTCCCAATCCATAACTGCCTGGACCTTCGCTGGATCAACTGCTACACCAGCGCCGGAGATAACATGCCCGAGAAAATGAACCTCGCGCAACCAAAATCGCACTTGCTGAATTTTGCATACAGCTTGTGCTCACGGAGAACCTCTAAGACTAACCTCAAATGCTGACGATGTGTGGCCTCATCCGGAGAATAGACCAACACATCGTCAATAAACACAACAACAAAGCTATCTAAATACGGACTAAACACCCGGTTCATGAGATCCATGAACGCTGCAGGGGCGTTGGTCAATCCGAAGGGAAGAACTAAGAACTCATAATGTCCATAACGGGTTCTAAACGCCGTCTTGGACACATCCTCACTCCTAATCCTCAACTGATGATAACCAGATCGCAAGTCAATCTTGGAAAAGACTGATGCCTCTCGCAACTGGTCAAACAGATCATCAATCCGAGGTAAGGGATACCTGTTCTTCACAGTCACCTGGTTTAGCTTCCTATAATCGATGCACAACCGAAGTGACCCGTCTTTCTTCTTGACGAACAATACAGGTGCTCCCCAAGGGGAAACGCTAGGGCGAATAAATCCCTTATCGAGCAATTCTTGCAATTGCTTCCTCAACTCGGCTAACTCTGCAGGGGCCATCCGATATGGGGCCTTCGAGATAGGAGAGGTGCCTGGAAGCAACTCTATAGTGAACTCTATCTCCCTATCCGGTGGCAATCCAGACAAGTCAT
Organism: Colocasia esculenta; assembly: GCA_014218235.1. Lineage (NCBI taxonomy): Eukaryota > Viridiplantae > Streptophyta > Magnoliopsida > Alismatales > Araceae > Colocasia > Colocasia esculenta. Next base: position 28,991,724 of record CM024756.1, read on the forward strand.
CGGGAAAGACATCTGGAAAGTCCTGCACCACATCGATCTCTGCAAGAGTCAGTGACGAACTAGCATCGGGTACTAGCATAACGCTGGCAAGAAATGCGTCACAACCCTTGTTCACCATACGCATCGCCTTCATGGCAGAGATGACTAACTTTCCCGCTAAGTTCCTTGGCAAGGGGTGAGAAAACTCATCCTCACCAGGAATGCGGAAAACAATCTTCTTCCTACGACAATCCACTAACGCATAGTGCTCCTCTAGCCAATCCAGACCAAAGATACAATCATAGTCCTTCATCTTTAGCAAGAAGAAACACCCATCTAGGAACCTATCCTCAATGCACACAGGTAACGACGGAATGCACTTCCTAGTCGATACCGTACCCGCAGGGGTGTGCACAGACAAAGGGACCTCTAACTCCTCAGACTCTATGCCTGACTCTAGGGCTAACTGCCTAGCGAACCGCTCGGAAATGAACGAGTGTGTAGCACCCGTATCAAACAAAACCCGAGCGTGCACACCGAAAAGTAAAACTGTACCTTCGGTGACATGCTCTGCCTGCTCGGCGTCCTCACGAGCTAACGCAAACACTCGAGCTGGGGCTCGAGGCCTTCCTGGTCGTCCTGTAGCTGGCGCGGCTGCCGCCACTGCTGGTACTGGCGCTCCTCGCTGAGCTCCCTGCTGAAGCCTAGGGCAGTCCTTGATTTTGTGGTCGCTGCTCCCACACTTTAGGCATTTGCCCGCTATCATCCAACATTCCGTACCACCATGTGCCCTTCCGCAATGAGGGCACTCCTTCTTGTCACCAGAGGAACGTACAGAAGGTACCTGATAGTTGCTGGTTGTCGATGATTTCTGCGGTGTCTGGTACACCGTCTTCCTCTTGTCTTGCCTCTGGAAAGCTGCTGCCGGCCTCTTCTGCGAAGCCTTCTTCTCCTCCAAGTATTGCTCCATTTCGCCTTCCTGTCTGCAGGCTGCGCTGAGGGCCTCGTCCAGGGTACGATGATCAAACGCTACGAGCCTCGTCCGCAGTGATGGCTTCAAGCCCATCACAAACTTCTTCGCCTTCCTGCGCTCATCTGCCACAATATGGGGTGCATACTTAGACAGTTCTGCAAACCTGGCCTCATACTCAAGTACGGTCATGGAGCCCTGAGTCAAGGTGAGGAACTCCTGCTCCATCCTATCCTGGATGTGCTCGGGGACGAACTTGGCCCGAAAGAGCCTCACGAACTCGTCCCAAGCGACATCAATCGCGCCGTCCTCAAACCGCGTACGCAGTAGGGAGGACCACCATACATCAGCTCTCTCCTGCAACACACCTTCATAAGCACCAACTAACAAATCTAACTTAACAAGCAACATTCAAGCATAACTAAAGCGTACCTGTAGCATGTAGGTGGCTAAGGTAACCTTGTCCTCATCCACACACCTGATGGCCCGGAAGATTTTCTCGATCTCCCTCATCCAACTCTCTGCTAGCAACGGATCGCTCTCTCCCTTAAAAGAGGGTGGGGTCATCCTCTTGAACCGCTCCATGATGGATGGTCCACCATGGTCCTGAGCTGGGGCCTGAGCCTGCTACATTATACAACAAACAATATACAATAAACACAATAGCATACAATTCAAATAGCATACTACTTAGTTATTTTATTATTTTACCTGGGCCTCCAACTGGGCCTGAAGTGCTGCCTGAGTGTGTGCCTGGGTCTGCATGGCCTGCACCAGACCTTGCATGAACACTCCATAGTCCACAGGCGGCGGTGGGGGAAACACAGGGCCTCGTGGTGCTGGGGCCTGTTGCTCCGCCTGACCATCACGTCTCTGCTCATCGTCGCGAGCTGGCGCACCTCCACGTCGTCCACGGGAAGCCATGGCTGTCATAAAATTTCAGCCACTAATTAGAGCTAGGTTACTAAGTTCTCTAACCATTTTCTTATCTATCTTTCACTATTTATTAGTGTTTTCTACACATGTGGACATACTTAGCATGCAATGGGGATGATGACTTAGTTATATTCATGTGTAATCTCAACCGGTCGCTCTGATACCAATCTCTGTGACGGCCCTCGTACACCGGTACGGTCATACCGACCCACGTCAATATAACGAGTGTGCTGCCACAGTGGGACATTTACCCAACGATACAAACAGTTGAGATACACGCGAATATACATAACAGAGTAGCGGAAGTAAAAGAGAACTATCTCCATTCATTCATCATCCACATTAGACATACATGCAGTTTACAATTTGCAAAGAAAGAATTAAAGTTCTCATAATTTAAATGCTGAATAAAATACAAAATGTCCAATGTCCACATAGTACATTTTCTTCATGATACTTCTAATATAATGTTTCAAGTACATACTATGAAGATTACAACAAAAGGGATGCACAACTCCACAAGCTAAACTCCGCGCTCGGAGTCTATCTCCACTGTCTCCTCCACGAAGGTCTCGTCACCGTCTAAACCTGTACGCCGAAGCAAGAGTGAGTCTTAAAGACTCAGCAAGCAACACTATATATGATATTCACGTACAAGTCCTAGTGGTTTCTACATGCACATTTACAGATTTCACACACAAGCATGCTAGTCAATGCAAGTTTTCAACCTATCATGAAGGTTCTACAGTTTTATACATAAGGCATGCTTTCAGATTTTTAAGATGAAACCCACCTATCACATGATCTCTATTCAATTTACTCATGGGACTTTGATCAAAACGTGAGAACTATTCACATGAACAATTGACATACATGCACGGGGAACGTAATTAGCATGGATTCCACAAGTTCTTAAGTACATACCAAACTTTTCAACATGCTTTAGGTTGCTGATTTTTACATGGTTCAATGACTATAAACCTACACATGAGAGCTACAATGTTGCTTAAACATCACATGTGAACAATCCATCATGCCCTTTTCACACACATGTTCATTAGTTGTCTCTAACATGGATTCTACGCACTTTTGCATACATAACATGAGAATAATAACATGCATTTTCAGAATTTACTTGGTTTCAGATTTAGTCTCACATGGTTTCATTACACATTTACACATCTAGAATTTCACATTCCCTTTTTACACAATTTCCTCTTTTCACATGGTTACACTTTACACATATACATCCACATGTCACTTACACATTACACATGGTCACATACACTTTACACATTACACTTTACACATATTTACACAATTTAGGTGCCGTGACACATAGTCCAAACCACCAAAGAAGGACACATTCACATCACATAACACATAGGCACCATCTAGGCAATGCAATGGTGACTCTTGGACTGCGCAGACCGGGAGAACAAGTCTCCACCCTAACCAGTGGTACTTGTCCACCTCCAGGATTTCCCCCTAATGCCCTTAGGGTCACTTAACACAATGAACTTTCTCAGGGGGACTTTTCCCTGATACAGTTCCACTGCCTTCTCGGAAGCAGTATCACATTGGCACAATTTACACTTTTACACAATTAGCGTTTTACACATGGTTTTCACACTTTACACTTCCCATCACATTCACTTCCTCACTCACATGAACTCCTCTGTTTTTACTAACATGGTACTACAGAGTTTCAGGCTTTAACACACAGTGAACATCCATATCATGCTGATTTAAACAAAATCTAGTCACATTGCGATCATATGTACGAATTATTCACATTCACATGAAAACTCATAACTCTCTATTTACGGGTCCAAATGGTCTGAAAATTTAACCACAGGCTGCTTTCGGGCTCATGATCATACCCTCAATTTTTCAGATTTTTCTGAGCTAAATAGGATTTACAGAAAATCAAACACATAATTAGCATGTTATTCACATTTTTCATCAACATGGAATTCACACATCATGTAACTTATCACTTGCTGTTTAAACATAAACTACCAATGTATACACATGAATTTAGAGTACAAAATTCCCTAATTCATACATCTATAAATCGTTTACCACAACCATTTTTACATGCTTTCATATTACCGAACCGACTTATTAGCAATTTCACAAGCATGTATAATTTCCAAAATTTCAGAACACACATACATGTCCCACAACTCTTCATGAATAGACCGAAATCAAGGCATTCACATTAATCTAAATCATGAATCATGGATTTTGCAAGATGATCTACAAGTTATTCTCACATGCTTACAAGACATCATTAGCCACATTCACCCACACAACTCACATACATCCACAACCACAATGTACCATATACATAGCTTATAGGAATACCATATATCCTCAACGTATAAACATACCGGAATTAAATGTATAAGAGGGACAGAACAGCTCACTGTTCTGTCCTGAAGAACTAGGCGGCAGTCTCTGGCCGCTGACTCAGAGTCAGCGGCACGGTCGATGGACGCCAAGCTCATCCTAGGCGTCCAGGGACATTGCCGTTTACTCAGGTCTGTGCAAAAACACAGACCCGAGCTCTGAAATTTGGGTGAAATGGAGGGTCTAGGACTCGAAATAAATTTCATAAAAATGATAGAAACATCCTAGACTCATACGGGGACACCATGGATAGGTCACTTGCCTCTTTAAAAATCCTCCAAGAGATCTATGGCTCGAAGAAGACCTCCTTGGGCAGTCCCAAGAAGTTGCAGAAGCACCTCCAAGAACGCCTTCCTCCGAGCTCCTGGGTGATCTCCACGCCGAGGAGATGATGGGGAGGCCTTCCCCTTTGCTTCAGCTCCCTCCTTGATGCAGAAGATTTCTAAAACCAGCTTCCAAGGGTCGGATTTTAGGGGTTCAAACTGGGGTTTTTCTCACAGAATGCTCTCTAGGGTTTTCTCTCTTCTTTTCCTCTTCTCACAAGGTGAAGGGAGAAGTGAGAGGAGCCAATTTCGGGTTGGACCCTAAGAAGAGCCCCTCACCCACTCACCATACCGATTTGACACCTTCAGAGCCGTTGGGGGACATCCCCCCAATGGTTGCCATGCCTTGTTTCAGAAGATAGCAGCTCTGCTGCGCATGCAGGTCAGAGAGGTTGGCGTCCAGATCGCTGGACGCCGGATCTAGTGTAGGCGTCCAGGGCTGGACGCTGACACCACCTCGACGGCCTGGGGATTGACGCCAATAGGGCCTTCGGCCAGAACCCTAATTTATGCAGAAAACCATGCATACCGGACATATATACATGCAATGTACATATAGTATCGTACCCACACTACCATCATGCAATAAGTACATTATTTATGTTCAATATAAACACATGTACACGTATTTATACTATTTTAATATCCACGTAAAATACGTACATATAGACTCAACACAATATACACACATAAATACGAAAAAAAATACGACGGAAATTCGAGGGTCTTACACCCAGCCACCAGAGATCAGGAGGAAGTACAGAGAGATTCTGCAAATTTGGATCTCAGAGAAGGGGAGACAGCTAGTTCATCAAGTTCTGATGAGGATAATGATCCACCTCCTCCAGCTACAAAGGGCAAAGAGAAAGTTATAGCTCCTGAAGTACCCCTTTTAGCTGACGCACCATTTGAAAGACAGGTCAAGCAAAAAATTGTCATCAATTTAAAACCTGTGATTGAGAGGTTGGATATTCAGGGTGAGCTGCTTTGTACACTTCAGTCTGATGTGAATTCCATTTTTCTGAGCCAAGCTTCAGCCCGCAAGGAACTTGTTCAGATTCGCTCTGCCATGACTTGGTTCCATCAAGAAATGGGGACCATGAAGAATTTTTTATTTGACATCCTTCAGGCAGTTGGAGCTCAAGCTCCTCCTCCTCCAGCAGCTCAGGAACCTAACACAAGTGTACCTGAGCCCTCCGGGCAAACAGCAGCAGCCCCAGCAGAAGGGCCAGCAGCCGCATCATCATCAGAAGGAACAGCAGCCCCAGCAGATGAAGCCGAGGCAGCAGCAGCGGCCGAACCATCAGGGCCATCAGGGCCAGCTGAAGAGTCAGGGCCATCAGGGCCAGCTGAAGAGTCAGGGCCATCAGGGCCAGTTGTGTTGGAATCAGGGCCACCAGGGCCGGCAGTGTTGGTTCCTTTGCCTCCCTTGCCTGAAGAAGTGGTTTCAGATCCTCCACCCATTGCTCCCACTTCTACCAACACTCCCATTCCTCCTTCTCCACCCACTAACTTCACAGCTCCACCTGCTCCACCTCACTTCAAAAGGCCTAGATCCAGGCCCATTTCTTCTCCCACACCTTTCCCTCCTCAACCTACCTTATCCTCTCCTGTTTCTTCCACTTCTCATCTTCCTTCTTCTCAAAATTTCGAGGCCCCTCCAGCATCCTCAGCTGGAGCCTCATCCTCTTCTGGTACATCTTCATCTCCAGACGTAGGATTTCTCAATTCTGATGCATTTCTCTACCCCCCTGCACCTCCCTCCTTTATCACTATTATTCCTAAGAATGCCCAAATCGACTCTCCCTTTCTTGATAAAATTAAGGATGAGTTTGAAGAGGTTATCCTTAGGTCTGTGCTAAAGGTAGGAGACCACCTTTCCAAGACAGACTCTTCCAGTACTGTCTCAAAGAAACGCAAACTTTCTTCCTCCAACACTCCTCTTTACCCACCTTTGTGGTTTTCTCTTACAGTGACCAACAAGCATACCTCACTGTACAAAGAATACCTACAAAAGGTTGTTTTTGCCACTCTTTACAATCTTCCTTTTCTTAACCTCTCTGACCATCTAGACGTAATTCTTCCCTATACTCTGTTGCCCAGCTAGCTAGCCCAGAGGGGGGGTGAATGGGTTATTAAAACTTCGATCTCTGATTAAAACCTGTTTACTGAAAGGATTGCACAACTTAATAACAAGGTTAGAGTTAGAGCAAACAAGACAACAATCACACAAAACACATCCACAAGACACAAGGATTTTATCCTGGTTCGGAACTCCTCTCCACAGGAGACCTACGTCCAGTCCCTGAGCAATACCTCAGGATTTTACTACCAAGGGTACAATCCCCCTTAAGGATCCTTACACCCAGCCTCAACTGGTCTTCCTTCAGCCTGAAGGGAACAACAACCACCCTGGATACCACCAGGTCTTCCTTCGTCCAGAAGGGAACAACAACCACCCTGGATACCACCAGGTCTTCCTTCGTCCAGAAGGGAACACAACCTAATAAGAAAAAAGGGTGTGAAAACAGGCTTCAGACTCTAGCTTGACCAGCTACACACTGAAGCTCCTAAGCCCCCGAGAGAGAAAGAGATTTAACAAGGTTTTTCTCTCCAAGGACCACACAGGCTCTTACAAATGAGAAGATTCCTTTTGAGCACAGAGAGCTAAGAGCTTAGAACAAGGTTTGGAGTGGAGGCTTCGCTCTTCTTCAAAGTTCTAAAGACTCTAAGAGATGGATTTCTTTCTTCTTCTAAAATCAAGCGTTGTTGTACACTCACTATCTTTTCCGTCTTGAGTCTTCTATTTAAACTGCTGATTCAAATTCGAACGTTGAAGAGTCCGTTGTCTCTTATCCTTGTGTACGTTAGACTGGTCACTGAGGAAGCTTCTGATCGTCAGTCTTTTATCCTTGTGTACACGCCAAAGAGATGTCATAGAACTTTGTATCTTGTGTCCAATGTTGTTCAGATGAGTCTTGTCAGATATCTGTAAGCATATCATCAATAAATAGAAGACAGCTAAGACTGCTGTCTATTGTTAGTTGAGATGGAACAGATATTGCAGTATATAGCAAAGCTCCTTTCTGTCTAAAAAAAAGTACGTAGACAGAGTAGCATAGAAATGGAAGATATTGTCTGCATGCATGGGAGATACGATCAGAGAGCATTTAATGCATAGCAGTCAACGGACAAGATATGACTTTGACTTTTCAACGCTATTAAAAGGCATTATACTGATGCATCAAGAAATTCGATAAAAAGAATCTTGCTGACTTATGAAATCGTTATGAATTATAGCAAGTTGTTATGAACTGTAAGGAAATCGATGTGATAACTTATGAAGTCGTTACAACAAGCAGGTCGTTGAGTTCTGAAGAAATCGTTACAAGAAATCGTTATGACTATCGAGTTGTAAGGAAATCGTTACACGAAATCGTTATGACTGTCAAGTTGTAAGGAAATCGTTACACGAAATCGTTATACAAAGCAAGGCGTTATGATCAGTGAAGAAATCGTTATGAACTCCAAAGAAATCGTTATGAAGTCTAAAGAAATCGTTATGACTATAGAGTCGTTGCGAATTCTAAAGAAATCGTTACGAGGTCTAAAGAAATCGTTATGACTATAGAGTCGTTGCGAGTTCTAAAGAAATCGTTACGAGGTCTAAAGAAATCGTTACGGCTAGAGAGTCGTTGCGAGTTCTAAAGAAATCGTTACGGCTAGAGAGTCGTTGCGAGTTCTAAAGAAATCGTTACGAGGTCTAAAGAAATCGTTACGGCTAGAGAGTCGTTGCGAGTTTCTAAAGAAATCGTTACGATATCGATTTGTTTTGAGTTTTCCGGTCAAAGAGGAAATCGTTCTGCTTATCAAAGAAGTCGATACAAAGACTTGGATAGAAGTGATGAGACTTACCAGATTGTCTTGAACTTTTATTTTTCTTTTATTTCCTGTACTTAAGGCTCAAGTAATCCATTAGTGTTATTTTGTTAATCATCAAAATTAATATATAAATAAATGGAAATATTTATTATGGGGACAGTTTGGTCATCATACTCCTCTGTCTAAAGCCGAAAAATCCAAAGTCTTCTCCTCAGCCCACTCCAAAACTGAGGAGCAATGGGCTAGATCTCATAAAGATTTGTACAATCGCTTTCTTCAGGCTAAGGCAGCAAGGTTTCCTACCAGGGATAACTCCTTAACCCTTTCTGAGTGGTTCAAGTTTCACCACCAGAACACCTGGGCCCCTGCCATTCAGAAGCTAATCAAGCTGATCAGGCATTTCCAAATGTTCAACAACTACAGGTATCTCAACAGATTACCTGAAGTTCAGCTTAGCCAGTTCAAGAGAGCCATCAAGGTCCTTATCCACTCTGAGCAGTCTGAGGAAATAAGAGTAGATTTTGCAACTCTTCATTTATCTGAAGACATTCTCCTGCCACAGATTCATTTCCTAATCATGGAGTCTTCGATTGGTTCAATCATCTTTGAGCGTTTTGCCAGAGTCATGAGCAGAATCAAGATTCAGAAAGGCCTCCAAGTTGGTTTTCCTAGATTTCTATTCTGGGAATATCATAGAGGGTTTGTCAAATCTGATGTTCTTGCCCCTCTACTCTCAGAATGTGAAAGGCTGAATGCCTCCGAATGGTCCAAGCTTTACTCTCTGTCAGCTCAACAGCTAGCTCATCTGAATGCTGCTCAGGCCAGGGAAGGAAAAGCTCATGTCTCTCCTGCCACTTTCTTGGACATGAACTCCATCCATCTGGTCCTTGATCCCTACAAAATTTGGGCTGAAAGGTACAAGGTGTTTCTAGCTCTACGCCATGAACTCAAGGAGAAACAGATTTTCTATCCTGTCACCATGGATCAATTCCTTGCCTGTGCAAGCTTTGGTACAACTCTCCTCATCCGCTCCTCCATGGATCCAGATGATTATGACCAGTTTCTTACCAAGCAGCGCAACATCTATCTCTCCAAGATGGCTTCAACCATGGGACCAACCTTCTTCATTGAGAGTGGTGCCTTTAGGCAATTTTTTATGCGTCAGGAAGAGCAGGCCTGGGAAGCTATTTCTCATTATGCCTCCCTTCTCTCTCCTGCTTATTATTTGCCTGTACCTCCACAAGCTTAATGAATGGGTTGTGCTCTTTCTCCTCATTGTCTCTTATTCTTTGTCTCTTTCTTATTACTTTTTGCTTAATGACAAAAAGGGGGAGAATGTTTACCTACATTTGTCTGATACATTCTTGAATCATGCTTGAAGTACTTTTATTCCTGTTTACTGTTAAGTACTACTTAAATGTTGATCATAGTTTTGTCATCACCAAAAAGGGGGAGATTGATGAACAGTCCACCCCCATGTACTTTTAAATTAATTACATGCTTATTTTGGTGATAAACAAAACACTGTCAAAAGTTTTTCTAACTATGTTTTATTTAGCCTTAAGCACAGGAAATACCCAAAGAAAGTCAAGCATTTGTGGTAAGTACTTACATACATTGTTTTCAGAAGAGCTATAACGATTCCTTCATTAACTGTAAGGATTTCCTCACAAGTACAACGATTTACTTGTAAGATTGAATAACCTTGCTGTGTCAAACAAGTCGATGTTATAACGACTCTGTAAGTTATCGTAACGACTCCTTCAGAAGTTATAACGACTTGCTCATTATAACGACTCTGTAAGTTATCGTAACGACTCCTTCAGAAGTTATAACGACTTAACGACTCCTTCAGAAGTTATAACGACTTGCTCATTATAGCGACTCTGTAAGTTATCGTAACGACTCCTTCAGAAGTTATAACGACTTGCTCATTATAACGACTCTGTAAGTTATCGTAACGACTCCTTCAGAAGTTATAACGACTTGCTCGTCATAACGATTCTGTAAGTCATCGTAACGATTTCTTCAGAAAGTTATAACGACTTGCTCGTCATAACGATTCTGTAAGTCATCGTAACGATTTTTTCAGAAGTTATAACGACTTGCTCGTCATAACGATTCTGTAAGTCATCGTAACGATTTCTTTAGAAAGTTATAACGACTTGCTCGTCATAACGATTCTGTAAGTCACCGTAACGATTTCTTTAGAAAGTTATAACGACTTGCTCGTCATAACGATTCTGTAAGTCACCGTAACGATTTCTTTAGAAAGTTATAACGACTTGCTCGTCATAACGATTCTGTAAGTCATCGTAACGATTCCTTTCGAAAGTTGTAACGACTTGTTTATCATAACGTTTCTATAAGTAAGCGTAACGATTCTTTTAGGAGTTATAACGACTTGGTTGTGATAACGATTTCATAAGTTATCATAACGACTTCTTCTGAGACTATAGCAATTTGTTCACAACGATTCTATCAGACTATCATAACGATTGCATAAGTCATGTTTCTATTAATTAATTGTTTATCTTGATTTAAGATACGTTGAATAGTCAAAGTTGCATCACGTCTGTTTGACTGCCATGCATTTAATAAAGACTGAACGTATCTCTGCATGGATACGGAACATATCTTCCATTCTCGTGTATTCTCTGCATGCATCTTTTAGAACGATAAACTGTTACTACTATATTTGTATCTATCTGCTCTGACGTTGATTGACATCTGGAGATAGTATAGCTGTCTACCATTAAAGCTCAACCTTGCAGAACCTTGAGGATGTACTATCCTACAACATTGGACACAGAAAGAACTACAAGCCAACTCAGAAGATCTCATCACTTTGCGTGCTCCAAAGAACAAAAGACTGTCGACAGGAAGCTTCCACAAATCCTTCAGTCTAACGTACACCAAAGCTGTGAGACAACGGTCATCTCTTCGTCCTCATTCAAATTGGAGATATAAATACAAGACGAAGTTCTGAAGACTAAAGATATATATAAGAAGAAAGCATTATTCATATTCAAGAGAGACCAGAACTCTGTAGCTTTTTCAAGTCTTCAAGATCTCTAGAGCCAGAAATTCATTCCTTTCGATCTTGGCTCTTAGCTCCTTGTGCTGTGACAAGAAAAATTAAGGAAGAGCTAGATTAGTTCTGAGAGAGTGAACATTGTGTAGATCTTTGTCTCTCAGTGCTTGTAGCTTCAGATTGAGCGTTGTAAAAGCTTGATCTAGGGGCTAGTCATTTCTTTCAAGATTTTCTTGTGTTTTTTCCCTTCGTGTGTGAAGGAAGACTTGGTGGTTTCCAGGGTGGTGTTTTTCCCTTCAGGAGTGAAGGAAGACCTGGTGGTACCAGGGTGTTGTGTTCCCTTCAGGAGTGAAGGAAGACCAGCTGAGCTGGGTGGTTGTTTTGTCCATAGGGTGACTGTACCCTAGTTAGTGAATTCCTGAGGATTGCTCAGGGACTGGACGTAGGACTCCTAAGGAGAGGAGATCCGAACCAGGATAAATCTGTGTGTTGTGTGATTGTCTTCATTGTGTGATTGTTGTTTTTACTAACCATTACTAATCTCTTTCAAGAACTCTTTATGTTTGTTTGAGTTCAGGTTTTTATCGGATAAATTTTATTTAAAGACCCATTCACCCCCCCTCTGGGTTAGCCAACCGGGCAACATTGAGTGGCCATATAAGAGAAATGGGAGATGAAGCGTTCGGAGACTATGTCAAAGTTGACAAGATCCGACGCGGGCAAAGAGGTAAACCACCTCAAAGCCTCCCCTTCTAACGATTGTTGGAAGAGGTGGACTAAGAGGGCCCGATCGTACAGCCACCGATGGGAATCCATAGTGAAGCCGGCTAGATGGTACTGGGGGTCAGAAGTCCCGTCATACTTGCGGTATTTCTGGGCCTTGAAACCCGGAGGGAAGTAAACATTGGGGAGTTTGCAGTAGTTTTGCAGTGAATGAGGCTTGGAAAGGGATAGAGATTCGGCCAAGAGTTTTCGGATAAGACCCTCCGTCTCAGACCGGGACAGGGATTCGGATTGAGTGGGAGGAGTGGTTTGGATATGAGATGGGTGAATGGGTGGAGGAATTGAGGTAGAAGTAGGTAAAGGAGTGGGAGGAACATGAGTGGAGATAGGGATGGGGGATACCGAAATTCGGGGAGGGGTGAGAGGCCTAGGAGCGGGCCTAGATGAGGAAGCATGGAAGGGAGAATGGGATGGAGGGGAAGGAGAAGCCGCTACCCGAATGGTATGCTTGGAAAGCATGGAAATGATATCGTCGGGCGAATAGCGGGACATAAGTTTAGAAAACTCGGGGTCTTCTTGGACATCCTGAGCGTGAGTAGGGTTAACCCTCAAGCTAACCTCCTCATTGTCGGCTTGGGAAGATGATTGAACCGACTCCTCAGGCTGGACATTGGTATCTATCATACCGACAATCTCATCATTGATGTTATCATCATATTCAAACGCCGGTTTGTTAGACATATTAGCAGGATCCAACCAAGTGTCCATTAGCACACAACCTATGGATTTTAGAATGGTTTAAGTTTAAGTGATTACACTGTTTTCAGTAGAAGTATGAATTTCTACCAATCAATGTTATCAAACAACGCCCCCAAACTTTAAAAGATCAAAGTTGTGTATTTACTTGACTTGATTTATAAGCCTGTTCTCTCAAATCTCACTTGAACCCCGGTGAGTAGGTAAGCTAGACAGGGAGGGTAAAGGTCCTCCTGCCCCGTACCGTGAGGGAATCCACGGAATTTAGGGACTTATAGAGTTTTCTCCGGAATCAACCCGATTTACCCGAGAGGGAATCTCTGAGTAAAAGGTCAAAAACCGAAGAAAGGTGATCCTAGAAATGTGAGGGGAGGCTAGAAGAGGTGAGAAGATGACCCCCCAGAGACTGTGGACTGTTTAGTAGCAAACAGCAAGCAAACAGAAACGAAAATCAAGATAAAACAATCAAAACAACAGAGAAAAGCATGCTTCTGTGAAACTAAACGTCCAGCAGGTTGACGCACAGTTCATGATCAGAGATAGACGGCATGATCGACGGACGCGGACATAGGATAAACGTCAAGGATTATGGACGCTAAACAACACTTAACGGCAGGAACGCTGGACGTTTACCTGAATAGGCGGCAAGATCTCCTGCCGTCTACCTGGCCGCAGTAAAACCACAGTGGCAGAAGCTAGTCCCACTGTGATCGCCAGAAGAGAACTGTGGACGGTTCGTTTCCGCCCTGTCGCCAGATCTCTCGGATGCTCGCGGAAGCCGCCGGGCTCTAGTTGGCGATGTAGGGGTCGCCGGTTGACCACGTTGACCCTCCGGTTGACTAAATTGACTAGAAGGAAAACGAAGCAAACAAGCGAAGCAAAGGAGATTTAGTGATCGCCAGGGCCTTACCTGTGCCCAAGGAGTTGCTGTGATCACGTCGGTGCAGTGGCCTCACGTTGCGAGTGATGGTGGGACTTCAACTTCTCCTCCTTCGGCCGGCCAAAAGAGAAGAGCCCCGTAGTCTTCTGCGGGTTGTTCCTGCCAAAACAAAGACTCTATTAGACTCTAGGGAGTGTAGTAAATGCTCAAAACGAAATAAGAAAGACCTAAAAGGAAGGTCCTGTACCGGTTGCGGACTTGAGAAGAGGGGTGGCCAAATGCTATGACCACCCTTCTTCCCTCCGTTTTTGGTTGGGAAACCCCTTTCTAGGTGTGTAGGAGGATAACCTACATGCCTAGTGTGAGTGGGAAGGTGTGTGCAACATGCAAGCTAGCTAAAAAAGTAAGTAAGAGAAGAGAGAGGGAAGGAGATGTAGATCCTCGTTTCTGGTGTTGTGGCTCCTTGCAAGGGCTCCTCCAGCTCCAAAGTGAGCCTCCTGAACGCCCCAAGTGAAGAGAGAAAGGAGAGGATGAGTAGTAGAAGGTGAGGTGCAAGTTTCTCTCTCCTCTCTCAAAGTGGCAGCATAAGGACGTCCAGCCTCCCTCCCCTGGTTCAGAGGGCTCAAGGGGGTGTTAAATAGGCAATGGAGCTCGGGGTTGGAGTGCCTAGGATGCTAAGTGTGAAGAAGCACACTTGTACATGTGGCAATCTTTGTGTTAGAGGTCCAACCAATGGGGGGAGGCCATGTAGGATTTTTATTAGGTCAAATGACTGCCTAGGTGGCCCATATGCCCGTTGGGAATGACTATGTGCGCTGCATGGCCGAGACAAGGGCGCTAGTGGGCTGGAATCTCGGGTTAGTTGCGCGGACCTGGTAAATGCTATTGACGTCCAGAGATCAAGCCGCCAACCTCATGCAGGCGTCCAGGAAGGTGGACGCCAACTTGGGTCAGCGTCCAGGGGGCTTGCCGCCAACCAGTAGTCGGCGGCCATCGATGCTGCCGTCTACATGGGATCTGAGGCTGGTCAACAAATGGTCAAACGAGGCTTAATGGGCCAAATAGCCTTGCGGGAAATGGGCCAAATCTCGCGTCTACAATGTCCAAACACTCACACTTTGATTTTGATTTGATTTTGATGATGACATATTGTACATATGACAATCATGTCTAAACAACATATTTTTGATGCTTAATATTTTATATTTTACTGATAATAACATGTCTTGATGGTTCACACTTTATATATACATGTTCACATAATTTTGTCAAAGTTGTGTCGACACAAGTCCATTGTTTGTCGACACATCCCATGTATCCAGCAAGTAGTCAGAGCATAAAAGAGTCAGTGGTGTCGACACATGTAGATGTTGTGTCGACATAGTGTATGAATTCAGAAAACAGTTAGAAGCCAATAGCCAGTGGTGTCGGCACAGGATGCTTGTGTGTCGACACTCACTGTCCCTCCCAGAAGCCTGTTCTGAAGCCTGTAGCAAGTGGTGTCGACACAGGATGCTTGTGTGTCGACACACAGTATCCCTTGCAGAAGCTTATTTTGCAACCAGTGGATAGTGTGTCGACACAAGTGCAAAGTGTGTCGACACACCTCGGATATTTTTCCAGATCTGAATTTTTCTAGACATGTGGCCGCTTAGGAATCAAGGGAATTGACCTAGATATTTGTGCCCATGCACTCCAAGGGTCTAATGGACACATGGGACTATAAATACCCATGATCCCCGTACTCCAAAGGCAAGCCAGCCCATACAACTCCCAGAAAAGGTTTTTGGCGGCAAAAAAGGGTCTCCCGAATGCCTTGCCCAATCTCCAGAAGTTGTAGACCAGCCTTTCAACATAGAGGACGTGAGAATCAAGGTCAAGCTATAGAGAAAGAAGTGGTGTGCTCAAGAAGGAGTAGATCTGGAAGAAGTGCAGCAGTAGAAGAAGAAGAAATCGCAATCCAGAAGCTACTGAAGCCAGTGGCGGAGCCAGAAATATTTAGAAGGGGGGACAATTAATAAGATAATTATTCATGGGTATTCAACGTAAGGGGGGACAATTAATAAAGTTAAAAAAATTCTTCACATGCCTATCATAAGGAGAAATTTTATGCAAAAAAAATTAATAAGAGGAAATTTATGTAAAAAAATAAGGGGGGGCAATTGCCCCCTGGCTCCGCCACTGACTGAAGCAGAGCAGTGCCGATCAAGAAGAAGAAGAAGAAGAAGGAAAAAGAAGAAGATGATGAGCAGCAGCAGAAATGAGAAAGAAACATTATGGATCTGTGATCGTGGTGTTCAGATCAATATTTGAAGGGATATGTCTTTCCTCACTCACACCTTTTCTCAACTCAATTCATGTATCTGTGTGGGTGTGTACTGATTGGGTCGGGATCAGTACGTGGAGTTTGTGATCGTGTGTGCTTTGTGATCTATGCTAGCTTGTGTATAGATTAAATCTATGTGTGTGGTGTGTAGATCAGATCGAGGCTAGAGGATCTGATCTTTAGTGAACTTGATCTAGTGTGTGTGTGTGTCTGAGCTTGAGTGCTCGTGTGTGTGTTGTACTCAGTTCTTTGAGTAGTGTGTACCTCACTGTGTGAAGGGTGGATGTAGGAGTCACTGGATGTGATCTCTGAAGCACCTAAAATTCCTTGTGCACGGTGGTTTGATTTGTGGTTTGCATTGTATTGCGTTAGATGCATGCATAGGGATTTTGCCTACACACTATTTAATTTGTTCACACACGTTAATCACATATTTGACACTTACACTATTTCATAAAGTGTTTTTTACATTTTGACAACACACATTGAATCAGATCAGAGGGGTTTTAATTGAGTAGATTCTTTATTTCGAAGTAATTTTTAAATTGCTTACGTGTTCGCTGCAAATCTATTCAACCCCCCTCTAGATTTGTCATTACCGAAAATCTGATCCTAACAATTGGTATCAGAGAAGGTTAATGTCTGGTTCTGATCTGATTTGATTGCTTTTGTTTGATCTTAATGAAACATCATCTGATCTGTTTGAATTGCTTGATTGCTTGAATATTGAAATTTTGCTTGATCTGTTTGATCAGATTCATCGCTTGATCCTTATTGACTTTGCAATCTTGAGCAGATTAGGTGATTGTTAATTGGTCTAATCATTTGAATCAAACTCGATAACATGGCTGAATTTTCAAGTATCATAAATAGACCCAAATTGTTGGGTTTCATGACAATGATGATAACATCAAGTTTGATAAATTGCAGGACTTTTATATGAAGACAAACATTATTGGAAAGAAATCCAAGTACAAATGTTTCATGGCTCATGACAGCTCAAAAGGTTCTTCCAGCTCAGATAAATCTGAAGGATCACATTTGTCAGAAAAGTCAAGAAAGTCTCAAAAATCAGGTAAATCTGGTTCAGACCCATTTGATAGATCAATGTCTAATACTGACTCAGAGAATGATATATCTCTTGATGAACTGATAGAATGCTATGAGCACATGTGCAAACAGTTTAAAAAGGTTAAATATCAAAACAAGAAGCTGAATGATCAATTGGAGATAAATGAGATGAAAATTGATAACCATCAAGCATTCTATGAAGAAAATGAAGAACTGAAAATTGAGAATGAAGATTTGAAAAAAAAATTGAAAAGTTAAATTCTGAGAAAGAGAATTTGAAAAATGAAGTGAAAAATTGTGGAAACAAGTTGTCTAAATTGAAAGAAAATCATGATCAGTTGGAAAATAAAAATCTTGATTTGAAAGATGAAAATGAAAAATTGATTGATCATAATGAGAATCTTAAATGTGACAATGATCAATTGAACAAACAAATTTTCAACATGGCTCATGATCATCAGATAAAAGAAAATTGCAAACAATTGGTTGAGGAAAATAGTCATATGAAAAAGAAGATTGAATGCTTGTATCATAACAGACCATTAAATGATGAATGCAACAATCTAAGGAGAAACTTACTGACTTGGAAAATCAAATTGTTCAATTTAAAAATGAAAAGAACAAGTTGAAAAATGATCTGGATAACATGCAAAACAAACTTCAAACTTCAGAAAAGGAAACTACTGCATTGAAAGTGAAAAAGAAAAATTGACAAATGAACTTGAAGATGTGGTTATACAAAATCAAAATTCTAAAAAGAAGATTTCTAAATTGAACAAAATTGTTGATAACTTAAAATTTGCTTTGTCTAAGTTTGTTCAAGGAACTCAAAATTTGGATAATCTTCTTGGAATAAAAGTTAATTATCAAAAGGAAGGTTTAGGATTTAACCCCTTGAACAAAAAAAAAATTGAAAACAAAACAAAAACCTCATTTGTCAATGTTTCTATGAACAAGAATTTTGCTACACCTAAAGAAAAATTTGTTAAGACTCATGCTCAGAAATTTTTTAAAAACAAAATAATAAATTGAATAAAATACTGCAAATAGGAACCATGTTTCAATTGGAAATCAGAAAAAGAAAATGGAAAAGAAAACAGGATTCTACAAGGTCTCACACCCCCTCCATCATCCAGAAAGATCCAAGGCATTCTACAACTCCACATCATGCCAAGAGCCACCAAAAGGTACCTCCTTGTCCTCATGGTAAGCCTCCTCACAGGAAAATGAGATTCCAGCAAATGTATACATGCCTGAAGAGATGCGGAATTCCCTAAATGGTAATCTAGAAGGGGGGTTGAATAGATTACGGACAATTTAAAAGCTTAACGCCCTCTTTTTGCAATAGCACAGACAATTAAAGTGTTGGCAAAAATCAGACTATGTGTGGATGTGTGTGAGTGATTGGTAGATGAATAAGCAAGTACTCAAACGTGTATAAAAGTGTCGTGCCTACCAAACATCTAACGCAAATTCGTGCAAACCACGAGACACGTAGATTTTACGTGGTTCGGAGTACACAACTCGTGTATCCTACATCCACGGGCCACACACACACGCAGAATCACCTGCTTATGAGCTAGTTCACGAACTACAACTCACACACGTGTTTATCTGATGTGAACCCACGATCAGATTAACACACACACACGTGTATCAAGCACAACAACCGCTTGAAACACCACACACACACACAAGTATGGAATAGAAAGAACAGGGAAGGGTTTGAGAGTTGAAGAACAAATCCAATAAGCAAACTCTTCCTCTGAACGTCCTCCTGGAGTCCAAGCCTCGACTTTGAGATCAGATGTTGATGTAGATGCTTGAATCCAAGACGTTCGGACTTCACCTTCCGCTGCAAGAGTCTTCCGTTCTTGGTTCTGGGCGGTAGGTTGAAGCAGAGCAGCAGAACAAGGCTTCTTGTAAGAACTCTTTAGGGTTTTTGCTTGGAGGCTGCTTGTGTACGAGATTTGTTGCAAAAGGTTGCTTATATATGAGTGTTAACATATGGAGAGTCGTACTCCATAGAAACACTAAGTTTGGCAACTTGCAAAACTTCCCGTAATATGTTTTCCGCTTGTCTGTCGACAGGTCTTGCATCTGCTGTCGACAGGCGAAGACAGCTTGTGAAGAACCAGAAGGCTGAAGGCTCTGACTGTGTGCATCTGTCGACAGGTGCTCTGTTGCTGTCGACAGGCGCAGGCCTTCCTGAGCTTTTGATCTTCGGACTGGTTGCATCTGTCGACAGGGTCACTCCTGCTGTCGACAGGCAATGCCTTGGCAGAACTGGCTGCTCTCTGACTGTTTGTATCTGTCGACAGGTCCTTGCTTGCTGTCGACAGGTACCTTGTCTTTTGACTTTTACTTGATCTTTCAAGCTTCTTTTTGGCACATGTCTTACATGGTATATCTCCTACAAAAGTAAACATAATTAGTGAGATATTATGAACATAAAATCAAGCATTGTACCAAGTTGTTATGACAAGTTATTGTTTGAAGATCTCATTCATTTAAAAACTCAATTCACATTGTTTATCAGTTATTGTTTGAAGATCTCATTCATTTAAAACTCATTCACATTGTTTATCACTTGTTTGCATGTCATTGCACATCAATGTCATCATCAAAAACATGTTGTATTGATTAATTAGAATGTGAGAACCCAACATTCTCCCCCTTTTTGATGATGACAAAATTAATCAATTAATGCATAATTGAGTTTTTCTCCCCCTTTTGACAACATCCAAAAGCACACCACAAGTAAAATGCACAGAGCAAAGATTTTCATTGATTTTCATGAGTGCATACACATGACATTGGGTGCTAATGAAAGGAAATAAGAAAGAAGGGGAAAGTCATGGCATGATGACCATAGAACAAGCAAAAGTACATTAAACATGACATGAATAAAATGAAACTTAGACTACAAGACTAGACCCAATCCTAGACAACTAAGCTTTCTAAGCATCTTCATCAGCGGGCTGTGAAGGAGCCGGTTGATCAGCATGACGCTCAGGAGCAACGTGGTCCAGGCGTGAATCTAGAGCTGCAATGCTAGATTCCACAGTATCCAATCTTGCATTGAGGCTTTCAAAACCAGTGGTCATCTGAAGTTGCAACTGAGCTAGCAATTGACGGATGGACGGCTCAGTAGCACCAACAGTGACATCTCCCGGAGCATCAAACGACTCAGTGTGGGAGTCATCTTCATCTTCAGCGTCTTCCTCAGCTTCATCTTGATCTTCATTGACCTCTTCAACACCAACACCAATTTCTTCAGCTACAGCTGCTCCCTTGCCCTTGAGATCTCTTGACACTATCCCATCAACTAGCTTGTAGCCCATCCTCTGAGCTGCGATGAGGTCATAGGAGCTACGGGAAGAAAGATCCGTCATCTCCTCCTGTGGGATGTGGATGCCAAGAAAGAGGAATAGAGATGTGAGTTGGCATGCATAGGGCATTGATCTCTTTGAACTTCGAACACACTGGCGAAAGATAGAGATCATGAGGAGTGGAAGGTTGATGAGATCAGTGTGGATGAATTGGTGAAGCAGAGACTTGTGAAGGGAGGTCACAAGTTCACGGCTTCCATCCTTGGGAACAATTAGTGTGGTGAAGATGTGGTGGATTAGGCGATGAAGTGGAGGGAAAGAGTTGGCATTCAAATGCATACGACTGGTGGGGTCGTAGGGCTGCCGAACAACTAGAGTGTGGAACTCCTCGGGAGTGGGATGAAAGTTTTTGATGTCAACTCCTGTATTGGGAATTTGAAGGGCAGTGGATAAAAGGTTTGGAGTTACAAAGAAGGGAGTGTCTTTGACTTTTGTGAAGAGCTTGTCATCTTTGGACAAGCGAAGATTGGTATAGAAGTCGGTCACAGCGGTGGGAGAGTACCGCTTGTGATCGTAACAAAAGGGTGCCCAACCCTGGACATCAAAAAGAGGCAGAAGGCCTGGAAACATGTCCTGCAAAGAGATGAAGTCGACGTAGCGGGGCTGCGCGACTTTGGTGAAGATGCCATGGACGTTGAGGAGTTGGAGATTTGGCGGGATCACGAGCTCCGGCAAGCGATCCTCCCGGTGCTTCGTGCGACGCTCAGAGGTCGCCCTGGAGCCCTGGCCTTGTTCGGGAGATCTTGCACGGCGACGAGATGCAATCTTCTTCGCCGTTGGAGCCATGAGATGTTGATCCTGATGTAGGAGGGAGAGGGTGGAGGAAGAAGAGACACGAGACAGAGAGAATCCGCAAGGGAGGCGGGATCTCTGTCTGCGCCCTGGAAAGGGAGGGTTTTTTGGGTGGAAGGAGGAGAAGGGTTTTTGGAAGGAGGTAGAAGGGAGAAAAGGGGTGTGGGATCCTTTTTAAAGAGTTTAGAAAGAATTTGAAAGGTTGGTCCCACAAAAACCCGGTTTAAACCCTGGCCCTTTGGGCTTCCCGTTTGGGTCTGGCCGTCTTCTGTCGACAGGGCCCTTGGTGCCTGTCGACAGGCACTTTCAGAAAATGGCCAATTTTGTGATTTTTGGTGATTTTTGAACTGAAGCTCTGAGCAATGTCTTCCAGGTGTTAGGTGAAGGTGTATAAGAGGTGAATCATGTATGTTAACCTACCATATACAAGGATATAATAAACCATAACAATTTCCTCAATGGTTTTAACATAATACCCAAGGAATTTAAGGTTAAAGCATTAAGAAAACACTCACTTAAATAAAGAACATTGCACACTCACCCTTCGTTGTATAAATACGATGTAAGACAACATAATCCCCATTTTATGGATAGGCAAATGATGCATGAAATGATATCTATATGTCAAGACAATCACAAGACCAATGACCTTGGAAATTATGACTCAGTGGAGGCTACACACTATTTCCCTTTTTGTTTGAAATTAGAAAAACAATGGGAGGAAATGGTACTTAAGAAGACGTCACACCTTTTGACGTGAGGATAGACATTACACGTGCCCATACCCCCAGTTAATTAGTGGAAGTTTCTATCATACCGTTGTACAGAGATGATGAGTTGGCCTTTTGACGCGAGGGCAGACATTTGTGATGCCCATCACCCCGGTTACTCAGCATAACCCAACATTGCTCTATATTCATCCCAATGTAAAGTTGATTTTCATTATCTATATTTTTTGTTTTCCTTGTGAAGGATTTTTCAGAAATAGGTAGCTTTTCTCCAAGTATTGTTTAAAAGCCAATATCAAGTAGGTGATATGATTACCTATCAATATTAGACATGCACTTTCATGACCAAAAGGCTTATCAAGTAAATTGAGACTATGTTTGCCCACAAAGAATTAATGTAGAGGAGTGAGGTGATATCCTTTATAGTTATGAAATGTTTCCTAAATGATAGAACCTAAATCCAAACATGAATAGTATGTGAAAATCATAGTGGAATAAAGAATAGCTTAAATATCATTTGTATATAGTGTGGTCAAACATGCATTAACACCTTATAGACACCTTAAATGTTAATCATGAAGATGCTCACTGAATGGGTGAAGAAATAAGCATGAAGTTCCAAAATTCAGGGTATCTGTCGACAGGGAGAAAAGGCCTGTCGACAGGAAGACACAGACAGAAGTTGGAGATTTCGGGGAGGCAAAAACTGTGTGCATCTGTCGACAGCAGGTAGAGGGCCTGTCGACAGATGGACACAGACAGAAGAATGAGAGTTCTGTCTGGGCTGAGCTGTCGACAGGGCCCTTGTAGCCTGTCGACAGGGACATGTTCAAAGCAGTTTTAAGGGTAGAATGAAGGTCTGAAATGACTAATGGTTGCGAGGGAGTTGAGATGGACAAAGGTTGAACAATTTCCTTCACATTTGCATTCATCTAACCCTAACTTGCTCCCCCATAATGTGTGCCATTTGATACAAAAGGACTCAAGTTCATGAAGACATATTTGCACACAAAGACCAAGCAATTAAGAACACCAAGTATGTAGAAAGACAAACCAACAAGTGTTTTCAGAATTTTAAAGAGAGTTTTGAATAGGCAAAATTATAAAGAAACTAATTCCAAATGTAGAGTACATGTCCCTTTTATGTCCCATGACTATGGATACTTGGCGGAGAATATTTCTCACGCATAATGAGAGTTTCCAAACAAGCATGACTTGTTCTTCCACACATCACCA
Organism: Colocasia esculenta; assembly: GCA_014218235.1. Taxonomy (NCBI): domain Eukaryota; kingdom Viridiplantae; phylum Streptophyta; class Magnoliopsida; order Alismatales; family Araceae; genus Colocasia; species Colocasia esculenta. The sequence goes on from CM024756.1 coordinate 29,015,167, forward strand.
TTTGATATACCTCACAGTTAGTGGACACAAGGGACATATGCTTAACATTTGAGTTAAGTTTCATTGCAATTTGCACAACCCCAACTCTCTTCGCAATGTGGTGAATCTATCTTCAGCTAGAGGTTTGGTAAAGATATCAGCCAATTGTTTCTCTGTGGGTATGAAACTGATTTCAATGATCTATTGGCTACTTCATCTCTCAAGAAATGATGACGAATTTCTATGTGTTTCGTCTGGAATGTTGAATGGGATTCTTTGATAGATTGATTGCACTAGTGTTGTCACACAGGATAGGTGTGCATCCAATATCGATGTTATAGTCACACAACTGACTTTTTATCCACAACACTTGTGTTGCACAACTCCCTGCAGCAACATATTCTGCCTCTGCAGTAGAGAGTGCAACCGAGTGTTGCTTCTTGGATGCCCACGAAACCATGCAACCACCAAGCATTTGGCAATAGCCACTAGTGCTTTTCCTGTCAATTTTACAACCAGCGTAGTCTGCATCAGAATAAGAAATCAATTCAAAACTACTACCAGCTGGATACCAAAGACCCAAGGCATGCGTACCTGAGAGATATCTGAAGATTCTCTTGACTGCAATTAAATGGCTTTCCTTTGGACTAGATTGGTATCTAGCACAAAGGCAAACACTGAATTGTATGTCCGGTCTACTTGCAGTAAGATAAAGGAGTGAGCCAATCATACCTCGAAATTGTTTGCATCTACCGGTTTACCTTTCTCATCACATTCTAGCTTAATGCTTGTGCTCATTGGTGTTGAAGCGGGCTTGGCTTGTTCGAACTGAAACCTTTTGAGTAGTTCTTTTACATATTTCTCTTGGTTTATAAAGAATCCATCTTCAAGCTGCTTGACCTGCAAACCAAGAAAAAATTGAAGCTCCCCCATTAAGCTCATCTCAAATTCACTGTGCATGTGTTGTGAAAATTCTTCACACAGTGTGGGATTAGTGGAACCAAAGATAATATCGTCCACATAAACTTGAACAACAATTATGTGATTGCGAACTTTCTTGTAAAGAGAGTTTGGTCCACCTTACCTCTTGAGTAGTTTTTGCTTACCAGATAGGTACTCAGCCTGTCGTACCAAGCTCGGGGTGCCTGTTTCAAACCATAGAGAGCTTTGTGCAATTTAAATACATGGTTTGGTTTATCATGGTCCTCAAAGCCAGGTGGTTGAGAGACATAGACTTCCTCTTTTATGTAGCCATTCAAGAAAGCAGTTTTGACATCCATTTGAAATAATTTGAACTTGTTTGAACATGCATATGCTAACAAGATCCTAACTGCTTCTAGTCTAGCTACAGGTGCAAAGGATTCTTCAAAGTCTATACAAATTCCTGATTGTATCCTTTTGCTACTAGTCTAGCCTTGTTTCTAACCACCTTACCCTCTTCATTTAGTTTATTCCTAAATACCCATCTTGTTCCTATGACAGAAATTTCAGGGGTTCTAGGGACTAAACTCCAGACATTATTTCTTTGAAACTGCCCAAGCTCCTCATGCATGGCATCAATCCAAGAATTTTCTTTTAGTGCTTCTTCAACAGTTTTGGGTTCCACTTGAGATACAAAGGCTAAATGATCTGTTCAACTATTTGATTTACCTGAGACCTAGTTTGAACGGAATCATTTATGTTACCTATGACATTCTCAAGTGGATGAGCTTTAGAGTACCTCACATTAGTGATTGTTGAAGGCCCGGGTTGATCTTGCAATTGAGGAGGATTTTCTGGAGGAGGGGTGGCTGGAGGACTTTCATCTTGAGGTTGATCTTCTTGTTGTGGATCTTCAGCAGGGACTTCATCATGATTTCTGATCAAACAACCGTCATCTTCATCATCGTACCTGCGAAGAAATCCACTCTTCCCTTTTGAAACTACTTGAGTTTTTCCTTTTTCTTTTCTTTGAAGTTCCTCAAGTGTTGTTCCTTCCATGTCATCAAACCTGTAGGAATTTACAATGTTAGGCTTGAGTTGGATTCATCAAAATGACATGTGGAGTTTCTTCCACAGTTCTAGTTTTCAGATTGAACACCCTATATGCTCTAGAGTGTTCAGAGTATCCAAGAAAAATACCTTGATCGCTTTTGGCTTCAAACTTGTCCAAGTCATTTTTATCATTGTTATGTATAAACACCTTTGAACCAAAAACTTTAAAGTACCAATGGTGGGTTTCTTACCTTTCAGAAGTTGTAAGGAGTTTTCTTGAATACGGGTCTTACCATGGCTCGGTTAAGGATGTAGCAAGATGTATTTACCGCTTCTGCCCAGAAGGTTCGTGCTAATTGATTCTCGACTAGAAGCGTACGAGCCATCTCACACAAAGGTTCTATTCTTCCTTTCCACAACTCCATTTTGCTCGGGAGTTCTCGGGGAGGAAAACAGGTGGTCTATACCTTGGTTCCTGCAAAAGTCGGAGAAAGAATGATTGTCAAATTCTCCCCCGTGATCAGTGCGGATGGAGCAGATTTTTGTGACATTCCCATGCTCAATTTTGTTGAAGAATTCTTCAAAAACATTTAATGCTTCATTCTTGTGAGCCAGGAATTTTACCCAAGTGAACCTAGAGAAGTCATCCACAATGACAAAACCATAACGCTTGCCATTGAGACTGAGTGTTCTCGTAGGTCCAAATAGGTCCATGTGCAAGAGTTCATAGGCTTTGGAAGTACTTACCGGTGCCTTTGATTTGAAGGATTTTCGGGTTTGTTTTCCCTGTGCACATGCATCACAAAAATTTTCATTCTTGTTAAAGGAGATTTCAGGAAGACCACTTACCAACTTAAGCCTCATGATCTTGTGCAATACATTGTAACTAGCATGACCGAGCCTACGATGCCACAATGTAAGCTCGTCCTGTTTGTTTGCTACAAGACACAAATTGTTATTTTCTGGATCATCTAAGTCAACCATGTAGATGTTATTCATTCTTTTTCCAGAAAATTTTAGGCTTCCTGTTTCCTTATCAAGAATTTGACATGAATTGGATTCAAAGACAATTTTATGACCTTTATCACACAATTGACTTATGCTAAGCAAATTGTGATGAAGGCCATCAACTAGTAGCACATTGTCTATAGAGTTAGAGGCAAACTTACCAACTTTACCTGAGCCGATGATCTGGCCTTTGTTGTTACCTCCAAAGATCACTTGACCTCCATCTTTTTCCACGAGCAAACTGAATTTAGCTTTGTCGCCCGTCATATGCCTCGAGCAGCCACTGTCCAGGTACCATTTGTTTTGATTGTGGGCTGCTAGGCATTCCTGCACATGTGGATCAGACGAGAGGTTTTGGTACCCAAATTACTTTGGGTCCCATTGTATCATTCATGCCAAATAACAAATGCTTAGGAATCCAAACTTGTTTGATTTTCATTTGATTTGGTTATTCCAGCATTGTTTTTCAGTGTGCCCAACCTTTTTACATATGTTGCATGAGGTGGTTTTTGAACAACATTGTGCTTTACCTTTGTGGGAGCATGCATTGGCATTTTTCCTTTTGTTGCCTTGTAAGTTTAGCTTTAGGAGTTTGTTGTTTGTCCTGTTTTGAGCTTGTTGCAAATTCCTTAGATTGGCCAGGAGCAAACTTGACCATTTTAGATTCTTGTTTCTTTCCCTTGGAAGGATTTTTCCTGTTCTTTGAAGGGGTTCGTTTGCTTGAACTTGGGCTGGTATCAATGAAGTTTGTTAACAGATTTTTGCCAATTTCCTTTGGCTTTACTTTTTGAAACCCAATCCCATGTCTAGCAACATAAACATTTGAACCTAAAATAGCATCCAGATTTTGCTTACTTTTGACAAAACTAGATAAATCTTTTGACTTACCTTTTAAGTCATTTTCAGCTTTTTCCAATTTCTCCTTTAGCTTTTCATGCTCACTATTAAGGCTTTCAAGAGAGTTCATTAAATCATCTCTTTCCTTTTGAACTTCTTGAAATTTAAGTTTCATGCTGTCCAATTCATCACTGTGTGTTTGTTCATCAAGTTTCATCATTTCAATTACCTTATTCAAGGATTCAATTTCATCATGGTTGTTTGACTCATGAACAAGGGAATTGAATTTTTTCTTGAGTGCTTTATTTTCAGACTTGAATTCACAGTATTTTTCAAATAGAACAGTGTAAGCTTCTTCCCATTGAATAATAGAGTATGTTTCAAAGGAGGAATTTACCTCATTCGAGTCATCACTTCTCGCCATGAGACAGTGGACTTCATCATCTCCGGAGGTAGCTTGGCTGTTCTGGTCGTCATCCTCATCACTCCAAGTGGCCACCATTGCCTTGGCCTTCTTGAAGGTGAATTTGTCCTTCTTAAGCTTCTTTTTGAGCTCGGGGCATTCTCCTCTCATATGCCCTTGCTTCTTGCACTCATAGCAAACAACTTCAGACTTTTTGTTAGAATCAAACTTGTTAGAAAAGTCTTTCTTTTGGAAAGGTTTAGAGTTACCTGTACCTCTCCTCTTGAACTTCAGAAATTTCTTGAATTGTCTAGTGAGCATAGCCATTTCATCATTGTCACTCTCACTAGACGATTCACTGACTTCACTTTCCTGAATCAATTCCTTTTTGGAAACTGAAGAAGTCCTCCTGGAAGCCTTCAAGGCAAGTGGCTTCCTAGGATTTTCTTCAGTTTCTTTTCTTTTAACATTCAACTCATAAGTCATCAAGGAGCCAATAATTCATCCACTTTCATTTTGAGAGGTCTTTGGAATCTTCAATGACAGTGGCTTTGGTGTTCCAAGAGGATGGAAGAGACCGGAGTATCTTCCTCACCAAGTCACTCTCCGAGTATTCCTTTTTGAGACCTTTCAATCCATTTATGATTATCATGAATCTAGCAAACATGTCTGAAATGGTTTCATCATGATTCATTTTGAACATTTCATATTCTGAAACCAGCATGCTTACCTTTGATTCTGTTACCTCGGACGTACCTTCATAGATGAGCTCAAGCTTGTCCCACATCTCCTTAGCTGAGGTGCATGTGGAGACTCTTGAGTACTCCTTCGGATGGACCGGACACTGCATCATATTGAGGGCGCTCCAGTTGAGTGTCCCCTTGGCGATCTGGTCCTTGGTCCAGGTGTCCTCGTCCTGAGGCAGTTCGTATGCTCCCTTTTTGACTATTTTCCATAGTTTGAAATTTTGTGCGCGGAGAAAAACCTGCATCCGATTTTTCCAATAAGGATAGTCAGTGCCATCAAAGAAGGGTGGCCTGGTCACTGAGTGTCCCTCGGCCATATACCCCTTGTTAGATTCCATTTGACCGTGAATCTCCTGATCGTAGGATCAACCAGATAAAGAAGTAAATCAGAGAAACCTGGCTCTGATACCAATTGAAGAGATGCGGAATTCCCTAAATGGTAATCTAGAAGGGGGGTTGAATAGATTACGGACAATTTAAAAGCTTAACGCCCTCTTTTTGCAATAGCACAGACAATTAAAGTGTTGGCAAAAATCAGACTATGTGTGGATGTGTGTGAGTGATTGGTAGATGAATAAGCAAGTACTCAAACGTGTATAAAAGTGTCGTGCCTACCAAACATCTAATGCAAATTCGTGCAAACCACGAGACACGTAGATTTTACGTGGTTCGGAGTACACAACTCGTGTATCCTACATCCACGGGCCACACACACACGCAGAATCACCTGCTTATGAGCTAGTTCACGAACTACAACTCACACACGTGTTTATCTGATGTGAACCCACGATCAGATTGACACACACGTGTATCAAACACAACAACCTGCTTGAAACACCACACACACACAAGTATGGAATAGAAAGAACAGGGAAGGGTTTGAGAGTTGAAGAACAAATCCAATAAGCAAACTCTTCCTCTGAACGTCCTCCTGGAGTCCAAGCCTCGACTTTGAGATCAGATGTTGATGTAGATGCTTGATCCAAGACGTTCGGACTTCACCTTCCGCTGCAAGAGTCTTCCGTTCTTGGTTCTGGGCGGTAGGTTGAAGCAGAGCAGCAGAACAAGGCTTCTTGTAAGAACTCTTTAGGGTTTTTGCTTGGAGGCTGCTTGTGTACGAGATTTGTTGCAAAAGCTTGCTTATATATGAGTGTTAACATATGGAGAGTCGTACTCCATAGAAACACTAAGTTTGGCAACTTGCAAAACTTCCCGTAATATGTTTTCCGCTTGTCTGTCGACAGGTCTTGCATCTGCTGTCAACAGGTGAAGACAGCTTGTGAAGAACCAGAAGGTTGAAGGCTCTGACTGTGTGCATCTGTCGACAGGTGCTCTGTTGCTGTCGACAGGCCCAGGCCTTCCTGAGCTTTTGATCTTCGGACTGGTTGCATCTGTCGACAGGGTCACTCCTGCTGTCGACAGGCAATGCCTTGGCAGAACTGGCTGCTCTCTGACTGTTTGTATCTGTCGACAGGTCCTTGCTTGCTGTCGACAGGTACCTTGTCTTTTGACTTTTACTTGATCTTTCAAGATTATTTTTGGCACATGTCTTACATGGTATATCTCCTACAAAAGTAAACATAATTAGTGAGATATTATGAACATAAAATCAAGCATTGTACCAAGTTGTTATGACAAGTTATTGTTTGAAGATCCCATTCATTTAAAAACTCGATTCACATTGTTTATCACTTGTTTGCATTGTACATCATTGCACATCAATGTTCATCATCAAAAACATGTTGTATTGATTAATTAGAGTGTGAGAACCCAACAATGCCAAGGTAAGTACCAGGTAAGAAATGATATCATTTGCTTTAACTGTAATAAACCTAGTCATTTAGCCAAATTTTGTTGGAATGGAGATCAACATTTCCATAAATATGCCAAACCAGTCTAGTGCTTCACATGTCATAAATTTGGGCATATTTCTAGGGAATGTTGGCATAGAATTGATAATCTTGTGCATGATCTCATGTTTCATGTTAATGTACATAAGAATAAAGATCATGTTCATGCCGAAAACACTCAGAAATTCCATGTACATGAAAATAGAACTGTTGCACAAAAGATCTCTTCTGAATTTCATGTTAAAAATCTCAATGATAAAAATCTAAAAAATAGAAAACAAAATGTTTAGTATGTCAGTGGTGCATTCTATACTTATAACTCTAAGATTAGAAACCAAGATTCTAATGTTTCCAACATAAAATCATTTTGCATTCAAAAATCGTTGTTGCAGATTCATGGAAGATCCCTAGGACCCAAACAAGTTTGTGTTCTAAAATGTGCTACTTGAATGCTGGATGCAGGGATCCTTGTAGTCAATTTCAAGATGAATGCTTCATGACTAAGGTTACAAGGAAAGTAAGTGGAGAGAATGAAAGAAAAATGAAAATCTCACCAGGTAAATACTTCTAAGAGATTCTCTGCTAAATAAAAACTTCTTGTTAATAAAAGAAAATCTCTTGAATAAATTATTTGATGAGTGAAATTGAATGCTAAAGTGAAATCATGATGAGTTACACATCTAGATCTCTTGGTATATAAAATGGTGAAATGTGAAAGGACATGTCATGCTTATTTGGAAACTATCACTATGCATGAGAAAACTTCTCTGCCGAGTACCAAGAGTCACTCCGTGCTTAAAATTAAAAGTGTGCATAATTATGCTTAAGTTACTTGCAAAAATTTTCACATCATGCACATGTAATTAAAAATCATGATTCTGTTGAAGAAAGCTCAGGAACTCCATGTGAACATAAATTGAACGTTTCATGAAAACAAAGGTGCATTAAACAAAGAATAATTGTGTTATAGAACTAATGCTGCTCATAGTTCCATTAATGACAAAAGTGCATCTATACCAAAAAGAAAATTCTCTGAGATTCAAAAAGTTCATTGTTGCAATCTAACTCTTGCTCCACTGCAGGACCCAAGTGGATATGGGTCCTAAGGCCAGCTTGATCAGCAAGTTGATGAGCCTTGTAGCCATATCTTTTCCATCTGAAATCAAGACAATGGCTATGCAAGGTAAGAAAAATAGAAACCACAGGTAAAATCCAAATGAAGACTGTTCAGGTAAAACCTTATATCATTTCCAGATTGAACTACTTAAGTTAAAGAAAATTCTTAGAGTCTTATCTGAACAATGAAGAGTGTGTTTTGATGTTACTCCCAATAATAACTTTGTGTCATAATAATTGGAATCATGTTTGTATTATCATGCTTGCTTAATTGTACCCATGATTCTATGTGCATATCAACTTCTTTGACTTTTGGTATATCAAATGATGACATGTGAAAAAACAAGTTATACTTGTTTGGAAGTTATCATTATGCGTGAGTAAAATACTCCACCAAGTACCAGAAATCATGTTATGCTTAAAGTTATTGTGTGCATAATCATGTATGAATTGCTTGCTAGATTTTTCATTCCATGCACATATTAAGGGGGAGTAAATTTTAAAAAAAAAAGTGCAAAAATATTCTTGAAAATGCAATGAATTTCATGCTAAAACTAAAGAATAATTGACCTTTTTGCAGTGACTACGTGGTATATCAAATGGTGAAATGTGAAAGGACAAGTTAGGCTTGTCTAGAAACTATCATCATGCGTGAGAAAAATTCTCCACCAAGTATCAATAGTCTTTTTCTGCAGAAAGGTCATCAAGCAAAATGAAAATCTCAAAAACTTTATTTTAAGTCTTTGAAAAACTTCTCTCTTTCAATAAATTGTCTGTTGATGTATGCTTGATCATGTTCATATTCTTTCTGTGCAAACTGCTTGGAATGAACATATCTAAATTGCTTAAATGATCATTTTATATCATGCATATTTTATGGGAGAGTGAGTCAAAAGAATCTTTGAGTGAAATGTTTGAAAAATATTCTTTCATATCTGATTTATTGACAACTCCCATTCAGTTTGTTGACAAATGTTCTTGCAAAGCTGCTTAATAAAAGTCAACATTTGCTAAACCATTGAAAAAAACCCACAAAAATGACTTTGATCATGCTCAGGTCGACACACATCTTCTCTTGTGTCGACACCAGTTGCTTTTTATCATGATCAGGTCAACACATAGTTGCAATTGTGTCGACACTAGTTGTTCACTGTTGTTCTATTCTTGAGATTTCTTGCTCTTGTGTTGACACACTAAGGATTTTATGTTGACACATCATCATCTATCATCACAAATTTAGAGGGAAGCTGATTCTTTCATAAATCATCATGATAACATCCACTCAAACTCATTCTTGAAAAATAGTTTCCATTTATTTCCTGATTCTATCTTCTTGAAATTTCATACCTTTTATTCAAGTCTTGCATCAGGATAAATGAGTCTTTATGGCATTCCTATATGAGAGATTTCATACATAAAGACTAAAATAATTGTGCACTCAGTTTAGTCTTAAAGATACAATCTAAGAACAAGGTTATGCCAAGTTTTTAAGCTAAACTCATTTAAACTGAGTTGCAAAACACTTGTAGACACATGAGTAGCTTTAGTGTTTAGCATATGTATGTTTTGAAGCTTTATCCTTAACACATGTTAAGAATAATCTCTCTACACTCATGATCATGTCTACTCTAATTAATGTAACTCTATTCTTAAAATTTTCAAACAAAAAGTGTTCAGAAAAATAGAGAGATACAAACAGAGCAATGAAAACTTCATTTTATCACTGAGTAACCGGGTTCATTTCACCTAATCAAGTGTTTTAGCTCGCATCAAAAGGTGACAAACAAGTTGTTTCAACTCTGTATAAGGTAATGAAGGTTAAACCACTGAGTAATCAGGAGGTCTTGCATTGGGTAAATGTGACATCTTGCACTGAAAGGTGTGATTTGACCAATTTACTCTTGTATTCTCTCTCACAAAATGAAGGAAAATATATATATATATATATATATATATATATATATATATATATATATATATAACAGAAAGAACAGCATGTACATTAACCTAGATGAAGTTCATGTTAATTGGGTTTAGAGTTATTTTTCTACATTGTGTTAAATGTTTAGCTACTAAACTCATGTGATAAACACTTTTGTTAACTCATATAGGTCACTTTCATCACATTTGCTTCATCTTTTTAAATGCATTCAAGTTATTAAAACTTTGACATATGTTGTGATTGAATGTGTCTTTGTTATTAAACTTTGTTGCACAATTCAAAGACACAATAATTTTTCTCTCATATTTTAATATCAAAGATCTTATTGATTCTGATCATTCATCTCCCAATTCCACCCCTTACTTACATGTCAATCATACTTTGATCTCTATCCATTGATGTTCTTTGGTATCACTTTTTCCTACTTATTTCATTAACACCATCATAGAGGGAGAGTGTTATACCAAAGGGGGTGACTATACTTGTTGTTGATTAAGGGGGAGAGAGAGTCATTTTGTTGTTATTAAAAAAAGGGGGGGGGGGGAGAATTTAAGGGGAATAATATGATTGCAACGGTAAGCTTCTGTAATGATTGCAATTTTTGAATGAAAACAATCCATGCTATCCTTGTTGTCCATGATTGTAAACTTCATGATTATTCATCTCAACAAATGTTGTACATAACCATTGTGCTTTCTTGACGTTTATATGTTTCTCTTCATCTTTTTGATGTTGTCAAAAATGGGGAGAAATATGAATGTATATTTTGTCATCATCAAAAGAGGGAGAATGTTGAATTATGGTTATTTAAATAACCATACTCACTGACTTGATCATTGCTTTAATCTATTTTTGATGATGACATAATTCTGGTCAATTATGTTAAGCACACAACTTCAAACATATTGTGTTTTGATGATGACATTTGTGTTTTGATGATGACATTTTGTACACAATCTGATGTCATATTGTAAATATGTGGAAGATTGTTGAGTTGTGTATTCATTTGGATAATGACTAAAAACCTTCATGTTGATGATGTCTACGCACTCATACTTTGATTTTAATGACGACTACAACATTTGATTGTGTATGATGTCCAAACACTCACACTTTGATTTTGATTTGATTTTGATGATGACATATTGTACATATTACAATCATGTCTAAACAACATGTTTTTGATGCTTAATATTTTATATTTTACTGATAATAACATGTTTGATGGTTTACACTTTATATATACAGGTTCACATAATTTTGTCAAAGTTGTGTCGACAAAAGTCCATTGTGTGTCGACACATCCCATGTATCCAGCAAGTAGTCAGAGCATAAAAGAGTCAGTGGTGTCGACACATGTGGATGTTGTGTCGACACAGTGTATGAATTCAGGAAACAGTCAAAAGCCAATAGCCAGTGGTGTCGACAGAGGATGGTTGTGTGTCGACACTCACTATCCCTCCCAGAAGCCTGTTCTGAAGCCAGTAGCCAGTGGTGTCGACACAGGATGCTTGTGTGTCGACACACACTATCCCTCCCAGAAGCTTATTCTGCAACCAGTGGATAGTGTGTCGACACAAGTGCAAAGTATGTCGACACACCTCGGATATTTTTCCAGATCTGAATTTTTCTGGACACGTGTCTGCTTAGGAATCAAGGGAATTGACCTAGATATTTGTGCCCATGCACTCCAAGGGTCCACATGGACACATGTGACTATAAATACCCATGATCCCCGTACTCCAAAGGCAAGCCAGCCCATACAACTCCCAAAAAGATTTTGGCAGCAAAAGGGGTCTCTCCAGTGCCTTGCTCAATCTCTAGAAGTTGTAGACCAGCCCTTCAACATAGAGGACATGGGAATCAAGGTCAAGCTCTAGAGAAAGAAGTGGTGTGCTCAAGAAGGAGTAGATCTGGAAGAAGTGCAGTAGCAGAAGATGAAGTGCAGGACATGGGAATCATGAACAATCTAGGGCCAAGTTTAATTTGGTTTTGCTTGAGAGATTGCATACCTTTGAGCACTTTGAAATGCTAGGGCAAGAAAAGTGAAGAAGATGAAGATCCCCTTGTTCCTAGCCTCCTTCTCCTTGATCTCCACGTCCAAAAGCTTCTTTTTCTCATCCTCCAAGCTTCGGAAGGTCTTTAGGGTTGGCTAGGTATTAAATAGAGAGGTATTTGTATGTTTTAAGTTTCCAACACTTCTTAAACTCTTTCCTCTCCTCCAACTATGAATTCCATAATTATCTCAGCATTTTCTAGTCCTTATCCTTTAATTTGACATGGGCGGGCTCTAGATCTATGGCCAAGGGGTTGGGATAGAGTTAAGACTTTTTTGGGATAATTATGAGTTAAAATAGTGATTATCTTAACTCTTTTTAATTTATTAATAATTTAGTCACAAAATTATGCTTAATTATCTCTAATCCAACATTGGGCTCTAGCTTTTGGCCCATTAGTTCATGCATGGACCACTTAGGAAAACCCATCACTCATTTTTACTTAATGGGTTTTAATTAATTCATAATTTTCTTTTAATTTAAATTTATTTATCAAATTTAAAAATTTAGAGCTGCTACATCCTCCTCCTCTTAAAAGGAATTTGGTTCCCAAATTCATATGATCATAAGAGGAAGAATGACTTACTGAATTGGTCAAGATAGTTCCGTCTCATTGTTACTTCGGGGTCCCATGTGACTTCTTCTACTCCATGATTGTTCCATAGTATCATCACCACAAGTATAGATCGATTCCGAAGTTGTTGAATCTTTTGTCCAGAATTCTAACAGGCTTCTCTTCATAGGTCATGCCTTTGTGCACAATTATATCGTCATAGAGAATCACATGAGATGGGTCATACACATACTTCCATAGCATGGACACATGGAAGACATTGTGTATTGTAGAATATGAAGGTGGTAGTGCCAGACAATATGCTACTTCTCCAACTCTCTCTAGTACATCAAAAGGACCTATAAATCTTGGACTTAACTTGCCTTTGATACCAAATCTTTGGAATCCTCTGGTTAGGGATACCTTGAGCAATATATAATCTCCGACCTGAAACTCTAGGTCTCTTCTTCTTCTGTCAACATAACTCTTTTGCCTGGATTGTGCTATCTTGATTCTGTCTCTGATGAGCCGTATGTCCCTGCTTGTGTTTTGTACCATTTCAGGCCCCAGCCATTGCTGTTCACCAACTTCATTCTAGCATACTGGTGATATATAGCTTTTGCCATATAGAGCTTTAAATGGAGCCATTTTAATACTAGCTTGATAGCTATTGTTGTATACAAATTCTATTAGGAATAATTGTTCATTCCAATATCCTCAAAGTCTATAGTACATGCTCGTAACATGTCTTCTACAATCTAGTTTATCCTCTCTGTCTGTCCATCTGTTGCGGTGGAAAGCAGTACTAAAATTGAGTTTAGTACGGAGTGCAACATAAAGTCCCTTCCAAAAGCGAGAGGTAAACCTTGGGTCACGATCAAAGACTATGCATGCAGGAACTTCATGTAGTCTCACAATCTCCTTTAAATATAATGCGGCTAACACGTCCACACTCCAAGTGCTCTTGATTGCTAAGAAGTGTGCGGAGTTAGTTAGTCTGTCGACTATGACCCATATAGCATTGAGTTCACCACGAGTTCGGGGTAAACCCATGATGAAATCCATACTGATGCTTTCCCACTTCCATTATGGTATGTCAAGGGGTTTGAGTACACCCGCAGGACGATGGTGCTTTGCTTTGACTTGCTGACATGTGAGGCAGTGCGCGGCATGCTCAGCTACTTCACGTTTCATGTTAGGCCACCAGAATAATCTTTTCATGTCTTGGTACATCTTAGTTGCACCAGGATGGATAGTAAACTTAGTCTTGTGAGCTTCATCCATCAACTTTCTTTTCAAATCTTCGTTGTCAGGCACACAGGTCCTGCCATGAAATAACAATCTTCCATCCTCAGTAATGGAGAAATATGGTCGATCAGCTAGGGTTTCCTTAACACGAATAAAAAATGGGTCATTTTCTTGCTGATCTTTATCTCAACAAAAATGTCAGGTTGTACCCTGAGGTTAGCAACCAACACCTGATCACCTCTTTGCTCAATATTTATGTCTAATATGGCAAATTGTTCTAGAAATTGCATCTCGCCCATGACTAAACAAGATAAGGATGCCACGGGCTTCCTGCTAAGTGCATCTGCTACAGCATTACCTTTTCCAAGGTGGTATTGAATATTAAAGTCGAAGTCCTTAAGATACTCTAACCATCTCCTTTGTCTCATGTTGAGTTCCTTCTGGGAAAATAAATACTTCAAGCTTTTGTGATCTGAGTAGACAATAAATTATTCTCTATAGAGGTAATGTCTCCAGATCTTTAGTGCAAATACAACTGCCTCCAACTCAAGGTCATGGATAGGGTAGTTGACTTCATGAGGCTTCAACTGTCTAGATGAATAAGCTATCACCTTCTCATTCTTCATTAAAACACATCCTAGATCGATTCCACATGCATCAGTGTAGATTGAGAATCTTTCGCCCTCAACTGGTAATGCGAGGACAGGTACAGATGTCAACCATTTCTTCAATGTCTGAAAGCTCTTCTCACAATCCCTACTTCAGACATAAGGGTTCTACTTTCGCGTAAGGTGAGTAAGAGGCACAGCAATCTTGGAGAAATCTTTTATGAACCGCTTGTAATAGCCAGCCAGTACCAAAAAGCTTTTAATCTCTGTAACATTGGTAGGTCTTTCCTAGTTGAGTACGGCTTCAACCTTGGAAGGATCAATAGTGATATCATCCTCAGATATGACATGGCCTAGGAATGAAACTTGTTCGAGCCAAAACTCACACTTGCTCAACTTTGCATAGAGCTTATTGTTGCGCAAGATCTGTAGAGCGGTCCTCAGATGCTCCTCATACGCTTCTTTGGTCTTGTGGAATATATAAGAATATCATCAATAAACACCACAATGAATTTGTCGAGGTATGAACGATAGATGTTGTTCATCAATTGCATGAAAGTTGCAAAAGTATTTGTTAGACCAAAAGGCATAACGATAAATTCATAATGTCCATACCAGCTCCTGAAAGCCGTCTTATAAATATCTGCATCCTTGATTCTCATCTGATGATATCTAGATCTAAGGTCAATCTTAGAAAAATATTTGTCTCTTGATATTTGATCAAATAGTTCATCGACGCGAGGCAGAGGATATTTGTTCTTGATAGTCAACTGGTTCAACTGCCTGTAGTCATTGCATAATCTCATGGATCCATCCTTCTTCTTGACAAATAGCATAGGTGCTCCCCAAGGGGAAGTACTCGGTCTGATGAAACCTTTCTCCAGTAACTGTTTCCAAGATAGCAAGTCCAGAGGGGGGTGAATGGATTGCTAAAGTTTCTTTTAGAATTTTCCTATAAATAAAAACGCTTGACAGAAGACACTAAGTTCGATAGTTAGAGTTAGTGTTAAATAAAGACAAAGAGAACAATCACACAGACAACAAGAAATTCTATCCTGGTTCGGATCTCCTATCAAGGAGTCCTACATCCAGTCCCCAAGCAACACCTTCGGATTTCACTAAGCAAGGGTACAGTCCCCCTTAAGGACACTTACACATCCAGCAACAGCTGGCCTTCTCTTCTCTACCCGAAGAGGAACTAAAGCACATGATGCAACAGGTCTTCCTTCTTGCCGAAGGGAACAACCACCCACTCAAATAGCAGGTCTTCTCTTCACACTCGAAGAGGAACACTCGAAGAAATGAGTAAGAAGTGCATGGCCCCTAGACCAAGCTTATATAAACTACTTGATCTGAGGCAATGTCTGAGAGACAATGAATATCGAAAAGGAACTCTCTCTCAGATCTACTTAGGCTCTCAAAGGCTAAGCAATTTTCTGTGGAGAGCTAAGAGCTATAGAAGGTTTGAATGGACCAGCAAGCTCTTTCTTTCTTGCAGGTGACTAAGATCTTCAAACTTTTCAAAGGTTGTTCAAGAGTTCAAAAGAGTTATACTTCATGGAGTCATCAGTCTTCTATTTATCTTCTTTGAAAGATTTTGACCGTTAAAGTATCTGTTGTCTCACATCTTCATGTACGTTGGAGTGTCTGGTCCGAAGTGTGGAGCAAGAGAGCCTGCAGCCATTAATGCTGGGGTAGACATTCACACACAAAGGAAGATTGTCTGATTCTCTTCTAGTCTCTGTCAGGTTGACAGTTCCATTTTGGCAACATGCGCTTCTACTGAAAACCCTGCACACAATAAATGCTGACACATAGATAATTTATCTTTGTCTAAACTATCAGTCAACATTAGTAGTCGTGCTATATGAAGATACACCAAAAAGAAAATGCCGTTATGTCATCATATAAAGCGAGACTTTATATGACATAAGTGAGATAAGCAAAGATATATCATGCAGAGATTTGTACTATCACAATAAATGTTAGAGGGCATAGAATACAACATAATTTTGCGGGAAGACTTGAGATCCAAAGAGATTTGAAATGAATTTGAATATCGTGTGAAAAATATCTTAAAAGAAATGTAAATAAGAATATTCAACAGTTGTCTAAAACATAATCGTTAATAAAAGAGAGTTGATGTTTGGAGACAGTCTGTGTTCAGAGATAGTCGATGTTGATATGAAATCGATGATTAATCATAATCCACGGAATGAAATCGATGTACTGTACAAAGTCGTTGTTTAACTGAAGTTGTTGTTATATTAAAATCGATGTGCAGATGAAATCATTGTTTAAATGAAGTTGTTGTTTCACATGAAGTTGTTGTTACTTATGAAATCGATGTTCTACCGAAATAGATGTTTAAGTGAAATCGTTGTAGAAACGAAGTCGTTGTTTCATATGAAGCCGATGTTCTATTGAAATCGATGTTTAAGTAGAATGAAGTCGATGTAGCAACGAAATCAATGTTCTACTGAGGAAATCGTTGTTTAAGTGAAGTCGATGTTTCGAAATCGATGTTCTACTGAGTAAATCGTTGTTTAAGTGAAGTCGATGTTTCTAAATCGATGTTCTACTGAGGAAATCGTTGTTTAAGTGAAGTTAATGTATAAACAAAGTCGATGTTTCGAAATTGATGTTCTACTGAGGAAATCGTTGTTTAAGTGAAGTCGATGTAGAACCGAAATCGATGTTCTGAATATGAAGTTGATACTTAAGTGAAATCGATGTTTTATATGAAATCGATGTTCTATTGAGGAAATCGTTGTTTAAGTGAAGTCGATGTAGAACCGAAATCGATGTTCTGAATATGAAGTCGATACTTAAGTGAAATCGATGATTTCTATGAAATCGATGTTCTACTAAGGAAGTCGTTGTTTAAGTGAAGCAGTAATCGTTCTAAGCTTTTACAAAGAAGTCGATGTATACTTAGACAAAATATATGCAATAAACTTCAAATGGCAGTGAGTGTAGACAACTTACATATTTTGTTTGAATTACTGCCTGTGAATAAACTTCAAAATGTTGTTAAATAATACTTTTCAGGGTTTTGTTAATCACTAAAAAAACATATAATTAATAATAAATTATATGGGGATGGGCTGATCATCAATCTCTCCCTTTTTGGTGATGACAAACATAACAATTGTATACATATAAAAAATTGAAATAAATTTGCGAAAAGTTTTAAGGATTGTATTTTAGAAAATTTTCTCCCCCTTTTTGTCATTAAGCAAAAAGAATTAGATAAATATAAGATAAAATAAAGAAAGACAAGATGAATGGGAGCCAAGAATGGAAATTTTATTCATTAGTGAGGGCAGACATGTAGAAGCCAGAAGACAGACGTGAAGTATGGCGAGTGATAAGGTGCCAAGCTTTGACTTCCTACTCTTCAAAAGGATCTCTAAAGATACCCCACTAATATCATATGATGGCACCATCTCTGGACTAAGTCTTTTAATGTGGAGTAACCTCTACTCTTCAATGAATTGGGTGTACTCCTGATTGCTGAGTGTTGACTTGTAAAGTCCAGCAGTCCCAAAACTGGCATGCTGAAGGAATTTGTCAATGGAGATAGGAAAGTGAAGCTTGTGAGCAACTAAATCCTTCTGCAAAGCTACAAAAAACCTTGTATCTTTCAATCCAGATTGAATAAGGATCTGAGACCAGGTTGATGGAGTTGAGATCCATGAACTGCTCTGGGGAAAGAGTGAGCTGATTGGACTTTGATAAGGAGGTGTTCAGCTTCTCAATCTGATGGGCTGACTCATGATAGACTCTACACTAGTCAGAGTTGGTAAATCTTTCAGACTCTGCTAGCAATGGAGTTAAAACTGAAAACTTGAAGAACCCTCTTTAGTACTCCCTGAACAGGAATCTGTGAAATGCAAGAGGAGCTCCCCTCTGAACAAAAATTCTGGCCATTACTCTGGCAAATCTCTAAAAGATGATAGGACCCACATCATAGTCCATAAGAAGAAAGTGTACCTTAGGGAGATAAACAACCTCATGCATCTTTAAAGTTGCAAAGTCAACCTGAAGAGGGACATTGACTGGATTTTTGTGCGGAGCTGAGCAATGGCTCCCCTGAACTGGCCAAGCTGAACTCTGGAAGGCGATTTACAAAGCAATAATCTTGATACATCTGGAATTGTCTAACCAGTTTGATCTCCTTCTGAATTAAGGGACCCCAAGATGTTCTGTGCTGGTAGACAAACCACTTAGACAGGGTGAGAGGGTGGTCTGAGGGTGGAAAATTGTTGGCCCTAGTAACCTCAAATTTTTTGTAGATGGCTTTATTAGCCCTGGCCCATTGATCCTCAGTCTTGGACTCAGCTGAAGAAAGGATTTTTGCTTGGTCAGGCTTGGGTATTAGAGCAATAGGTAGAATGATATTGAGATACTCATAAAGGTTAAGGTAGGGGAGGCCAAAAGTGGCAGCAAAGGTGCACTTTTGGAGATATTCAGCATATACAGTTTTTCTTCTGTGGACAATCGAAAGAGAGTACCACAGAGGAGGAAAGATAATTTGATTGGAAGGGAAAACAAGAGCTGTAGATTTCTTTCTTTTCTTGGAGGCAGGACTGGAAGAAGGCTGTGATTCAATCCTGTAGATAAGGGTAGAGACAGAAAGAACTATGCAGAGGATGACTTCTTCAAACTCATCTTTGATGTCTTGCACAGTATGGCGAATGATACTGGCACCCTCAGGAAGGATAGTGATGAAGGAGGGTGGAGTAGGTGGATGAAGAGAGGCAAAAGATGAAGTAGGAGGAGGTTGTATAAATGGTTCAGCAAAGGAAGGATAGCTGAAGAGGGACCAGTAGAAGAGGAGGAGGAGGCAGGAGGTGCCTTAAAGTTGGAGGAGGAATGGAAGAGGAAGGGATAGGTGAGGAAGAGGAGGCAGTAGGGAAAGGAGTAGGAGAAGAGATGTGTTTTGGAAGGGGTTTCTTGGAGGGTTTAGGAGTAGGTGGGCAGTGAAGGAGGTAGGTGGAGAGGAAGGGGCTGGAGTTTGAAGACTAGGAGGGTTAGAAGACCTTGGGGGCACTGCAGCTTCCTCTACAAAAACTTGAGGCCAGTTGGCCCTGCCACTGATTCCACTTGTTCTAATGGCCCTAATGGCCTAGCTTCAACTTCTTCAACTACTGATGGCCCTGATGGCCCGGACTCTTCCACTGATGGCCCTGGTGGCCCAAATTCCTCTACAGATGGCCCTAGTGGCCCTGATTCCTCAAGAGATGGCCTTGATGGCCCTGCAACTTTCTCAACTGATTTAGAAGGCCTTGATGGCCCTGCACTCCTTCTGGAACTGACTGAGTTGGAACAGGAGGGGCTTGAGCTGTTAAATGCACCCTCACAAAGTCTGACAAGTCTGTCACCAACTTTTCCAAGCTTCCCAACTCACTTCTCATCCCCTGGAGCTCAGATTTTATACTCCAATATTTTTGGCCTCAGTGCTCTAGCTGAGAAATATGGAAGTGACATCGAACTGCAAAGAGCACAAGATCTCTCCTTGAGCATTCAGTCTAGCAATGACTAGCTCTAAATGCACATGTATATTCTTCTTCCTAGATCTGTGGTGTGCCTTTCTGGTGAGCAAGGGAATTCCTATGGCAACACCTTACCTTTTGATCCTGAGCCTATAGTTGGCTCATCATCCTCATCTGAGTGTCTTCAACCAGACCTTCTTGAAAACTGATCTGCAGGGGCACTAGCAGTAGGCTCCCCCAGAACATCTTGCTCCCCCTGAGCTTCTGGCTCCCTCTGAGCTGGAGCATCTTCCATTTGAACATCCTCAATGTGGCCTGGTGCCACAACCTCTGGAATCATGTCGTCATGGCTCTCCTCCATGGCAGTTTCTACTACAGGAATACTAGGGTTTCCTTAATCTGAATATCTTCATGCTCCCCCTCAGTGTGAGCAGCACCACCAGTAACAGATTCTTCATAATAGCAGGTGCAGGGACTAGAGGAGGGATCACACCTTCAGTAGATTGCCCAACAGGTCAATAAGTTTTGGTGCAATGTCTTCAATCCTCCTTTCATATGCAGAAGGTTCATCTTCCCTAACTGTAGCTTCTTCCTCTTGAACTAGTGGAGCATCAAATGCTTCTCCAATGATGGCTTCTCCTTCTGCCACCGAGGTCTTTGTCCACACATTTCCTACCAGTGAAAAACCACTCTTCTTCAAATTTCTGGTCCTAATGGGCTGACCCATATTTCTAACAATTATCCCTTCAAATCAATCTCAAAGTGACTGAAAATTCTTGTAAGTAATGGGCATAGGGAAGGGACACTGCCAATTTGTTCTTCCTATCCAAATGACTTCAGCAGTAGACTTTATTCTTTCTATAACAATCTGAGTCATGTTGATATCTTGCTTCTGAATGGCCCAGAACATCACATCAGCATCTCCCTTAGTGCATGAGGAAAAGGTAGCACTCCTGGGCACCAAAATTTAACAGACTATAAAATGCAAAATTCTATTGAAGGCATTAAACTGGTTGATGTCAATCTTCCCATCCTTCAGCTTATACTCTGTTCCAATAATACCTAGCCCCTTGACATGAATATCTACTGAATCCACTAGACTGTGCCCTACAACAGATACTCAAACAACCTCTCCAACAGGTCATGAGTGATAAGTATTGATTTACCTTTGACCATGGAGGTGAGAGACCCATCTTCTTCTGTCTTCAAGCATGTGTAGAATGCCTTCGCCAGGTGCGGATAGCTTGGTTCTGAAACAGTACAAATCCCTGTCCACTTCAGCCTCTGAAGGGCTTCGACTATACTGTGCATACCATGCTTCTCCAGGTCTTCTAGGTCCACTGCCTTGTTCCCACAAAGCTTGATCTTGACTACTGAGAATCGCTCCAATTGATTTGCCGTGAGGAAGGCGGCGCTGTAGCACCCACACTACCAGAACTCCCCGAAGCGGCGATGGAATCAAGCAAAGAAGGGTTCTGGAGGATCGTGGGAGAAGGAGGAACAGGGCTGCTCAAGAAATTTGAGCAGTAAGTGAGAGGTTCTTCGAAAGCACAAAGAAGGATGCTGGAGTCGATGATGGTTTTACAAGCTTTCGAAACGAAGGAGATAAGAGAGAGAGAGAAAGTGAATCGTGAGGGAAGGATTCCTGTCGTAACGGAAGGACAAAGTAACGTTTGAAGCAGTGGAACAATAAATGCAGATAATGACAAAATAGGATAAGATAACGTAAAAAAATAATGGATTTACTTAAATCTACGGGGAAGGATAGTCTTATTCTGAAATTATTATATTATTTCAGTTACATGCAGATATATCTGTTACAAATTGCACATGCTTAGTTCCCTTCTAAGAGACGTAAATCTCTCTTCATGTAAGGCTTTTGTAAAGATATCTGCTAACTGATTTGTGTATCTACAAATGAAATATTGATATTACCATTTGAAACATGATCTCTAATAAAATGATATTTAACCTCTATATGTTTCGTCCTTAAGTGCAGCACTAGATTTTTCGTGAGATTTATGGCACTTGTGTTGTCACACAACAATGGAATTATCTTGATGTGCAATACATAGTCTCAAGCTACTGTTTGATCCATAAGAGTTGAGTGCAACAGCTCCCAGCGGCTACATATTCAGCTTCAGCTGTTGATAGAGCTACTGAGTTTTGTTTCTTTGAAGACCAGGAGATCAAGCATCCTGCAAGAAATTGACAACTACCATTGGTGTTTTTTCTATCTTCTCTGCATCCAACATAGTCAGCATCTGAATATCTAATTAACTAATTTCACAAGTTTTAGGATACCACAGACCTATGTCATGAGTCTTAGCTAAATATCTAAAGATCCTTTTGACAGATATTAAATGAGATTCCTTAGGATCAGATTGATATCTTGCACACATGCTTACATTAAATAAAATATCAAGTCTACTAGTTGTTAGATAAAGCAATGAGCCAATCATACCTCTGTAGAGTTTCTGATCAACTTTCTTACCTTCCGGATCACTATCTAACCTGGTGGATGTGCTCATGGGAGTGGACAGTGGTTTGGCATTCTCAATCTGAATTTCTTTAACAGTTCCTTGGTGTATTTTACTTGACAGATATGAGTTCCTTCATTGCTTTTCTTGATTTGTAATCCAAGGAAGTAGTTGAATTCTCCCATCATGCTCATTTCAAATCCTCCCTACATGAGCTTCTCAAAATACTTGCACAGAGATTCATCAGTAGATCTGAAAATAATGTCATCTACATAGATTTGCATAAGTAATATATATTTTGGTATTTGACTTAATGACCAATGTGCTATCTACCTGTCCTCTAGAAAAACCATGATTTAGTAAAAATGCACTAAGTCTTTCATACCATGCTCTAGTGCTTATTTTAAACCATATAATGTTTTATGCAATTTGAAAACATGATTTGAAAAATCTGAATCATCGAAGCCAAGAGGTTGTTCCACATAAACATCCTCCTTATAAAACCATTTAAAAATGCTGATTTATATTTATTTGAAAAGTTTTAAATTTAAAGCAGATGCATAAGCAAGCAGTATTCGAATAGCCTCTAGTCTAGCCACTGGTGCATAGGTTTCATCAAAATCTATGCCTTCTTCTAGGGAATAGCCTTGAGCAACCAGTCTAGCCTTGTTCTAGTGATCACACCAGCTTCATCTAATTTGTTCCTGAACACCCATTTGGTGTCAATCATAGGATGATCTGAGGGTCTTGGAACAAGAGACTAATGACCAGTCTGTCCCATGTAATTCTAATTAATTACATATATATTTTGATGATTAACAAAACCAAACAAAAGTTTATCAATTATATCTAATGAATATTTCATAAGTCTTAAGCACAGAAAAAATACCAAGGTCAAACAAGCCAATAAGGTATGCATTACTTCTCTGAAGCCTTAATCTTTTCACATGATATTTCTCTAAGTCCATATCGACTTCTATTGAAGGCCATAACGATTTCCTTTCTAGCTGAAAAATCATGTTGTCTCAAACAAATCGATGTCGTAACGATTCTATAAGTGATCGCAACGATTTCCTTATAAGACTGAAAAGTCATGTTATTTCAATCAAGTCGATGTCACAATGACTTTATAAGTTACCGTAACGATTTCTTTAGAGCCCGTAACGACTTGCTCGTCACAACGACTCTATAAGTTACCATAACGATTTCTTTAGAGTCCGTAACGACTTGCCTGTCGCAACGACTCTATAAGTCGTCGCAACGATTTCTTTAGAGCCCGTAACGACTTTCTCATCACAACGACTCTATAAGTTACCGTAACGATTTCTTTAGAGTCCGTACGACTTGCCTGTCGCAACAACTCTCTAAGTCGTCGCAACGATTTCTTTAGAGCCCGTAACGACTTGCTCGTCACAACGACTCTATAAGTTACCGTAACGATTTCTTTAGAACCCGTAACGACTTGCCTGTCGCAACGATTTCATAAGTTACTGTAACGACTTCTTTTGAACTTGCAACGACTTGCTTATTGTAACGACTTCATGTTACCATAACGATTTCTTTAGAGTTCATAACGACTTGATAAGTATTCATAACGATTTCTTTAGAACCCGCAACGACTTGCTTATTGTAACGACTTCATGTTACCATACGATTTCTTTAGAATTCACAACGACTTGCTTTGTATAATGATTTGTTAAGTATTTCACATCGATTTCTTCAGAAACACATCAATTTGCTTTGTGCAACGATTCATAAGTGTTCATGATATATCTTCTGTCACATAACGATTTGCTATAACTCATAACGATTTCATAAGTCATATAGTCATCGATTTCATATCTTGATATCTTATTCATCTTAAAAGCGTTGACTAGTCAAAGTCCACGTAGTCCTCTCTCTGACGCTTTTGCATTTATGAGATCTGAACATACCTCTGCATGCATGCAGACCATATCATCCTTTATCGTGCCTACTCTGATAACGTCCTTTAGACTTGACCTATTTGGCATTACTATTTCCATGTCTATTGCTACTAACGTTGACTGACATCAGAGACGCTTAGTTGTCTGCTATTTGAGTTTGACATTTGTGCAGACCTCTAACCAGCTTCATAGTACACGTTAACACAATAGAAGCCAACGGATATTTCTGAAGATCTATCTCTTTGCGTGCTCAAGTAATCAAAAGACTGTTGACTGGAAGCTTCCAAGACTCCAGATGTCATTCAGTCTAACGACTACTCAAAAGAGAGACAACGGACACTTCAACGTCTACATTTCAATTGAAGATATAAATTCAAGTCAGAAAACAGAAGAAAATAGATCGTGCATTCAAGCATTCAAATTCTTTTGAAGAAAGTCCAGAGCCAAGAACCTTCCACTTAGTTTTTGCTCTTTGCTCTCCACTAGTTTGTGAAAATCTTGAGAGAGTTGTATAGTTCTAAGAGTGTGCCTGTTTAAATCTCTTCGCTCTGAGTTCTAGTTGCTTCAGATCCTTGCTTATCAAAAGCTTGATCTAGGGGCTTGAATTTCATTCACTCTCTTTGTGTTGTTCCCTTCGGTTGTGAAGGAAGACCTGGTGGTATCTAGGGTGTTGTTCCCTTCTTGTGAAGGAAGACCTGGTGGTATCCAGGGGTTGTTCCCTTCGGTTGTGAAGGAAGACCTGGTGTGGTATCCAGGTGTGTCCCTTCGGGTGTGAAGGAAGACCTGGTGGTATCCAGGGTGTTGTTCCCTTCGGTTGTGAAGGAAGACCTGGTGTGGTATCCAGAGTGTTTGTTTCCCTTCGGGTGTGAAGGAAGACCCACTGAGCTGGGTGTTGTAGCGTCCTTAGGGACTGTACCCTAGTTAGTGAAATCCTAGTTGTTGC
Organism: Colocasia esculenta; assembly: GCA_014218235.1. Lineage (NCBI taxonomy): Eukaryota > Viridiplantae > Streptophyta > Magnoliopsida > Alismatales > Araceae > Colocasia > Colocasia esculenta. Next base: position 29,040,334 of record CM024756.1, read on the forward strand.
TCAGGGACTGGACGTAGGCTTCCGAAGGAAAGGAGGTCCGAACCAGGATAAACCTTGTGTTGTGTGATTGTCTTCTTTGTGTATTTGTTATTTCAACTAACTGTCACTAACCCTACTTCGAAGAAGTTTGTGTGAATGTTTTTAATTACAGGTATCTTCTAGATTAATTTTTAAAGACCCATTCACCCCCCTCTGGGCTCGTCAACTGGGCAACAAGTGGTATCATCAAGCTAGTCTCTTCGACAAAGAAAGGATCCAACGATCTGAAGAGGAAAGATCCATGGACAGCCCAAGGTAACTTTGAAGGTCCCTCTGTAAATCGACCCCCTCTCTTCAATGGTGAAGATTATCCTTACTGGAGACCAGAATGGTACTTTTCTACAAGGTCACGACTATCAAATTGGTCCATAGTAGAAGAAGGTGATCTTTTAGTCACAATGAGAAAGCACAATGGACAGATGATGACAGAAAGAGATTATCCCTGAATTTTAATCAAGAGCATCCTATGTTTGTGCTCTAAGTAAGAAGAATTCAACAGAGTTTCAGCCTGCAAATCCTCAATGGAAATGGTGGGAAAAGCTCAGGATTACTTATGAAGGCACAGACCAAGTAAAAGAAACAAGAATCGACATTCTCGTACTCAAGTGAAAGATTTCAGATGCAGTCAAGTGAGTCCATAACTCAAATGTTTAGCCGGTTTCACTGACTCACCAATGGACTAGCTAGTCTGGGGAAAACCTATGAGATGGGAAGACATGGTGAGGAAGATACTTAGATCCTTACCGTCCTCATGAACCCCAAAGGTCACAGCAATAGAAGAAGCTAATGACCTGAAAAGAATGTCTGTAGAAAAGCTCATTGGTTCCCTCATGGCCCATGAGATCAACATGAAAAGGCTAGGGAGTCCTCTAGCAGAAAGAAGCACTCCACGCCGTAAAAGCAGAAGAAGATTCACTGAGCAAGCTCAACTGAAAGTGAAAGTGATGCAGACAGCGAAAATGAGGAAGCTATGCTATCTATAAAATTACAATGATTTTGTCTAAGAAGAGAAATTCCAACTGGAAGATGATGACCACCGTTCCCCATATAAATTAATTCACTATATTATATATTAATTTTGATGAGTAACAAAACAATACTAATGAATTACTTGAGCCTTGAGGACAGAAAATAAACTAAAAGGAAGTTCAAGACAATCAGGTAAAAACTCTCACTTATTTTTCCCAAGTCATTGCATCGACTTCTTCATACACTATAACGATTTGCTAAGACATCGGTTTCTTTGTAAGTTATAAAGACTTGCCAAGTCTCCACAACGATTTCTTAAGTTGTCATAACGATTTCTTAAGACCTCGTAACGATTTCTCGTCGCAACGATTTCTTAGTTGTCATAACGATTTCTTAAGACCTCGTAACGATTTGCTCATCGCAACGATTTCTTAAGTTGTCATAATGATTTCTTAAGACCTCGTAACGATTTACTCGTCGCAACGATTTCTTAAGTTGTCATAACGATTTCTTAAGACCTCGAAACGATTTGCTCGTCGCAACGATTTCTTAAGTTGTCATAACGATTTCTTAAAACCTCGTAACGATTTGCTCGTCGCAACGATTTCTTAAGACGTCATAATGATTTCTGTATTGTTCATAACGATTTGCTCACCACAACGATTCTTAAGTGATCACATCGATTTCTGTAGAATTCATAAACTAACGATTTCTTTTTTGATCACAACGATTTGCTTACAGCAACGATTTCTTAAGTAATCACATCGATTTCTTTGATGCTCATAACGATTTGTCTTGCACAACGATTTCATAAGTACTTATAACGATTTCATTATTATGATTTAATGATTCTCTGTCATAACGATTTTCCTATCAACTTATAACGATTTCATTATTATGATTTAATGATTCTCTGTCATAACGATTTGCCTATCAACTTATAACGATTTCATAAGTCATAAAGGCATCGGCTTTGTTCATATCGATTTCATTGTTATATCAATCTCTTTAATATACGTTGAATAGTCAAAGTCGTATCTCGTCTGTTTGACTGCTATGCATTCAATGCACTCTGAACGTATCTCTCATGCATGCAGACGATATCTTCCACTATTGTGCTATTCTGTCTACATCTTTATTTTGACAGAAAGGAGCTTTGCTAAATCTAGCAATATCTTTTCCAACTGTGACTGACAATCAACGACAGCCCTAGCTGTCTCCTATTTATTGTTGATATGCTTGCAGATACCTGACAAGATTTATCTGTACAACGTTGGACACAAAAGATACAAGATATCAAAACATTTCTTTGGCGTGTACTAAAGGATAAAAGACTGAAGATCAGAAGCTTCCTTGCAGACCAGTCTAACGTACACCAGAATGAGAGACAACGGATCTTTAACGTTCAAATTTCAAGTAGAAGCTTAAATACAAGACTACAAGACTGAGAAGAGAGCACTTTTGAAGAGAACAACATTCTGTGATAGAGAATTGCCAATCCTTCAAGTCTTCAGTAGTTCAAACAAGAGCGAAGCACTCCATTCCAATAGATCTTAGCTCTTTAGCTCTCTGTGTTGAAAAAGAAATTCCTGTGAGAGCCAGTGAAGCTTTGAGAGAAACCAGTGTCAAAATTCTTTCTCTCTCGAGGCTTGTTTGCTTCAGATTGTAGCTATTTGAGCTAGTTCCTGAAGCTTGTTCTTGTGCTTACTTTTATTATTTTTATTCCCTTCTGTGTGAAGGAAGACCTGGTGGTATCCAGGGTGGGTTTATTCCCTTCTGTGTGAAGGAAGACCTGGTGGTATCCAGGGTGGTGTATTCCTTCAGGTTGAAGGAAGACCAGTTGAGGCTGGGTGTAAGGATCCGTGAGGGGGATAGTACCCTTGATAGTGATATCCTGAGGTATTGCTCAGGGACTGGACGTAGGTCTCCTGTGGAAAGGAGTTCCAACCAGGATAAAATCCTTGTGTCTTGTGGCTTGTTTTGTGCGTTTGTTGTTTCATTCCTTTAACTCTAACCTTCGTTTAAGTTGTTGTGTAATCTTTTTAGTGAACAGGTATCAATCTAAGATCTAATTTTTAATAACCCATTCCCCCCCCCCCCTCTGGGCTAGCTAGCTGGGCAACAAGTGGTATCAAAGCGAGTCTCTTTGACAAAGAAGAAGATCCAACGATCTGAAGAGTAAAGATCCATGGCAGCCCAAGGTAACTTCGAAGGTCAGTCAGTCAACAGACCTCCTTTGTTTGATGGAGAGGATTATACTATTGGAAGACAAGAATGGAGTACTTTCTACAAGGCCACGATTACATGATATGGTCCATTGTAGAAGAAGGTGATCTTCTAGTCACCAATGCAAAGGCTCAGTGGACAGATGAAGACAGAAGAAAATCTCCTTAAACTGCAAAGCCAAGAGCATCCTGTGCTGTGCCCTCAGCAAGAAAGAATTCAAAGAGTTTCAGCCTGCAAATCCGCAATGGAAATGTGGGAAAAGCTCAGGATTACCTATGAAGGGACAGATAAGGTAAAGGAGACAAGAATCGACATTCTTGTGACTCAATATGAAAGATTCCAGATGCAGTCAGGTGAATCCATAACCCAAATGTTTAGTAGATTCACAGATATCACAAATGGGTTAGCTGGATTAGGAAAAATCTATGATGTACCAGATATGGTCAGGAAGATCCTCAGATCTCTGCCATCCTCATGGACTCCAAAGGTAACAGCCATTGAGGAAGCCAATGATCTAAAACTAATGTCATTGGAGAAGTTAATAGGATCCCTCATGGCTCATGAGATAAATATGGAGAGATTAGGAGAATCCTCCAGCAGAAAGAACAATCAAACGCTCTCAAGGCCAATGAAGATATATCAGAAGAATCACTGGACAACAGTGAAAGCAGTAAGGACAGTGATGATGAAGAAGCAATGTTGTCTCGAAGACTTCAAAGAATTCTAGCAAAGAAGAAGAAGTTCCAGTCTGGGAGAAGATTTTTTAAGAAAAATAAAGATTTAGAAAATCAGAAGTAAAGATTCGAAGAAAGGAGAAGTGATATGCTATGAATGCAAGAAGCCTGGACACATCAAGGCAGATTGTCCAATGCTTAAGAAGAATGATCACAAGAAGAAGGATAATTTCAGAAAATTCAAGAAGTATAAAAAGAAGGCAATGGCAGCTGCTTGGGAGAACAGCAGTGACTCAGACAGTGAGTCAAGCTCAAGCAGTGATGGAGAAGAAGCCAACCTGGCTCTCATGGCCAACACCGAAGACAAGGTAACTTCTGACTCTTCCTTGATTCCTGTAATGATTCAGATTCTGATAATCTAGAAAGTGCCTTTAATGAACTTTATGATAAATATAAAGAAGTATCTAAATTACTTAAAGTTAGTAAGAAAAATGTAATCTGTTTAGAAAACACTAATTCAGACCTAAAAGCAGAAAATGAAGAACTTGAAAGCAAATAATTGAACATAAAAGAAGAAATGAATTATTATATGAAGATCTAAAGAGAAAAATAGAAAAATAACACACTTAGAAAAACAAGAAGACATAAGTGAACTTAAAACAGAAATAGAAAAACTAATTAAAGAAAATGAACACTTAACAAGCACTATAAACAAGTTCACAAATAATAAACCCTTCTAATGATAAAAGGAGCTAAAAGATCAAACAAGAAGAAACATGGATTTGGTTACACTCCCTCAGAAAATGAAGAAACTAAAATCTTTCCTAATACTTATCCAACTCCTGAGTTATATCCGAAAAGGACAAAAGACACCAAAAATTTAAATACACTCCAATTGAAAGAATAACTAGAACAACATGTTGCAATCATTGTAATAAACTGGGACACAGTAAAGCAACCTGTCCCACTAAGAACAGAAATTGGATAATAAAAGGGAAAATTGATGATACTAACCCATCAGGACCCAAAAGAACTTGGGTACCTAAAACTTAATGTTTAAATTTTAGGGAAATTCAAGAGCATCCAAATGGTATTTGGATAGTGGATGCTCAAGACACATGTCAAGTAACCAGAAGCTTTTCGTCAATCTCCAAGCTGAAGAAGGAACAGTTACTTATGGAGATAATGGAAAAGGCACAGTGATAGGAATGAACAACAAAGGAAAATCAGTTATTGAAGATGTGTTGCTGGTCAAAGGATTAAAGCACAATCTCATTAGCATCAGCCAGTTGTGTGACAAAGGCCATCAGATTCAGTTCCAAGAATCAAAATGCAGCATATTAAAGGATGGAGCAGTCATCTTTGAAGCATATAGAGAAAGAAATTTGTATGTACTCTATCTTGAGGAACTCAATGATCAAGATGTCTGTTTGGCAGCCAGAAAGATCAATCAACTGAGCTGTGGCACAGAAGACTGGGCCACTGCAGTTTGGATGGATTGAACAAGCTTAGAAGAGAAATCTAGTGGAAGGACTGCCAAAGGTCAACACAAAAATGGATAGCATCTGCAGACCTTGTGCAAGAGGAAATCACACCAAGAACTCTTTCAAATCAAAGACAGTAGTGACCACCTCAAAGCCGTTAGAACTACTTCACATGGATCATTTGGGCCAATGAGGACTACCAGTCTTGGAGGAAAGAATTTTGGATTTGTCATAGTTGATGATTACTCAAGATTTACTTGGGTATCCTTTCTAGAGCACAAAGATGACACTTTGATAATTTTGTCAGCTTCAGCAAGAAAGTTCAGAAAGATCATAAGTTCACCATTATCTCTATCCGATCAGATCATGGTGGTGAATTTCAAAATGAAAAGTTTGCTAGGTTCTGTGATGACCAAGGAATTGAGCACAACTTCTCAACACCAAGGACACCTCAACAGAATGGAATTGCTGAGAGGAAAAATAGAACTCTTTTGGATATGGCAAGAACAATGTTATCAGAATATGACTTGCCAAGATATTTTTGGGCTGAAGCCATCAACACTGCAAGCTACATCATTAATAGGGTAATGATCAGGCCAATTCTGAAGAAGACTGCTTATGAACTCTACAAGGAAAAGAAACCTAAGATCAGTCACTTCAAAATATTTGGATGTCCTTGCTTCATCCACAACAATGGAAAAAGGGACATTGGAAAGTTAGATGCCAAATCAGATGAAGGCATCTTTATGGGGTACACTTCTAAACCCAAAAGTTATAGAGTTTTCAATAAACGTTCATTATTAATTGAACAATCTGTGCATGTTATTTTTGATGAATCTAACCCTTCCTTGAAAAAGAAGAAATTAGTGACATTGATGATGCAGATGACTTGTCCGAAAAATTAAAGAATACCTCAATTGAGGACAAGGAAGATCCACCTCTGGAAGAACTATGCAAACTGAAATTCAACATGAAAATCTTCCAAAAGAATGGAGACATAAGAAAGATCACCCTCTTGAGAATATTATTGGTGATCCATCTGTAGGGGTAAGAACAAGAGGTAATGTAATTCCTTGTGATTATTTAGCTTTGTTTCTCAAATAGAGCCTAAGACAGTCAATGAAGCTTTAACTGGTGAATCTTGGATAATAGCCATGCAAGATGAACTAAATCAGTTCAAGAGAAACCAAGTATGGTCACTTGTTCCAGACCATCCAATCATTCAGTTATTGGCACCAAGTGGGTGTTCAGAAATAAACTGGATGAGTCTGGAGTAATCTTAAGAAACAAGGCCAGACTGGTAGCTCAAGGTTATTCCCAAGAGGAAGGCATAGATTTCGATGAAACCTATGCACATGTGGCTAGACTTGAGGCTATTAGAATTTTACTTGCTTATGCATCTGCATTAGATTTAAAATTGTTTCAAATGGATGTCAAATCTGCCTTTTTAAATGGTTTTATCAAGGAGGAAGTGTATGTTGAACAACCTCCAGGTTTTGATGACACCGAATTTCCAAATCATGTATTTAAACTCCATAAGGCTTTATATGGTTTAAAGCAAGCACCTAGAGCCTGGTATGAAAGGCTCAGTACTTTCTTATTAGATCATGGTTTCACTAGAGGTCAAGTAGATAGCACATTATTTATAAAATCAAAAGTCAAACATATACTACTTGTGCAAATATATGTAGATGATATTATTTTTGGATCTACTGATGAATCTCTTTGCAAGTACTTTGAAAAGCTTATGCAGGGAGAATTTGAAATGAGTATGATGGGGGGCTAAACTACTTCCTTGGATTGCAAATCAAGCAAGGGAAGGAAGGCACCCACATCTGTCAAGCCAAGTACACAAGAGCTGTTAAAGAAATTTGGATTTGAAGGTGCGAAGCCATTGTCAACGCCAATGAGCACATCAACCAGAATGGACAGTGATCAAAATGGTAAAAAGGTAGATCAAAAGAACTATAGAGGTATGATAGGGTCATTACTTTACTTAACAGCAAGTAGACCAGACATTTTATTTAGTGTATGCATGTGTGCTAGATATCAAGCAGACCCTAGAGAGTCTCATTTAATTTCTGTGAAAAGAATATTTAGATATTTAGCTAGAACTCATGATTTAGGTCTTTTGTATCCAAAATCTTGTGAAATAAATTTAGTAGGATATTCTGATGCTGACTATGCTGGATGCAAAGTAGATAGAAAGAGCACCAGTGGTTGTTGTCAATTTCTTGCAAGATGTCTGATATCTTGGTTTTCCAAGAAACAAAACTCAGTAGCTCTATCAATAGCTGAAGCTGAATATATTGCTGCTGGAAGTTGCTGTACACAACTCCTATGGATAAAGCAACAACTTGAGGATTTCACATTCATATCAAGTCAATTCCACTACTGTGTGATAATACAAGTGCCATCAACCTCACCAAGAATCCAGTGCAACACTCAAGGACTAAACACATTGAGGTTAGATATCATTTCATTCGAGATCATGTAGCTAGTGGTAATTTAAAATTTTCTTTTATAGATACAAATGGTCAACTGGCAGATATCTTCACAAAAGCCCTACCTGAAGAGAGATTTACATCTCTTAGAAGGGAATTAGGGATGTGCAATTTGTGAAAAGATTTCTGTATTTAATTGGCATATAAAATTTTTAGATTATAATGAAATTTTCTCTCTCTCTCTGGCATTAAGCAAAACTCAGCTTATTTACTTTGTTTGACCGCTATTGTGTTAAAAGTAGTTTGACCCGTCAAACCCTTTTGTCGCTTTCTGCCGTTACCAGTTTTGGCTCCTCCTTTTTCGATAAAGTATTATTAATTAGTCAAATTGTTGTGGGAACGACTCATCTCCCACCTTTACCCTTCTTTCTCCTTTATCTGTTCGCCCAAAGCCGATGCCCTAACGATTCCGGCATCGACTCCCCGCAAGATTTGAAGCCTTCTCTTCTTCCCGCGAAGAATCCCTTGAGGGCTTCCATCCCTTCCATCATCTCCTTTCTCCAGAACCTTTTCTCCACTCTACCCATGGCCGCTCCAGTGATCTCCGGAAGTGTAGGGGGCTACAGTGGTGAGTATTTGTCCCCTGAGCAGTAGGAAAGGTTTACATTCGTCAAGACGAAGGTTTGCGGAAATAAAGCAGTGGATGTACCAAATCTAGAGAAGAATGGCATGAACAGTATAGCAGAAACATTGAGAAGGATGCAGTGGATGGATATTGCCACCTTCACCAGGTAAGCTATCCCGACCTGGTGAAAGCCTTTTATGTTTGTCTAAGGTCAGAGGCGGATGGGTCCCTTGTCTCATCTGTAAAGGGTATCCAAATTAAAGTAGATCATGAGCTTTTGCACATGTTGTTTGGGGTGAAGACTTCTGGACACAGTGGGGTTCACACAGTGAACGATCAAGCAAAGGGTCTTGGCATTATAGGTCCAGGTTTCAGGCTGAGAGACGGGAAATTAGATATCAATCAGATGACTGCATTCAACCGTCTACTTCATTTTATCTGCCAAATCATGGTTCCCCGCAGTGCCACTTTCTCAACTTGTACTAGGGCAGATTCGGATATGATGTTCTGGGTAATCCAGCAAAAGGAGATTAACATGGCCGAGGTCATGATGGAGAAATGAAGTTTGCCCATGATCAAATCTGGGATACAAAGAGCAAGTTGAATGTCTCGGTGCCCTATGCTCATCTACTTACCAAGATATTCAAACATTTTGGAGTAAATCTATCTGGGGCAGTTGTGGAAAAGATGGGCCAGTCTATAAGGTCCAGGAACCTAAAGAAAAGTGGATTCTCAGTGCAGAATGGGATATGGACCAAGACCTCTGTGGCAGAGGGAGAGGCCATCATTGGAGATGTCCCAGAGATTCCAGAACAAGCAGCAGATCCTCCAGCAGAATTAGAGGTAGAATCAGTAGCAGTAGAACAAGCAGCAGCAGAACCTGCAGTGGAAGAACAAGCAGAGACTTCAGGATCACCTGTTATGGAGGTTTAATCTCATTCTCCAGAAACTCCAATGGGAGAAGCAGTAGCAGGTGTGGCAGATCCTTTGCCCACCTCCAGAGTTGCCTATATTCTAAGAGAGGTGTTGGACTCCTTTCCCTCCACCTCAGTTACTTCAGAAATAGGTGGACTTGCAGAAGAAGAAGCTATGGCACCAGGCCATACTGAAAATTTAACTGAAGTAAATGTCAGTTTTGAGGTGCAAACAGCTACTCAACAAGAAGTGATTATGGAAGAAGTTCACAGCCAAGGGGAGCCGAATGTTAGAGAGTCTCAATTGTCAGAATCAGTGGCAGAAGGCCACATTGAGGAAATTGTTTTGGAAGAAGCTCCTACTCAGGGGGAGCAAGAAAATGTTGAACTATGCTCCTATTCAGGGGGAGCAAGAGCTTGGTACAGAAGAAGCACCATCTAAAGGGGAGCTCATGAAAATGCCCCTGTAAATGAAGGACCAGTACAGGTCATGGTAAATTTGAAGAACCAGTACCTCAGAAAAAGGAAGAGAGTGGCTCACAGAAGACAAAGAAAGAGCCACAGGAAAGTAAATTTGAGGCCTGTTTGGAGGCTTTAAAAGCTCAAGGAGAGATGTTATCATCAGTTCAGACCAGTGTCCAAGGCATTCTTGCCAGTCAAGCTACAACCACTACTGAACTATCTCAAGTCCGAAATGCTATAAGGTGGTTCAACGAGGAAATGTCAAACATGAAGTCCATGCTATCAGTAATTTCGAGGATAGGTGGATTTTCTCCTTCTGCTACTCAGAGCAGACCAGCAGCTGTTCCTCGGCCACCAGGGCCACCAGCACAAGAGTCAGGGCCATCTGGGCCATCAGTGCAAGCATCAGGGCCATCAGGGTCATCTCATCAGGAATCTTGGCCATCTGGGCCGTCTGCAGTTGCCAGAGAAGGTCAAGCAAAAGGGAAAGAGCCAGTAGCAGCTACCAAGGCCCCTGAAACTTCTACTCTTGCAACTCCAACCCTCTCCTCACCTTCATCTTCTTCTACAGCCCCTCCAGCACCACCAACTTTCAAACACCCTATGCCTCGCACCCAACCTCATCCTCTCTCATTCCATCTCAACCTTCCTTCTCTCCCACTCCCTCTCAAACCTCAGCTCCATCATCACCCTCACCTTCTTCACCTCTCACTGAAACTACTCCAGTTCACCCATCTACATCTTTCAATCCCAAACATCTCTTCTATCCTCCTACTCCTCCTTCTTCTGTCACCTTCATTCCGGAAAAACCTCAAATTCACAGTGTCTTTGACACTAATCTTCCGGATGACTTTGAGAGAAGTACCCTCATCTCCATTCTATCCATTGCCACTCATGTCCACAGGACTGATCCTCCCAGTCCTGCCAAGAAAAAGAGGAAACATTCATCCTCTGTCAGCATCCCCTCCTCACCATTATTTCCTCCTCTTTGGTACTCTCTTACCCTCGAACCTCAGAGAAGATCCATCTATAGGGAATACCTTCAAAAATGTATCCTTTCCACTATCTATGGTATTCCTTTCCTCAACCTCTCTGAACATCTAAACATTGTTCTTCCTCTTTTCCAGTTGTCCCACCTTCAAAAATCCAAAATCTATGAGGGCACTAAGTTCAAGACTGAAGAGCAGTGGGCCAACGTCAAGGGCAACAAGTCTCAGTACTCCAAATACTTGACTGCCCGTGCAGAAACCCTTACCCATAGAGATCACCCACTCACTCTTTCTGAGTGGTTCATTCTTCAGCATAAGACCTCTTGGGGACCATTCATTCTGAAAGAGATCAAGATAGCCAAGAACTTCCAGTTGTACAGTGATTTCTGCTACCTGAACAAGCTGCCTGAAGTCCAGTTCTGCCAATTTCATTCAACCATAGTGCTGCTGAGATCAGAACTTCCAATAAATCTTCCCCTCACAGTGGATTTTGCAAACCTCAAAGTTACCTCTTCAGTTCTTCTGCCGAAGCTACACTTCTTAGTGTTTGACTCAGATGCAGGCTCCCATGCTTTTGATATGTTTGCTAAGCAGATGGGCAGAATGTCAGCTAAGCAGGGTAGATTGCCTTCCTTTTTGCGGTTTATTTTCAGAGAATACCACTCTGGCCGCATTTCCTCCTAAGTTTTGGCTCCACTCATTTCTGAGTGTGAGAGGATTTCTCCTCTGCATGGGAAAAGCTCTATAAGGAATCCCATCTTCAGTTGCAAACCATCAACAGTTCCTTGTTCAGTCAAGATAAGCCTATTCTATCAGCAGAAGCCTTCTTCGATCTCAACTCCATAAATCCAATTCAAGAGATATATGTTCAGTGGGCAGCCAGATATACTACCTTCTATGCCTTGAAGAAGGATCTTCTTGATCAGAAGATTTTCTATCCAATCTCTCTGGATAGATTTCTCCATCGTGCCAGTTTTGGAAAGAGCACCTACTTCAGATTCATACTGGACAGAGATCAGTATGGAGAATTCCTGGAACAGCAGCGGCAGCTATACATTCAAAGGATCATTCCAGCCATGGGTTCTTCTTTTTTCAGTTGCTCCTGGTGTTTTCCACCAGATTTTTGAAGATATGGAGATCAAGGCATGGGCTGTCATTTCACAGCATGCCTCTCTTTTGTCTCCTTTGTATTATCTTGCTCCTAATTATCCAAAGCTTTCTCTCTTCTTTGTCTCATAGACTATCTTTTTGCTTATTGACAAAAAGGGGGAGAAAACTAAAGCAACTCTGAAAAACATGTCTGTTCATTCCCTCTTTGGTTGTTCCCTCAGTTGTGAAGGAAGACCTGGTGGTATCCAGGGTGTTGTTCCCTTCGGTTGTAAAGGAAGACCTGGTGGTATCCAGGGTGTTGTTCCCTTCGGTTGTGAAGGAAGACTGGTAGTATCCAGGGTGTTGTTCCCTTCGGTTGTGAAGGAAGACCTGGTGTGGTATCCAGGGTGTTGTTCCCTTCGGGTGTGAAGGAAGACTGGTGGTATCTAGGGTTTGTTCCCTTAGGTTGTGAAGGAAGACCTAGTGTGGTATCCAGGGTGTTTTGTTCCCTTCGGGTGTGAAGGAAGACCAGCTGAGCTGGGTGTTGTAGCATCCTTAGGGGGACTGTACCCTAGTTAGTGAAATCCTGAGTTGTTGCTCAGGGACTGACGTAGGACTCCTAAGGAAAGGAGGTCCGAACCAGGATAAACCTTGTGTTGTGTGATTGTCTTCTTTGTGTATTTGTTATTTCAACTAACTGTCACTAACCTACTTCGAAGAACGTTTGTGTGAATGTTTTTAATTACAGGTATCTTCTAGATTAATTTTTAAGACCCATTCACCCCCCCTCTGGGCTCGTCAACTGGGCAACAAGTGGTATCAAAGCTAGTCTCTTCGACAAAGAAAGGATCCAACGATCTGAAGAGTAAAGATCCATGGCAGCCCAGGTAACTTTGAAGGTCAGTCTGTCAACCGACCCCCTCTCTTCGATGGTGAAGATTGTCCTTACTGGAAGACCAGAATGGAATACTTTCTACAAGGGCACGACTATCAAATTTGGTCCATAGTAGAAGAAGGTGATCTGTTAGTCACAAATGAGAAAGCACAATGGACAGAAGATGACAGAAAGAAGATTTCCCTGAATTGTAAAGCAAAGAGCATCCTATGCTGTGCTCTAAGTAAGAAGGAATTCAACAGAGTTTCAGCCTGCAAATCCTTAATGGAATGTGGGAAAAGCTCAGGATTACTTATGAAGGCCAGACAAAGTAAAAGACAAGAATCGACATTCTTGTCACTCAATATGAAAGATTTCAGATGCAGTCAAGTGAGTCCATAACTCAAATGTTTAGCCGTTCACTGACATCACAAATGGACTAGCTAGTCTGGGGAAAACCTATGAGATGGGAGACATGGTGAGGAAGATACTTAGATCCTTACCGTCCTCATGGACCCCAAAGGTCACAGCAATAGAAGAAGCTAATGACCTGAAAAGAATGTCTGTAGAAAAGCTCATTGGGTCCCTCATGGCCCATGAGATCAACATGAAAAGGCTAGGAGAGTCCTCTAGTAGAAAGAAGCACTCCAACGCCTTAAAAGCTGAAGAAGATTCACCAGAAGCAAGCTCAGCTGAAAGTGAAAGTGATGCAGACAGCGAAAATGAGGAAGCTATGCTATCTAGAAAATTACAGTGAATTTTGTCTAAGAAGAAGAAATTCCAATCTGGAAGATGATGACCAAACTTTCCCCATATAAATTAATTCACTTATTTATATATTAATTTTGATGATTAACAAAACAATACTAATGAATTACTTGAGCCTTGAGGACAGGAAATAAAAGTAAAAGGAAGTTCAAGACAATCAGGTAAAAACTCTCACTTCATATTTTTCCCAAGTCATTGCATCGACTTCTTCATACACTATAAACGATTTGCTAAGACATCGGTTTCTTTGTAAGTTATAAAGACTTGCCAAGTCTCCACAACGATTTCTTAAGTTGTCATTGATAACTACATTTTTTTGTGTTAAAACGTCATACATATAGTTAAGTTTAGACAGTCTTTATCTGTAAATAAAGTGTATTTTGATTTTAATTTCATTTTGTCCAAAAATAAATTTCAAAGCATATAGTTAAATTCTCGAGTTGAACACATAATTAAAGTCTCACTTAATAAAAATCAATAAATTTTGAATAGTTTATGTTCTTTACATTGTATATAAATAATTTTTTTATCACTTTAAACATCTTTTAATTCTTGTAAATTTAGTGTGTAAATAAATTGATTCACCCAATATAATCATGACACATGCCCCTTAAAATTTATTTTACCATTTCTAAACACCTCACCAATCCCTCATGCCACATACACCATCCAATCTTATTTACAAATATCCCACCCCCCCACTTATTCTACTTAAACAAGTCTTTTTGTTTCTTTCCACCAGGCCAAGCAGACGAATCTGTTGGAAGCTTCAGAAAGGCTGGTTTGGGCATGGCGGTTTGGGGCTTGAAGCTGGAGGTAGAGGGCTAGCGGCCTGGCAGGCGATGGCGCCCAGGAAAGCGGTGCTGGCCAGGGCGGTTGGAGCTGGCGCATGCAGAAGGTGTTGTGCTGGAGATGGCGGAGCCCTGGCGGTTTTGCTGGCTGGGAATGGCACGAATTGGCGCAGCAGATGGCTGGGCTGGGTGGTGTGCAGATGGCGCTGGCTGAGGGGAGTGCCCAGATCTGAGGCGGTGCGCTGCGGTGGTGTGGATCCGGTGCTATGCGGCTGGCAGACGGCAGGTGTGGAGTGCATGCGCCTGGTGCTGTGCAGAGCGTGGAGCTGAGGTGGCGATCCAGGGCACAGATGAGGTGGCGATCCTGGTGTGCTGAAGCCGGCGATCCTGGTGGAAGGCGGGAAGAAGAAGGCCATGAGGCCTATAAAAGGACCCGAGGTCCTCTTCTCCGGGCTAGCTGGTTAGAATTTGGTAGGATTTTTTTTGTTTTATTTCCTGTATTTTCTTTTGAGCAGAGCTGTGAGAGATTGCTCTTCCTTTCTTCAGTACAGGGGGTTGGCAAGTAGGAAATTTTAGGAAATTTTTAGCTTCATCATTTTTCCAGTTCTTCTTGTATTTTCAATTTTAGCAGAGCATGGAAGGGAGATGGGCTTCGCCAGTTGAGATGTTTGGGGGTTCCCTAGTTCGGATTGTAGGATTTCTTTTAGCTTTTACTTCTGTAATTTTCTTTTCATGTTTAAGCAGGAGAGCAGAGCTGTGAGAGTTTTTTTTTTTAGTTTCTTATGTTCTTCCCGTTCAGAGATAGCCAGTAGATTTTAATTTCCAGTTCTTCTATGTTTCTTCTTCTTTACTATGTGATTTGTCTACTTCATCTGAGTTGATATGCCCATTTTCTTCTGTGTTTAGATGATTCAAACCAGTACAATTGTTATTTCTATTTCTTCTGTGCATTAGGGTAGATCGATGCAAGGCATTTGCTCTTTTTTTTTTCTTGTGTTAGTTTAATGGTTGAGGAGTAAGAGCTTATTAGGCATTCCGGAGATCTTCAGCAGGGTTCAGCTTTCAGGGGGTTCGACTGCAAGGGAAGCTATGGTGATTCTTGAGTTTCTTATTCCTCTAGAGGTATGTACTATCTAGATGGCTCAGAGCAACCAAGAAGACCCCAATTCTTGGTCTGTTCTGAGGCTGTCCAGCATCCAGGAAGCCTCCGGAGAGTGGAGTTTGTGAGTTCAGATTTTTGTTGCTGCAGAGATAGTTTTGAATTCTTGAGGGATTCCGGAGCTTCTTGGTATTCTTAATTTTGTTCTTATTCCTGTTCTTCATAGAAATTCCAATTTAGCAACAGTAAATTTCTGTTTGCAACAGTAAACTTCTGTTTCTAATTTTCTGTTTGATCTTTAAGTTCTGGAGATAGTGAGTGTTCGTGCAGAGTCGATATTGTTGATTGTTGATTCCCTGAGTTATAGGGGTACTTTAGTTTGGTAATTTCTTGTTGAGATATTGTTCTGCTATTCGCTTTTGAGGTTCAGATTGTTTGGAATGAGAGTTTGCTTCTGTGCATAATTTTCTGTTTTGGATTGAGCATTCAGAAAGGTGAGCGTGTTCTTTGGCTAGCTTTGATTGAATCTGTTCATCCAGTCATATGAGAATGTCTATTTCAGATTTTTGTTGATCTACTTGATCCCTCAATTGAGAGGGTACAGTGTTACCAATTTTTTTTATTTTCTACTTAGCTTGTTCTTTCCTTTTATTTGACTTGTCAGATTGTGCGGGATTTGATTAGTGTTGTTTACATATTCACTTTTAATACATTGTTGTTAGAATGATTTCAAGTTAAAGTAGTTTAAATCAAGTTCTATTCGGCCTCTCCATGGATATGACCGTTCTCACCACCATGCTAGTTCATCTTTGTTGTTTTAATTTTGTGAGACAGTTTAGAGGAAGTGCACATATTGATCTGTGCAATGAAATTTGAACAACGAGAGTGCACAGTCAACAATGTCGCGCGTTCAGTCATAACAATTTCTTAAGACCTCATAACGATTTGCTCGTCACAACAATTTCTTAAGTTGTCATAACGATTTCTTAAGACCTCGTAACGATTTGCTCATCGCAACGATTTCTTAAGTTGCCATAACGATTTCTTAAGACCTCGTAACGATTTGCTCGTCGCAACGATTTCTTAAGTTGTCATAACGATTTCTTAAGACCTCGAAACGATTTGCTCGTCGCAACGATTTCTTAAGTTGTCATAACGATTTCTTAAGACCTCGTAACGATTTGCTCGTCGCAGCGATTTCTTAAGACGTCATAACAATTTCTGTATTGTTCATAACGATTTGCTTACTACAACGATTTCTTAGTGATCACATCGATTTCTGTAGAATTCATAACGATTTCTTTTTATCACAACGATTTACTTACAGCAACGATTTGGTAAGTAATCACATCGATTTCTTTGATGTTAATAACGATTTGTCTTGCACAACGATTTCATAAGTACTTATAACGATTTCATTATTATGATTTAATGATTCTCTGTCATAACGATTTGCCTATCAACTTATAACGATTTCATTATTATGATTTAATGATTCTCTGTCATAACGATTTGCCTATCAACTTATAACGATTTCATAAGTCATAAAGGCATCGGCTTTGTTCATATCGATTTCATTGTTATATCAATCCTCTTTAATATACGTTGAATAGTCAAAGTCGTATCTCGTCTGTTTGACTGCTATGCATTCAATGCACTCTGAACGTATCTCTCATGCATGCAGATGATATCTTCCACTATTGTGCTATTCTGTCTACATCTTTATTTTGACAGAAGGAGCTTTGCTAAATCTAGCAATATCTTTTCCAACTGTGACTGAAAATCAACGACAGCCCTAGCTGTCTCCTATTTATTGTTGATATGCTTGCAGATACCTGACAAGATTTATCTGTACAACATTGGACACAAAAGATACAAGATATCAAAACATTTCTTTGGCGTGTACTAAAGGATAAAAGACTGAAGATCAGAAGCTTCCCTGCAGACCAGTCTAACGTACACCAGAATGAGAGACAACGGATCTTTAACGTTCAAATTTCAAGTAGAAGCTTAAATACAAGACTACAAGACTGAGAAGAGAGCACTTTTGAAGAGAACAACATTCTGTGATAGAGAATTGCCAATCCTTCAAGTCTTCAGTAGTTCAAACAAGAGCGAAGCACTCCATTCCAATAGATCTTAGCTCTTTAGCTCTCTGTGTTGAAAAAGAAATTCTTGTGAGAGCCAGTAAAGTCTTTGAGAGAAACCAGTGTCAAAATCCTTTCTCTCTTGAGGCTTGTTTGCTTCAGATTGTAGCTGTTTGAGCTAGTTCCTGAAGCTTGTTCTTGTGCTTACTTTTATTAGTTTTTTTCCCTTCTGTGTGAAGGAAGACCTGGTGGTATCTAGGGTGGTTGTATTCCCTTCAGGTTGAAGGAAGACCAATTGAGGCTGGATGTAAGGATCCGTGAGGGGGATAGTACCCTTGATAGTGATATCATGAGGTATTGCTTAGGGACTGGACGTAGGTCTCCTGTGGAAAGGAGTTCCGAACCAGGATAAAATCCTTGTGTCTTGTGGCTGTGTTTTGTGCGTTTGCTGTTTCATTCCCTCTAACTCTAACCTTTGTTTAGCTAGCTGGGCAACAGAAGAAGGCACTTCAAAAGAAACAAGGAATTCAAGAAGCCAGATGGAAAAGAAATAAAGAAAGGAGAACCTGTCTGCTATGAATGTAAGAAGCCAAGACACATTAAAACTGAGTGTCCAAAGTTAAAGAAGCCGGAATTCAGGAAGAAGGACAGTTCCAAGAAGTTCAGAAAGTACAAGAAGAAGGCGATGGCAGCAGCTTGGGAAAATAGTAGTGACTCAGACAGTGAGTCAAGTTCTTGCAGTGATGAAGAAAAGGCCAACTTGGCCTTCATGGCAAATACTGAAGATAAGGTAACTTCTGACTCCTCTTTTGATTCATGCAATGATTCAGATTTCGATAGCTTAGAAGAGGCTTTCAACGAACTATATGAAAAATATAAAGAAGTGACCAAATTATTAAAAGTGAGCAAGAAAAACATAATCTGCATAGAAAATACAAACTCAGATCTAAAATCAGAAAATGAACAATTAGAAAGTCAAATAACTGAACTTAAAAGAAGAAATGAATTGTTATGTGAAGACCTAAAAGCTAAGAATGAACAAATAACAAAATTGGAAAAATAGGAAAGTACGGATGAATTAAGAAAAGAAATTAAAAACTTAAATGAAGAAAATGATAAACTATCAAGCACACTAGAGAAATTTACTAATGGTAAAAACTCTCTAATATTAAAAGGTTCTAGAAGATCAGGTAAGAAGAAAAATGGATTAGGATATACACCCCCAGATAATGAAGAAACCATAATTTATCCTAAAACATATCCAACACCAAAATTTGTACCTGAACAAGATATAGCATACAAAGCTGATTTCAAATATATAGAAAAAGTAACTAAGTTATCCTGCTATAGTCACTGCAATAAGTTAGGACATATTATAACTACATGCCCAACAAGACACAAGAAATGGATAATAAAAGGCAAAATCAATGATACTAACCAATCAGGACCTAAAAGAATTTGGGTACCTAAAGCTTGATGTTTTTATTTCAGGTTAACCCTCGAGCATCCAAATGGTACTTAGATAGTGGGTGCTCAAGACACATGTCAGGTAACCAGAAGTTATTCTCGCATCTCCAAGCTAAAGAAGGAACAGTCACTTATGGAGATAATGGGAAAGGAACAATAATAGGCAGTGGCTCTATAAATAACAAGGTAAAACAATCATAGAAGATGTGTTATTAGTTAAGAGATTGAAGCACAATCTCATTAGCATCAGCCAGCTGTGTGACAGAGGCCATCAGATCAAGTTTCAAGAATCAAAGTGCAGCATAGTGAAGGATGGAGCAGTCATCTTTGAAGCAAATAGAGAAAAGAATTTGTATGTTCTCTATCTTGAAGAACTCAAAGAGCAAATGTTTGTTTGGCAGCAAGTAAAGAAAAATCTACTGATTATAGCACAGACGACTTGGACATTGCAGTATAGATGGCATGAGAAAACTGCTGAAGAAGAATCTTGTGGAAGGTCTACCTAAGGTTAGTACAAAATTGGATGGTGTATGTAAACCTTGTGCTAAGGGAAAGCACACCAAAGGCTCCTTCAAGTCAAAGACGGTGGTGATCACCTCAAAACCCTTAGAGCTCCTTCATATGGATCTATTTGGGCCAATGAGGACTACCAGTCTTGGAGGAAGAATTTTGGATTTGTCATAGTTGATGACTATTCAAGATATACATGGGTATCATTCCTAGAGCATAAAGATGACACCTTTGAAAACTTTGTTAGTTTCAGCAAGAAGGTGCAGAAAGATCAGAAGTTCAGTATTGTGTCTATTCGATCAGATCATGGTGGTGAATTTCAAAATGAAAGGTTTGCTAGATTCTGTGATGATCAGGGAATTGAGCACAATTTCTCAGCACCAAGGACACCACAGCAAAATGGTATTGCTGAGAGGAAGAACAGAACCCTATTGGATATGGCAAGAACTATGCTCTCAGAATATGATCTGCCAAGATATTTTTGGGCTGAAGCAGTCAACACAGTAAGCTATATTGTCAACCGAGTGATGATCAGGCCAATCCTAAAAAAGACTGCATATGAACTGTTCAAAGGGAAGAAGCCAAAGATCAGCCATTTCAGAACCTTTGGATGTCCCTGCTTCATTCACAACAATGGAAACAGGGGCATTGGTAAGTTGGATGCCAAATCAGATGAAGGCATCTTCATGGGGTACTCTCTAAACCTAGAGGCTATAGAGTATTTAACAAACGTACTTTATTGATTGAACAGTCTGTACATATTATTTTTTTGAAACTAACCCTTCCTTGAGAAAGGAAGTAGATAATGACAATGATGATGCAGATGAACTATCCAAGAAACTAAAAGATAATCAATTGAGGACAAGGATGATCCACCTCTGGAAGAATTGCAACAAGAAGAAGTCACTCATAAGGAATGGAGATACAAGAAGATCACCCACTTGAGAATATTATTGGATCCATCCATAGGGGTAAGAACAAGGTAATGTATTCCTTGGTGATTACCTAGCTTTTGTTTCTCAATAGAGCCTAGGACAGTCAATGAAGCTCTCTCGATCTTTATCTTGGATAATAGCCAGCAAGATGAATAATCATTCAAGAGAAACCAAGTATGGTCACTTGTTCCTAGACCTCAGACCATCCAGTCATTGGCATCAAATGGGTGTTCAGAAATAAACTGGATGAAACTGGTGCAATCTTAAGAAACAAGACCAGATTGGTAGCTTAAGGCTATTCTCAAGAGGAGGGCATAGATTTCGATGAAACCTATGCACTATGCTAGACTTGAAGCCATTAAATATTACTTGCATATGCATCTGCTTTGAACTTGACATTATTCAAATAGATGTTAAATCCGCATTTTTAATGGTTTTAAAAGAGGAAGTTTTGTTGCCCAGCTAGCTAGCCCAGAGGGGGGTGAATGGGTTATTAAAACTTCGATCTCTGATTAAAACCTGTTTACTGAAAGGATTGCACAACTTAATAACAAGGTTAGAGTAGAGCAAATAAGACAACAATCACACAAAACACATCCACAAGACACAAGGATTTTTATCCTGGTTCGGAACTCCTCTCCACAGGAGACCTACGTCCAGTCCCTGAGCAATACCTCAGGATTTCACTACCAAGGTACAATCCCCCTTAAGGATCCTTACACCCAGCCTCAACTGGTCTTCCTTCAACCTGAAGGGAAAACAACCACCCTGGATACCACCAGGTCTTCCTTCGTCCAGAAGGGAACACAACTAAAGAAGAAAAGGTGTGGGAACAGGCTTCAGACTCTAGCTTGACCAGCTACAAACTGAAGCTACCAAGGCCCGAGAGAGAAAGAGATTTAACAAGGTTTTCTCTCCAAGGACTACACAAGCTCTCACAAATAAAAACTCCTTTTGATCACTGAGAGCTAAGAGCTAAGAACAAGGTTGGAGTGGAAGCTTCGCTCTTCTTTCAATCTTCTGAAGACTCGAAGAGATGGAGTTCTTTCTTTTCAAATTGCAAGCGTTGTTCTCTATCTGCTTTTCTTCTCCGTCTTGAGTCTTTTATTTATACTTCTGATTCAAATTTGAACGTTGAAGTGTCCGTTGTCTCTTATCCTGGTGTACGTTAGACTGGTCACCAAGGAAGCTTCTGATCGTCAGTCTTTTATCCTTTAGTACACGCCAGAGAAATGTTTTAGAATCTTGTATCTTGTATCCAACGTTGTACAGATGAGTCTTGTCAGATATCTGCAAGCATATCAACAATAAATAGAGGACAGCTAGGACTGCCGTCGATTGTTAGTTACAGATGGAACATATATTGCAATATATAGCAAGGCTCCGTTCTGTCTAAAAAGTACGTAGACAGAGTAGCATAGAAATGGAAGATATTGTCTGCATGCATGGGAGATACGATCAGAGAGCATTTAATGCGTAGCAGTCAACAGACAAGATATGACTTTGACTTTTCAACGCTATTAAAAAGCATTATACTGATACAGCAAGAAATTCGATATAAATAATCCCGATGCTTTCATGACTTATGAAATCGTTATGCGATAACAGACAAATCGTTATGACAGAGCATTATCAAATTATAATGATGAAATCGTTATGAGTTATAGCAAGTCGTTATGAACACTTATCAAGTCGTTATGAACTGTAAAGAAATCGTTATGACTATCAAGTAGTTATGAACTGTAAAGAAATCGTTACAGCAATCAAGTCGTTATGAATAATAAAGAAATCGTTATGACTATCAAGTCGTTACGAGTTTCAAAGAAATCGTTACAAGAAGTCTTAACAAATCGTTGCACAAAGCAAATCGTTATGAGTTATAGCAAGTTGTTATGAACTGTAAAGAAATCGTTATGAACTCTAAAGAAATCGTTACAGCAATCAAGTCGTTACGAGTTTCATAGAAATCGTTACGAGAAGTCTTAACAAATCGTTGCACAAAGCAAATCGTTATGAGAATCAAAGAAATCGTTACGAGAACTAAAGAAATCGTTACGGCTAGAGAGTCGTTGCGAGTTCTAAAGAAATCG
Source organism: Colocasia esculenta (assembly GCA_014218235.1). Lineage (NCBI taxonomy): Eukaryota > Viridiplantae > Streptophyta > Magnoliopsida > Alismatales > Araceae > Colocasia > Colocasia esculenta. The sequence continues at coordinate 29,062,870 of CM024756.1, forward strand.
TTACGAGGTCTAAAGAAATCGTTACGGCTAGAGAGTCGTTGCGAGTTCTAAAGAAATCGTTACGAGGTCTAAAGAAATCGTTACGGCTAGAGAGTCGTTGCGAGTTCTAAAGAAATCGTTACGAGGTCTAAAGAAATCGTTACGGCTAGAGAGTCGTTGCGAGTTCTAAAGAAATCGTTACGAGGTCTAAAGAAATCGTTACGGCTAGAGAGTCGTTGCGAGTTCTAAAGAAATCGTTACGAGGTCTAAAGAAATCGTTACGGTCAAGTCGTTACGGGTTCTAAAGAAATCGTTACGAGGTCTAAAGAAATCGTTACGACAGTCAAGTCGTTACGGGTTCTAAAGAAATCGTTGCGATGTCTTAAAGAATCGTTGCGATATCGATTTGTTTTGAATTTTCCGGTCAAAGAGGAAATCGTTCTGCTTATCAAAGAAGTCGATACAAAGACTTGGACAGAATGTGAGATGAGACTTACCTGATTGTCTTGAACTTTCATTTTTCTTTTATTTCCTGTTCTCAAGGCTCAAGTAATCCATTAGTACTATTTTGTTAATCATCAAAATTAATATATAAATAAATGAATTATTTATTATGGGGACAGTTTGGTCATCAATCTCCCCCTTTTTGATGATGACAAAATATACTAAACATCATACAAAAATTAAACATGTTTTTCAGATTGACTTTAGTTTTCTCCCCCATTTTGTCAATAAGCAAAAAGATAGGCTGTGAGACAAAGAAGAGAGATATCATTGTATTAAGTATGAGAAAGGTAGTACAAGGGAGATAACAAGGAGGCATGCTGTGAGATGACAGCCCATGCCTTGATCTCAAGGTCTTCAAACGTCTGTTGGAAAACCCCAGAAGCAACTGAGAAGTTGGGACCCATGGATTGGGTGGCCCTTTGAATGTACAAAGCCCGTTGCTGATCCAAGAATTCTGCATACTGATCTGGGTCCAGAATGAATCTGAAGTAAGTGCTTTTTCCGAAGCTGGCACGATGGAGAAATCTATCCAAAGAGATTGGATAGAAGATCTTCTGATCTATCAGATCCTGCTTCAGAGCGAAGAAAGCTGTATATCTAGCTGCCCACTGAACATAAATCTCTTGAATAGGATTTATGGAGTTGAGATCCATGAAGGCTTCGGCTGAGAGAGAGGGCTTATTTTGATGAACCAAGGAACTGTTGATGGCCTCTAACTGAAGGTTGGTTTCCTTGTAGATGATTGCCCATACGGAGGGAGTAAGCCTTTCACACTCAGAAATGAGTGGAGCCAAAACCTGAGAGGAGATGCGGCCAGAGTGGTATTCTCTGAAGATAAACCGCAGGAAGGAGGGCAGTCTGCTCTGCTTGGCTGACATTCTACCCATCTGCTTGGCAAACATGTCAAATGCATGGGATCCTGCATCTGAATCAAATACTAGGGAATGCAGCTTTGGCAAAAGGACTAGAGAGTCAACCCGGATATCAGCAAAATTCACTGTTAGGGGAATATTCACTGGACGTTCGGATCTTAACATTACTATAGCTGAATGGAATTGAGAGAACTGGACTTCTGGCAGTTTGTTCAGAAGCAGAAGTCACTGTACTGCTGGAAGCTTTTGGCAATGCGGATCTCTTTCAAGATGAAAGGACCCCACAAATTCTTATGCTTGAGAAAGAACCACTCAGAGAGAGTGAGAGAATGAGCTCCATGTGTAATGGATTCGGCCCTGGCAGTCAAGAACTTGTTGTATTGAGCTTTGTTGCCCTTGACATTTGCCCACTGATCTTCAGTCTTGAACTCAGTCCCCTCAAGGATTTTGGATTTTTGAGAGTGGGATAACTGGGTAAGAGGAAGAACAATATTTAGGTGCTCAGAAAGGTTGAGGAAGGGAATACCATAAATGGTGGAGAGGATGCACTTTTGAAGATATTCCTTATAAAGGAATCTTTTGTGAGGTTCAAGGGTAAGAGAGTACCAAAGAGGAGGAAATAAGGAGGAGGAGATGGTAGCAGAGGATGATTGTTTCCTCTTTTTCTTGGCAGGACTGGGAGGATCAGTCCTGTGGATATGAGTGGCAGTGAAGAGAATGGTGGAAAGGGTATTTCTCTCAAAGTCATCCGGCAAGTTTGTGTCAAAGACACCAAGTAGAGGAGGTTTTTCTGGAATAAAAGTAACAGAGGAAGGAGGAGTAGGAGGATAGAAAGGTGTTTGGGATTGAAGGAAGAAGGAGGGTGAACTTGAGTGGGTTGAGTGAGAGGTGATGAGGGTGAAAATGATGATGGACCTGAGGTGTGAGAGGGAGTAGGAGAGAAAGAGGGTTGAGATGTAGTGAGAGAGGAAGATGGTTGAGTGCGAGGCACAGGATGTTTAATGGTTGGTGGTGCAGGAGGGGCTGTAGAAGGAGAGGTAGGTGAGGACAAAACTGGAGTTGCAAGATTTGAAGTGTCAGGGGCCGAAGTAGCTGACATGGGCTCTTTCCCTTTGACTGCTCTGACAACTGAAGAGGGTCCTGATGACCCTGAAGCTTGCCCTGATGGCCCTGGTGGCCCTGATGCTTGAACTGGTAGCCCTGTTGGCCGAGAGACTTCTGCTGGAGGCCCTGGTGGCCTAGGAACTTCAGCTGGACTGCTCTGAGTGGGTGCAGGAGGGACACCACTAGACCTTGAAAGATTAGCCAGCAAATTCTTCATATCAGACATCTCTTTATTGAACCACCTCATTGCATTTCGAATTGAGGATAGGTCAGAGGAGGTTGAAGCTTGATTAGAAATAATGCCCTGAACACTTGTCTGAACTGATGACAAGACTTCTCCTTGAGCTTTCAGCAATGCCATAATAGGCTTCAGATTGACTTTTCTGTGACTCTTTCTTGGCCTTTTGTGAGCCACTCTCTTTTGCTTCCCTTGCTGAATGACAGGCTCCTCAAGATTGATATTGCTTGCACTTGGGCCTTCACTAACAGGAACACTGGCAGGAGGTGGAATTTCCTCAATGCCTACTTGCTCCCCCTGAATAGGAGCGGGGAGTTCAACACTTTCTTGCTCCCCCTGAGCAGGAGCTTCTTCCAAAACAACTTTCTCCAAGTGGCCTTCTGCCACGGATTCAGGCACTTCAGGTTCAAAGAGACTTTGCTCCCCTTGGCTAGGAGCTTCTTCCATGACCACATCTTGTTGAGTACCTGCTTGTATCTCAACATTAGCAATTGGTTCAGACTGAATTTCTGTATGGCCTGGTGCCATAACTTCTTCTTCAACACATCCACCTTCTTTAGAAGTAGCTAAGGTGGAGGGAATGGAATCCAATACTCTCTTAAGATTGAGGCGACTAAGGTGGTGGGCAAAGAGTCTGCCACACCAGCTGCACCTTCTTCCATCTGAACTTCTGGAGAATGAGAGATAATCTCCACAACAGGTGAGACTGAAACTTCTGCCTGGCTGGACACAACTGGTACTGCTGCTGCTTGAACAACTGCTGCTGCTGCTTGCTCTGCTGCTGCTGCTTCTTCTTCTGCTGCTGCTGCTTGCTCTGCTGCTGCTGCTTCTTCTTGAACTTCTGGGATATCCCCAATAATTGCTTCTCCTTCAGCCACAGAGGACTTTGACCAAATTCCATCTTGCACTGAAAAACCACTTTTCTTCAAATTTCTGGACCTTATAGACTGGCCCATCTTCTCTACTACAGCTCCAGACACATCTACTCCGAAATGCTTGAAAATCCTGGTGAGTAGATGAGCATAAGGCAAGGAAACATTTAGCTTGCTCTTTGTTTCCCAGATTTGAGTACTGGCAAATTTCATTCTCTCAATCATAACTGCGGCCAGATTTATCTCCTTGTTCTGGATTACCCAGAACATCAAGTCTGAGTCTGCCCTAGTGCATGAAGAAAAGGTAGCACTCCGAGGAACTATGATTTGGCAGACAATAAAGTGGAGCAACCGATTGAAAGCTGACATCTGATTTATATCCAATTTTCCATCCTTCAGCTTAAACCCTGGACCAATAATGCCAAGACCCTTAGCTTCATCATTTACTGAGTCCACACCACTAAAGCCTGATGTCTTCACTCCAAACAACTCATGCAATAGATCATAATCTATCTTGATCTGGGTGCCCTTACTGTGGAGACAAGGGACCCATCTGCCTCTGACTTCAAACAAATGAAAAAGCTTTCACAAGATCCGGGTAGCTTACCTCGGTGAAAGTAACAACATCCATCCACTGCATTCTTCTCAAGGCTTCGACTAAACTGGACATGCCACTCTTCTCAAGATTCTGAACATCCACTGCCTTATTTCCGCAAATCTTCGACTTCACAAACGTAAACCTCTCTTGCTCCTTTGGGGACAAATACTCAGCACTGTAGCCCCCTACGCTTCCGGAGATCATCGGAGCGGCCATAGGTAGAGGAGAAGGAGATTCTGGTGAAGGGAAATGATGGAAGAGATGGAAGCTCTCGAAGGGATTCTTCGCGGGAAGAGGAGAAAGCTTCGAAAGTTGCAGAGAGTCGATCCCAAAATCGTTAGGGCATCGGCTTTGGGTGAACAGATAGAGGATAAAAGGGTAAAGGTAGAAGACAAGTCGTTCTCAGAACGATTTGAATAAATTATATTATTTTATCGAAAAGTGAAGCGCCAAAGGCGGTAAAGCCAGAAACGACAAAATCGTTTGACGGGTCAAACAGCTTTTAATACGATAGCGGTCAAGGAATGTAGACAAACTGAATTTTGCTCATTGTTAAAGAGGGAAATTTCATTTCTATCTGAAAATTTTTATGCCAATAAAATTACAGAGATCTTTTCACACATTGCACATCCCTAATTCCCTTCTAAGAGATGTAAATCTCTCTTCAGGTAGGGCTTTTGTGAAGATGTCTGCTAATTGACCATTTGTATCTATAAAAGAAATTTCTAAATTACCACTAGCTACGTGGTCTCGAATAAAATGATATCTTACCTCAATGTGCTTAGTCCTTGAGTGCTGAACTGGATTTTTGGTGAGGTTGATGGCACTTGTATTATCACACAATAGTGGAATTGATTTGATGTGAATTCCGAAATCCTCAAGTTGTTGCTTTATCCAAAGAAGTTGTGTACAGCAACTTCCAGCAGCAACATATTCTGCCTCAGCTGTTGATAAAGCTACTGAATTTTGTTTCTTGGATGACCATGATATTAAACATCCTGCAAGAAACTGACAACAACCACTGGTGCTTTTTCTATCTACTTTGCATCCAGCATAATCAGCATCTGAATATCCTACTAATTCTATTTCACAAGATCTAGGATACCAGAGACCTAAATCATGAGTTCTAGCCAGATATCTAAATATTCTTTTTACTGAAATTAAATGAGACTCTCTAGGGTCTGCCTGATATCTAGCACACATGCATACACTAAACAAAATATCTGGTCTACTTGCAGTTAAGTAAAGTAATGATCCTATCATACCTCGATAATTCTTTTGATCTACCTTTTTACCTTTTTGATCACTGTCCATTCTGGTTGATGTGCTCATTGGGGTTGATAATGGCTTTGCATCTTCAAATCCAAATTTCTTTAACAGCTCTTTGGTGTACTTGGCTTGACAGATATGAGTGCCATCCTTCCCTTGCTTGATTTGCAATCCAAGGAAGTAGCTTAGCTCCCCCATCAAGCTCATTTCGAATTCTCCCTGCATAAGCTTTTCAAAGTACTTGCAAAGAGATTCATCAGTAGATCCAAAAATAATATCATCTACATATATTTGCACAAGAAGTATATGTTTATCCTTAGATTTTATAAATAATGTACTATCTACTTTTCCTCTAGTGAAACCATGATCTAATAAGAAAGTACTGAGCCTTTCATACCAGGCTCTAGGTGCTTGCTTTAAACCATATAAGGCTTTATGTAGTTTAAATACATGATTTGGAAATTCGGGATCATCAAAACCTGGAGGTTGTTCAACATAAACTTCCTCCTTGATAAAACCATTTAAAAAGGCTGATTTGACATCCATTTGAAATAGTTTTAAATCAAATGCAGATGCATAAGCAAGTAAAATCCTAATAGCCTCAAGTCTAGCTACAGGTGCATAGGTTTCATCGAAATCTATGCCTTCCTCTTGGGAGTAGCCTTGAGCTACCAATCTGGCCTTGTTCCTTAAGATTATTCCGGACTCATCCAGTTTATTTCTGAACACCCACTTGGTGCCAATAACTGAATGATTGGATGGTCTAGGAACAAGTGACCATACTTGGTTTCTCTTGAACTGATTTAGTTCATCTTGCATGGCTAATATCCAAGATTCATCAGATAAAGCTTCATTGACTGTCTTAGGCTCTATTTGAGAAACAAAGGCTAAATAATCACAAGGAATTACATTACCTCTTGTTCTTACCCCTACAGATGGATCACCAATAATGTTTTCAGGAGGGTGATCTTTCTGATGTCTCCATTCTTTTGGAAGATTTTCATGTTGAATTTCAGTTTGCTGCAGTTCTTCCAGAGGAGGATCATCCTTGTCCTTAATTGAGGTATTCTTTAATTTTTCAGACAAGTCATCTGCATCATCAATGTCACTAATTTCTTCCTTTTTCAAGGAAGGGTTAGATTCATCAAAAATAACATGTACAGATTGTTCAATTAATAAGGAACGTTTATTGAAAACTCTATAACCTTTGGGTTTAGAAGAGTACCCCATAAAGATGCCTTCATCTGATTTGGCATCCAACTTACCAATGTCCCTTTTTCCATTGTTGTGGATGAAGCAAGGACATCCAAATATTCTGAAATGGCTGATCTTTGGCTTCTTTCCTTTGTAGAGTTCATAAGCAGTCTTCTTCAGAATCGGCCTGATCATCACTCTATTAATGATATAACATGCAGTGTTGATAGCTTCGGCCCAGAAGTATCTTGGCAAATCATATTCTGATAACATGGTTCTTGCCATATCCAAAAGAGTTCTGTTTTTCCTCTCAGCAATTCCATTCTGTTGAGGTGTCCTTGGGGCTGAGAAGTTGTGCTCGATTCCTTGATCATCACAGAACTTTGTAAACTTTTCATTCTGAAACTCACCACCATGATCTGATCGGATAGAGACAATTGTGAACTTCTGATCTTTCTGAACTTTCTTACTGAAGCTGACAAAATTATCAAATGTGTCATCTTTGTGCTCTAGAAAGGATACCCAAGTGAATCTTGAATAATCATCAACTATTACAAATCCAAAATTCTTTCCTCCTAGACTGGTGGTCCTCATTGGCCCAAATAGATCCATATGAAGTAGTTCTAAGGGCTTTGAGGTGGTTACTACAGTCTTTGATTTGAAAGAGCTCTTGGTGTGCTTTCCTCTTGCACAAGGTTTGCAAATACTGTCCAAGCTAGAATTGACCTTTGGCAATCCTTCAACTAGCTTTCTCTTTCTGAGCTTATTCAAACCGTCCAAGCTGCAGTGGCCCAATCTTCTGTGCCACAACTCTGTTGATTGATCTTTACTAGCTGCCAAACACACATCTTGATCCTTGAGTTCTTCTAGATAGAGTACATACAGATTTCTTTCTCTATAAGCTTCAAAAATGACTGCTCCATCCTTTAATATACTGCACTTTGATTCTTGGAACTGAATCTGATGGCCTTTGTCACACAACTGGCTGATACTGATGAGATTATGCTTTAACCCTTTGACCAGCATCACATCTTCAATTACTGATCTTCCTTTGATGTTTACGGATCCACTTCCTATTACTGTGCCTTTTCCATTATCTCCATATGTGACTGTTCCTTCTTCATCTTGGAGATTAACAAAAAGCTTCTGGTTCCCTGACATGTGCCTTGAGCATCCACTATCCAAATACCATTTGGATGCTTTTGATTTTCCCTGAAAATTAAACACTAAGTTTTAGGTACCCAAGTTCTTTTGGGTCCTGAGAGGTTAGTACCATTGATTCCTTTTATTATCCACTTTTTGTTCTTAGTGGGACATGTTGCTTTGTTATGTCCTAGTTTGTTACAATGAGTACAGCAGGTTATTCTAGTTATTCTTTCAACTGGAGTATATTTAAATTTTTTATGTTCTTTATCCTTTTCAGATATAAATTCAGGAGTTGGATAAGTGTTGGGAAAGACTTTTGTTTCTTCATTTTCCGAGGGAGTATAACCAAAACCATGTTTCTTCTTGGTTGATCTTTTAGCTCCACTCATCATTAGAAGAGGTTTATTATTTGTGAACTTGTTTATGGTGCTTGTTAAATGTTCATTTTCTTTATTTAGTCTTTCTATTTCTGTTTTAAGTCCACTTAAGTCTTCTTGTTTTTCTAAATGATTTATTTTCTTATTTTTCTCTTTTAAATCTTCACATAATAATTCATTCCTTCTTTTATGTTCAGTTATTTGTTTTTCAAGTTCTTCATTTTCTGTTTTTAGGTCTGAGTTTGTATTTTCTAAACAGATTATATTTTTCTTACTAATTTTAAGTAATTTACATACTTCTTTATATTTTTCATAAAGTTCATTAAAAGCACTTTCTAAGTTATCAGAATCTGAATCATTGCATGAATCAAAAGAAGAGTCAGAAGTTACCTTGTCTTCGGTGTTGGCCATGAAAGCCAAGTTGACTTCTTCACCTTCACTGCTTGAGCTTGACTCACTGTCTGAGTCACTGCTGTTCTCCCAAGCAGCTGCCATTGCCTTCTTTTTATACTTCTTGAATCTTCTGAAGTTGTCCCTCTTTTTGTGATCATTTTTCTTAAGCGTTGGACAGTCTGCCTTGATGTGTCCAGGCTTCTTGCATTCATAACAGATCACTTCTCCTTTCTTCTGATCCTTTACTTCTGGTTTTCTGAAGTCTTTGTTTTTCTTGAAAAATCTTCTTCCGGACTGATACTTCTTCTTCTTTGCAAGAATCCTTTGAAGTCTTCGAGACAGCATGGCTTCTTCATCATCATTGTCTTTACTACTTTCACTATTATCCAAAGATTCTTCTGAATTGTCTTCACTTGCTTTGAGAGCATTTGATTGTTTCCTTCTGCTGGAGGATTCTCCTAATCTCTCCATGTTTATCTCGTGAGCCATGAGAGATCCTATTAGCTTTTCCAATGACATTAATTTTAAATCATTGGCTTCTTCAATGGCTGTTACCTTTGGAGTCCATGAAGATGGTAGAGATCTGAGGACTTTTCTAACCATGTCTGGTACATCATAAACCTTTCCCAATCCAGCTAATCCATTTGTAATGTCTGTGAATCTGCTGAACATCTGAGTTATTGATTCACCTGACTGCATCTGGAATCTTTCATATTGAGCTACTAGAATATCTATTCTCGTCTCCTTTACCTTGTCTGTCCCTTCATAGGTAATTCTGAGCTTTTCCCACATCTCCATTGCGGATTTGCAGGCTGAGACTCTATTGAATTCTTTCTTGCTTAGGGCACAGCATAATATGCTCTTGGCTTTGCAGTTTAAGGATATTCTTTTCCTATCATCATCTGTCCACTGAGCCTTAGCGTTTGTGACCAAAAGATCACCTTCTTCTACAATGGACCAGATTGTGTAATCATGACCTTGTAGAAAATATTCCATTCTAGTCTTCCAGTAGGTGTAGTCTTCTCCATCGAACAAGGGAGGCCTGTTGACTGACTGACCTTCGAAGTTGCTTTGGGCTGCCATAGATCTTTGCTCTTCAGATCGTTGGATCTTCTTCTTTGTCGAAGAGACGGGCTCTGATACCACTTGTTGCCCAGCTAGCTAGCCCAGAGGGGGGGTGAATGGGTTATTAAAACTTCGATCTCTGATTAAAACCTGTTTACTGAAAGGATTGCACAACTTAATAACAAGGTTAGAGTTAGAGCAAATAAGACAACAATCACACAAAACACATCCACAAGACACAAGGATTTTTATCCTGGTTCGGAACTCCTCTCCACAGGAGACCTACGTCCAGTCCCTGAGCAATACCTCAGGATTTCACTACCAAGGGTACAATCCCCCTTAAGGATCCTTACACCCAGCCTCAACTGGTCTTCCTTCAACCTGAAGGGAAAACAACCACCCTGGATACCACCAGGTCTTCCTTCGTCCAGAAGGGAACACAACTAAAGAAGAAAAGGTGTGGGAACAGGCTTCAGACTCTAGCTTGACCAGCTACAAACTGAAGCTACCAAGGCCCGAGAGAGAAAGAGATTTAACAAGGTTTTCTCTCCAAGGACTACACAAGCTCTCACAAATAAAAACTCCTTTTGATCACTGAGAGCTAAGAGCTAAGAACAAGGTTGGAGTGGAAGCTTCGCTCTTCTTTCAATCTTCTAAAGACTCGATGAGATGGAGTTCTTTCTTTTCAAAATTGCAAGCGTTGTTCTCTATCTGCTTTTCTTCTCCGTCTTGAGTCTTTTATTTATACTTCTGATTCAAATTTGAACGTTGAAGTGTCCGTTGTCTCTTATCCTGGTGTACGTTAGACTGGTCACCAAGGAAGCTTCTGATCGTCAGTCTTTTATCCTTTAGTACACGCCAGAGAAATGTTTTAGAATCTTGTATCTTGTATCCAACGTTGTACAGATGAGTCTTGTCAGATATCTGCAAGCATATCAACAATAAATAGAGGACAGCTAGGACTGCCGTCGATTGTTAGTTACAGATGGAACATATATTGCAATATATAGCAAGCTCCTTTCTGTCTAAAAAGTACGTAGACAGAGTAGCATAGAAATGGAAGATATTGTCTGCATGCATGGGAGATACGATCAGAGAGCATTTAATGCGTAGCAGTCAACAGACAAGATATGACTTTGACTTTTCAACGCTATTAAAAAGCATTATACTGATACAGCAAGAAATTCGATATAAATAATCCCGATGCTTTCATGACTTATGAAATCGTTATGCGATAACAGACAAATCGTTATGACAGAGCATTATCAAATTATAATGATGAAATCGTTATGAGTTATAGCAAGTCGTTATGAACACTTATCAAGTCGTTATGAACTGTAAAGAAATCGTTATGACTATCAAGTCGTTATGAACTGTAAAGAAATCGTTACAGCAATCAAGTCGTTATGAATATAAGAAATCGTTATGAAAGTCGTTAGTTTCAAGAAATCGTTACAAGAAGTCTTAACAAATCGTTGCACAAAGCAAATCGTTATGAGTTATAGCAAGTTGTTATGAACTGTAAAGAAATCGTTATGAACTCTAAAGAAATCGTTACAACAATCAAGTCGTTACGAGTTTCAAGAAATCGTTACGAGAAGTCTTAACAAATCGTGCACAAAGCAAATCGTTATGAGAATCAAAGAATCGTTACGAGAACTAAAGAAATCGTTACGGCTAGAGAGTCGTTGCGAGTTCTAAAGAAATCGTTACGAGGTCTAAAGAAATCGTTACGGCTAGAGAGTCGTTGCGAGTTCTAAAGAAATCGTTACGAGGTCTAAAGAAATCGTTACGACTAGAGAGTCGTTGCGAGTTCTAAAGAAATCGTTACAAGGTCTAAAGAAATCGTTACGACGGTCAAGTCGTTACGGGTTCTAAAGAAATCGTTACGAGGTCTAAAGAAATCGTTACGGCTAGAGAGTCGTTGCGAGTTCTAAAGAAATCGTTACAAGGTCTAAAGAAATCGTTACGATGGTCAAGTCGTTACGGGTTCTAAGAAATCGTTACGAGGTCTAAAGAAATCGTTACGACAGTCTTGTCGTTACGGGTTCTAAAGAATCGTTGCGATGTCTTAAAGAATCGTTGCGATATCGATTGTTTTGAATTTCCGTCAAGAGGAAATCGTTCTGCTTATCAAAGAAGTCGATACAAAGACTTGGACAGAATGTGAGATGAGACTTACCTGTTGTCTTGAACTTTCATTTTCTTTTATTCCTGTTCTCTAGGCTCAAGTAATCCATTAGTACTATTTTGTTAATCATCAAAATTAATATATAAATAAATGAATTATTTATTATGGGAACAGTTTGGTCATCAGTTTAGTGGGAACACCCCGGGTTTTGATGACACAGAATTTCCCAATCTGTTTTCAACTTCATAAGGCATTATATGTTTAAAATAGCCTAGAGCCTGTATGAAAGCTTAGCTCTTTTCTTTAAACCATGGTTTCAGTAGAGGTCAAGTAGATAGTACTCTTTTCATAAGTCAAAGGTCAAACACTTCTATTATGTCCAAATTTAGTAGATGATATTATCTTTGGATCTACTGATGAATCCCTTTGCAAGTGCTTTTGAAAAAGTTGATGCAGGGAGATTTGAAATGAGCATGATGGGAGAACTTTACTTCCTTAGATTACAATCAAACAAGGAAAGGAAGGAACTCACATCTGTCAAGCAAAGTACACAAAAGAACTCTTAAAGAAATTTGGATTCGAAAATGTCAAGCCACTATCAACACCAATGAGCACATCAACAAGGATGGACAGTGACAAAGATGGTAAGAAAGTAGATCAAAAGATCTACAGAGGTATGATTGGTTCACTACTTTATTTAACAGCTAGTAGACCAGATATACTATTTAGTGTATGCATGTGTGCTAGATATCAAGCTGATCCTAAAGAATCACATTTAATTTCGGTGAAAGAATATTTAGATATTTAGCAAGATCTCATGACTTAGGTCTATGGTATCCAAAACATTGTGAAATTAACTTAGTAGGTTACTCTGATGCTGACTATGTTGGATGCAAATTAGATAGAAAAAGCACCAGTGGTGGTTGTCAATTTCTTGCAGGATTTTTAATATCTTGGTCTTCAAAGAAACAAAATTCAGTAGCACTATCCACTGCTGAAGCTGAGTACGTAGCTGCTGGAAATTGTTGTACGCAACTCTTATGGATAAAGCAACAACTTGAAGATTTCAGATTAAACATCAAATCCATCCCACTGCTGTGTGACAACACCAGTGCCATCAATCTCACCAAGAATCCAGTTCAGCACTCAAGGACCAAGCATATTGAGGTTAGATATCATTTTATTCATGATCATGTTGCAAATGGAAATATTGAAATATCTTTTATTGATACAAATGGCCAATTAGCAGACATTTTCACAAAAGCCTTACCTGAAGAGAGATTTACATCTCTTAGAAGGGAATTAGGCATGTGCAATTTGTGATAAAAGTTTGCTTACAAATGGCACATTAAATTTCAGAATTAAGTACTTTTTCCCTCCATGGCATTAAGCAAAAGAAATTCAAATTATTCTTTGTAACTGCTCTCTCATTAAGTCGGTTTGAATAGTCAACTCCTTTTGTCGTTTTCCACCGCCTTTTGGCGCCTCACTTTCCACATCGCATTAATTTATTCATAAAATCAATGGCAGAACGATTCGTATCTCATCGTCTACCTTTTCCCCTTTTCATCCTGTCGCATGAGCCGATGCCCTAACAACTCATATCTCAACTCTCTGCAAATTTGAACCTTCCTCCTCCTTCCCGTAAAATTTCCTGAGGATTCCTTCTCTTCCCCTTCCGTTTCAACCCTCCAGAAACTTTCCCACCTGAATCCATGGCCGCACCAGTCATCGCCGGCAGTTTGGGTGGCTACAGTGCCGAGTTTCTCACTCCTGAGCAGCAGGAGAGGTTTACCTTTGTGAAGACGAAGCTCTGTGGAAATAAAGAAGTCGATGTTGCTAATCTGAGGAAGAATGGAATGAGCAGTGTGGTAGATTTGATCAATCAGATGCAGTGGACAGGAGTCTCCCACCTTTTCAGAGGTCAGTTATCCGGACTTGGTAAAAGCTTCTTCGTATGTATGAGAACAGAGGAAGATGGGTCCCTAGTCTCTTCAGTAAAGGGAACCCTGATTAGAATAGACCCTGAGTTGCTGAAGATGTTGTTTGATGTGAAGACTTCCAGATTTAGTGGGTTCACACCGTGGACGCCTAATTGAAAGGTTTGGGAATTGTAGGGCCGGGCTTCAAGCTAAGGGATGGCAAGCTGGATATAAATCAACTATCTGCATTCAACCGCCTCCTTCATTTTATTGTCTGTCAAATCTTAGTTCCCAGAAGTGCAACATTCTCTTCTTGCACAAAGGCCGACTCAAACATGATATACTGGGCCATTCAAAATAAGGAGATAATATGGCTGCAATGATGATGGAAAGAATGAAATTTGCCAGAGATCAGATTTGGGACACCAAGAGTACGTTAAATGTGTCCCTGCCATATGCCCATCTACTTACCAAGATCTTCAACACTTCGGTGTTGATCTTTCTGGGGCAGTTGTAGAGAAAATGGGCCAAGCAATCAGGTCCAGGAACCTGAAGAAGAGTGGCTTCTCTGTGGAAAAGGTGTCTGGTTCAAGGCTTCAGTTGCTGAAGGCGAAGCCATCATTGACGACACCTCAGTTGTTCATCAGGAGATGGGATCAGCAGATATGATTCCAGAATTGCCAGTGGAGTCAGTTTCAGTGCCAGTAGTTGGAGCAGTAGAATCATCAGGCCCCTCTTTAGCAGAAACTCAGTCTGAAATTGCAATGGAAGAAGAAAGAGTATCAGCACCAGCTTCAGAATTTCCAGAAGAATTAGCTGTCAATTTTGCAGAAAGAAGAATTGAGGATATTCTCCCAGAGGATATTATTTCAGTTGAGGACCCACTACCCTCAACTGTAGTTGCGTCCATACTTTCAGACATTATTGATTCAATACCTTTCACATCTAGTGCTCCAGAAACCAGTGGCAGAGTTGCAGAAGAGACTGTGGCATCAGGCCACATTGATGAACCAATGGAAGATGTTCAAGTAGAGGTAGAGCACCCAGCTGTTCAAGGTGACTCTGTGATGGAAGATGCTCCCATTCAGGAGGAGCAAGTATCAAATGAAGAAGATGCTCCTATTGAGGGGAGCTATCAAAAGAAGGATCAGCAGAAACAACTCCAGTTGTTGATGGTCAGGAGGAAAGGCATAGAGATTCTCAAAATTTGGATGACAAAGAAGGAGAGATTGCAAGCTCTTCAAGCTCAGATGATGATCAACCTCCTCCAGCAAAAGAAGGCAAGAAGAAAGGAAAAGAAGTTGCATCTAAAGTTCCTCTCCTGGCTGATGCACCTTTTGAGAGGCAAGTCAAGCAGAAAATTGTCATAAATTTGAAACCAGTGATTGAAAGGCTGAATGTGCAAGGTGAGCTCTTATGTACTCTCCAGTCAGATGTAAACTCTATATTCTTGAGCCAAGCTTCAGCCAACAAAGAATTGGGTCAAATCAGAAATGCTATGAAATGGTTTAATAAGGAGATGAGCAGCATGAAAGGCATGCTCTCAGATATTATCAAGGCAGTTGGAGTTCAAGCTCCTCCTCTTCCAAAAATAGCAGAAGCACTAGAAGCAGCACCAGAAGCAGCAGCAGCACCAAAAGAGGTAGGGCCAACAGGGCCAGCTGGTCAAGTTGAAGGGCCAACCGGGCCATCTGAGCAAGGGTCAGGGCCATTGGAGAGTGAGTCTGTGCAGATAGAGGCAGAAGAGTTCTTGGCTCCTAAGCCCCCAGCTCCCTCCTCTCCCTCTCACACACCTATTCCTCCAACTCCACCCTCAGCTCCTACAGCACCTCCTGCTCCTCAAACATTCAAGAAGCCCCAATCTAGACCAATTTCTTCTCCTACACCATTTCAGTCCATCTCATATCTTGCCTCCTCTACTTCCATTCCTTCTCCTTCTCCTATACATGAGGCCCCTCCAGCATCCTCAGCTGGAGCATCCTCCTCCTCCTCTGGTCCCTCCCTTAGACCAATTGATGACCTTCCTACTACTTCCCACTCTTTTCTTCATCCTACTCCTCCACCCTCTTTCATCACTATCATACCTGAAAGAGTCCAACTTAACTCTCCCTTTATGGAACAAATAAAGGATGAGTTTGAGGAAGGGATCCTCAGGTCTGTGTTGAAGGTTGGGGAACATTTCATAGGGCAGACCCTTCTAGTCCTACCCCCAAGAAGAGGAAGCTTACTTCTACTTCCTCCCCTCCTCTGAACCCAAATACCCACCTTTGTGGTTTTCTCTCACAGTGGATAACAAACATCCCTCACTGTATAGAGAATATCTCTCAAAGGTTGTTTTTGCAACCATCATTAACCTTCCATTTCTTGATCTCACAGATCATTTGCACACTATTCTACCCTACACTTCTCTTTCCAATCCAAAAAATCCAAATCTTCTCTCTTGCCCACTCCAAATCTGAAGAGCAGTGGGCAAAGGTCACAAGGATCTCCTAAAGAAATTCATTCTTGCCAAATCTGCTAGATTTCCTCCAAGGACCACTCCCTGACCCTATCAGAGTGGTTCAGGATCTACCATAGGGAACTTTGGGCACCCTATATTCAAAAGGAAATCAAAATGATCAGGCACCTCATGCTATTCAACAACTACAGATATATTCATAGACTTCCAGAGGTTCAGCTCAGTCAGTTTAAAAGGGCCATTTCAGCTCTATCTCCAGATATCTCTCAAACTTCAGATGTTCAGGTAGATTTTGCTACCCTCCAAGTACCTGAAGAGATAGTCCTTCCTCAAATTCACTTTCTAGTTATGGAGTCCTCTGTAGGATCCATCATCTTTGAGCGTTTTGCCAGAGTAATGGGCAGAATTAAAGTTCAGAAAGGCTGCCTGGTTGCTTTTTCTAGATTCCTGTTTAGGGAATATCACCAGGGGCATGTAAGTGCTGAAGTGCTAGCCCCTATTCTGTTTGAATGTGAAAGACTGACATCCTCTGAATGGTCCAAGTTCTACCCCCTGTCAGCTCAGCAATTATTGAAATAAATGAAGTTCAGGCCAGAGAAGGCAAATCAGCCATTTCTCCAGCTACCTTCCTAGATATGAACTCCATTCATCTTGTTGATGACCCCTTCAAGGTCTGGGAGGAAAGATACAAAGTGTATGTGGCTATGCACAAAGCTCTCAGAGATAACCACAACCATTATCCTGTCACCATGGACCATTCCTCACCTGTGCCAGCTTTGGGACTCGTCGATTTCTCAAGATGAACATGGACAAGAATGCATATGCTGACCTTCTTTATCAACACCTAGATCTTCATCTCAAAAGGATGGCTTCCACCATGGGACCCTCCTACTCTGTATCCTTTAGAGTCTTCAAAACCCTTTTTGAAGAGCAGGAAGCACAGGCATGGGAAACCATCTCCCATTTTGCCTCTCTTCTATCTCCTGCCTTCTATTTACCTGTACCTCCACAAAGTTAATGAAATGCCCTTCTTTGTATACTCATGTTCTCTTTCTCTCTTCTTTCTTTGTCGAAGATTGTCTTTTTGCTTAATGACAAAAAGGGGGAGAAAACTTATGTCTGAAATCTATACGCATTTTTTTCAGACACACTTACTGTTCAGTTTTGTCATCACCAAAAAGGGGGAGATTGATGACCAGTCTGTCCCCATGTAATTCTAATTAATTACATATATATTTTGATGATTAACAAAACCAAACAAAAGTTTATCAATTATATCTAATGAATACTTCATAAGTCTTAAGCACAGGAAAAATACCAAGGTCAAACAAGCCAATAAAGGTATGCATTACTTCTCTGAAGCCTTAATCTTTTCAACATGATATTTCTCTAACTCCATATCGACTTCTATTGAAGGCCATAATGATTTCCTTTCTAGCTGAAAAATCATATTTGTCTCAAATAAATCGATGTCGTAACGATTCTATAAGTGATCGCAACGATTTCCTTACAAGATTGAAAAGTCATGTTATTTCAATCAAGTTGATGTCACAATGACTTTATAAGTTACCGTAACGATTTCTTTGGAGCTCGTAATGACTTGCTCGTCACAACGACTCTATAAGTTACCGTAACGATTTCTTTAGAGTCCGTAACGACTTGCCTGTCGCAACGACTCTATAAGTCTCGCAACGATTTCTTTAGAGCCTGTAACGACTTCCTCGTCACAACGACTCTATAAGTTACCGTAACGATTTCTTTAGAGTCCGTAACGACTTGCCTGTCGCAATGACTCTATAAGTCGTCGCAACGATTTCTTTAGAGCTCGTAACGACTTGCTCGTCACAAGGACTCTATAAGTTACCGTAACGATTTCTTTAGAACCCGTAACGACTTGCCTGTCGCAACGATTTCATAAGTTACTGTAACGACTTCTTTTGAACTCGCAACGACTTGCTTATTGTAACGACTTCATGTTACCATAACGATTTCTTTAGAGTTCATAACGACTTGATAAGTATTCATAACGATTTCTTTAGAACTCGCAACGACTTGCTTATTGTAACGACTTCATGTTACCATAACGATTTCTTTAGAATTCACAACGACTTGCTTTATATAATGATTTGTTAAGTATTTCACATCGATTTCTTCAGAAACACTTCAATTTGCTTTGTGCAACGATTCATTAAGTGTTCATGATATATCTTCTGTCACATAACGATTTGCTATGACTCATAACGATTTCATAAGTCATATATTCATCGATTTCATATCTTGATATCTTATTCATCTTAAAAGCGTTGACTAGTCAAAGTCCACGTAGTCATCTCTCTGACGCTTTTGCATTTATGAGATTTGAACATATCTCTGCATGCATGCAGGCCATATCATCCTTTATCGTGCCTACTCTGATAACGTCCTTTAGACTTAAGCTATTTGGCATTACTATTTCCATGTCTATTACTACTAACGTTGACTAACATCAGAGACAGCTTAGCTGTCTGCTATTTGAGTTTGACATTTGTGCAGACCTCTGAACCAGCTTCATAGTACAACGTTAAACAAATAGAAGCCAACAGATATTTCTGAAGATCTATCTCTTTGCGTGCTCAAGTAATCAAAATACTGTTGACTGGAAGCTTCCAAGACTCCAGATGTCATTCAGTCTAACGACTACTCAAAAGAGAGACAACGGACACTTCAACGTCTACATTTCAAATTGAAGATATAATTCAAGTCAGAAGAACAGAAGAAAATAGATCGTGCATTCAAGCATTCAAATTCTTCTGAAGAAAGTCCAGAGCCAAGAATCTTCATCCACTTAGTTTTTGCTCTTTTGCTCTCCACTAGTTTGTGAAAATCTTGAGAGAGCCTGTATAGTTCTGAGAGTGTGCCTTGTTTAAAATCTCTTCGCTCTCAGTTCTAGTTGCTTCAGATCCTTGCTTATCAAAAGCTTGATCTAAGGGCTTGAATTTCATTCACTCTCTTTGTGTTGTTCCCTTCGGTTGTGAAGGAAGACCTGGTGGTATCCAGGGTGTTG
Source organism: Colocasia esculenta (assembly GCA_014218235.1). Taxonomy (NCBI): domain Eukaryota; kingdom Viridiplantae; phylum Streptophyta; class Magnoliopsida; order Alismatales; family Araceae; genus Colocasia; species Colocasia esculenta. Next base: position 29,082,038 of record CM024756.1, read on the forward strand.
TTCCCTTCGGTTGTGAAGGAAGACCTGGTGGTATCCAGGGTGTTGTTCCCTTCGGTTGTGAAGGAAGACCTGGTGGTATCCAGGTGTTGTTCCCTTCGGTTGTGAAGGAAGACCTGGTGTGGTATCCATGGTGTGTTCCCTTCGGGTGTGAAGGAAGACCTGGTGGTATCCAGAGTTTGTTCCTTCGGTTGTGAAGGAAGACCTGGTGTGGTATCCAGGGTGTTGTTCCCTTCGGGTGTGAAGGAAGACCAGCTGAGCTGGGTGTTGTAGCGTCCTTAGGGGGACTGTACCCTAGTTAGTGAAATTCTGAGTTGTTGCTCAGGGACTGGACGTAGGACTCCTAAGGAAAGGAGGTCCGAACTAGGATAAACCTTGTGTTGTGTGATTGTCTTCTTTGTGTATTTGTTATTTCAACTAACTGTCACTAACCTACTTCGAAGAACGTTTGTGTGAATGTTTTTAATTACAAGTATCTTCTAGATTAATTTTTAAAGACCCATTCACCCCCCCCCTCTGGGCTCATCGATTGGCAACAGAGACCAAACTTGATTTCTCCTGAACTGATTAAGTTCATCTTGCATGGATAAAATCCAAGATTCATCAGATAGTGATTCATTGACTGTTTTAGGCTCTATTTGAGATACAGATGCTAAATAATCACATGGAATAATATTACCTCTAGTTCTTATCTCAACTGATGGATCTCCAATGATGTTGTTGGGTGATCATTTTTGTACCTCCATTCTTTGGAAGATCATCATAAATGATATCCTTCTGTTTCATTTCTTCCAAGGGTGGATCTTTATCATCTTTGATGGTTGTTTCTTTCAGCTTCTTGGTTAGGTTTTCTACATCTTCATCATCACTACCAATATCCTTTCTCAAGGAAGGGTTAGACTCATTAAAAATAACATGCACAGTTTGTTCATTAATAAAGTTCTTTTATTGAAGACTCTATAACCTTTAGGTTTAGAACTGTACCCCATAAAATACCTTCATCAGATTTAGGATCCAACTTACCATGTCTCTTTTACCGTTGTTGTGAATGAAGCAAGGACATCCAAAAGTTCTGAGATGGCTGATCTTGGGCTTCCTTTTCTTGTACAGTTCGTATGTAGTCTTCTTCAGAATTGGTCTGATCATGACTCTATTGATGATATAGCAAGCTATGTTTATGGCTTCTGCCCAGAAATATCTTGGAAGATTGTACTCAGATAACATTGTTCTAGTCATATCCAAAAGTGTTCTATTCCTCTCAGCTACTCCATTTTGCTGTGGTGTTCTTGGTGCTGAGAAATTATATTCAATCCCCAGATCATCACAAAATTCTGAAAACCTGTCATTCTGAAACTCTCCTCCATGATCTGATCGGATACTTATGATATTGTACTTCTTATCTTTCTGAACTAGCTTACTGAACTTCACAAAACTATCAAATGTGTTATCTTTATGCTCAAGAAATGATACCCATGTAAATCTGGAATAATCATCAACTATGACAAATTCGAAATTCTTTCCTCCCAACTAGTCGTTCTTATTGGTCCAAACAAGTTCATGTGAAGCAGTTCTAGTGGTTTGGAGGTGGTGACTATTGTCTTGGATTTGAAAGATGATCTTGCATGCTTTCCTTTTACACAATGTTCACAGATGTTGTCTAGTCTTGAGTTTATCTTCGGAAGACCTTCCACTTGATCATGTTTGATGAGTTTTCTGATATCATCCAAGCTGCAATGTCCTAATCTTCTGTGCCAAAGTTCAGCATTCTGTTCTTTGCTTGTTGCTAGGCAGATGTCTTGATCCTTCAGTTCTTCTAGATGTAGTACATATAGATTCTTTTCTCTGCTGGCTTCAAAAATAGTTGTACCATCCTTGATGATTAACATTTAGATTCCTGAAATTTTATTGGTGACCCTTGTCACATAGTTGACTGATGTTGATTAGGTTGTACTTGAGTCCTTTGACGCATAGAACATCTTCTATCAGGATTCTATCTTGGCTTCCAATGGATCCACAACCAATTACTGACCCTTTACCATTATCACCATAGGTTACAATACCTTCTTCATTTTTGATATATGAGAACAGCCTTTTGTTGTCTGTCATATGCCTTGAGCACCCGCTGTCTAGGTACCATTTTGATGCTCTAAGGCTTCCCTGCAATAAATCAATGAGATTTAGGTACCCAAGTTCTTTTGGGTCCTGATTGGCTAGCTTCTTCACAGTTTCTTTTCGGAATCCATTTTAAATGTTTAGTTGTACAAGTTATTTTAGTGTGACCTAGTTTGTTACAATGAGTGCAGCAAGAGATATTGTTCATTGTCTTGGTTGTCTAATTATTTTTATTTTTGTTTGATTTATAGTTAGGATTTTATTCAGCTACAAATTTTGGCATTGGATAAATTTTAGGATGAATGACTGTTTCTTCATTATCAGATGGAGTATATCCTAAACCATATTTTTTCTTTCCTGATCTTCTTGCTCCTTCTAAAATTAAGAAAGATTTTCCATTTGTAAATTTTTCAATTATTGTAGTCAAGTATTCATCATCTTTGTTAATGTGTTAATTTCACTTTTAAGTTTGCTTGTGGTTTCTTGATTTTCTAGGTTTGTTATCTTTTCATTTTTATTTTTCACATCTTTGCATAACAGTTCATTCCTTCTTTTCAGTTCAGAAATTTATTTTTCTAATTGTTCAGTTTCAAATTTAGATCTGAGTTAGTTATTTCAAGGCATGCATAATGTTTCTTAGTTGTTTTCAATAGCTTACAGACGTCTTTATATTTATTGTATAGTTCATTGAAAGCATCTTCTAAACTATCAGAAACAGATTCATTGCAAGATGTAAAAGATGAGTCAGAAGTTACCTTGTCATCGATATTTGCCATGAAGGCCAGGTTGGTCTTTTCTTCTTCTTCTTCTTCCTTCTTCTTCTTCGCTAGAGCTAGACTCACTGTCTGAGTCACTCTCATTGTTCCATGCAGCAGCCATGGCTTTCTTCTTGTACTTCTTGAATTTCTTCATGTTGTCCTTTTTCTTGAACTCAGTCTTCTTCAGTTTTGACACTCAGCCTTGAGGTGTCTAGGCTTCTTGCACTCATAACATATGGGTTCAAGTCTCTTGACTTCTTTGCCTTCAGATCTTTTGAATTCTCTACCTTTCTTAAAATACCTTCTTCCTGATTGATATTTCTTCTTGGCTAAAATGCACTATAGTCGTCTGGAGAGAAAGGCTTCTTCATCTTCACTACTCTCTTACTCTTATCACTTTCTGAATTCACCCTCAGAGGTCTCTTCTATGGCCTTGAGTGCATTGTTGTGCTTCTTCTTGCTGGAGGATTCTCCCAGCCTTTCCATGTTTATCTCATGGGCCATTAAGGACCCAATGAGTTTTTCAAGGGACATTCATCTGAGATCATTGGCTTCTTCTATTGCTATTACCTTTGGAGTCTATGAGGTTGGTAGAGATCTCAGTATCTTTCTTACCATGTCTCCAGTCTCATAAGTCTTTCCAAGCCTAGTCAGTCCATTGGTGATGTCTGTGAAACGACTGTACATCTGGGAGATGGACTCTCTGGACTGCATTTGAAACATCTCGTATTGAGCTACCAATATGTCAATTCTTGTTTCCTTTACCTTGTCAGTTCCTTCATATGTGAGCCTTAGCTTGTCCCACATTTCTTTGGCTGACTTACAGGCTGATATCCTGTTGAATTCTTTCTTACTCAGCGAGCAACACAGTATACTTTTAGCTTTACTGTTTTGAGATAGCTTCTTCTTGTCTTCATCTATCCATTTGTCTTTACTGTTGGTTACCTTGAGATCTCCTTCTTTGATAATTGTCCAAAGCTGGAAATCGAGACCTTGAAGGAAGAACTCCATCATTGTCTTCCAGTAGTTGTAGTCTTCAACACTGAATATGGGAGGTCTGTTGACTAACTATCCTTCTGCATGACCTTGAGCTGCCATTTGTCTTTGCTCTTCAGATCGTGAGATCTACTTACTCGAAGAGACTTGGCTTTGATACCACTTGTTGCCCAGATAGCAAGCCCATAGGGGGGGTGAATGGATTGCTAAAGTTTCTTTTAGAATTTTTCCTGTAAATAAAAACGCTTGACAGAAGACACTAAGTTTGATAGTTAGAGTTAGTGTTAAATAAAGACAAAGAGAACAATCACACAGACAACAGGAAATTTTATCCTGGTTCGGATCTCCTGTCACAAGGAGTCCTATGTCCAGTCCCCAAGCAACACCTTCGGATTTCACTAAGCAAGGGTTCAGTCCCCCTTAAGGACACTTACACATCCAGCAACAGCTGGCCTTCTCTTCTCTACCCGAAGAGGAACTAAAGTACCTGATGCAACAGGTCTTCCTTCTTGCCGAAGGGAACAACCACCCACTCAATAGCAGGTCTTCTCTTCACACCCGAAGAGGAACACTCAAAAAAATGAGTAAGAAGTGGATGGCCCCTAGACCAAACTTATACAAACTGCTTGATCTGAGGCAATGTCTGAGAGACAATGAATATCGACAAGGAACTCTCTCTCAGATCTACTCAGGCTCTCAAAGGCTAAGCAATTTGTTGTGGAGAGCTAAGAGCTACAGAAGGTTTGAATGGACGAGTGATCTCTTCTTTTCTTACATGTGACTAAGATCTTCATGATTTTCAAAGGTTGTTCAAGAGTTCAAAAGTGTTATACTTCATGGAGTCACAAGTCTTCTATTTATCTTCTTTGAAAGATTTTGACCGTTAAGTATCCGTTGTCTCACATCTTCATGCACGTTGGAGTGTCTGGTCCAAAGTGTAAAGCAAGAGAGCCTACAGCCATTAATGCTGGGGTAGACATTCACACACAAAGGAAGATTGTCTGAATCTCTTCTAGTCTCTGTCAGGTTGACAGTTCCATTTTGGCAACGTGCGCTTCTACCGAAAACTCTGCACACAATAAATGCTGACACATAGACAACTTATCTTTGTCTAAACTGTCAGTCAACATTAGTAGTCGTGCTATATAAAGATACACCAAAAAGGAAATGTCATTCTGTCATCATATAAAGTGAGACTTTATGTGACATAAGTGAGATAAGCAAAGATATATCGTGTAGAGATTTGTACCATCACAATATATGTTAGAGAGCACAGAATACAACATAATTTCGCGGGAAGACTTGAGATCTACAGAGATTTGAAATGAATTTGAATATCGTGTGAAAAATATCTTAAAAAGAATTTAAATAAGAATATTCAATAGTTGTCTAAAACATCATCGTTAATAAAAGAGAGTTGATGTTTGGAGACAATCTGTGTGTAGAGAGAGTTGATGTTGATATGAAATTGATGATATAATCATAATCTATGGAATGAAATCGATGTACTGTATAAAGTTGTCATTTAACTTAAGTCGTTGTATTGAAATTGATGTGCAGATGAAATCGTTGTTTGAAATGAAGTCGTTGTTCAAGTAAAGTCATTGTTTCACATGAAGTTGTTGTTACATATAAAATTGATGTTCTACCGAAATCGATGTTTAAGTGAAATCATTGTAGAAATGAAGTTGTTTTTATATGAAGTCAATGTTCTATCAAAATCGATGTTTAAGTAGAACGAAGTCGATGTAGCAACGAAATCGATGTTCTACTGAGGAAATTGTTGTTTAAGTGAAGTCGATGTTTCAAAATCGATGTTCTACTGAGTAAATCGTTGTTTAAGTGAAGTCGATGTAAACGAAGTCGATATTTCGAATCGATGTTCGATTGGAAAACGTTGTTTAAGTGAAGTCGATGTTTCAAAATCGATGTTCTACTGAGGAAATCGTTGTTTAAGTGAAGTCGATGTAGAACTGAAATCGATGTTCCGAATATGAAGTCGATACTTAAGTGAAATCGATGTTTTCTATGAAATTGATGTTCTACTAAGGAAATCATTGTTTAAGTGAAGTCGATGTAGACCGAAATCGGTGTTCCCAATATGAAGTCGATACTTAAGTGAAATCGATGTTTTCTATGAAATCGATGTTTTCTATGAAATCAATGTTCTACTAAGGAAGTCGTTGTTTAAGTGAAGCAGTAATTGTTCTGAGCTTTTACAAAGAAGCCGATGTATACTTAGACAAATATATGCATAAGCTTCAAATGGCAGTGAGTGTAGACAACTTACAGATTTTGCTTGAATTACTGCCCTTGAATAAACTTTAGAAAATGTTGTTAGATAATATTTTTCAGAGTTTTGTTAATCACAAAAAATATATATAATTAATAATAAATTATATGGAGATGGACTAATCATCAGTAACTCCATCAATTGCTCCTTCAGTTCCTTTAATTCGGCAGGAGACATTCTGTAGGGCTGACGTGACACCGGTGCAGCTCCAGGGGTCATATCGATCAAGAAATTCACATCTCATTCCAGTGGAATGCCTGGCAGCTCATTGGGGAAAATGTCGAAGTAGTCTTGTATTATGTATATGTCTACTACCTTTGGTACTTTCTTTTCAATTACTATAGCAGCAAGGAATGCCACACATCATTTCCTAATCATGTTTTGTGCACGAATAGCAGAGACTAGAGACAAGTGCCTCTTGTGTCTACGTCCTGTGAAGGTTAACTTAGGGAATTCACTAATGTAGTCTTCCCTCTTCTACAATCAACACTAGCACCATAGGTGGATAGCCAATCGGCTCTTAAGATAACATCATAGCCTTCTATGGGCATACACACCAGGTCGGCTCTTAGATTGAGATCTTCAATCATTACATCAATTAATGGAAAATATTTGTTCAATTTGGCTTTCTCCCCTAGTGGTGTTGTGATAGGAAATTCAAAACCCATAGACGTAGGTTTGATATTTAATGTATCAGCAAAGTTCTGAGATAACGAATGTGTAGAGCCAGTATCAAACAAAACAAATGCTGATTGAGAAAAGACTTGTAATGTACCTTCCACCACTCCACCCTCTTCGGTGGTCTCCATTTTCTGCACAGCTTGAAGTTTGCCTTGTTTCTCTTACCCACTCGGATGCTTCTCATCCTCCCTTATCTTAGGGCAACTGGATATGTGATGCTCTCAACTTTCGCAGCGCAGGCATGCACCTGCCTTCCTCCAGCATTCTTCAACAGTGTGACCAGGCTTGTCACAATGCTTGCACTTGGGCTTGTTTGGGGGTGGAGGGGGTGAATATCTTGGACTTCCGCTCTTGGCTTGGCCCGTTAGTGATGCTCAACGACCGCTTCTTGCCGTTGGCGGGTCTGCTTAAGGAACTTGAGGCTTGTTCCTTCTTGACGATTTTACCCTTGATGCGATCAGTGAGGTCAGTCACATCCTCCAGTAGTTGGCCTTTTTGACCATATCGGCATAAACCTGGATGTCGAGTGGTGCAAGTTGAGTGATGTATGTAGGCTTGAGCCCATTAAGAAAATGCCTTGTGTAACGGCCCTGGATATCCATACCCAATAAGGGTCCATATCCAGATCCATCTCCCGTGAACGGACCGAAGTCTCGCAAGGGATATCTCACACACATGTCCAGGAAGAATATAAAAGACAAACCACAACAGTAAGAGACACAAGAAAGAACATGTGCTCATATCTGCATATAACAATTTACAACTGTCCCATTACATTATTACATGTCCAAATTAAGAAGAGTACAACTACCTGGGGCATACCTCGAGGGAGCACAAGCTTACACAACTGTACTAACACTACTGGTGGTGGTACAAGTCTCTCACGACACCTCCGCAAGCCACACCAATGGTAAACCCTGAAAAGAGCTGTAAGGGAGTGAGCCTCAACAAGTCATTGGCTCAGTAGGGGACCATCCAAACCCACACACAACACGGGAGGACCTCAACCCCAACGGGTCTCATTGGCAACACCGATAACTAAACCATATCTTGCTCACAGTAAAGCATAATTATATCAATTAACACAAATCCTGAAAGAAGAAGAGACAATAGATCTAGCACCACGCTACTAGTCTGCTTAGTAACTGTAAAACCTAGGCCACAAGCCTCACAGGCACACCACCTCAACAGCTGGTCGCCTAAGCTGTAAGCCACACAGGTAAAGCAATGCCTAAGCTACTAGCTTCACTGGAAAGCCTCCAACACATGGGTAACAGAACTGCTAACCAAGAGCTAATCCTTTATACCCTTAAACCACGATATATCGAATGTCACACTTAAGTAACAGGACTGGCTACCACGATGCCAATCCATCGCACACTCAATTTTATTCAGAAATTTACCCAAGGAAGGTAGAACACAACAAACGAAAGGTCTCACCGCAAGACCTCCACTTCACCACCTAAAAAGGCTAGTACTCAGTGTACCACGAGAAACCAGTACCCCCAAAGGGTACAGGTACCTACCACCACAACGTACCACCACTGAAACACAAACACAACAGTGCCACCACCAGGGCACACCACAACCAGTCAAACCACAACTAGTGAATCTCTTCTCACCAACCACATCGCCAACCGTGCTAACACCATGGCACACCTCGACGAGTAAAAACCACACCAACACACACTACAACCGGTAGCAAAGCACGAGTCGGAAAGCACGACGCCACCACATGGGACAGACTACTGGTTCATGACACCAGTATCCAACCCGGACAACACAGCACAAGAACTACCTCTCAGTCTCGCAGTCACGAACATAAGGTCCAACTGCCGCTCCACAACACAAGTAAAGCCAAAGAACTATGGAGACCAACCAAACCACCACAACCTACAGGTCACACACCCTGCAGGCCCATGCCTGGCACCTTTAGAGACTCTGGCCCAAGCTCTCTAAAGTGAGACACTGGTAACAGGACTAGTTGGGGCCCAGTACGTCTACTGGTGTCCGTAACCCCCAACCACGAGCGCGCTACAAGTGACTAAACACAAACTCTCACAAGTCATTGTCCCACTGTCGTCTTCCCCTCAGCCAGACGTACTACTCAAACACAAGAGTGAGGGTGTCCAGGAAGATGACAAGATCTCGACGGTACCACTGTACCGGGACAAGCCCCGAGCACACACAGGTGCTTGGCTCACACAAAACCTGGGGCACCCAACTGAAGAGGCATTCCGGAATAGGCATCGGACCACCACACTTGGCAATGCACAAACCACAATATATACTTATATATTATTTATTACAAACCATGGTATAAGTGTTAGGAATAGCTTGACCCCGGTCACCCTGTGACCTACAAGCTACCCCACACCAACACACACGTAAACTACGATAACCAATCACAAACTGGCCTATCATTGGTCATCACGTGACCTCATTGCCATATACATACAATATACACTATCTATACACCAACTCTTAACCTTACTTACATTATACTACTTAAACCATCTCTATTAGTCCATAAAAGACATCACAAGAGTGAGGCTAGGTTCACACTGGAACCATCATTGCCCAGCCATCACAACACTATGTGCCATGCACATACTCACACTACGATAACACCACACCAACTACATAAACCACCCACTAACCGCGCGGGCAACACGCTCACAGAGCGCTATGGGTGCCAATGCACCACTTACCATAGCTATACACGTCAAACATCGATTATCGGATAACCAGATCACCAAACCATACAAAGAAGAACCCTCGGCTATAATCGTGACAGAGGCCAAGGCCGACTTCTAATCGTGACACCACGACATGGCGTGACAAGAAACCCGGTCGCAACGTGTCGGTCTGTCGCGACTTGGTCGCGACAACAGGGTCCGTCGCCTTCTCAGGCAAAAACCCTAATCTGGGAACCATCTCTGGATTTTCCATGCAAACCACCCCACACGATGTTTCAACCCAGTTTTCATGCTCATTTCACCTCCTAGGCATGGTATCTGCTGCTTTTAAAGCAGTAAACGAACCAACATGCAATCTACGTAACAAATCAAGGTAGAACTCCCTACCTCCACAAAGAACGCGCAAACTGGCTATGGCACGACGTCTCCCCCGCTTCATGCGACGTCCTCGCGTCGAGAGAGCGTCAAACACCACGCCGGAATGCCGAATCACCTTGAAAAACCGCAGCAGCTCCCCTCCTGGTCGAGCAAAGCTTGTGAAAGCTCTGTTCGGCCAACCTTCTTAAAAACCGCATAGCGATTGGGAACGTGACATACCTCCCCGTCGCGACCTTGTCGCGAAGGACTAGGGCATCCCCTTCCCATTTTCGACGTCAGTAAGCTCCGCCCTGTGCACGACATGCAGCACACATGTAGACGTCGACCCCAGCAGTGGTAACCAGAACGCGGCCCCCACTGCTGTCGCCTTCAGAACGCAACCTACATCCCCGTTACGTTCACATCCAGTTAACCAACAGGCACCAAGGCCTAACCTGCCGGCCCACTAAGCCTCACACAACGCGCAGAAACCACAACCAAGGCTCAATGACCCCACATTGGTCATGAGCACTACACCAAAACTAGTAAACACAGATCCGAACTACCATTAAATGACGATCCACGAAGATCCGAAAAACGCGCTACGTTACACCTTGGCTTCATTTTCTCGATGCTGACAAGGTGATTGTCATATCATGCCAATTGGGAAAATTGAGTCTCGTATTCAGCCACCGTGAGGTTCCTTTGTTTCAATGCAGCAAACTCACCTGCTTTCCTCTCCTGGACTCGTTCCGAGAAGTATTTGGAGGTGAACTGCTCCTTGAACTCGTCCCATGTGAATTGTGCATCTGCCTGAGTGGCCTCAACTGATTCTCACCATGCACGGGCATCTCTTTCTAATTAAAAATAACAAGCAATAATTTGTCTCTATCCACACATTGCATTACGTGGAAGATACGCTATGTCTCCTTTAACTAATGTTCTACCTCATCAAGGTCAGTTGTCCCATTGAACCGAGGAGGGTTCATACTCTGGAAGTTTCTGTGCAGGTCTCCAGCTCCTCGATTACCGCCATTGCCTTGAGCAGGTTGCGATAGGGCTCGTGTCAGTTCCTGAATGGTCTACTGCATATCGCGAAGTTGAGCACACTCCACTGCCATTGCTATGTTCTAAGTTCCTTCAAGAGAAAATTTGATGTAAGATATTGAAGTGGCACTATGTTAGTGTGTGTGTGCATTTATTTTAACTTATTACCCATGGTTCTAACCATCTCTCACATGGGTAGAATAATTGACTTTAGTCGAGGCAGGTCAATCCTAGATCATCCTATACTTAAGAATAACCTAGGCTCTGATACCATTAAACTGTAATGCCCCAACGCGGAATATCGAAGCGGTAAATAGTTAAATAAATAGTATAGAGTGAGAAATAGACATCAATCCATTGTACAAATTGGAATAATGCCAAATGAACCATCTTTATTGATAATTCCACTAAATGCTATTACATCCACTAATTCAGAGCCATAATCTATGGGCCCGGAGTACTTTATTTAAATCAAAAACAAACTAACTATCCAACTAATCTAAATACTAAAAGCATTGATTGTCGAAACGTCAGGTCACTCCTGCTCTTGCTCATCCCCATCCTCGTGCGTGTGGTAGTCCCCATCAGACTCACCTAAAACACATATAACAATAGCGCAGGATGAGCGATAACACCCAGTAAGACTTAATATCTCATATAGACATGCATGCTTTAAGTGATTAATGACTTGTAAAGTAGGATAACTAGAGAGAATGATCAAGTATAGTCATGAGAGTAATGCCACATGATAGTAAGAGAACAATAGTACTTTTCACAAGAAAATAGCATAACTAGCATGATAAAAGATTGGCCATATAACGAGATAGCATGTAAAGTTTGCACAATAGTGCACTAGTCACGATACCACGTTGGTTGATATTCTGTCAACCGTGAGAACATAGTATTTTGATTGATTGTCTTACATTAAATCTTGCTAGTCTGGCGCTTGGATGTTATGCCATACACCCTGATCATGACACTCCCACAGGCAACTGGCACTTTCGGGCACTCCTTTTAGGACCAGATCGGGCCCTTTATAATGTTGTCTGGCATTGATAGTGTTTTCATCTTTAGACAATCAATAGATAGCCAAATAGAGTACCAAAAATAGATGATAGTAATTGAAGAATAGATGAGAGTATAGAGAGAATGTGAATAGATGATAGTGTAAAGATAGTAGATGACAATGAGGGTCACATTTGTAATTCGTCGTTAAATAGGTGATAGTAATAATTGCACAACACACACGATCGTGTGCCGGCAGTCTGGTAGAAGTGACAACAACCCAATAGCCATGCTACGAACACAGACCAGAGGTCCGGCGTGATCTCAAGGTAAAAGAGAACAATCTAAGGTCGTTGGATCATGCTGATCCCTAAAGGTAAAATAAGTATTGATGGTACAACCTGCTCGTCGGCAATGGACGTCCACCAAAGCCAAGGAGTCTCACGAAGGCTTGACAAGGAGTTCCTGCTCCAGTCAAGAGTATTCCCAATGGAGAGGTCGTCCAAGCCAAGATTTAGTGTGTATAGAAACGGTTGTTCATCTAGCCTTAAGTGCTCGAGGCAGAGGGACGCGATAACGGTATTAAATCGACGAATAAAACGAAGATAAGTCCATTTAGAATAATAGGGAAATTTACTTGATTAATTGCACTTAATTACCAGATATATTATTGAGCAATTTCGGTATGGTCTCATGGCAAAAATTCACGTTTAGTGTGTACATGTGTAAGGGAATCAATGATAGCATGTGAGAGTCATGCACACATCTTTTAAATATTAAATCTTATGAATATTATAAAATATATATTAACATGTTGTTACTGTTCATAACAGAGCTTTATGAGGGTTAAACTATGATTATAGAGTATGATTTAGCAAGATTCAATTGAATAATAGGGTTCTAGAAAATACAGTTAAACGCGACGGGGGTACCTATCGCATTCAAATGAACTGGGTCAGGCCAATCGATTGATGCGCTAGAACACGACGGGGTGACCGGTCACGACCAGGGCAATCGGTCCAAGAACGCGACATCTAGGTCTATCGGTTCAGAGTGATCGATACAATATAAGGTAAATGCGACGTGTCGGGCCATCGCGTTCAGAACGCGACACGCGTCGGTGTCATGACCAGGCTGAAAACATGACCAGTCGGGCCGTCACATTCTCAGAGGTCCTGACCGAGCCCAAAAAGTGCAATTGATCACTTTGGGTTGTGGTCCATCCCTCCAAGGGGTTGATACAGGGCTCTTTAAAAATCCATAAAAATGTATACATGATGAAAAATCATGAAATCAGTTTTAAACAAAATTAGACATGTAGAGGTATAAACAATGAAGAGTAATTAGACTTCTATCATGGTATGATCATGCTATGAACATGGTACATCACAAAAAACCAAAAATCTGACACAGTGGTGAAAAATGATTTAATTCGAAAAGGGTAGTTGATAGAAATTGGGGAAAAGTATGTCATTAGATCCCTGACATCTTGTAGCATGTACAATAAAAGTTTCAGGGTACGAGATCAAGCATATACATGGATTTAAGAGGAACAAGTCAAGTCGGATACATGTTCTTAACAGAACTTTGAGCATGAAATACTCATAAACGACATGATAAAAATAGGGGAAAATATGGGACTTTTGAAGATTGAATCATGAACTATCTAGGGCCGAGTTTAATTTGTTTTTGCTTGAGAGATTGCATATCTTTGAGCGCTTTGAAATGCTAAAGCAAGAAAAGTGAAGAAGACGAAGATCCCCTTGTTCCTAGCCGTATCCTCCTTGATCTCCACGTCCAAAAGCTTCTTTTCCTCGTCCTCCAAGCTTCAAAAGGTCTCTAGGGTTGGCTAGGTAGGAAATAGAGAGATATTTGTATGTTTTAAGTTTCCAACACTTCTTAAACTCTTTCTTCTCCTCCAACTACAAATTTCCATAATTATCTCACCATTTTCTAGTCTTTATCCTTTAATTGGACTTGGGGTGGGCTCTAGATTCGTGGCCAAGGGGTTAGGATAGAGTTACAACTCTTTTTAAGATAATTATGAGTTAAAATAGTAATTATCTTAACTTTTTTTAATTTATTAATAATTTAGTCACGAAATTAGACTTAATTATCTCTAATCCAACATTGGGCTCTAGCTTTTGGCCCATTAGTTCATGCATGGACCACTTAAGAAAACCCATCACTCATTTTTACTTAATGAGTTTTAATTAATTCATAATTTTCTTTTAATTTAAATTCATTTATCAAATCTAAAAATTTAGAGTTGCTACAATCTTGCTGACATAGTACACTGGATGTTGGACTGCTGCCTCTTCTCTGATCAGTACCACGCTGATGGAGTGTTCAGTGACTGATAAGTACACGAGCAGTTGTTCTCCTTGAACTAGTTTTAAGAGAACTGGTGGAGCAAAGAGGTACTTTTTCAGCTCAGTGAAGGCCACTTCGCAGTCATGAGTCCACAGTACTTGCCCCCCTTGTGGTGAGGCCCCTTTGGGGACTCGCAGCAACTTGAAGAAGGGGAAGCATCTCTCCGCTGCTCGAGACATGAACCAATTGAGCGCCGCGAGGTGCACAATGAGCCGTTGGACGTCGTGTACCATCTTCAAACTGGTCATCTCCAATATTGCTTGGAATTTTTCGAGATTTTCCTCAATTTCTCTATTAGACACAAGAAAGCCAAGGAATTTTCTCGAGCAGACCCCGAAGGCACATTTCGCCGAATTAAGCTTCATGTTGTACCTTCGCAGAGTTGCGAAGGTTTCTGCCAAATCAATAATGTGGTCGGTATTTGAGTATGCCTTGACCAACATGTCGTTGACATAGACTTCCATGTTGTGCCTGATCTTCTGTTCGAACATCTTATTGACCAGTCGTTGGTATGTCGCGTCTGCGTTCTTCAACCCGAACGACATCTTAGTGACGCAGTAGAGGCTGAGGCTGGTCACGAACGTCATGGTGTCTTGGTCTGGGGGATGCATACTGATTTGATGGTAACCAGAGTAGGCATCCAGAAAGCTAAGGAGCTCGTGCCCGGACATTACAAATACAAGTTGGTCAATGCGCGGCAACGGGAAGTTATCCTTTTGTGTTGCCTTGTTGAGATCCTTGTAGTCCACACACACCCGCCACTTTCCATTGGCTTTGCAGACGAGGACTAGGTTGGAGATCCACCTTGGATACTGGGCTTCTCGGAGGAGGCTGGTCGATTGGCTTTTGGTGACGTGATCGTGAATCATTGCTTGTTGTTCTCGGTTGACAAGACGCCTCCTCTGCTGCACGGGTGGCACCTTCGGATCAAGATTCAAGTGATGAGTAATCACTTCTGGAGGGATGTCGGGCAGCTCGTCGTCTGACCACGCAAACGAGTCCAGGTTGTCGAGCAAAAATGCTTTGTAATGGTGTTGCTCGGCTTTTGGCAGCAACGCCCTAATGTAGAGGATGTGTTCGGGGTCATCGTCAACTTGAATCGACAGGAGGTCCTCGGCGGGCGTTCCTCGGCTAGTCGAAGCTTCCTCAGTGGGTGTAGGTGGGACTACCAGGTCTTCTACTACGGGTTGCTTGTCTCTTAGAGAGAGGACATAGCACCGTCGAGACTCACGCTAGCTTCCGAGCACCTCACCTATGCCATGAGGGGTGGGGAACTTCATCTTCTGGTGTAGAGACCAGGGGCGGACCTAGCACAAGTTCAATGGGGTCCTATGACCCCACTGGATAAAAAAGTTTGTGTTTAGAGGATAATTTTTTACCATGGGTGACCCCACTAAATATATATGGGTGCACTATTAGGACCCCACTGAAATAAAATTCTAGATCTGCCACTGGCAGAGACGAAGTTACCACCTTGATACGTTCTATCAGACCCCACCCGAGGATGGTGTTGTAGCCCGGCATGCTTCTAATCACTAAGAATTCCACCATCTTGGTCACATTCTTTGGTGTTGTTCCCAGAGTGATGGGCATACAGATCCGACCCATTGGTTGAATCGAGACTCCGAAGAAGCCAAACAGAGGCATTTCTAATAGGGACAATTGTTCAGTTTTCAAACGCATTACAGAAATGGCCTCTACAAGAAGTAATTTTATTGGTTAAAATTTTGACATGATTTCTCTCTCTCTCTCTTTCTCTTGCAACTAATAAAATAACTTGTCAAATAATTCACATCACTTTATTATTTTTCTTAGTGAACACTAAACATTTCTCCTTGAAGAGTAGTTTGTTAAGTGCTCTGGATACTCCAGATGTAATTAGGGTTCAACATTCATTAGTATCAGGTTTATACGAATTTGTTAAGAATATCTAACTACCTTTGTTTGTAGATCTTGTTCATCGTCTGATTGCATTATAATTATCTTACATTTCCATCAATCATCCTCAAGCCAATCAGGTCTGATGACAACAAAGAGGGGGGAAAATGGAGGACTTCCGTAAGATTTTTTTCGAGTTTTTTTCATATATACAATTAATAAAATATCAATTGTGTGAGAATTCGTCACTGATTTATATTTACACATTTATCCCTCTTATGGATATAAAATATTATCAAAGAACTCACCGTGACATAAGTTTAAAAATATGCTTAGAATATTCATGCACTATGATTTTTAGCAAAGATATACATGAAAAAGTGAAAGAAATATTTGAAGCATATTCTTAACTTGTATCACAGCTAGATCCCCGATGGTATTTTGTATCGACGAGAGGATGCATTTACAAATATAAAACTGAAAAGGATTTTATGTAATTAATCTTCTAACACGAACCTGTCACATTATCCTTTAGAAATTCTTATAAACATGTTTTCAATAGGACTTGAATATAAGACCTCATAATCTTAATGTATATATGGAGGTTCTAGCTACTCTAGTTTGAGTGCGTGTATGAGAAGTTTGTGCCAGCCACATTTTGTTTTGCCACGAACGACTAGGGGTGTTCATAAAACGGTACAAATCGAATTGATTGGTTCGGTTCGGTTTGGAGGGTTTCATAATTCAATTCAAATTGAGACTGAAAAATTGATATGAATCGAAAATATATATATATATATAATATAAATAATATAATATATTGCAAGAAAATTAATAGTGCAGTGGTTGGTGGCTTAATTTTTTCCCATTTTCGGTTTGACTTTAAATTTGGTTCGATTTTCTTTATAAAAAAAAAGATCTAAATCGGATCGAACCGAACCGTGAACACCCCTAATCACATCTCCTTCCCTTCAACCTAGAAGTCCATATATAATTTGATATGTGAGTGACAATATATATAAGGTGAAAACAAAACTAATATTCTGAGAACTAAAATACTTTAAAAAAACTTCATACCCCAGCATCACCCTCCAGCTAGAATGGTCCACACTTAAGAACCCGGGGGGGGGGGGGGGGGGGGGGGGGGGAGCGAATTGAATTTAATTGCCCCCTCTCCACAAAGAGCTGTCTACAGTTTGACAGAAGAACTCGTGAAAGAGATATTGACATAATCTTTGTAAGTCGGCAAAAGAGGAGGTCAGCATTTGGCAGCCTCTCAGTTCCACACCGACCAAATTAAGGCCCACATTGAACTCGAGAACAGACGTATGCCCTCGGGCTGGAGACAAAACCACGCATATATATTCCCCCAGCTGAAAGTTTTGTGCATGTATCGCAAGAGATCAGACGAGCCCATTTTCCATTGACAAGACCGGTGTTTGAGGGAGGGGAATTCAGGGATTCCGGGCATCATCATCCAGACACTGTGCATCGTACAAGGCGATATGAACAAAGTCTGAAGCGGCGGCGGGTGTAATTTGTTTGAGATGGGAGCTCACCTCACACCGCCGCCCACCCATTTATGTGAATTTGATGTGTGGAAACCCAGCAAGCCTTCAACTATATTAGTTACTATATATAAGGATGAAGTGTGGAAAGACTTAAGAGACATTGGTATTAAATGGTTAACTAAGTTTTTTAATAAAATTTTAAAGGAACGGAGAATGCCAGAAGAATGGAGAAAAAGTGTTGTAGTTCTTTTCTATAAAAACAAAGGGGATATTCAAAGCTGTAATAATTACCGCGGAATTAAGCTTATGAGTCACACTATGAAACTTTGGGAAAGAGTAATCGAGAGCCGAGTGCGATGCATGACTAGTATATCAGAAAATCAATTTGGTTTTATGCCTAGTAGATCTACTACAGAAGCTATTTTCTTATTGCGTCAGTTAATGGAGAAGTATAGAGAGATGAGAAGAGATTTATATATGGTTTTTCTTGATTTGGAGAAGACGTATGATCGAGTATCGAGAGACTTGATTTGGTGGGCATTAACAAAGAAGAGAGTCTCTCAATGATATGTTGACTTGATTCAGAACATGTACGATGGTGCTACTACTAGTGTGAGAACTATTGCTGGAGAGACCCGTGAATTTTCGATTACTATAGGCTTGCATCAAGGTTCTGCCCTAAGTCCATATCTCTTTGCTCTGGTTATAGATGAGGTGACAAAATATTTGCATGATGATATCCCTTGGTGTATGCTATTTGCAGATGATATTGTCTTAATTGATGAGAGTATTGATGGTTTAAATGTTAAGTTAGAAAGTTGGAGACATGCTTTGGAGTCTAAAGGTTTTAAAATTAGTAGGAGTAAGTCTGAGTTTATGCACTATAATTATAGTAATCAAAGGGTTCCTCAAGGAGATGTGGTTCAAATTGATGGTCAAGATATTTCTAAGAGTAGTAGCTTTCGATACTTGGGATCTATCATCCAAGAGAATTGGGAGATTTATGACGATGTGGCACACAGGATTAAGGCAGGTTGGGTAAAGTGGAGAAGTGCATCAGGAGTCCTTTGCGATCGTCGTATACCAGTGAAACTTAAAGGAAAGTTTTATAGAACGGCAGTGAGGCCTGCATTATTATATGGCACGGAGTGTTGGGCAGTGCGAAAGGAACACGTAAACAAAATATGTGTAGCAGAGATGAGGATGCTGAGATGGATGTGTGATAAGACTAAGAAAGATAAGATTAGGAATGAGCGCTTCCGTGAAGATGCAGGGATAGCTCCAATTGATAGAAAAATGAGAGAAAATAGACTTAGGTGGTTTGGACACGTGTACCGTCGTCCTAACTCGGCGCCGGTTAAAAGATGTGACCAAATTTTAGTGGATGCTAGTAAAAGAGGTAGGAAAAGGCCTAAAATGAGATGGTGAGATGTTATTAAGAAGGATTTGGACTTTTTGAGTTTAAACACGACTATAGCACTTGATAGAAATCTTTGGCGGAAAAGGATTCATGTAGCCGACCCCAAATAATAAGATAAGGCTCTGATGATGATGATGATGATGATATAAGGATGCATCAAATGATAAATGGCAAGTATTTCCTCATGTCTTTTTTTTTTTTTTTTTTGGATAATGAGTATGTCCTCATATCATTCATGTAGATGGAGGATGAGGAGATATACAACAAAACACGTTTATAAGATAGGACATTCTCATGTTTAACTATCTTGTCGTTTCTGTTTACACCGATTTGATATAAATGTACATCATATGTCATCACTTATTGTACATTTAAATGTTCAACAAATATGAGCAGAATAAACTGCCCAAAAAAAGTATTAGTAAAATAAAGTCTCATAAATTAAGCGACAAACTTGTGAATTATCCAACCATACCTTGCTGGAATACCTACCTCCGTTGAAGAAGATCAAAGTCTCAGGGTCATTAAAAGTAAAGCAAAACAGAGGACACAAGGCAACTTGGCGAAGCAAATAGAGGAGGGGAAGAGAGAGAGAGAGAGAGAGGCATGAGATCATCTCTAATAAGACCATGGTTTTACTATTATTATTATTATGTATTTTGCGTGTGCAGATAGGAAACGGAGGGGGGTGGGGCGTGGGCAAAGTCACTTATAAAATAGTAAGTGGTCCATCACTTTATGAAATCTTCATGTCTAACTGACTGAGTACTGCAGCCACTGCTATAGTTTAATAGTAAGCTTTGCAGACTTGGCACAAGACCAGCTGTGGCCAAAGACTAACACTGCTGGCTAAAAGAAAAAGAAAAGTACACGACGATAACCTTAGAAGATGAAGTGGTAAATAATGCTAGGTTGGCGCGGCCAGGCTATATAGGACAAGAAGAGAATCAAGAACATTAGGAGGAACTAAGGAGTGGTAGCTATACCGTATATACGAAAATCGTTCATCTCAAATACAATTTAAGTACTTAAAATTCAAACAAGAGCGCATGTAACAATTGACGAGGGAAGAGTCCGAGAATGGGTCTGAAGGATTACATACAATAAGTGAGTTGACAAGCAAAAGCAATAACACAACACACCAACTTTGTTTTTCTTGAAAACGAGTGCCCGTGCCTATGTCTTTAGACACAAACGGATGGACTCTATTATCACTTGACAGCGAGATATACAATGTGCTACTAACACATTGACCAACTAAAAAAGTACAAAATACATTAAAAGTGCAGCAAAAAAATATAACAAGCCTTTCTCATGTCCTTATGTCTACGGACATAAGTCAAGAACTGAATATGAAATCCACATCCGCTTGCTTGCGCCTACAAATATAAACACTCTACTACACGAGAAACTTTTACAAAACTGCAACTTTTCTAGCCTTCTTAACCCATGTTTTGTGCGCTTGTGATCTATTTATGTCAGTCATGGCATGATAGTAAATCCTACACCTTAAATAGTTGAGAGTCTTAAAAAAAAATTAAGACAAATTAATTAATCATTTCGATCATATGTTTGACTTATTTTTAAATTTTTGACAAAATTATAATTCATTACAATAAATATTATCTCCTATTACAACATTCGTTAAACTCTGTTACAACAAAGACCTCCATATTACAAAAAAAAACTCCTAATTAATTTACCCAAAAAAAAACTAATCATGAAACAAAAAACATTCAAAAGACATTCCAAACTTTTATGACAAGACTCTTCGGGCAGTCTCCAGAAACGATATATGAGCGAATACAAGAATTGGTTATTTCATGCAATTTTTAACTTAAGAGGGGCTTCTACGCAAAATTCCCTCTATCTTTTCAACGCCCTTGGCCATATTATTAAATGGCGTGATAATTTGTAGGACATGTAACCTGTCTAAATATGAAATATATTTCAGATTACGTATGGACCCGGGAAAACAGGGTCTGTTTGCTCCTACTATTAAGAAAGATAAACGCAGACTTTACCCAAGGCAAGGGCAAAAATGGATTGCAGCATATCACGTCCGTATACACCACTGAGAAGGGATTATTATTCTGGGAAGACAGAGGGGATCATCAGCGATACCATGTTGACAGTCGCCATCACATGAGTTGGCATTTTTTCACCACATCCAAGCTCCATCTAAAACTACTACTAAATGTTTCATACAACAAGGATAAACGGAGTTTCAACAACTAAAAAAAAGCGTCCCAATGAAATGACAGCACAAAAACTCCAACAACCTTAAACAGAGATTTTAACATCATAAAAGGGCCATTCAATCGACTATAGCACTGATGCTCCAGTTTCGGGGTCAACTCTGCGGGGATGCTTTAGTTGTTCCACTCGGAAGAGGCTGTGCAGCGGGCGCATCATAAGACCCATGTATACTGCCGCCAACTTCACCACCAGATGAATGCGCCGTGGGCTGTGAATAACCACCGCTGCTTCCACTGCCATAGGCATCACTGTACGGCTGCTGCACTTGTTGGCCATACGCCGGCTGAGTTGGAGGTGGAACACCACCATACGACTGCTGCTGGCCATAATGTGTTGGCAGTGACTGATAGGTGGGTGGATTTGAGATTGGTTGAACATAACCTGCTTGAGTGCTGGCTGGCTGCTGAGCTTGACCGCACACAGGTTGGGTCGGTGAAGCCTTCTGAGCCGGGGGTGGCTGCGCATAATTAGGCTGAGATAAAGGGGCCGACTGTCCATAACCTGCGGAAGGTAGCTGGCTACCTGGTTGTGATGTCGGTGGCATTCCATACCCAGGCTGTTGAGTCTGGAAACCTTGTTGCTGGACTGGCGGCAGAGGTTGAGCAGGAGCTTGACCTGCAGCACTTAGCGCACCGTATGCGGCAGTGGATCCATCTGGGATGCTACCCCATAAGCAGTGGCTGACCCATAGTTCTGTTGCTGATCATACAAATTCTGGACATTCGACTGTGCATGTGGATATCCCGACTGAGGTCCCGGAGCAGGATAGCCACCTGAATAACCATCTTGATTGTAACCATGGGGTGGAACAGCATGTGGCTGTGAGTAAGCATTTTCACCGTATGAACCCTGTGTGCTATAAGAAGGCTGAGACTGGCCATAGTTGTAAGCACCACCATCAGAAGCGGTGGAACCTCCCACAGGGGTGGCTGCTGCTGTGGCTGCTGCTGATTGTAGTAATCATAACCAGCACTAGGCGCAGTTTGCTGACCTGGTGTGCTGGAGGTCTGGTCCCAGCCGCCAGAATATCCACCAGAAGCTGGTGGCGGCGGCGGTAGATAGCCTGGGTAAGATGGTTGAGACACGTTGTACTGCTGAGGTGGCCCAGAATATGCACCTGGTTGCATATACCCATATCCAGGCTGCTGCATTGGAGGTGGTCCAGGGGGGGGCCAGCTTGTAGGAGCCTGAGGCGGAGGACGGTAAGTCTGTTGAGGATATCCTCCACCACCAGGTGGATTTCTAACACGATTCTGCAGAGATGTAATTAATCTCAAATTGTGTGGCCTATAGGTCTCAAGTGGCAACAATAAATGCAATAAAAAACAAGGGCAAATGGGCAGGTTGATCCATATAGAGGTTGATGATAAGCCACTCCACAGCAAGTAAGAGTTCCAACTGAGACACAACATGCTTGACACGTTGAGGAGGAAGATTCCTACTTACCGCAATTGTAGGACATCTTTCAATCAATATCGGCAGATACCAATCCTCCTCTTGGCCCAAAAGAAATGTGGGACTATACATGAATGAACATCTATAGATAAACATGGAACTAGTACTATGCATGCAATAATACAATAATTACTTTTTGGCATAAACAGGAAAAAAAATCAAGAACATCCTTAGCAGAAGATCAGCCAATGAAAAAACCCAAACTTGTGCAGTGACTGAAGAATGACTATTGAAGTTATAAGTCAGTAAGCCTACTCTAACTGCTCTAATTGCAGTACCAAGAAAGCAATAAAAAATCAGACTGAGAGGATAAGAAGTGTGTCACATAGGGACACCTTATCTGAAGGATGCATAGAACTGATAGCTTAAGTTACAAGGACAGCCATATATCCAAGTTCTGGAAGTGAAATGGACAACTACAGAATATTTGAATTCTTTAAAAGAAGACTGGTTCCCAAAATCATAATCATTTGAAGGATGATAATGCCCATGAAAAATTGATCTGCAAGAGGACAAAGCCCACCCAACTTCCCAATCGGCAGTGAGAATTGAAAACCATGCAAAAAAAAATATTACATATACTAGATATATAAAAAGATGAGGAGCAAAATGGACCATAACATTATACAAAAAAATGGCATGTAGCTAGGTCGCCAAGATATGGGAAAGAAGAACAGTATGTAGCAGCCAGCACATCATAAATCTTGACCACCATTTGAGAGCATAATTGTTGGTAAACAAGCAAATGAAGAACATCCCCACAACCAAACAGCAAGAATAGTCACATCAATCAAGCATATTAATGGACCATATTTCAGGGATTCAAACTGACATAAATCTAAAAGAAATATGAATACTCTGGAATCCCAAGTGCAGAAACAATGCAATGATCAAGAACACACCGACAGGCCCAGACAATTGTTATATTTATTGCTTGTCACATAGAAAGAAAATAATGGCTCGAAAAAAATTGCCAGCAACAAAAAATTAAAAACTTTAGAAAGAGCTTCACAAGCGTGTCAAAGTGAACATCCTAAATCTTGAACACCCATTTGAGAGCAAAATTGTTGGTAAACAAGCAAATGAAGAACATTCCCACAACCAAACAGAAACGATAGTCACACCAATCAAGCATATTAATGGACCATATTTCAGAGATCTGTCATAAATCTAGAATAAATATTAATACTCTGGAATTCCAAGTGCAGAAACAAGGAAATGATCAAGAACACACCGATAGGCCCAGACTTTGTTATATTATTGTTTGTCACATAGAAAGAAAACAATGGCTATAAAGAATAAAGAGCTTTAGGAATAGCTTCACAATCCATGTGTCAAAGTGAAGATATCGTGCTAGAATCAAACTTGTGAGCAATTTAGACGATGGTACAAAGGAACATGATAATAGAAACTCAACGACATATAGAGAAGGAGATGTCTTTCTAGAACACAGTCTGAATAATCATGTGCTTGCATTAACAAAAACTTACAAAGTAAAGCTTATTGATAATTGAGAGGATGCAACTGCCTATTGCACTGGAAAAGGAGAGAAAGGAAGAGGACGAGAGCAGCACCATTAGCACACCCACTCTCTCCCCTCCCCCTCGCTCTAACACAGATAAGTATGTAGAAGGCTTATTCTTATGATCGTTGCAAGACAGTCATTTGCCCTGTGTCAGAAAAAGTGTACCCCTCCCTCCCACAATGTAGCTGAGATGTGAAGGGCATGGCAGGCTCAGCTGCAACTGGCACCCAACCTAGGGGTTCAAAATGAGCACATGGAGACATACAGGAGGTAAACTAATCCATAAAAGGTTTCACAGCAACTGATTCAAGTTAAAAAGGGAGTTGTTTAACCTAATCCCCTTGATTGGATGGAACAACTCATAATATAAATTTAGAAGACAACTCGTGATAAAAGAAGCATGAAACAACATTGTCCATGAAAGACTGATAAATAACAAGTCTTTGAGTTTCTTATTTAACTGATCAATAAGAGTTTTCAGGGACAGTTCTAGTCTACTGAACTTCATAAGATCGATCTCTCATTGCATAAGCTTAAAGAATGCAACCAGCAAGGTAGTTGTCTACCTGAAAACTGATCCCATGTGACTCACGCAAGGCCTCCCATCTAAAGCTACTGTTCCAAGTTGCTTGGCACCACACCTCAAGGGGGTTGACATTAAGCAAGGATGCCAGGCAGAAAGCTTACTGAATCCTTGTGTGTTCTGTTGGATCTAATCAAACCCAATTGATGGGATAAGGCTAATGACAATGATGATAACAATGATGGTGAGAACAACGGGGATGAATATTTAGGTTCAAGGGCATACCAGCAATATGCCAAGAGACCGCAACAAAAGGCCTGAGTATGTAATCTGCACCAACTTTGTGCCACCAAAGGCCACTCCTACAATAATGCCCAGGAACAATTTAAGTCATTAAGTTGAAAAACAATAATTTACAATAATTTCATTCACCCGGCCCACACATACATCAAAATCTTACTACTCTGAAAGTTTACCCGCATCCTGTGCAAGCAGCACTAGACAAGTGCATTCAGAAAGATGGGTAACTAAGGGTAAAGATGTGTAAAACTATTTTTTGGTTGGCAACGAGGGGCCAGGGTTTGAACAAAAGACGTGTAAAACTAGGCTAACTATGTTCTGAAAGTAGGCAAAAATGGAGTGCACATTGGCATGGTAAATATCTTCTGTAAGAATGAGGGAGGATCATTGCTGCAGTGATTTATTCAAAGTAGAAAAAGAGAGGTAAATGTTTGGGAATTATCTCTCAAGTGAAGTAACTAATAATGCACTACTAGACCCCTTCTTCCTCTGATCCTACACCCTGGAAAATCTTAAAGGCATTTAGTTGTCCTAAAGCTCACAACAATCAAACTAGAGGCCTTTCCTGTTAAATGCACAGGGACAGAATGTGTGTGTGAGAGAGAGACGGAGAGAGGGAGACAGGATGAAGAAGACAACTAGACCATTGTTATTATGCTTTTCTTTTCTTCAGGGACGGAGCATCTCCGGAGGTGGGATTAACTTGAGAAGGTCTACCCTTTCAGTAGATGACTCTCCTATGAAACCCTTACTTCCTTCCCTTGATGCCCTTTCAGGAAGGTGTAAAGTGTTAATTCATTTCAAAGAGGTGCAAGTAAAAATATTCTTCGTAGTTTAGACTTTTAGTGTTAGTGTAGATGTTGTCAATTAGAAGGTCTAGGAAATGACAATTAGAAGGTAAAGCAAACATCAAGTACATACAACATATAGAAGAATTCCTTGCATTGTTATGCAAAGTCTTGCAAGGCAAACAGGCAAAAATCCACCATGAAGTGTAAGGCCTAGTTCAGTGCCATATCCATGAGTGCTTTGCTCATGAGACACATCCAAGTTCTTGCACAAGATGCCCCGCCAAGATTGTATCTAATGATACTCAAGCGGAAAGAAATCAATTATAAACCCTCTATTGACCTCATGCCAGTAATCTACTGCAAATTAAGGGCCCGCAAATTCGACATTTAAGTTGCAACACAACAAGCAACTAATGACTATAGGATATCATGTAACAAAAAAAGCTAAGTTAGCTGACTCCATTTGGGTTATTTTCCTTTTTCTCATTTTTTGGGGGTTAGAGAAAGGAGGCACTAACAGAAATTTTGCTAATAAATGACTCGGTAACAAATTAATTGAACAAAAGCTGTTTTAACTTTTACAGAAAAGGAAAGAACACAGTTAATCCAAGACAAACGTCTAGCCAATCAGACAACTATCCTGCAATTATGCAAAGTCAACATCAAAAAAGATTTAATCCATGTAAATATCGTGCAAAAGGTAAATGACCCTATTTCTGTAAGAGGCAAACTGCTGATGATGCCCTTAAATGCCTTGCAAATGAATTTTCTTAATCTAAATATAATTTAGCACAAATATTTGAAAAAGCGGTAAAGTTTGTTATCACAACCGAAATTCCATTTCATTCCTTACAAGATAAATAGGAATCAACATGTTATACAGGAAACATCAGAATGCAAATAAAAAATTGGTACATAAAACATTCAGCACAGGAAAACAGTACATTTATATTGATATCTTCCCTTTGGTACAATTATGTATGTGTTTGCTTTCTATTTTTCCCTAGCCAATATACTAACTGTCTGTTCTTCAGCTTCATAAGTTCATTTCCTTTTGATATGCTAAAAATGTACTATATAGATTTGAATTCAGATAATTCTTTTGCAAAATGATTGAGGCATTTCCAGTAGTATAGATGTGAACTTCAGGATGCATGTTCTTCAAGAAGTTTTAAATTTAGAAACCTTTAGTAAATATTTAAACTTTTTTGCACTTTTCAGTAATCTTTGCTAAACTTAATTAGTCAAATGGGCTACACTAATTTTCCAATGTGATAAACCAAGTGGATGCCAACTAGAGACAAAATTGGAAATGGAAGCCTTTGCAAAATGGATCATTTAAAAAGCAAAACAGACAAAACAACTAGTACCAACATAGATGAAAAAGTCAAAGAGTTTACTTGACCATAAGGGAGTTGCCAAATAAAGTTCCTGATTATGGCTTACATCATCACTCAAAAAGCCATGGGCATTTCCATTAGCATAAAAAGCAAACAGTATATTCAAGAAATCAAGTAATTTCTTGTCAAAATAAGAACCACCTCCAAATAAACACACATTGTTCATAAATAATATGTAAGAACAGATAAAGGAGAAAAGTTCCTATTAAGGGGAAAAAAGATAAAAGAGAAAAGATGAAAAGTAATAACCCCAAATGTGATCAGAAGCCAATAGTTTGGGAAAGGTGCATACGATGAAATTGGAACTCAAAGATTGGGGAAAAAAACTGCATGCACTTTTAACACACATACCTCACTGAGGACCTCGTTAATCAATTGTCTTGCAGATTCAACCTGTTCTTTGGTACCATCAATCTGCACATTTCTTTCTATTGAGGTGTCACCAGGAGGCAGATGCAATGGTATGATCTGGAGAAGAGAGGGCAAAGATCATATTAAACAACAGAGACAGACAGAATCCAGATTGTATAATTTGTATAATTACAGACACCATATACAAATCAGAACATGCAATATTCAGGATTCAACAAAAGAATGCAAAGGATGAAGTGACAATCTATTACGAAGTGCAATGGCCTCTCAAAAGACTAGAGCAAATTTAAATACACCATAGACTAAGATGGCTAGTAAATCCTAATACTGTCACCCAAAACAACACTTCAAAACTTATCACTCAGTACCATCCCCATATTTAGATACTTTTACAATTGAATAAATTGCCAGATCACCTACACTGAAATTCTACTGTCTGTTACATGATGTGTAATGAAAAAACAAAACGAGCTATTTTAAAAGGGGAGCTACCATGACACCAGCCAGGAGCATAGGACGATCATTATAAAGGTTGCCATCTTTTTCTCTCAATGGCTGTGTCTTATCTGTTTATTTTCAGGTTTCCCACCCAAAACACCCCAGAGAACACACTGGGTAACTCCAGGTCATGACATCAACTCCCACCCTCGGCATAAAGGCAAGTTGGGTATTAAACAGAGATCAAGGCACTTTATTCCAGCAATAAGTGCATTGTTGACCTCACAAATGACCTGGGTTTCAATCTGGCCAGATATGGTACAAGTCAGTCCAACTTGGTCGGGCTCAGATTCAGTTCAATTTGGCAAACCCTGACTGCAACATAAGTTGAATGCTAAATGGATTCCATACACAATGATGCTGTGAGGTCAGCATTGAACTCACTATGTGCAAATACCCTATGCAATGCACAGAACAAGTGCCACAGGTTGAATCAAATTTGAGTTCAAAGAAAATATAAGCATCAAGCAAGTCAGCCAGACACAAGTTCTGTGGGGGAAAAAAGTCTATAGTGCCCCACTAAGAAATTGAGTATCAACGAACTGATAAACAAAAGATAATAGATCAACCGCAGCAATCAAGTTAATCACCATTATCAATGGAAAGGGGAAAAAAACCACACCTGGATTCGAGCACCTGAGTTAGCTTGCAAGTTTTTTATTGTTTCACCCCCTTTGCCAATTAGCAAACCAACCTACAGAATGAACCAAAATATGTCCATAAGAAAGACTAAAACAAGAAATAATGCAGCTGCCTGAAACATTTACCCTATTGTTTGGAACTTTCATTGTCAGCTGCTCAGAACCAGTTTGAACACCAACAAACTTTCGAGCTGCAACTGTGCCAGAACCTCCAGCTTCAGCCTGCAGAAATATATTAAAAATGGGGTTGATGAGATGTCTTACACAAATGACCAAGTAATAACTAAATTTAGTGCTATATATGGTAAAGAACTGTATAGCCGATCTGTGTATAAAAAGATATAATTTACATGAGTCAACATAGAAAAAGTGGTGCCAGAAGATGGGTCTCAGAAAGATCGATGCAGCCAGAAACCCTAGAGCAAAAATCTACATGAAAGTACCTCTCGAAGTACGTCATTAATTAACTGCTCAGCCCTATCAATTTGCTCACTAGTTCCCATCAGCTCAACCATTCTGGTTTGAGAGTAAGGATCTGCCTCTGCATCCCTAGTAACTTGGATCTTTGCTCCAGACTGAAGTTGAAGATATCTGATTGTTTCTCCACCTTTACCAATGATAACACCAACCTGAAAGTAATAAATCACTGGACTTAGAAAGAATCAGATATCAGAAAACACATGTCATATCTTTTAAGAAATTCTTACCTTGCTGTTTGGGATCTCAATCTTTTTGCTTGTTCCCGAATAGCCATATGTTGCAAATGATGCGGATGTTCCCATGTTGACTAGAGAATTTGCGACTTGTTGGCCCACAGGCTTATGTAAATGAGAAAGATCTGTAATCAGTGAAGCAAATTATGATGACAAACTCAAAATGGATTGCAATAGTTCACGAGCAATAATACCAAAAAGGAAAGGAGAGAAGAAAGACTCCTTTTTTTCTGAGTCTAGATAACGCAGGAAAGCATTCTCTAAAAATATTAAGGGCATATCATGACAATTAGCTACATCATGATAAGGAGTAACCACCACAATATTCATACTCAAATAAAGCAGGAACATTGTGGGCTCACTAATAAAATTGAATGGAACAAAATACGAGGTAAAGCACAAATGAAACGCCAAACTACAAAGTGTTGGTTCTCAGTGAGGAACCCAGTCTGCAAAGACTTTTGTGAAAAAGAGAAACCATTGCAGACCACTAGCGGGTGGATCTCCTAAGGAAGAAAGGTTCCTAAAAAGTTTATTGTCTAGCTATCTCGAATCGTATCTGCTTTTTCCCCGTGGAGACGCTTCCACATTACATACTGAGAAGACGTCAAGTACCGTAATACACGAAAAACACCCCACAGGAGAAGAATGAATAATTCAGAATAAAGAAGATGGACAACGATGTGTCTCGTAGTTATATTGACGACAATTAAAACAGAAAAGATAAACCACATACTAGAAAGCAGACAACTGACGACACAAACAGGAAAGAACAATATATTTCATCAACTTGGCGGAGGAAAATCTGAAACATGAAAAGCGCATAGACTGGATGCTCTAAACCAAAGAATCTACCAGGGCGCTACTAGAAAAGAACACACGCACCATTTCAACATATCATGGACAACAAACTGCTAATGTTCACAGAGCAAGCGACACAGAGAGAGAAAGAGAGGCGAATTATATAAATGAACGGCACCAACCAACGGCAGACGAGACGAAACCCTTGCCGGCGAAATCATCCCCTGGGCCGCCATTATCAACGCGCGGGCGCTTCGCCTCAGCGTCGCTCAGTAGCCGGGCCGCTATCTCCTGAGCCCGTTGCTTGGCGAGCTGGATCCCGTCGAGCGGCGGAGGGACGCTATTGTAAGAGGGCGGAGCGGCGGCGGCGGCGGCGGCAGAAGAGTCGGAGGACAACGGCGCGATCGGCGCCGAGAAGCCGGTAGCCCGACGAGCGGGAGGGATGGCGGCGTCGGAGGCAGGGGAGAGGCCTTCGTCGTCGTACTTCCGCTTGTGGGAAGAGACCTGGATGTCGTCCGCCATAGCTAGGGTTCCGTTCTCTTCGCAGGAGGAGAAAGTAAAGCACGATCGGGAAAAACCCTAGTCGGATTCGCTCGGGTCCGGATAGGGCACGCTTTTATAGCGAGAAGCTTCGGCGTGGGGTGGGGGGTCGGGCTGGGATGCTATGATGCGGAATACGTTTAAAAATAGGGATTCGACGTTTTATTGACAACCCTCCAAATCTTTTTATGTTGTATATTACTTCCTCTAATCTGTCTATTATACAAAAAGGTTTCATTGATTCCCTCTGTTATATAAGAGCACCAACCGACGCAGCACGGGCGTACCGTACCGTGCTTGGGCGCCAGTGCACGGTCGGATCGACCATCGTGGTCGACCCGAGCGACCCGTCGCGAGACACGGCGGGTCGCCACGGCCCGGTTCGGTACGCACCGGACCGGGCCGGTTTGGCGCAGTCCGAGCCCTTTTTTTTGTTTTTTAACTTACTCTCTCACGTCCGATGTATTTAAGAGGTCTAAATGATGTCTAATTGAGATGAAACTTTAAACATAAGTTAATTAAGAGATGATAAAAGTTATAGTAATTTTATTTTAATTTTTTGTCAAATAAAATTGTCCCAAAAATTATTAGATCGACTTAAACTCAACATCTAAGGATCTAAATGGTGTCTAATTAAGATAAAATTTCAAACATAAGCTAATTAAGGGACGATACAAATTATAATAATTTTAGTTTAATTTTTTAAATTATTTTTTTATCAAATAAGAAACTGTCCCAAAAATCATTAAGTCGACTTAATCTCGACATCTGTGGTGGTGTTTTCCTGTTTGGGCCTGAGCCAAACAGGCCTCCACTAGAGAAGATGGGGAAGATGAATGCCGGTGGGGACGGAAACCTGCAAGACCAGAACTGGATCAGGGGGGGCCGGTTGAAGAACCGGGGAGAACCTTCCGATGCCTAAGTCAGTGCGAGACTTGAAAGGCTTGAAGGAAATGGGGGTTCTCGTGTGTGAGTCGCGCGAGGGTGAGTGTGAGTCTTTGAGACCACGTACCTCTGCATGGAGGTTACCTGAGCCTGTTTATAGGCGAGGGTCTTGAGAGAGGGGGACGGTACGTCCCTTCATGACGCCGGAAAGGGTGCGCCGGTTGGCACCCTTGGCGGGGAGTTATACGTTGAGGTGCCCATTAGGGGGCTCTGCAGTTATTGCTCTCTTGAATGTGGGGATCATGCGGCGCTGTCGTAGTAACCACTGTTAGGTGGTGAAGAGCTTCTCTACTCTCCCTGGTCGGAAGGTACCGAGCAGGTAGCTGCTCGGTAGGCTAGACCTGCTGCTCAGTATATGGTGCCCAGAGGCATAGCTGTGCAGACGAGGCCGCATCGTGCTTCGAACAGGGTCTGCTCGGTGAGTTAGACCGAACAGGCTAGGGGGTATCCGGAGATCACCCTTAGAGACCTGGAGGTCGTCGGGCGTAGAGACTGCGCGGTGGCCGGTGCTCGGGTGCCTTGGCGATTGCGAGCTCGAGCAGGAGCCGCCTGATTTGCTTGGTAAGGATACATCCTGTTCGAGCAGCCTTGCGCGGTGTTCGGAAACTGCCGCTGGGACCCTGGGGGTTTAGTAGCTGAAGCGTGTTCGGCAGCCGGTTGGCTGGAGCCGAGGACACGTGGCACGAGGGCCATAACTGTTTTGCCTTGTTGGGCCTTGATGGGCCTATGGGCATAGAAGGCTAGAAATGGCCTCTACACTTGCCCCCCACTCTCTCAAGTATGCTCGGACGTGATCGTGAGCACTTGAGAGAGGAAACGTCTGCCTGAGTCATCGGATGAGGGACTTCGTGTCTGTGGAGGAGGAACCGTCTGATCGTGATGAGGCGATGTCCTCTGAGGAGCGCCTGTAAGTGAGGTCGGAGATCCAGAGGCCGCTTTGGCGAGCGTGGCTGCCGAACTGGTGGCAGAAGAGGTTGCGTCTTCTGCCAAGCGGACTGCATGACTCGGTGTACTCCTATAGTGCATGGAGGGGTGCTCGGACGACGATGCAGCCGATGAGGCGAGAGGAGCAGGGCCGACACTACGAGACTGAGCTTGTATTGCCTTGAAGGCCTCCGAGCTGAAGGTTGTCATAGCCGAAGCCGAGAAGAAGGCTACCGCTGTGGTGCTTCATGAGGCAGAGGCTCGGGGCATGGATTCCAGACGGATCTGGAGCTCTTTCTTAGTCGCATTCTATTCGAATCGGGATTCGTCGGTGTCTAGAGGCTCGTAGGTACCGCGCAGGTTTTGCGAGTTGAAGAGCTCGTCGACTCGGGGTTGTACCGAACACCTCTGTCTTAGGACGGGTACCGCGCTGGTCTTCTGAGCTGAAGATCTCTTTGCCAGGGGTGAAACCGTTCGTCCTTTACATATACCAATAGAATGGATAAGAGAATTTAGAGGCTCGTGGGTACCGCGCAGGTTTTGCGAGCTGAAGAGTTCGGCAACCTGGGGTTGTACCGAACACCTCTGTCTTAGGATGGGTGCCGCGCTGGTCCTTCGAGCTGAAGAGCTCTTTTCTAGGGGTGAAACCGTTCGTCCTTTACATATACCGATAGAATGGAAAAGAGAGAAGTAGGACGCCAAACAGAGAGGCTTTTATAAATAATAAGCCTTTACATGTCAGGTTCTCGGTATGGTTTTGTCGTCGATGGTAGACAGCTTGTAGAAACCTCTTTCGAGAACCCAAATGACCTTGTAAGGTCCTTCCCATTTTGGGGCGAGTTCGCCTGGTCGGCTCGGCCAGCAGCTAAGCTCTCCTCGTACGCAGTGTGGCAATGGGCCATGGAGAGGAGCTCGGCGAGGGTCGACGGTTGCTGCACCCCGAGCGTCCTTTGAAGGAAACCGTCGCGAGTGCCTCGGATGAGGGCACTGCTGGCTGAAGGGACGTCAAGGTGCGGGATGCGAAGCGCTTCTGTTCGGAACCGCTTGATGTAGTCCGAGAGTGCTTCGTCCTTCTTCTGCCGCACAGACAAAAGAGATGCCGCGGTGCACGGCTGAGACCTTCCGACCAGGAAGTGGTCCTGGAAGGACTTTTTCAACTGGTGGAAGGAAGAGATGGAGCCTGCGGGGAGGGCTTCGAACCATGCCCACGCAGCCTTTTCAATGTGGTCGGTAAAGACTGACATTGGTCGCGTCTGATGCTCTGTGGAACACCATGTGCGACTCGAACCCATGGAGGTGGTCCGCTGGATCAGTGGTGCCTTCGTAGGGCGCGATGGAAGGTAGAGGCAGTTTTGGGGAGACCCAGGCCTCCAGGATCTCCGCGGTGGACGGGGAGCAAAAGTCCAGGTTGTCATCCCCCAAGAGTCTGCCTTCTACCTTCCAAATCATCGCATCCATGCGGCGCTCGAGGTCAGCGACGCGGCGGAGGCGTCTGACCAATTCCTGGTCAAAATGCGCTGAGCCCTTGCCCATGGACACGTGGGCACTGGAATCGACGTCGGAACGCGTGGG
Source organism: Colocasia esculenta (assembly GCA_014218235.1). Lineage (NCBI taxonomy): Eukaryota > Viridiplantae > Streptophyta > Magnoliopsida > Alismatales > Araceae > Colocasia > Colocasia esculenta. The sequence goes on from CM024756.1 coordinate 29,116,424, forward strand.
GGCCGAAACTGCCGCGGCACGGCGGGGTGAGTTTGCCTGCCTCACTGGTGTTCGGCGTGCGAACGGGGGCGATTTTGCATGCTGATACTACGGCGCTGGAGGGGCACGAGATCGTCGGTGAGACGGCTCCGCCAGTGGCTCCGGTGGCAGGGGAACCATCAGGGCCGGTTGTCTGGCCAACCGGGCCTGGGGACCCTGACAGATTCCTATCAGATGTTGCATCTTTCGCCGGAGCTCTACTATCTCCAGGGCAGTCGTAGGTACCGCAGCAGCAGGATCGTCGTCGGGTGCACCGGTGGGGGTGACGACGGTGTCGACAGGGGGGACTCTGTCGCGTGAGTCCGCGCGCGACTGTCGAGACCTCGTCGCTTTGCTGCTGAAGTTCTGGTGAGAGGAACGTCTGCGAGCCATGGCTACTGTCGTTCCACAAACGACGCCAAAATTGTGGTGGCGTTTTCCTGTTGGGCCTGAGCCAAACAGGCCTCCATTGGAGAAGATGGGGAAGACGAACGCCGGTGCGGACGGAAGCCTGCAAGACCAGAACTGGATCAGGGGGGCCGGTTGAAGAACTGGGGAGAACCCTCCGATGCCTAAGTCAGTGCGAGACTTGAAAGGCTTGAAGGAAATGGGGGTTCTCGTGTGTGAGTCGCGCGAGGGCGAGTGTGTGTCTTTGAGACCACGTACCTCTGCATGGAGGTTACCTGAGCATGTTTATAGGCGAGGGTCTTGAGAGAGGGGAACGGAACGTCCCTTCATGACGCCGGAAAGGGCACACTGGTTGGCGCCCTTGGCGGGGAGTTATGCTTTGAGGCGCCCGTTAGGGGGCTCTGCAGTTATTGCTCTCTTGAATGTGGGGATCGTGCGGCGCTGCCGTAGTAACGTTGTTAGGCGGTGAAGAGCTTCTCTGCTCTCCTAGTCGGAAGGTACCGAGCAGGTAGCCTGCTCGGTACGCTAGACCTGCTGCTCGGTATCTGGTGCCCGGAGGCATAGCTTGTACAGACGAGGCCGCATCGTGCTTCGAACAGGGTTACTCGGTGAGTTAGACGAACAGGTAGGGGGTATCCGGAGATCACCCTTGGAGACCTGAGGAGTCGTCGGGCGCGGAGAGATGTGCGGTGGCCGGTGCTCGGGTGCCTTGGCGATTACGGGCCGAGCAGGCGCCGCCTGATCTGCTCGGTAAGGATACATCCTGTTCGAGTAGCCTTGCGCAGTGTTCGGAAACTGCCGCTGGGACCCTTGGGGGTTTAGTAGCTGAAGCGTGTTCGGCAGCCGGTTGGCTGGAGCCTAGGACACGTGGCACAAGGGCCATAGCTGTTTTGCCTTGCTGGGCCTTGATGGGCCTATGGGCCTAGGAGGCTAGAAATAGCCTCTACAACATCTATGCATCAATAACCCATGATATTATATTTTTAGAATCAATACATTTTTCTAGTAATTTTGATGACTTCAAATTTGACTTTATTTCGAAACCAAAATATCACTCCGTTGAAGTGCACAGGGGTTCGTTGTACCGTGATAAATTCTGTGTGCACTTAAGAGGTCTAAATGATGTCTAATTGAGATGAATTTCAAACATAAACTAATGAAGAGATGATACAAATTATAGTCATTTTAGTTTAATTTTTTAAATTAATTTTTTGTCAAGTAAAAACTGTCCCAAAAATCATTAGGTCGGCTTAATCACGACATCTATGCATCAATAACTCATGATATTATATTTTAGAATCAATACATTTTTATAATAATTATGATAACTTCAGATTTGACTTTATTTTCAAAACCAAATATCGTTCCGTTGAAGTGCACAGAGGGTTCGCTGTACCGCGAAAAATTCTATGGCACTTAAGGGGTCTAAATGATGTCTAATTGAGATAAAATTTCAAACATAAACTAATTAGAGATGATACAAATTATAGTTATTTTAGTTTAATTCTTTAAATTAATTTTGTCAACTAAAAATTGTCTTAAAAATCATTAGGTCGACTTAATATCAACATCTATGCATCAATAACTCATGATATTATATTTTTAGATTTAGTATATTTTTCTAGTAATTATGATGACTTCAAATTTAACTTTATTTTGGAACCGAATGTCGTCCTGTTGATTTTTTAGTGTCTATTAATATTTTATTATACATTTTAAGACGTTATAGTTTTGTTTCTGTTTTCGAATTCTTAGTTTTGATCTAATGAATACATTGCTCATATCATGAACAACTTTCATGAAGAGTCCAAGATTAGATCACCATCATTCAGGTTGTAGAGGGATGCACTCATTGCTAATTTTGGATCGCGATATGAGAGTACGGTCGATCCGAACGGTACGGCGAACCTTGCTCTGTACCCGTGTATAGTTTTTAGATTGAATATTTTTATATAGGGTTTTTACTTTTTAGTCCTCACAAATAAACTTATTTTCCTTTGATCTATGTTATCATATTAGTCCCTCAAATCTCTAAATATTGCATATTGGTCCTTATCTGAGGTATTTTTTTGCAAAGTTTTAGAAATTTTGAAGGACTAATATGATAATAATCAAAATTGAGAGTCTAAAAGGGAAATATGTATATTGTAGGGACCAACAATAAAAAAACCCTTTATATATTTATAAAAGTTTAATAAAGTATTTATTTTCTTAGAAATAATTAGAATAATTAAAAGAAGGTAGAGGTAGGTCTGATGAGGGGGTAGGAGAGAAAAAAGGAACTCTTCTTTGAAGTAAGGTTCGCCGTATCGTCCGGATCAGCCATGCCGCATTCTCCGTGGAAAGGTACGTACTGTACTGTACCGTACAGCTGCGGTACGATGGGAAAATGGCTTATTTGATTTTTTTTATTTTGTGATTTGGTGAATATTTAAAATGAGCAAACTTCAAAAGAAGACTCTTCATCCAAACTTAAGATAGACTCTCCATCTCTTCTCATGCATGGACTTTCTTATAACTCGAGATTGTACTCTCTCTCTCTCTCTTAAACACATCCTACGACTCTATAGGATAGGAAAAGATAACCACCACACGTGAAGAGACCCGTGGAGGCTCTGCTCACGAAGTCCTATGCCCCAAAGCCAGAGGAGAAGTCATTCTCAACGTTGCACCATTTCTCTCCTCTCCTTTCTCTCTCATATCTTCCAGAACTATCAGAAATGTCACGTCTTCTACAGTCTGAAAAATGGATGATATGCTCACGAGGTCTTCATCAAAGTTGTTCTTGTCACGCCCCAACGCGGAATATCGGAGCGCGAAGGGCAGTTGCAAGAAAGGTATAGAGCGTTATACTAGACATCAAACCATTGCACACTGAATAATACTAAAGAAAATCCTTCTCATTATTAATTTTCCAAATGTCTAGTTACAACCACTAATATCAGAGCCATTCTAAAGGGCCCAATTACATTGCAACAGAAGGAAATAACTAACTACAACTCTAAGATAACATAATGACTCAGGGTACTCCTGGCTTCACTCTTGGTCATTCCCTTCCGTGAGTGTATGTGTCATCCTCGGTCTCACCTGAGAACACAACATCAAATAACGTAGGGTGAGCGATAACGCCCAGTAGGACTTAAATCTCAGGCTCAAGCAGGCTTTAAATAATTAACGCATTTAATGGCAGAGTGTCTAAAGATAGCAGGTACAAGAGAGTCAAAATATAGCACAACAGGTAACAAGATAGCACCATAGCACGAGATCGAGTATAATTTCCAAAAATAGCACAAGTATCGAATATAGCACGAATAGCAGGATGGCCATAGCAAACTAGCACAAGTATGGTAATAGCACGACGAGTATAGCATTGTTTGTCATTCTAGACATCAAGAGAGTATAGCACGTTTTGTGTTTTTGATTGTCATATAGATAGTCGAGATAGATAACACTTGAGTGTAATGCAAACACTCTGATCATTTAACTCCCATGGGCACTAGCACTTTCGGGCGCACATCCCAGGACCAGATCGGGCCCTTTATATATTGCCAGGCATTAGTTATATTGTTTATCTTTAGACAATCAGTCAATGGCCAGTATAGAGTACCAAGAAATAGATAAGAGCACAAGATGAATAGATGAGCTAGTAGAGTGAACGTGAATAGGTGAGCGAGTAGAGTATAGATGAGAGCTAGTGGACATTGCACGTAATACGTCGAGTAATCAGGCGATAGTAACAGTTGCACAACACGCACACTTGGTGTTGGCAGTCAGGTGGAACTCACGACCCTACCGCTGGCCTTGTTATGCACAGGTCCAGAGGTCCGACGTGATTTAAGACGAGAGTGAATCTCTAATAGCCGTTTGGATCATATAGATCCCTAAAGGGTATCATAGGTATTAGGGTACAACCGGCTTGTCAATCATGTGGGAATCCATGATCAGAGGAGACTTACGGAGGCCTTGTGCAAGAGTTCACTAGTCCGGTGAAAGGAATATCCGACGGAGAGTTCCACACAAGCCAAGTAAAGTGTGTATATAAAACATGTGCTCGACGTTCTAGAGGAATTCTAGGACAGTGGAGCGTCGATATCGGTATTATAAACAATGCAAGAAACGAATACAAGTCCTTAAAATAGGGCATTAATGTACTTTATTTCAATAAATTACCAGGCACATTATGAGATATTTTCTGTAATATTTCAGCCATAAATGGATGGTTCAAGTGTGTGCAAGTGCAAGAGAAATCATAGATAGAAATAAGTCGTGAACATGTATTTTAAATCATTCAATATAGCATCCTTTTTAAGTAGGGTTTTTACTGGGGGTATAACGGTAAGAAGGCGTAAGGATTATTTAGAAAGCGACAAAAATATTTTCATGGGTTTTTCTGAAAATTCTTATGAAGGCGACATAGGGATGTAAGGATGGCGACATGGGCCAGGCAGAACGCGACAGGGTCTTGCACAGGTCGCGACAGGGCATGCAAATCAGGTACTGAGAACGCGACGGCTCACCTGTCGCCTTCTTGGTCGCGACAGGGAGGCTGTCGCAATCAGGCCCCAGAAAGCGACATGTCGAGGCGTCGCCTTCTGGTTGTCTGCGCCTGACTCTGACAGGAGTCAGACCAGACATTGGATTGCGGACCAGAGATTTCAAATTTTGATAGAGGGTTGTTCGGAAATCCATAACTAATTATATACACGATGAAAAATCATGAAATTAGTTGAAATTAAACTAGACATGTAAGGGTACTCCCAGTAAATCGGAATTAGAGAGAGAGCATGGTTTGAACATGGTTTGAGAACGAACAAGGACGAATAACATAGAACATGACATAGAGAGCAAGACTGATTTAATTCGAGCAACATGCTCAATGAAATTTAGGCTTTTTAGGGGCAAATAATCCCTAACAACATGAAGTATCTACAGTAAAACTTTCGTAGCATGGGATCAAGTATACATAGAGATTTGAATTAAACATGACACCTCGGGGTTATCATGTTTGCAGTTCTTCAAAAATTAAGAACAAAAGATAGGATGGATGGAAAAATATGAAACTTGGGCGTTTCGTTCAAGAGGGTAGGAAGAACCTACAGAAAAAGTTTCATGGTTTATGCTTATGAGAATGCCTACCTTTGGATTTATTTGTCTTCTAGGGTTTGAAACTCCCAAAATGAGGAAGAAGCTTCAAGAACACCTTCTTCCCACGAGATCCTCTCCTCTTTGACGTCTTCCCCACGTCCAGAAACCTTTGGCAACGAGCTAGGGTCGGCCAAGAGGGTTTATGAGGTGTATTTATGCATGCATGAATTCCTATTCCTATTTCTACTCTAATTCCTCTAAATTCTGAGATTTCCTAACTCCAACCTTCCTTCCTTGCTTTCCAATCCTATTTAGACTTGGATGAGATTTAAATTCGTGCTAAACCATATAGGGTAGGTTTAGGAATCCTATTATGACTCAAACTAGCTATTTAATGTATTAAATAACTATTTTCTATTTAAGTAATATTCTAGTTACGAATTTAGGGTATTTTCCTATATTCCCCTTTTATAATTTCTTATTTTGACCCACAAATTTCTAATGGGTCCATTTAATAAAGCCCATTACTTGTTTCATTTAATGGGTTTCGTTTAATTCCTTTTTGTGGGAATCTTCCATTATTTAATTTCTTTTATTGATTTTTTCAAATAATTTGATTTTTAATTATTATAAAAATCCAGGTTGCTACAGTTCTACTCTTCTTCAGCTTCGTCCTCGAAGTGGAATCACCTCAATTTGTGGTCTGTGCCTAAAGTTATAGCAGATTATTCTTCACATTCTCTCTCATATCATGATCTATATATACAAGATTATCATGCCTACACATCTCAAACGAGGGCATATCTCTTCAAATCTTCTTCATAAAAGTTGTTCCCTATGAGTTCCAACTATAATCATATCAAATGAAGGTATGTGGTTAAAGATACAATGAATTATTCTTGACATTCTCTCTCATATTGCGATCCAAACTAGCAATGAGTGCGACCTCTCTATAGCTTGAACGAGGGTGATCCAGTCTTTGGGCTCTTCATGAAAGTTGTTCATATATGACCAATGTATCCATTAGACCAACAACAATAATCCAAAAACAGAAACAAAACTGTAACGTCTTAAAATTTATAATAAAATATTATATGACACTAAGAAATTAAAAGAGACAGTAAATTATACATAAGACATGATCACTTATATAAAATATAATTATCTTTAATTTTAGAATATTTATATATTATAATATAATTCTAGTACTATATTTGATTGTGTGTAATTCAACTAGACGACATTCGGTTCCAAAAATAAAGTCAATTTTGAAGTCATCATAATTACTAGAAAAATATATTGATTTTAAAAATATAAAATATCAGAAATTATTGATGCATAAATGTTGAGATTAAGTCGACCTAATGATTTTTGGGACAATTTTTACTTGACAAAAAATTAATTTAAAAAATTTAAATATAATTACTATAATTTGTATCGTCTCTTAATTAGTTTATATGTGAAATTTCATATCAATTAGACATCATTTAGACCTCAAGTGCATACAGAGTTTGTCGTGGTACGTGATAATATCACATTTATCATAAATAAATCATGCCATTTTAGTGATTGATATGTGATTAATTCATAAGATTTCTATTGTCACGGACGATAATTGATTAAATTCAATTACATGTTATATTTGCAGGTTAATGGGCCATTGAATGAAGTTCGTATTGGGCCAATAGACCAAGCAGTCCAACAGGGGCAAATCTGACATTTTTATATTGTTGCAAAAACCCTAGCCGCCTGCTTTTTCTTTCTCTCTCTTCCTTCCATTTTCCTCAAGATTCTCTCCCTATTTTAAAATCTCTCTCCTCTCATCTATTAAACCCCCCCTCTCATTCTCACACAACCTTCTCTCTCTTCCTCTTTCCCTCACACAATTCTCTTTCTCACTTTCTCTCTCTCCCTCTTTCCTCCGATCTCTCTCCTTCCTCTTCTTCTCTCTTCCCTTCTTTCCTCTCCTCTTCTTCGTCTCTTCCTGTCTCTCTCTCTCTTTCTCGGTCTCACACAGAGCAAGAGGCAGCAGCACCCCTGCGCGGCCCGCCCGGCCGCCCGCCTGGCCCGCGCGCGCGCCCCTGCTGCGCCCGCCCGGCCGCGCGACCGCGCCTCGCCCAGCGCCCCGCCCGCCTGCCGCCAGCGCCGCCCGCCACGCGCCCCCGCCCCAGCGCCCCAGCCCGCGCGCGCCACTGCCTGCCGCCCGCCTCTCTTCCTCTCTACGTGCATGCATGCACGTAGAGAGGCACGCTGCCCTCTCTCTCTTCTCTCTCCTCTATCACCGTCTCTCTCTCTCCTCTCTCCTCTCTCTCTCTCTCTCTCTCTCCTCTATCGCTCTCTCTCTTCTCGCCTCTCTCTTCTCTCTTCTCTCTCTTTCTCTTCTCTCTCACGCGCTCTCTCTCCTCTCTCTCTTCTCTCTCCTCTCTCCTCTCTCTCGCCTCTCTCCTCTCTCTTCTCTCTCTCTCTCCTCTCGTCTCTCTTATTCTCTTTATTTCAATGTATTTCTTAATGGCTTTGGATTAGAATACACTCTTTGTGTTAATCATTTTGTTATTGTTTAATAGATATAGTTTTAAGTTGTATCTTGTGTTCTCTCCTTCCCTCTCTATCTCTCTCTTTATTTTTTACTTAGCTTAGATTTATTTAACGCAACTTAGTTTTAATATCACCATGCTATTTTCTTAACTAAAAACCCAACGTTTTCAACTCTAAAATCTAGTTCTCCGTGGATTCGACTCGGCTCTCACCACTTAACTATTGTCAAAATAATTAGTGTAGGCCGATAATTTTGAGATTGTTAGTCACGTTTGTAACGACGCATTCGTGGGCTATCAATTTTTAGCGCCGTTGCCGGGAATTAGATTTTTAGTTTTGATAATTTTGGTGTTTTTTTTTGTATATATTCAGGCTAACATTTTCTTTCTTTTGTAGGTATCAAATAACAAGTGAAAAATCCTGAAAATTGCAAAATTGAAGAATCTGTCACTAAAAGGGAGATCTGTAAGTAAAAAGGGCTGTTTTGGAAAACAATCCGAAAATTGCACACAAAAAATAAGAAAAAATGGTAAGTGAGGTGAGTTCCCTTCTCTTTCCCACTCTTTCCATTTGTTTTCATTTCCAAAAGAACGAGAGATTGCGTTGGAGGTAAGTACCATTAAAACCCTCTTGATTTAGTTTCATTTCCTTAATTAGTTACCATGTTTAGATAATCAAAAAAAAAATTAAAAAAAAATCAATCACTTGAATCTAATAAAAGATGTCATGTCAAGATTAGAAACCTTCCATCTTTAGGACATGCATCATTTAGATTTCCATCTTTAGGTAATTTCTCTTTTTTGAAAAGTTTCCTTTCTTGTCGAAGATTGCGGGAGGCAAGGTGAGAATCTGAATTTTTTTTTTTATAGAAAGCATGATCATGCATTGCCATGCTTGCATAGAACCCCTTGCTTGATTTTGTGGTGTGCACATCATTTCTAAAATATTTTAAGGGCAGTTTTCTTAACAAGATAAGGTGGGGATTTGATCACCCTTCCTTAGCCCACAAACCACACCTTCCTGCATCTTTTTGCATTCCCAGCTCTTAATAAAAGGCAGTAGATATTGAACCTAGGGTTCACACTGAGATTTTGGTCCACCTAGGCCCACTATCAAGTTTTGGAAACTGGTGTCTAAGGCTAGAGGTTAAGTGGCAAATGCCTAAGCGGGAAAGTGGTTCTCTAATTAGGTCCCTACGAAAGTAGGGGGAGCCTCCCACTATCCCACCTCTTACCTGGCCAGTGGACATACATGGTAGTGGACTTAGGTTGGGTTTAAGTCACTTTGTGAGAAAGCTTACATTTAGATCCCAGATCCCTAGGTCATTTAGGTTAATTGTTTGCAACTTATTTGTCTCTGCCTAAAAAAAAAAATCAAAAATCAAAAAAATATTTTAAAAAAAAAGTCTCATCTTTCTCATTCACAATCATATGTGGGCCAACCCAGCACATTATATAGGCCATGGCCCAAACCAATTTTCATCTCTCATTCAACGTGGCCCAGCCTACTTTGAAAATACACATTTCTTGTCAGCCCACTATGAAAGTACATCCCCTGGGGTGGCCCAACTCTCATATTTTACCCAAGACCAGGCCACCATACTAATTTGTTCCATAATGGGCCATCTTTCACCCAAGGAGAAACACAATATTTTCAATGGCCCTCCACCTCCACTTCTTACTCAAAAGATGAACAATATGTCCCTCCTACAGAATTGAGTTTGCTTTACCAAGATCCACAAGGGAAAATTCAAGGACCATTTCTTGGTGCCGAAATCATATCATGGTTCGATAAAAAAATTTTTTGGCATTGATCTGCCGGTGTGCTTAACAAATGCTCCTGAAGGCACACCCTTCCAACCACTTGGAGAATTAATGCCACATTTAACACTTAGAGATCAACCTATTCTGGCCCAAGCCCAAAGTCCACCTATCCACAACTTTCAACATTGGGCCCAATGCCAAATTGATATTCATGACAAAAGTCATCATGAGGGACATGCAGATCCACATTCCACTCACACATCTCCCTCGCAATTAGGGCTCTTTGATGATCAATTTGGGCAATTTATGCAAAAATTCCTTGATAACCAACAAATCTTTGAGCAAACATTCACCCAACAACAGCAAGAATTAGAGCAATCATTTGTCAAAACTGACATCTTGATTACTCAACTGATGGAAATCAGAAGGAGGCAAGATAGTCAGTCATCATGCCAACCCATTGACGAATATGAAATCATTATCTTGATTGTGACCAACAATTTGACTCTCAAATTCCACTTGAAACTTCACAGCCTAATGTGATTATGGACATGTCCACTTGGCAAACTGAGTGTAATTTTAATAAGTCAGATCAAGAGGAGATGGGTAGTACTACAAATCAATCCATGATTTTTACCCAACATGAATTTGACTGCCAAGAAGAGCCCAGCCATGATGTCACTTGTGAAGAATACTCTAGGGAGTTAGTTGAACTCAAGTTGGAGGGAGAACAAGAGGAAGTGGACAAGTTAGATGATGATAAAACTTTATTTCTTGCCCTTCCTAGGTCTGATGTGACCTTAACCCAAGGAGGGGAGGAAGAAAAGATGAGTTTGGAGATGGAATGGAGTCAAGTCATAAATCATTCTACTTGGATAGGGGAAGAGTTGAAAATTTTGTCTGGCAGTAACTCTAATGGGGACTTTCATGATTTAGGGGATGATGTGGGTCTAACACCCATCTTTGACATTGGCAAAGCTAAAGTCAATTTGAACATTATGCAAATAGCCAACTTGTCAAATCCACGTGGAATTCATGAAAATCTTTGTGTTAAAGAGCCTCCACATCCAATTCCCAACAATTATGGTCTCCTTGACACTAGGCATATGGTGGAATCTCCAAGGATCCATGATACCCAAACCCTTTCTCACCTCAACAATATGAATATGAATCCTAAAATCGAGGTTGAAGAAAAGAATTTGGAAAAAATTAAGGTCTGAATTGAAGTGTTCAATACATTTGAAGACCTTAAGTGTGTAGAGGAATATTTTATCATTGAAGACATGATTCTTCCTCTATCATTTTATGACTCTCTTTGGCAACAGGTTGGCTCACGTATGTATAGATACAGTCTTTTCCTCCAATGGTACAAGAGCTGGCACTTAAAGGAGGATAAGATCACATGGTGGCTCATTCTTAATGCAACTCGTTGGTTATGGAGCTTTATGGTGTCTGGCTGAAGACATTAAACTTAGCGCTTATTGGGAGGCAACCCAATATTTTAGGACATTTAACTTATTATTATTATTATTTTTTGTCTTCTAGGTTTTTGGAAGGCTAGTGAGCAACCTATTACCTTTGCTGAAGCCAGTGTGCCACCACCCTCATGTGATCATCAGGTTGCATCTCTCCTTTCTTAAATTACATTGGCTTTATTCTATGTTCTTTACTTTTATGCCATTGAGGACAATGTCATTCAAGTTGGGGGAGGGCAAGTCTTTCAAATCTTTAAATCCTGCTAAACATCCCAGGTATTATTCTATGCTCATTAACCTCATGTATCATTTCTCATGGAAAGAATACCTGATTCTAGAATGATTTTACTCTAAGTATATACTTGTGCTAGTGGCACGCTAAAGGATGAATTTTGTGGTTATATTCTTAGCATTTTCCTCAAACTACATTTGAAATTTTATTGAACGTTCACACATGTATTAGATGATGAATAAGTGTCATTCATGAGGGTGATGAGGTTTTACCTAATACTCATGATGATGATTGACATTTTACACTCTTATTGAGAACTAATCATGGGGAAAAAGCTACCTGCCTGCAAGTTATGAAAAAAATGATGATGATGAAATGACAAAATGAAGAAGGAAATCCCTAGCTTAGTAACCGGGCTTTAGCACCTCATGAAGTGTTGAAGTTCGCGTCAAACAGTGAAAGGATATTTTAAGAAAGAAAAAATGATGATGATGGATGAAAATAAAAAGGCAGAGTGAAAGCTACCTGTAATTCGAGGATTGGATTTTAGGAGTGTAGAGTTGATATCATCTCTAAAGTAATGGGTCAAAAGCTCATGCACTATCTTAGTAATACTTATTGATCATAAGTACATTCATGAAGGAAATGATAATTTCAACTGTATCTTGAGGAACTGTCTAATAACATGAACTGCATGATTATCTTTGACACATGCTACTAGAACTGGAAATACTTATTGTTGATCAGTCTTATCTCTGCTTTCTTGACATGAAAAATGATGTTTGAAGTTCCTGTTAGTCCCAATTATTCACTTGTGTGCATTGCTAAGGGACTAGCAATAAGTAAGTTGGGGGATGTGATAATATCACATTTATCATAAATAAATCATGCCATTTTAGTGATTGATATGTGATTAATTCATAAGATTTCTATTGTCACGGACGATAATTGATTAAATTCAATTACATGTTGTATTTGCAGGTTAATGGGCCATTGAATGAAGTTCGTATTGGGCCAATAGACCAAGCAGTCCAACAGGGGCAAATCTGGCATTTTTATATTGTTGCAAAAACCCTAGCCGCCTACTTTTTCTTTCTCTCTCTTCCTTCCATTTTCCTCAAGATTCTCTCCCTATTTTAAAATCTCTCTCCTCTCATCTATTTAAAACCCCCCCTCTCATTCTCACACAACCTTCTCTCTCTCCTCTTTCCCGCACACAATTCTCTTTCTCACTTTCTCTCTCTCCCTCTTTCCTCCGATCTCTCTCCTCCTCTTCTTCTCTCTTTCCCTTCTTCTTCCTCTCTCTTCTTCGTCTCTTCCTGTCTCTCTCTCTCTTTCTCGGTCTCACACAGAGCAAGCGGCAGCAGTACCCCTGCGCGGCCCGCCCGGCCGCCCGCCTGGCCCGCGTGCGCCCCGCGCGCGCCCCTGCCGCGCCCGCCCGGCCGCTCGCCCCGTGCGCCCGCACCTCGCCCAGCGCCCCGCCCGCCTGCCGCCAGCGCCGCCCGCCACGCGCCCGCGCCCCAGCTCGCGCGCGCCACTGCCTGCCGCCCGCCTCTCTTCCTCTCTACGTGCATGCATGCACGTAGAGAGGCGCGCTGCCCTCTCTCTCTTCTCTCTCCTCTATCGCCGTCTCTCTCTCTCTCTCTCTCTCTCTCTCTCTCTTCCTCTATCGCTCTCTCTCTTCTCGCCTCTCTCTTCTCTCTTCTCTCTCTTCTCTTCTCTCTCACGCGCTCTCTCTCCTCTCTCTCTTCTCTCTCTCTCCTCTCGTCTCTCTATTCTCTCTCTTATTCTCTTTATTTCAATGTATTCTTAATGGCTTTGGATTAGAATACACTCTTTGTGTTAATCATTTGTTATTGTTTAATAGATTATAGTTTTAAGTTGTATCTTGTGTTCTCTCCTTCCCTCTCTATCTCTCTCTTTATTTATTTACTTAGCTTAGATTTATTTAACGCAACTTAGTTTTAATATCACCATGCTATTTTCTTAACTAAAAACCCAACGTTTTCAACTCTAAAATCTAGTTCTCCGTGGATTCGACTCGGCTCTCACCACTTAACTATTGTCAAAATAATTAGTGTAGGCCGATAATTTTGAGATTGTTAGTCACGTTTGTAACGACGCATTCGTGGGCTATCAGTACGACGAGTCGGCGAACCCTCTGTGCACTTTAACGGGACGACATTTGGTTCTAAAAATGAAGTCAAATTTGAAGTCATCATAATTACTAGAAAAATGTACTGATTTTAAAAATATAAATTTTAGGAGTTATTGATGCATAGATGTTGAGATTAAGTCGACCTAATGATTTTTGGGACAATTTTACTTGAAAAAAAATAATTTAAAAAAATTAAACAATAATTACTATAATTTGTATCATCTCTTAATTAGTTTATATTTGAAATTTTATCTCAATTAGATATCATTTAGACCTCTTAAGTTTACACAGAGTTTGTCGCGGTACGACGAATCTTCTGTGCACTTCAACGGGACGCCATTTGGTTATGAAAATAAAGTCAAATCTGGAGTCATCATAATTACTAGAAAATATATATATACTGATTCTAAAAATATAAATATCAAGAGTCACTGATGCATAGATGTTGAGATTAACTCGACCTAATGATTTTTGGGACAATTTTTACTTGACGAAAAAAATAATTTAAAAAATTAAAATAAAATTGCTATAATTTGTATCATCTCTTAATTAATTTATGTTTAAAATTTCATCTCAATTAGACATCATTTAGATCACTTAAATGCACCAAATATGAAAATAGTATGAAAAAAAACAAAACAAAGTTACCGGACCGGACCGTACCGGTCCGCTGTGTGCCGCGGCGTGCCACCGCGGCACACCCGAGTCACCCCTTGGGGGTGACCCGACCGTGCCTGGGGCTCGCCCGCGCCCAGGCACGGGACGGGTCGACCGTGCCGCCGCGGTTCGCGGCGGCACGACAAACCTGCTTTGGAGGAAGATGCATATACGCCCCTTGTCTCACTTTGCCACTAATTTTTAAGAAAATTTTGAGTGATTTTGTTATGTATAAAAAGGTTTGTTTTTTAAAAAGGAAAGAATTGGATGCATAGCTTTTGTGATTCTAGAGTTTTTTTTGTGAGAAAAAAAATCCTAATATTATCACATAGCAGCGCTGAAGTGTGTTTTATTAGTATAGTATAGATTTGCAAGGTGGGTTTAAGATTTAACTCATCTATATTTAGATATCCTTCTGAGGAGAAAAAAAAAATCTAAAATGCCCTCCCCTTTCATGATGCTCTCCCCCAGCCCCTCTCTCAAACTCTTCAGTGAAATAAAGAGAGGGAGTGAAAAGGAAAAAGATTTGCCATTTATTTGGATGCAACTTCTAAAAAATATTAATAGGTTTATCAGAAAATATGGTTATGAAAAAAGTCAGGTTATATTTTATATTAATTTATGTTTGGATTTTTTTATAACTTTAAGTGAATTTATGAGAAACTCTATTTATCAAAATGTCTTCACCATAAACCAATTCATAATAAGTTTATGGGAAAACGTGTTTACAAGCAAGGTTGGTCATGCCGCGTGTATCGACTGTGCCACATTCTCTATGTCAGGGTACGGTACGATCTGTATCATATCAATTGGTCGATCGAAAATCTCAAATCGGTTAATCGATTTTCACTTTTCTTTGAAGACGAAATATATCATGGGATCTGGACGTCACCCTGACAGAAATTGATTGATCAATATAAAAAATTGATCGATCGATTTTGGATTTTGACCTGTTGGGCGTTTGAGAGTGCTCACTAGAAGAATCAGTCAACTAATAAGAAGAAATCGATCGACCGATTTTATTGGATCGTACTAATCGTAACGGGACTCGCGAACTCTTTAGCACAGTACGCCACGACGATACGCAACAGCACGACAAACCTTGTTACAAAGATTTTGACTTTATGATAAACTAAAGTGTATTTATACTTTCTATCCAATTAAATCACCCCATTTCTCAACATCTCAATTTAACACGCTATTATAAAAATGTAGTATATTATGTTCATGGTGCAAATCAAATGCCTGTCACCGATAGAACATTCATCAAAATTCCTTCTTCCTTTAGGTTTCTAATTCCACCATGCATTGTCTCTCTGTCACGTCCCGAGAATTACGCAGCGGATATTAATAATAATTTGGAAATAATTCGAGCCGATAACCCGAGACGTGAACAGTCAGCAAATAAGCCTCTAGCTAGCACGCACTAAATGTGTATCAACACAACATCATAATAGGGTCCAAATGTTGAACTCAATATAAATTGTATTCAAATCTCAACTTATTGTATGGAAACTATTACAGGACTAAGACTCAAATAAAGGGAAATTACACTTTTATTCCTCACTTCTTACTACATGAAGCTAACACTCAAGCAGACTACTATTACTTGACTCATAGTTGGAATGCTCATCACTCGGACGCATTCCCATCCTCGACTTGATCTTCCTCTTGAACTTCATAGTCACCTAGATTGGGTAAAAGTAGGGGATGAGCAAATTAGCCCAGTAGGATTTATATCTCAATGTGCGGGCAATGATATAATGATTAGCAATTTAGAACTAGGTAAGCACAAAGAATGTCATGATATGCATGTACGAAGAAACTCGTTAAAACATGATACATGAAACAAGCTAGATAGAGTGATCATGATAGAATAAGATTTTAGAACAAGATGACAAGATAGAACTAGCAACAGATCACTTTGTAGAAGCACGCAAGATTTCACTTGATGTCAAGAACGCAAGATATCACTATTTGCAATAAATGCAGGATAGCCATATCACGCAAGCAAGCAAGAACGCACGAGCACAATCATGTAACACTAATCAGGCACGTAGACACTGATGTAGACCAAGAAAAGATCCATCAAGAATGTACACTAGGAGACATGTATGTGGTTATTATATCTATCATTCAACAAGCAAGCAAGACTCCCAGCGTAGATGCAACGCCAATAATCATTATACCCCATGGTTAACAGTATATTTATGACTCTCCGTCGTTGGGGCTAGACTGGAGCCCTTGGACACTCGCCGTGCCCGGTCAGCATCTCATGTAAAATTTTAAATGTAGATACCCACAGTCATTAATAATGGCCAATGAGAGTTTCAATAAGTAAGCATGTGTAATGTCATGTTCATGATGATGATGGGAACAAGTAATAAGTAATTGAACATGATTCCATGATAACAATGGTCAAGAGATAAATTTGGCAGCATAACAGCACGATTTATACTTCAGTTCAATCTTTACATTAATGGCTTTAGTCTAGATTGTAAATCACACTCACGAGAACAAGAAGAGAAAGGAAGTGCACGCTATCTCCAGGGAACTTCAATGGTACAACCAACTCGTCGACTATGTGGGAATCCATGGTCAGAGGAGATTTATGGATGCCTTGGAGAAAAGGTCGCTAGTCTACCGATTCGGAATGACCGGTAGAGAGTTTCCAATTTCCCAAGAAAGGGCTGCCTAGATGTGCAAGTGTATAGTGATGTACGCGTCTCAATTCACAGTCTCAAACTTGTGGAAAACACTTAACATGATGGCATGCAATGGACAATGCATTTAACTACACATGGGTTTACAAGATTTAAGATAATAATTATCATTTAAATCAAGCTAGAACTGTAACAAGAGTAAATCACAAGTTTCATGAATGATCATATCATTAAGAAAGCAATTAGAATAATATTTATGTAATTAAGACTTTTTAAATGGGTTAATCACTTTTAGGCCATTAAATAAACCATCATGCAATGATCAGACCTAAGACATGTGAATTACACGCTAAATATCATATTTAAACAGACCCCAGGTATAGCAGTAAGTTTTGTAAAAGAAATAGGTGGGGTTTCATGAAAAATCCTGAGGTCGCGACGGACCTTGTAAGGATCGCGACAGGGTCAGATCAGAACGCGACAGTGCTTTGTAAGGATCACGACAGGCTTGTCTGATCAGGCAGGCAGTTCGCGACGGGTTCATATGAAGAAGGCGACAAGGGTATGTGCAGAACGCGACAAGGGGGTCAGAACAGGCAGAGAGATAGCGACGGGGAGCTCGTCACATTCATAACGCGACGGGTTTGCTATCACGACAAGACTTCAGAACGCGGGCTATCGGGCCGTCGCGTTCACAGGGTCTGCGCCTGAATCCGACAGGGAAAGGACATGTTCTTGGATTGCGGTCCAGAACTGCCTTATATTGACACAGGGTGCTTCAGAAATAGAGAACAAATTGTACAGTGAATGAAAAATAACGAAACTAGTTTTAAACCAACCTAGACATGCAAAGGTGCTTCCAGTAAATCGGAATTAGAAAACAATGATGGTTTCGATAGGCTTTAATCAAGTCAAACACAAATGTAAAAGCCAAGTGCAACCTGAAAATGTAGTTTCATGCAGTGACTCTCTTACCACGCTTATAACTCTCTAACTACTAACATTTACACAAAATGTTCAACACACGACATGACAAGGACAACTAGTAGAAAAACTTTCATGTTGTGGATTTGCTCTAATTTGGTCCTGAATCACGTGCAACATATAAAGAACGAGAAAAGCCCTAATAGTGCGCAACTTTGGCAAAACGCTTATAATTCAAAATCTACTTGTTGAAATTTGATGAAACTAGTGGGAAACAAAGTTAACTTGATGCTCTACACATTTGTATAGGATATGTTAAGGTTTGGCCCAAGAAAACCTACCTTCAGGGTTGAAGAAGTCCCATTTTTCCAGAAAACCTATGTTCAGACCACTTGGAGGAAAACGCTTAATACTCCATGTATACTGCATGGAATTTGGGCATTCCACTTGGGTTAGAACGTAGACTTGACCCTATTTCTAGGGGTATAGGCCTTGCAAGGATTGGTTATGGTTTTACTCACCTTTGGTCGACTTCAAGTGGACGGTTTGTGCAGGTCGCAGCAGACGAGAAGGGGAAGAAGAACAGCTTGTTGTGGACGATCTCCTGCTCCCCAGCCGCCAAGAACTCCCCCATACAACCCCAACAAGATGTAAACTCATTCCCAAGGGTTTGGTGAAGAGTATTTAAGCATCCATGGTGTTTAGGAGTCCTATTGTAACTAGGAAAGAAGAGTTGCGGTTTTGACATATTAGTTTCCTAATTTGAGGATCTCTTCCTCCATTAGAGTGTATGAGGCTTTAGGAAACCTCCCCTCATAGTTAAGCACGAATTTGGGTTGCCAAGAATGCATGTTCTCATCCCAATTCAACTCTAATTGCCTCTTTCTAACTTCAGCTTATTTAAGCTACGAATTTCCATGTATTTTCTTGCTTTATTTGATTTTTGGGTCATATGTGGTCCATTGGCCCAATTAAGATATTGGGTCATTAATATATAATGTTGGAAGTCTTTCCAACACTTTTATTTAATTTTGGTTGCGTCGTGTTTCCGTGTTAATAGTTTTCCGACTTGTTTCCTAATTTGGATAATCGGTCACAATAACTCTTAAAGCTAGCCCAAATGATTTTTATTGAACCAAATTTCTTGATGGGTCATTAGAGAATATTATTTGAAGTCCATATATGATTTTTATTTAATTTTCTGACTCATCCAAGTACGTGTGATAATGATTTTTTGACTTATTCATGAATTACGATAATAAGTCGTGAAACACTTTAAACTTGACTAATCCGATTTTTCTTGACACAATTTTCTTTGTGAAACTTTTAGTAAAAATGTTTGAGGTTGATTTATAATTTTTACGAATTTTTCCAATGTGTTTTAGCACCTACGATAGAGGTACGTATATTTTAAATAATCTGATATTATGAAAATTATTTATTTCCATTTATTCAGATTTTACTTATTAAATTTTCCGAGGTGCTACACTCTCTATCATTTCTCCTCCTCTTCCTTGCAATATTCTTCACAAGTTGTGGGTGGAGGTAGATGCCAACATCCCATAGTTCTCTCTCTTTTTTCCCTCTCTACTACTTCGTCCATATTGCAACTCTTAAGAGCCATTTTGGTAGGGATGATAAGGGGGGATAAAAGAGAATAAATACATGGTTAAAAGTTGTTTTACTTTGAGTAGATTATATACATTAATTAGATATAACTAAAGTTATCTATGGATAAAAGGTGATAACTCTATTAAAGGTTATCTCTATGTAAGCTAACCATGAATTTAAGCTTCCACTTTGGCATCTTTTTATTTATCCCCTCTATCTAAAGTTATCTAATTATCTTTCATTTATGGGTGGGATAGAGGTATCACCTTTCATCTTTAGATATAATTTTAGTTATCTAGAGATAGCATATACAATCTACTGAAAGCCAAAAACTTTTAACTGTGAATTTATCCTCTCTTATCTCCCTTCTCACCCTTGCCAAAATGGTGGACCTTTTTGTTTTTCGAATAGTTTATATAAGGATAGTCTATCTCTCCTTTTTTGTTTTTCGATCATTTTATACAAGAATAAGCTATCCATATATTGCTTATGCAAGAATTTATAAAATCTAACTTTGGCACTTCATTTGGGGCTCTAAGTTATCTCCAGTCAAATCCAAGTTTATCTAGGTGTTATCTCTAGTTTGACATACTTTTATCCCCCCTACAAGTCCAGATATACATGGATAATAAGTTTTAATTATCCATGTATAACTTTTTATCCTCTGTTGAGCCCTGATAGGTGTATCCTGTTGAACCACTCCTATATTTTACCCTTATATTTTGGTGATAACAAAACTTATAATTAATTAAATATTATTAAAAATATTTAATATTATATTTTCCTAATAAATATAAATTTATGGCACTATCACTGTGTGATTTGCACTGAAAAGCAAAATCGATGTCTATTCAATATACATTGATTTCAGTTCACAAAGTGCCACATCGATTTCATTTAAACATGGATTCGGTTCAAACATAGATTTCACTTAAACATCAACTCTGTTGAAACATGGATTTCATTAGAACATGGATTCTGTTCAAACATAGATTTCAACTTAAATATCGATTTCCTTTATATTTCAAAATATTTTTGGCATCTAGTGTAAAGTCAAATATATTTCATTTGCGTAATCTTCTATCTCTCTGACAGAAGATCTTTTCTATCTCTCTAGATATCTTCTCTCTTGTCACACAAAAAGGGCTTACCTACCACTTCTGGGTGACAATAGAAAACACAGAAGTGTGAGCTTTTTTGACAGAAACACTCTTTGATCTAAACACATTCTTCTATGCTTGCACACCTTGAAGACCACCAAGTGGCTGACAGTTAGAAGAAGAAGAAGAAGAATAGAAAAATCAGCAACGACTAGAAGAGTTTCAACGGATCTCTTCAACGGATCTATTCAAAGCTACTCATATAAAAGATGAAGCAAGGCTGAAGAACAAGCAGAGAGTTTTCCTGAAGATCTTTAAAGGAGTGTACATCATGTGAGGAACCTCAACTCTACATACATTCAAAGAAAGAGAGAAGAGCTCAAGCATAATCAAGAGAAGCTTTTCATAGTAGAAGTTTTCAAAGCTTTCAAGCCTTCCTCTCTCCACTCTCTCTCTCTGTGGTCATTGTAATTCTTGGGGAGAGTCTTTTGCTGATAGTTTCTAGGTTAAAGTCTATTCTTGTAAAACTCTCAGCTTTGTTCTTTCTTTTCTAAGAAAGATTTATGTCCAGCTGAGGGACTGTACTCAGTGTAGAAGCTAGCTGGGGGTTTAAGTCTAGCGGAACTGCACTGGGGTTTGTTCTAGGAGGTTGGCTTCTTGACCTGTAAGAGAAGTGGGCTGCCTTCTTGCCCGGGAAAGAGAAGAAGACTAGCTGGGGTGCTGGGTGTTGTATTGTCCTTGAGGGGGACTGTACCCTTGGTTAGTAAAATCCTAAGAGATTGCTTGGGGACTGGACGTAGGACTTCCATGTGGGAAGGGCCGAACCAGGATAAAGTCCTTGTGTTCTTTGTGTGATTGTTCATTTGCTTCCGCACTGCTACTCTCTATCACACTCAACTAACCAAACTTTCAAGTGATAATTTTCTGTGGTTAAGTTTCTGTTTCAGATTTCAGAAAACCTATTCACCCTCCCTCTAGGTTAGCTTGCTGCCATACCAAAAGGGCCAACATGTGGTATCAGAGCAAGGTTCTTTGATCAATCAAGAAGATCCAACGATCTTAGAGAAGATCCATGGTAGCTTAAGGATTTGCTGAAGGTCAATCAGTCATCAGACCTCCATTCTTCGATGGAGAGGATTACCAATACTGGAAAATGAGAATGGAATGCTTCATTCGAGGCACAGACTTTGATCTGTAGCAGGTAATAGAGGTAGGTGATTTTGTTATTGTACCTGCTGAAGATACTACTGCCATTACAGCAGTTGATAAGAGTAAACTATATCTAAACTTTAAAGCAAAGAACTATTTATGTTGTGCTTTATCTAAAAGAGAATTTAGTAGAGTACCTGCATGTAAATCTGCAAAAGAAATGTGGGATAAACTGCAGGTAACTTATGAGGGAACAAATAAAGTAAAACAAACTAGGATAGATATTCTTGTCTCACAATATGAGCAATTAAAATGCTTCCAAATGAAAATATTACTTAGATGTATAATAGATTTTCAAACATAGTAGTTGGTCTAAGTTTCTTGGTAAAAATCTTTCTAATGAGAACTGTTAGAAAGATACTTAGGTATTTAACTATTTCATGAACCCCTAAGGTCACAACTATTGAAGAAGCCCATGATCTAACAAAGTTTTCCATTGATAAATTAATTGGCTCTCTCATGACACATGAAATCAATATGGAGCGACTATCTGAAAGCTCTTCCAAGAAAAAAACTCACTAACGCTCTTAAAGTTGCAACTGCTCCTTCCACCTCTTCTTCTTCTTCTAGTTCCAAACTTCAGAAAATTCTCAGGAAGAAGAAAAATGGATCAAGAAGGATTCAAAATAAAGAGAGAAAGGAAAAAGAACTAGTCTACTATGAATGCAGAAAATCAGACATCTAAGACCAGATTGTCCAAGACTCAAGAAGACTGGTCAGCCAGAAAAATCCAAGAAACAGCACAAGAAATTTAAAAGAAAAGCCATGGCTGCTGCTTGGGACAATGATGAAGCCAAAACTTCAGAATCATCAAGCTCAGATCCCGAAAAAAGAGCAGAAAAGTCTAGCCCTCATGGTAGAACTAGATGAGGTACATTCTGACCCATTTTTGATTCATGCACTGATTCAAGGTCAGAGTCTAAAAACTTAGAAGAAGTCTTTAATGAACTTTATGAAAAACATAAAGGTGTTGTAAAAGAATTAAAAATTCTAAAAAATAACACTACTTGCTTAGAAAACACCAATTCAGATCTTAAATCCGAAATGGAAGAATTAGAAAATTAATTAAAAGAAAATAAAGATAATAATTATCTTTTAAATGAAGATTTGAAAAGCAAGAACAATGAAAAGTTAGAGTTAGAAGAAAAACTAAAAACTCTAACTGAAGAAAATCTTTATTTAAAAGAATATGTTAGAAAATTAACCAAAGGGAAAACATCTCTAACTCTATGCTTAAAAGGATAAAAAACTGTCAATAATAAACAAGGCTTTGGATACAAACCTCCTGAAAAAGGAAAGCAAGTCATAATTCTTGAAAAATATCCATTACCAAAATTTGTAAAGGAAACCAAGATGCCTCAGAAAAGGCCCCTGTAATGAACAAGCTCTATCAAAAGGAAAAGGTTTCTAAAAATTGTGTTCTAAACAGACATTACAAAGATAATAGGAACTGCAAAACAAATTATATTCATTGTTGTTCTCATTGCAATAAATTAGGACACACAGTAAACCCTGCACAACAAGGCACCTAGTATGGATTCCGAAAAGATTTTTATGCATCTAACCATCAAGGGCCCAAAAAGATTTGGGTATCTACTTCTAAATAAGTTGTTTGCAGGATAGCCTTGGAGCATCAGGAACAAAGGATGCTCAAGGCACTGGTGACTGCCAGCTCTTCATCCAACTCATATCTGAAGAGAGAGTAGTCACTAATTTATTTTTAAATTTTAGTATTACTAACAACTATTTACAAGTCTCATTCAGGTGGAGTCTCTCATTCAGGGGGAGCACAAACTAAGGGGGAGTTATTCAATAATGTCAATCATTGTTGAACCCCTCAATGGTAAGAAATTTTCACAAAAAAGGAGAGAATGCATGGTAAGATCCTTCTCTTTTGGTTAGTGATAAAAAGGGGGAGAGTATGCATTATCTGTGAATTTTCTGTATTTCTATGCTTTAAATATTTTTTTTAAAGAAAATTCTCATAAGTTTTGTCATCACCAAAAAGGGGGAGATTGTTGAACACTTCTATATTTTACCCTTATATTTTGGTGATAACAAAACTTATAATTATTAAATATTATTAAATATATTTAATATTATGTTTTCCTAATAAATATAAATTTATGGCACTATCGCTGTGTGATTTGCATTGAAAAGTAAAATTGATGTCTATTCATATATATCGATTTCAATTCACAAAGTGCACATCGATTTCACTTAAACATGGATTATGTTCAAACATTGATTTCACTTAAACATCGATTTCACTCAAACATCGATTTCACTTAAACATCGATTTCACTTAAACATCGATTTCACTCAAACATCGATTTTACTTAAACATCGATTTCACTTAAACATCGATTCCCTTGAAAACATGGATTTCACTTAAATATCAACTCTGTTGAAATATGGATTTCACTTAAACATGGATTCGGTTCAAACATAGATTTCACTTAAATATCAACTCTGTTGAAACATAGATTTCATTAGAACATGGATTCTGTTCAAACATAGATTTCAACTTAAACATCGATTTCCTTTATATTTCAAAATGTTTTTGGCATCTAGTGTAAAGTCAAATATATTTCATTTGCGTAATCTTCTATCTCTCTGACAGAAGATATTTTATATCCCTCTAGATCTCTTCTCTCCTGTCAAACAAAAAGGGCTTACCTACCACTTCTGGGTGACAGTAGAAAACACAGAAGTGTGAGCCTTTTTGACAGAAATACTCTTTGATCTAAACACCTTCTTCTATACTTGCAGACCTCGAAGACCACCAAGTGGCTGACAGTCAGAAGAAGAAGAAGAATAGAAAAATCAGCAACAACTAGAAGAGTTCCAACGGATCTCTTCAACGGATCTATTCAAAGCTACTCATATAAAAGATGAAGCAAGGCTGAAGAACAAGCAGAGAGCTTTCCTGGAGATCTTTAAAGGAGTGTACATCCTGTGAGGAACCTCAACTCCACATACACTCAAAGAAAGAGAGAAGAGCTCAAGCCCAATCAAGAGAAACTTTTCATAGCAGAAGTTTTCAAAGCTTTTAAGCCTTCCTCTCTTCACTCTCTCTCTGTGGTCATTGTAATTCTTGGGGAGAGTCCCTTGCTGAGAGTTTCTGGGTTAGAGTTCATTCTTGTAAAACTCTATGCTTTGTTCTTTCTTTTCTAAGAAAAATTTCTGTCTAGCTGAGGGACTGTACTCAGTGTAGAACCTAGCTGGGGGTTTAAGTCTAGCAGAACCGCACTGGGGTTTTTACTAGGAGGTTGGCTTCTTGACCTGTAAGAGAAGTGGGCTGCCTTATTGCCCGGAAAGAGAAGAAGACCAGCTAGGATGCTGGGTGTTGTATTGTTTTTGAGGGGGACTGTACCCTTGGTTAGTAAAATCCCAAGAGATTGCTTGGGGACTGGACGTAGGACTTCCATGTGGGAAGGGCCGAACCAGGATAAATTCCTTGTGTTCCTTGTGTAATTGTTCATTTGCTTCCACACTGCTACTCTCTATCACACTCAACTAACCAAACTTTCAAGTGATAATTTTCTGTGGTTAAGTTTATGTTTCAGATTTTAGAAAACTTATTCACCCTCCCTCTAGGTTAGCTTGCTGCCATACCAAAAGGGCCAACATATCCCCTTAAAATAACCGGGGATAGCTTAAGACTAAAATTACCCTTTTTTAGTTTGATGTATTTAAATGGGTCCGAGGGTTATAGGGGGTTAAAGTTAACCCCCCAAGAAAGGTGGGGTACCTTAACCCCATTTTTGCCCCCTCCTATCGCACTTTTAGCCTAACCCCCTGGGTTAGCATAACCCTGCTGCCAAAGTTCATTTTGACTTAACCTGAATTATATCCTCTTTTAACCTGAGTTTATACCCTGTCAAATCGAGCCTAAAGTTATCCCTAATTAGCTTATACAGCCACCTCAAAGTTAAATAACTTTTATCACTTTTTTTATCTCCTCTATCCCCCCTTATCAACCCTACCAACGAAGGGGGGGGGGCGTAGATTGAGAGAATAACTAGATGACTCCAGAGAAGGGGGATATAAAAAAAATGTGTCAAGAGGGATTGCTCAAATTCATTACTGACCACTTTGATAAATAGGTACATATATTGGGGATAGTTAACTAGATATAGTTTATCTCTAAACTTTGATAACCTCGTTTTTGTTATCTATATTTATCCCTCGTTTATATGACTTTGATAATGATGGAGATGTACATAAATCTAAGATAACTTAGTGGATTCCTATGTAGTAGAGAAACTATTATTAAATATTTCATGCATAGACTCGATGCGCCTTAGGTAGTGGAAGAATAGTGAAATGACCTCCACTATTCCCCACCATATCTATTTAACAGGGTGTATAATTTTTATCCCTATCTGGGAGTAGAGATGGTGTTATTCTTGTTTACATTCATTATCCTACCTGCATCTTTTTATCCTTAGTATAGTATCTTAGTTATCAAAGTACTTTTTTAGTTATCGTTAGTGATAAATGGGAGATAACCCCCTTGTTACATATAAACTATCTAGAAATCTAGAAATCAAAGTGATTTGAATTTGAGTTAGATGAAGCCTTCCAACACCCAACATTGCATAAAATTTCTTTATTATTTTTGCAACAATCTTTGAATGGAAACTCCTTAAAATCTAAGTTATATGAAGCCTTCCAACACCCAATTCTATTGTGAACGACCTGGGAGTTGGAGACACCCCACACTCCATCTGCCTTCACCTTTACTGGCAGGTTGCAATGGACTCGACGAAAGATGTTGCAAAAAAAAAAGGAGTAGAAAAGTTTAGGGTTGTCAAAAAATATCCATAAATCATAGTACCCGTTGTGGAGGCCATTTCTGGCTCCTAGGCCTACGGAACGACCTGCCATCGATTATTGAATAAGCCGTGACTGCCACGCGTCCCTGGACATGGTAAGGCTTCTGATCATGGCTCCCTCAAAGCGTGTATTCGTGCACCGAGAAGATAGGGATTGCCATTTAACAACCCCGAGCATGCTAGTTAGCCACGTGTCCCCAACATAGAATGGACTGCGAACAAGCTTCACCTTATGTGTGTCCCCCTAGCATTGCAAAGACATTCGACAACCTTCGGACTCCTATTTGGCGCTTTCAAAAGGCGAACATTGCGGGAAACCTTGGCCTCCCAACGACCATTATTAGGGCTGTGCTGCATGTTTTTCCATGATCTGGGATAGCCCTTGCACAAGGTCCTAGTCTTGAGCGGACACCCCTATCTTGGAAACCCAACAATCGTCTCCTAGAGGTGCCAATCGTTGGGAATGTTCCAAGATCCTTCAGGCCCCATGCCTATAAGGAACATGACCTTCATGCAAAGGTAGGTGAAACTCCGCCCACACAATTGCCTATGCACAAAACCACACACCGGAAGACCCTTCTCCTTGAACACCTCATTTCCACAGTCATCTCTGACTTTGGCATTAGAGGATTTTCCCCAGTTCAGACAATCGGGCCCCTTTAACGTCGTTCTGTCTTGCAGGATTTCGTCCACACCGGCAGAAGTTCCTTCCCTTCTCCGTGGAGGTGGTTCATCATCGAACAGGAAAGACACTCCACACATGCGTCACCTGATCCGTGATGGATCGTGTAATACCCACATAATCGGATATGGATATAGATTTAGGTATTTTAAAAATATCTATTTAATATTGTATGGATTTAGTGCACCCGAACCTATATATGATCCTAACCCATTTTTAATAAATAACGAATTAATAACTTATATATTTTTTCTAACTTATGGATTTTAACCTTTAATTAGTATATTTACATTGTTATTCTGACTTCTGATTATTCTTTTATAATTATGTGTCGCAACATCATATGAAAGACCAATAATATGAAGAAAATTGGAGAAAGATTGAAGTGCTGCAATATCACTAATATAAATAAATTTATCACATTTTTGTCACTCTACGTACTTATCACTTTTGTAGCACCCCAAAAAATTCAGTAATTGAAAATTAGGGATAAATGAAAAATATGGCCATTTAATAATCTTAAACTAGTTAACTACTACACACTGTTATCGCATGTGCAAAAACCCATCTAAAATTTTTGTAAAAATTATAGTTAGACTTTAAATAATACTCCCTAATGAACCCATAAAGAAATTTGGGCCAAGAAAAAATCTCTTGGACCAAATTTAAGAATTATTGAAACTTATTATCGTAATTAAGAAATAAGTCAGAAACCTATTATCACATATACATAAAGGGGTCAAAAATCAAAATAAAAATTATGGGTAGACTTTAAATAATGGTATTAACAACCCAATAAGAGAAACGGGCCAAGAGATGTCTCTGGGTCATGAGTAAATTCCAAATAGAAAATTATTCTGAAATTCAGAAATCTCAACTAAGGTTAAGAGAAGGAGATCTCACCCAATACACCATTAATGGGCCACCAAATGAGCCTAATCATGGATACAACCTATGGGAGCTTTCTAAAGTGTTTCCATCACTAATTGAGAGAGAAATCTAAAAAGATAGCAACAAGTCCCAAAATTCGAAGCCCTAGTTTCCTATTCCCAATAAGACTACTAAACACACATCACTCTCTCTAAATTGAGCCCTCTCTGCATGGGATGCCCCTAGGGTTTCTTGGGCATGCTGAAGGCTATGGAGGCGAGGGATTCTGAAGGGGTAGGCTGCAACCATGGTGCTTCTTCCCTTCTTCAACTCTCTTTCTGATGCGACCAGCAGACCTGCCCGCTGTTGTTTGCTTCCAGAGATTAGTAAAACCACGACCATACCATGCAAACATACACCTTAGAAAGCCCTACGAGTCTAATTTCATATGGCGATATTTTGTCCAATTTCATGCAGCAATTCGTGAGTATTAGGCATTCTCACTACAACCTATCCACTAGGGTTTCTGAAGTGACGACTTGATTCTTAATATTCAAAGGTAGGTAGTCTTTGGGCCAAACCTTAATTAAACTCGTACATGCTTGCATACATGTGTTTAGATCATGTTTGTACTATTTTCCCAAATTTTATCTTGTTGGTCATCGAATTAAATCAAGTATCATCATATTGTTATTTCATCATGACAAACCTTGCATTGTCTTGCGAATTCTGTTCTTCCTCATGATCATTTTCAGATTGAGCACTCAACTGAATATTGTTTCCCTCTTCTAGTTTCCATAAACACTTGTTTTCCCTAATTTTCATGGAGTATATAGAGAGTATTGGCCTGAATAAGCTTACTATATCAGATTTGCATAGTCGTCACACAACGTCTATTGCCCTACTAAACGATTGGTTTTCTAATTCCTCATTACAACAGTAGGTTGGTGAGCGGAACCAATGACTTGATTTCATAATTTTTAATGCTCTATATTGTGAGTTTAAAATCCTAGAATGTCCTATGCCACCCCTGTCCAAGTAGTAGTCGAACTGGGTACTTTGGCAACCCAGAACACCCGTCCAGAACGCGACGGTTCTCAACCTTGCCCTGCGCAGTGTTTGCTTAACTGGCCATAACTTTTTATATAGACCTCAGATTGATGAGCCATTTTCTTTGTTGGATTCCTTATTTAAAGGGCTTCAAGATGGTGTATTATTATAGAGATTTAATAAAAATTTTAGTGAGTTATGACTTGAGGAAGTGAGGGATGGGGCTACTTTGCCTTCTAAGGGGCATACATCTTGGTTTTCCATCGTTTTGTGTCGTTTCTTTACATATGTGATTTGATCTATTCTAGGAAGTTTTAGAAGGTCTTGTCATGCATTAATTCAACACATGATTAAATTTTAATATTTTGACAGAGTCTAATTGATCTTAAGTGATTGATTATGCTCTCTACTTGTCGATTGCTCTCTCTTCTTGCCTTGTTATCAAACTTGTTAAAATAACCCATGGTAACTATCTAAAATTGGTCATGAATGATTTATTCATGATTTAGCACTCTTGTTACTTGCCTAATGTGAGGTTTCCAAAATCAGATTAAGAAAGTACTCACCACGCACATTGAGTGATTCTCACGCGCACTTGTGCATACACTCTTGCATGATAAGAACCCCTTTTGGCTCGGACGAACTCTCCGTCGGATATTCCTTCTGTCAAACTAGTGACTTCTTGACCAAGGCCTCTGTAAGTCTCCTCTGACCATGGATTCTCATATGGCCGACGAGCAGGTTGTACATGAATACCTAGAAGTTAGCATGCACCTCTGTCACGCCTCACCAGTTTAGCTGCATAATAAATTGGGGAAACGTGAGCCAAGTAAATAGTAGTGTATCTGGCACAACAGTCAAATGATTCAGAGTGACTAATGGACAATAATTGAAATAAACTTCTCATTTTATTGATAACTCACAAATACTATTACAACCATTAATTCGGAGCCAATACATAGGGCTCAGTGACAACATTTCATTAGAAAAGAAATTTAAAAAAGTATCTAACTAGACTCTATTAAACTAGGGTAACTCTATTGATATGATGCCAGGTCGCTCATCACTCTGGTCCTTTCCCATTGATGTGTATAACGTCATTATCCAACTCACCTAAAACACCTTGATAAATAACGCAAGGTGAGCGATAACGCTTCGTAGACTTAAATCTCATGAGCTAAGCATGCTTTTAATGATTAATGCATTAAAGAGTAGAGTAACTTCGATAGAGAGAGTCAAGTAATGTTGAGAAATAATAGCATAAATAGCGTGGTTCAATAGCACATGAATCAGTATAGCACAAAGAACAAGATTAACTATATGATACATGCATGATAGAGAGCGATAGCAAAACATCAATGTCAAGTAAATAGCAAGTAACATGTATAGCAGAGAGAGATGTAAATACCCACTGGGGCAAATAGCACTTTGATTGATTTTCATCAAACGAGATAGTATAGCACTTTGGTTGTCAGTAGACAGCCAATTGAACCACTCTTATATTTATTCTTTATTTTGGTGATAACAAAACCCATTTAACTTAATAATATCATCAATATATTTCATATAATGTTTCTTCCATGAATACAATATATTCTTGCATTATCACACTAAATTTCAACTCTGTCATATCCGAAGTTTCAGTTCAACTGAAAACTTAATTTATGTACATCCGAAGTTTAGCTTTGTCATATCTCATGTTTTGGTTAATACCATTGCTTAAATTAATGAGTGCATAACATATGCATATATAATCTTCAAATGCACTATAATATATCACAGAAGAATGTATTTTATAAACACTATATTTAGATAGCACACATGTTCTTCTTTTGCTCAAATTTTGTCTAAGTCCACAACTAGAAATCGAAGTGGTTCAACTCCGACTCTTGGAAAGTCGAAGTAGTCCCACTCCGACTCCTGGAAAGTCGAAGTATGATATCGACTGTTGAACAAACAAAGTCCAACTTCGACTTTTGAAAAGTCGAAATGGTTAAACTCCGACTCTTGGGAAGTTGAAGTAGTCCCCACTCCGACTCCTGGAAAGTTGAAGTGTGATACATACTTCAACTTCTTTACAGTTTGAAGTTTCTATACTTAAACATCGATTGGGTCTATATTCAAACGTTTTCAAAATGTTTGTGGTGGCAATTAAAAAATTCATATGTACTTCATATGTTATCTTATTATTTCTCTGTTTGACTGAAGATCTTTTGTTGTCTATCCTTCAAGGTAGGTGAGATGTTGTCAGCAGAAATAAGGACTCCTTCCTTCCTGCTAGATAAAAAAAGGTCGTACCTAACATGTCTAGATGTCAGCAAAAACATGGAGTAAGGAAAGGTAGGGGCCTTCTGTCAGACGACCTTTTTAGTCTAACTCTATCTTCTGTGCCTACAAATATCTAGACTTCCCTCTACACCAAGTGTCTGTTAGATAGAAGAAGAAGAAGAAGAGTAGATGAAAAGAAGATGATCAACGGCTAGAAGAGTTTCCAACGGATCTCTCAACAGATCTGTTCAAGCTGCTCCATAAAAGGATGAAGCAAGGCTGAAGAACATGACATGAGCCTTCCTGAAATTTTATGAAAGAGTGTCATCTATGAGAAGTCTCAGCACCATACACACTCAAGCAAAGAGAGAAAGAGCTCGAGCTAAGAAGAAGTATCACGCAGCCATCTGAAGTCTTCAAGTATACAAGCTTCTTTTCTCTCTTCACTCTCTCTGTGCATCATTGTAAGCTGGGAGAGAGTCTATGGCTGAGAGTTTAAGTTCCTTAGTATTCATCTGTATAGCTCTTAGTCCATTCTTTCTTTTTTCTAAGAAAGACTTGTCCATCTGTAGGACTATAAACATGTTCCTCTTCCTGTGTGAAGAGCCACGAGGGCTGTGGTTTCTTCTGTCCAACTGTGAGACTGTACACAGTGTTCCCCTTGGGTTAAGAAGGAACCTAGCTGGGGTTGGTGTCATAGAACCTAGCTGGGGTTTAAGTCTAGCAGAACCGCACTGAAGTTTGTTCCAGGAGGGTGGCTTCTTGACTTGTAACAATAGTGAGTTTTTTTCCTACTTGGAAAGGAAGAGGACCATCCGGGAGCTGGGGTTTGTATATCCTTGGGAGGATTGTACCCTGGTTAGTTAAATCCCAAGATTTGCTTGGGAGCTGGACGTAGGTTCTTCCACTTGAGAAGTACCGAACCAGATAAAATCTTTGTGTTCTTGTGTGATTGTTTAATTTGCTTCCGCACTACTCTCTCTCTCGCACACAACTACATTCACTAACCAAAGTTTTCAAGTGGTGATTTTGTGTTTTAGTTTTAGTATTTTGTAGCTATTCTATTCACCCCCCTCTCTAGAAAGTTTGCTGCCAACCGTAAGCGGGCCAACATAGCCGAGAGAATATAACACTTTGGTTGATTGTCTTAGATTAATCTAGATAGTATAGCACTTGGATGTAATGCCAAACACCCTGATCATTGAACTCCCACGGGCAAATAGCACTTTCGGGCGCACCTTACAGGACCAGATCGGGCCCTTTATATGTTGTCAGGCATTGATTATGTTTTGTTATCTTAAACAACCATAGATGGCCAAATAAGTACCAAGAATAGATAAAAGTAATTGAAGAATATATGAGAGTATAAAAAGAACGTGAATAGATAAGTAAATATGGAATAGATGAAAACTATAGGTCAACGCACATAAAACAACATTAAAGTTGGCGATAGTAACAGTTGCACAACACACATGATTGGTGCTAGTAGTCTGGTAGAATCACTAATCGTCCATTGGCAGTGCTATGAACATAGTCCAGAGGCCCAATGTGATCTCAAGGAGAGAGAGAAATCTAAGGCTGTTGGCATGCTGATCCCTAAGGGTATCATAGGTATGATGGTACAACCTGCTCATCGGCCATGGACGTATGCCAAAGCCAAAGAGTCTTACGGAGGCCTTGAACAAGGATTACCTGGTCTAAATAGAAGTCTTCCTAAACGGAGAGTCCATCCAAGTCAAGAAAAGTGTGTATAGAAAACATTTGCCCATTTGCTTGAGTGCTCGAAGGCAGATGAGCACGATAACGGTATCTAATTCGAGCGAATAAAATGAAGACAAGTCCATTAAAAATATAAGGAAGTTAACATGAAATATTTGCACTTAATTACCAGATATATTATGGAAGTGATTCATGAACATCGCATGGCAGAAATGTAGGGTTGTTTGGTGTGTGCATGTGAAGAGAATTAAAGGAGAGCAAATTAAGATCGTGTGCATACCTTTTGGATAGGAAATTAGTATGGGTTAACCTTAATATCACTTGATATTGTGTTACAATACTTACAAGAACTTAACGACAACTCAACATGGTATTATAGCATGATGGTTCAAAAATTTGGGATTTTAGGGCTAGAAGAAAAACTGAGATCTCGATATATAAAGTATGAAAAATTATGGAACCAGTTTAAAACAAAACTAACCGATTCTTAACAAGATATACCCAAAGAAATTAGGGATTTTGACAATGATTTCATGGAGAACAAGGGAAAACAAAAGGTCATGAAATAATGGAACTTTGAACATGAAAATCTCACAACTTGATGGATAAAATCTGGGAAAAACATAGGACTTTTGTTACCAATATCGTGGTCTATCTATGGACGAGATTAATTAGATTTTTGCTTGAGAGATTGCCTACCTTTGAACATTCCTAAGAAGGGTCTTCTGCAGTATGAAGCAAAATGTGGTTTGGGGAAGCACTACAAGAAAAAGCGGAAATAGCGACCGACAAATTCAGTCCCTAAGAATTTTTTCGGTCGCTAATCAGTCGTTGATAGTGACCGAAACATTTCGGTCGCTATCAGCGACTGATAACTTAAGTCACTATTTCAGTCACTGTATAGTGACAGAAACATTTCTGTCACTATCGACGACTGATTATCTCAGTCACTCTTTCGGTCACAATATAGTGACCGAAATAGTGATTGAACATTACGGTTGCTATCGGCAACCAATTATTTCGGTCACTATTTCGGTCACAATAAAGTGACCGATGTAGTGACCGAAACATATCGGCCGCTATAATCCGAAATAGCGACTAATAATATCGGTCGCTAATCGGTCTCTAATTTCTTAATTTTTTTAAAAGATACAATTTTTTTAACAAAATAACTTGTTCATATAATAAAAATAAATTGACCATTATGACCAATGTCGACAATAATATAAAATGTCCATAAAATGTCCACAATAATAATACATAAAATGTCCACAATAATAATGTCCATAACAATGAAAAGAAAATCATGGATCCTTGTCCTCGTCCTCATTCTCGTTCTCGTCCTCCTCGTCCTCGTCTCCTCCGACGCCACTCGATGAAGGTGTTGGGTTGAATGCAAATTCATATATTTCCCTCCTATTTTGATGATGACAAGAAGTGTCTTAAAGCAATTTAATTGAAGCATGTCAAAAACATCATACCTCAAATTCATGTTCAAAAAGTATTTTTCAAATCACATTTACATTTATAGTCATGATAAATCATTTAACTAATGATATATGTGTTTATTTTTCAGGTACAAACTTTTTATGCAAAAGATGTGTCGACACACCTATCAATGGTGTCGACACATCAACACAGATTCAAAGACAAATTGTGTAAAAATGTCAAGAGTGTGTCGACACATGTCAAGAGTGTGTCGACACGAGTGGCAGTTTTCCAGAGATCAAGGGTACCCAGGTCGACACACTCCCAGGGCAGGTCGACACTAGACCCAGTTCCCAGAACAGCCAGTTTGAGGAATTGGGACAGCAGTGGGACAGCAGTCACACACTCCCAGGGCAGGTCGACACTAGACCCAGTTCCCAGAACAGCCAGTTTGAGGAATTGGGACAGCAGGTCGACACACTCAGAGCAGGTCGACACGGGACCTTTCTCCCAGAACAGATTTTTCTATCTTTGGGACAGTGTGTCGACACAACCACCAGGGCAGGTCGACACACTACGGAAACTTTTCATCCTAAGAGCTGATGGCTGCCACGTGTCCTTCTAGGGCGATCAGAATCTTTCTTGGAAAGCGTGCCCTTGTACCCCAAAGGGTATCTTTGGAATCCTAAGGGTATAAAAGGTCCTTTTGGCCTGCCTTCGAGAAGAGAACCGACCCAACTCTCTCAGTGCCTCCAAGAAGCTCCTGGCGGCCAGAAGAGCTTGTGTCTCCTTCCTCTGCTCTCCAATTGCTTCTAGAAGACCAATTCCACCAATTCAAGGGTGGGAATTGGAATTTGAGCCCTGAAGATTCCTCTGAAGCATTCCAAGGAGGCAGTTTCTGTAGAAGACTTTGTTGGTGAAGAATTCGAGGAAGATTCAACTTCTCAAATTGCAGAGCATCGTTTTGGACTTCAAGCTTCACATGCTTCTTCCCAATTCAAGCCTCTACAAGGGAGTACACTGAAGAACGAAGACTTTCAATTCAACTTAATTCTCTTCTGTTCTTCTGAGATATCTTTTGGGATTATGCAAGTACTTCTGCATAACTCTCTTTAGAGTTCTCAAAGTTTGACTAGATCTATTGCTAGAGGATCTCAGTCTTAAGTTGGTGTCTAGCAGTCTTAGTGTGAGCCTTGTGCTCAGTTGTTGTGAGCCGTTGTGCTCAGTGTTGAGTTGTCAAACTCAAGTGTGGTTGAGCAGTCTTGCTCAGTGTGTTCTAGAGTAGTCTTGCTCTAGAAGTGGTGTGAGTTGTAAGCTCTTCAGTGTTGGAGTTGTCAGGCTCCAGTGGGTGTGTTACCCAGTTGTGTTAGTGAATCCTCACGGTTGTGAGGGGTGGATGTAGGAATCACATGGGTGATTTCCGAACCACCTAAAAATCCT
Organism: Colocasia esculenta; assembly: GCA_014218235.1. Lineage (NCBI taxonomy): Eukaryota > Viridiplantae > Streptophyta > Magnoliopsida > Alismatales > Araceae > Colocasia > Colocasia esculenta. The sequence continues at coordinate 29,152,560 of CM024756.1, forward strand.
TGTGCATTTGTTTTCTGTGGTTTGACTGATTCATCCGCTAGATGCTTGCATAGGAGTTGTTTTTTAATTCACTTAATCAACTTGATTCACATCTAAGTTTTTCAACCCACTCCAATCTAATCAGATCAGTAGCTTTTCACTGATAACATTCCTCTGATTCTAAATAGTTTTAAAATTATTTAAGCTTCCGCAAAAGTGGCTAAGATCTATTCATCCCCCCCTTCTAGATCTTTTCCACACATTTATTTCGATCCTTCAGAAGGAACTATAATAGATTATAAATAATAATAATTAAAATTAAATACTATAAGAAATAAATTATTTAAAATTTTAGAATTTTTTTCTATATAATTCACTCACTTTTAAACTAAACTAATTTGATGAATATATATTTAAACTCTAAAATAAAACAGGGAGTCTAATTTGAACTCCCTCAGTTTTCACAAGTCATTCATTGCCCCGGCCGTACTGAACAAACCTGAGCCCGATCGGATTAGTGTTTCTAATTTTGGACCCCCAAACCTAAGTTTTTATTTTTTAACTAAACTAACTTGGTTAATGTGAATTTGAGCGCCACTCAAACGGGAGTCCGACTTGAAGTTCGTTAGTTTCACAAGTCACACTCATTACCTTGCCCATGCTGGAACAAATTAGAGGTCGATCGGATTAGTATTTCTAATTTTGGACCCTCAAACCTAAGTTCTTTGTTTTAAAACTAAACTAACTAAACTAAGTTGCTTAATGTGAATTTGAGTGTCAAGCTCAAACCAGGAGTCGATTTGAAATCCGTCAGTTTTCACAAGTCACACTCATTGCTCTAGCCATGCTAGAATAAACCGGAGGTCGATCGATTAGTATTCTGATTTTGAACCCTCAACCTAAGTTCTTCATTTTAAACTAAACTAAACTAACTTGCTTAAGATGAATTTGAGCGTCGAGCTCAAACTGGAAGTCCGATTTGAACTCCGTCAGTTTCCACAAGTCACACTCATTGCCCTGGCCGTGCTGGAAAAACGGAGGCCAACGGATTAGTATTTCTAATTTTGGACCCCCAAAACTAAGTGCTTCCTTTTTAAACTAACTAACTTGCTTAATGTGAATTTGAGCGTCGAGCTTAAATCGGTAGTCCGATTTGAACTCTATCATTTCCATAGTCACACTCATCGCCCTGGCCGCACTGGAATAAACCAGAGGCCAATCAGATTAGTATTTCTAATTTTGGACCCCCAAACCTAAGTTGTTCCTTTTTAAACTAAACTAACTTGCTTAATGTGAATTTGAGCGCCGAGCTTAAACCGAAGTCCAATTTGAACTCTGTGAGTTTCCATAAGTCACACTCATTGTCCTGGCCATGTTAGAACAAACCGGAGGCCGATCGGATTAGTATTTCTAATTTTAGACCATCAAATTTAAGTTCTTCGTTTTTAAACTAAACTAAACTAAACTGACTTGCTTATGTGAATTAATTTGAGTGCCGAGCTTAAACTTGGAGTCTGATTTGAACTCCGTCAATTTTCACAAGTCAAACTCATTGCCCTGGCCATGTTGGAACAAAACGGAGGCCAATCGGATTAGAATTTCTAATTTTGGACCCCCAAACCTAAGTTCTTCCTTTTTAAACTAAACTAAACTAAACTAACTTGCTTAATATGAATTTGAGCGCCGAGCTCAAATTGGGAGTCCGATTTGAACTCCGTCAGTTTCCACAAGTCACACTCATCGCCCTGACCGTACTGGAACAAATCGGAGGCCAATCGGATTAGTATTTCTAAATTTGGACCCCCAAACTCGACTTCAAATAGTTTCTAACTAATTAATTTGACAATTGTGTATTTGAGCGTTGAGTGCAAACCGAAACTCCGATTTGAACCCTGTCAGTTTCCACAAGTCATCATCGGCCCGACCGTATTGGAACAAATCGGACGCCGATCTGATAGGCATTCCTTATTTGGACGCCCAATCTAAGTTCCGATGTTTTAAACTTAGTGATTAAAAAATTGACTGTTAGAATAGAGAAATTAAAATAAAATCAATTTACTCACATGAGGGGCCCGTGCTGATGTCGATGGCACTGCCTGAGGAGGAATGCTGATTTGGGAGAGGGCTTGGGAGATAGCCTGGGATAGAGCCTGGGAGAGCTGGGCCTGGACAACGTCGGACACCTGCGTATGCATCGTGTGGACCATAAGAGACTCCAAACCAGAGATATCTCATCTCGAATGAAGCCCATCACCTCATTGGGAGAAGTACTTGGAGCACCAGGTGTGGTGAATGCACTAGTCGCTTGTGAGCCTGACTCGAGGCGCCCAATAACACCCTTCTCGTGTCCATACTGTGCCCAAAACCATACACATGGCCTTTATTTGGGGCACTAGATGCCGCAACCCATACCTCAGGATCTAACAGTGGCTGCTTCTCCTCCCCGGCGTACTTCTCTGTCATCTGCTAGTTATATGACTCCTGCAAAAAATAAATTCTCAATTTATATTAATCTATAACGAGAAAAAATAAATAGTGAATAGACTGTAAATACTTACCGCAACCTCCCGAGCTCTGTCGCTAATGTACTGATCTATTCCCTTTTTCTTATGTGTCTTATCAAACACCTCCTGAAATGTTAGAGGCCGTTTTAACTCCTTTTTCTATTTCATAGAAAAACATTACATAAATGAGTACCTATATAAATAAAATATACCACAAACGAACATATGACTTACCAATCTGGACTAATGGGTTGCAAAGGAGACAGGCCCACGTTAGCTTGTTGGCCTTTGAATTGGCAGCCCGATTCACTTTCATTGTTGTGGAGGTTTCTTGCCATCTCTCTGTGGCCCATATGTTGCATAGACCTTGCCAGTAGTCTCTCCTCATCCATGTCGGTGCGCACTTCCTCCAAGAGTCAGTTTTGGACTCTAACAAACTCTTTGTGTGTTTTCCTTGCATTTACACTATATGTAAAATTTTGATTAGGCGGTGGCCGTCCATACTGATCGAGACCGCTCCTCATCCGAAGGATCCAAGGAATGATTGATGATTGCTCTGTACATAAGAGTTAGTTTACTAAATGTAGGAGTAAGAAAACAAATAGATTATATTAAGAATTACATACCATGAACATCTGATACAACAACTCCCAGACGTCCATCGGGAATCGTTGAATCTATGAATAGGCCAAGGAAAGTGTGTCTGAATTGATCTTGTGATGAATTGAGACACTTAGGCGGGCTCTATTTTATCCTTATAATTATATAACTTGTTACAATGAATTATGAACTAAATAACTGTCCTTATATAAGATACATATAAATTTATTACGTACCTATTTATCCACACCTCCCGTATAGTGCCATCATAAAAACTGGCCTCCCCCCTCCTACAGACTTACATCATCCTCTGCCTCTGGCACTGTAGATGTACTTGCCAAAAAATTGGAGGTGCGAAAGCACTCGGTCCTGTACAAAAAAATTGACAGACAGAACAATGTACAAATATAAAATGTTAAAGAATATAAATAAAGACTATACAAATACTTATAAATTTAATGGGCCTTACCTGCTACGCTAGGAGGAGGAGGCGCAAACGGACCTGAGCTTGTAAGAATTTTAATGTCATAAATAATACAAGTGAATCAATGCACAAAGAAACTACAACTTTAAATATACATACCTGTCGTAGGGGTAGGAAACGTAGGAGGCTGTGAACATGCTTTTTCAAACACCCACAAAGAATAATTTAAAAATTTTAGAGGAAAATAAGAGGAAAAGAAGAGGGAGAGTGCATGTGTGCACAAGATGGAGGTGTGATCGCCAGGTACGCGAGGGTACCGAAGGAGAGAGAGAAAGGTGGAAATTACTTACCTTCACTCGAGATCGCGGGAGTGACGTGTGGTTGACTCTTACTTCTCCAACCGGCCGGCTGGCGAAGAAGACTTTAGTTCATGGTTACCTTGCAAAAAGATGAACAAACAAGTGAAAGAAACTATTAGATCAAGTTGTGTAGAATCAATTCAAATGAAAGAAAAAGCTGAACTTGCTTGCATGGGCTTAAACACACCTTGTGGAGGTAGTGTAAAACCCCTAAAAAATGTAGGTATGGAGTGAATAAAGTGATGTGTGTGTGAGTTATGGTGATGAATGATGAACTAAGATATAATTAAAAGGAATAAAGAGAGAAGAAAAATCTGTTGGAGAGAGCTTGGTGCTGCAGTGGATGAAGAGATGAAGAGCTGAAGAGTCCTCCTCCTTTGCTCCAATTGGCTTGAAAGGATGAAAAAAAACTCCTTCAATTGAAGAACACTTGAATTAAGCATGAGGGGAGGAGGTTCTTCTCTTCAAGCTCGGGATTTGGATCTCCAGCATAGCAAGGCTTCGCCAATACTTGTATATCTCTCATTAAAACAATGGCCTCGGGGGTCCTTTTATAGGGATAAAATGGTAAATCGCGACGAACACAGTGGTCGCCTATTAAGGTGAATCGCGACCGACTAAATCGTGGCGTTTAAAAACATTCCTTACTTCGACTGTGGCCTTTCCAAACATCGATTATAGTAGGTATGAAATCGCGACGACCTATCCTGACGCATTTATAACACTTCCAATATTGATTGGATTCTTACCAAATTAATAAATAGAAATATTGAATCGTGATGACCTAAGTGGTCGCGTATTTGAAAGAATCGATCTTCTGATGGAATCAATCTTTAAACAATGGAAGGTTAGAAACACGACAGACCATGTGGACACGATTCTGTCGCGTTTCTATTTAGCAACAAAATCTTTCTAAAAACGAATTTAGAAATTGCCATAAATAAAAAATGGAAACTCTTAAACGCGCGACGACTCTAATGGACGCGATTATAAAACATAGTAACAAGTCAGAATAGGAACTTAATACGTGATGGTTTGACCCGTCACGGATCAAATTCTTGAACTGTGACCACTGTGTCTATCGCGAGTCAACTATGCACAGAGCACTATTGAAAGCTCTAGCAAAAATTCTAAAAACCCTTGAAAAAACAAAAAAAAAAGGAAAATTACTCAAATGATTATTGAAGGGAGCCACTTTGAGACATTATAGTATAACATGAAATTTACTCAATATGTTGTCAAAAATGGCATGTCTACAGAGGCGTGGGAGGACTCGATCCTATTAGAATGAGAAAGAAATAACAAATATATTAGCAATATACAATTACTTACAATTTCAAAACAAGACTTAATTGCTGCCAGAGGGGGAGGCACAAAAGGACCAGAGCACTGTAACAATTTAAATGACATAAATAATATATAAATATACACAAAGAAAAATATAAGAATATAAAATGTTAAAGAATATAATAACGACTATACAAATACTTACAAATTCAAATATACATACTTGCTACCATAGGAGGAGGAGGCGTAAATGGACCCGAGCGTGTAAGAATTTTAATGGCATAAATAATCCAAGTGAATCAATGCACAAAGAAACTACAACTTAAATATACATACCTGCTGCCAGAGGAGGAGGCACAGAAGGACCAAAAGCTGTACAATTTAATGACATAAATAATGTATAAATGATGCACAAAGAAAAATACAACTTTAAATATACATACTTGCTGCCAGAGGAGGAGGCACAGAAGGACTAGAAGTTGTAACAATTTAAATGACATAAATAACATGTATAAATAATGCACAAAGAAAAATACAACTTTAAATATACATACCTTATGCCGCAGAGGAACCCCTCCCATTACTCAGCCTCCTCCAAAACTGGAGCCCAATCGTGCTCCACACATCATATCTTCATAAGGACATCAAAAATCATGTTCATTAGTCAATTGCTTATATTGAAAGTGGGCAACTTTAATATACTGAACATATGTGAAAAAATTCTACCAATTTTTAAATGATATCCATTTCCTCCTCAGATGATGACGATAGATCTAATTCAGCCCCATCTTCATCATTATCTTCACATTCATCACTGGTATGTTCCTCCTCCTCATTAGAATCCTCACCCGACACTTGACCTACATCAATATTTGTTCGCCTTCCACTACTCCCTTTTATCTCATGTGGATCAACTTCTTCGACCTCATTTCCTTTAGACAAGCAAATTGGCTCTTCAGATTCGTGCTCCAGTATGTAGGGGTGTTCAACTCCCTTTTATCTCATGTGGATCAACTTCTTCGACCTCATTTCCTTTAGACAAGCAAATTGGCTCTTCAGATTCGTCTGCTCTAGTATGTAGGGGTGTTCATGGTTTGATTTGGTTTGGTTTATAGAAGATTTTAAGAAACCAAACCAAACCAAATTCGGACCCAACCCGAACCAAACCAAATCGAAGTCCTTTGAAACCAAACCAAACCAAACCGAAATAGGTTTAACTTGAAAATAAATGGGCCTTTAGATTCTCTTAGTCGTAAATAAGATTTTAATTACTTTTTTATCTAATAAATCACTATCAAAAAGATTAAAACAAAGTATTAAATATTTATGACCATCTTACCCTCCATAATATGTATTTTTACGTAAATATATTGAATAAACTTGATAGATATATACAAATTAAATTTATTATTGTAATTCGGTTTAATCGGTTTGGTTTGGTTTATAGAGTTTAGAAATCGAACCAACCGAATTTTTTTTTTCGGTTTGATTTGGAACTAAACCAAAAATTTTCCATGTTCAAACCGAACCAAACCAAACGGAATCGCTCGGTTCGGTTTGGTTTTTTGATTTGAACCGAATAGTGAACACCACTACCAGTATGAGCTATCAACTCTACATCATTAACCAAGTCTGCTTGAAAGAATTCGGCGTTGACCTCTTCAGGTGTCTGATCAATCATGTCCAATTCATAATCAGAGAATAGTCTTGACCTAACTCTGCAAACTGCCCACAAATCATTTCATTCTTTATTCGTAGATGATGGATAGCTTGTAGTACACTTGCTGGACTTATGTGGATAAAATGAACAGCTCATAAGTATTTAATTTAGACTTATATTTAAACTCGACAATCCCATGCGTTGTGTCATTTTGAATGGAATTCAGATCAAACCAATGACACTTGAACAAGAATATATGAATGTCTTGTCCTAGATATAGCAACTGTAAGATCTCCTCTACAATACGGTAGTAGTCATATTCATTTTCATTGTACGTACTTCCTTAACACATATGCCGCTGTTCGTGGTAGACTTACTTTGCCCATAGTCTCTTATGTGAAATCTATACCCATTCACAATAAATCCAGTATAGTTCTGTACGATTTTCGATGGGCCATAAGCTATCTGACGGACTCTTTCATCAGTAATTAAATCTTGTTCAACCTACGTATAGAAAAGACTAGTTAAAAAGTGAACATGACTTATCTTTCGTACTCTTTGAGCATGTACACTTACGTGTTTTCTTAGCCATAAGGCCAATGACTTCTCTTGTACTTTTTCAACCTCATAATCACTGAGATGTAGATTTCGTTGAATTATTTTTGAATCAAATTGTCTGCAATATGAATGGAAGACCACCTTCAACAGCTAGAAGAAGGGCAAAGAAGTTATATATAGAATAAATTGTGAGTTCAGGACTTACTCAACATAACACTAAAGTTTAGCACAATTTAAAAGAATATATATCTCTGCGGTGCATATCTCTCTGTCATCGAGCATGTGAGTTGAAGAACATCCGAACTATAACGGCCCTGGACATTTATACCCAATAAGGATCCATATCCAGATCTGCCTCTTGCGATCGGACTGGAGTCTCGCAAGGGATATCACTAACACATTTCCAGTAAGAATATAAAAGACCACAATTACAGTATTAACACAGGAAAGTACAAGTGTATATAATTGTAAACCACAATGTACAATAGTCCACAATTACAATATTACATGTCCAAATAAAGAGTACAACTACTTGGGACATACCCCGAGGGAGCACAAGCTCAAACGACTCAACTACTCTACTGCTGGTGGTACAAGTCTGCACTACTCCTGCGTAACCACGCAAAAGTCGACCAACACCTGAACAGACTGTAAGGGAGTGAGCCTCAACAAGTCACTGGCTCAGTAGGGACCTCCCACAATGGAAACACAACTACACAAGAGACCTCGACCCCAGAGGGTCTCACTGGCAACACCGTTAGCCGAAACATAACATGCACACACACGCATGCTAATCAACAACAAACTATAAACACACCGGCTAAACCCCAGTCTTCGGAAACTAAAGGGAACATAGGACTATCTTAACACCGCTAGTCCCCCCTACAAGCAAACCACCTCGACCACAAGCCTTACCGCAAACCATTGCCTAGGCTACAGTCTCACAGGCAAACTAACCGCACAAAGCATCGAGTTGGCAACGACCAGCCAACACCCACATACCAAACCATAATTAGAAATACACGGTACGGACATAAATAACACACAACATGTAGCACCCCGGAAATTTTAATTACATAAAAATACAAATAAATGGAAATAAATAATTTCCATAATATCAGAGTATTTAAAACATACGTATTATTATCGTAGGTGCTAAAACACATCGGGAAAATCCGTAATAATTGTAAATCAACCCTACATATTATTCCCAATTGTTCCACAAAGAAATTTGCGCCAAGAAAAATTAGATTAGCCAAGTTTAAGTGTTTTGCGACTTATTATCGTAATTCATAAATAAGTCGAAAAATCAATATCACACGTACTTGGACGAGTCATAAAATTAAATAAAAATCATATACGAACTTCAAATAATAACCTCTAATGACCCATCAAGAAATTTGGGTCAATAAAAATTATTTGGGCTAGGTTTAAGAGTTATGGTGACCGATTATCAAAATTAGGAAACAAGTCGGAAAACTGTTAACATGAAAATACGACGCAACCAAAAATTAAATAAAAATGTTGGAGAGACTTCCAACATTATATATTAATGACCCAATATCATAATGGGCCAATGGACCACATATGGCCCAAAAATCAAATGAAGCAAGAAAATGCATAGAAATTTGCAAGTTAATTAAGCTAAAATTAGGAAGAGGTAATTAGAGTTGAATTGGGAAGAGATCTTGCATTCTTGGCAACCCAAATTCGTGCTTAACTAGGGTGGGAGGTTTCCTAAAGCCTCACACACTCTAATGGAGGAAGAAATCCTCAAATTAAGAAACTAACAAGCCAAAACTCTTCTTTCCTAGTCACAATAGGACTCCTAAACACCATGGTAGCTTAAATACTCTCCACCAAACCCTGGGGATGAGTTTACATCTTATTGGGGTCATGTGGAGGAGTTCTTGGCAGCTGGGGGAGCAGGAGATCCCCACACCAAGCCGTTCTTCTTCCCCGTTGTGTCTGTTGCGACCTGCACAGATAGTGATCTTGAAGTCGACCAAAGGTAGGTCAAACCCAAACCAAAACTTGCAAGGCACATACCTCTGGAAAGAGGGTCAAGTCTACGTTCTAACCCAAGTGGAATGCCCAAATTCCATGCAGTATACATGGAGTAATAGGCGTTCTTCAAACAGTGGTCTGAACACAAGTTTTCTGGAAAAATGGGACTCTTCAACCCAAAAGGTAGGTTTTCTCAAGCCAAACCTTAACATATACTATACCAATGTGTATAGCATCAAGTTAACTTTCGTTTCTCACTGGTTTCATCTAATTCCAATGAGTAGATTTTGAATTATAAGCGTTTTCCCCAAGTCGCGCACTGTCAGGGCTTTTCCCGTTCTTTATATGTTGCATGCTATTCAAGACCGAATTAGAGCAAACACCAAAATAAAAGTTTTTCTACTAGTTATCCTCGTCATGTTTGTGTTGAATGTTTTGTCTAAATGTCAACATCTAGAGAGTTATAAGCATGGTAAGAGGGTCATGCATGATATTGCGTTTTCGGGTTGCACTTGGCTTTTACGTTGTGTCAAATTATCATGCATCTCGAGGTCGTTTAAAATCATTTAAAAATCATAGTCTACATCTATTCCATGTTCCCAACAACTTTCATGATGAGACTTTTGTCCTAAAAGCCCTAATTATTTCGGCATCATACCTTGCAAAGTAAATCTTACATTTGACTGTTCTCAGTCTTCTATACCTCATGTTAAACTTGATCTAATCCTGTCGAAACCATCAGTGTTTCTAATTCTGATTTACTGAAGCACCCTTCATGTCTAGGTTGTTTAAAACTAGTTTCGTGATTTTTCATGCACTGTACAATTTGTTCTCTATTTTTGAAGCATCCTGTGTCAATATAAGGTAGTTTGGACTGCAATCCAAGAACATGTCTTTTCTCTATCGGATTCAGGCACAGACCCTATAACGTGACGGACCGATAGGTCGCATTCTGAGGTCTTGTCGTGACAGCACACTCGTCGTGTTCTGAACGCGCGATGAGCGCCCCGTCGCTATCTCTCTACCTAATCTGATGCCTTGTCGCGTTCTGTACATACCCTTGTCGCGTTCTGTCCCGACCCCGTCATGACCTTACTGGGGTGTGTCGCATTCTCAGAATTTTGTGTGAAACACCACTTATTTCTTTTGCAAATCTAACCGCTATACCCGAGGTCTGGTTAATATTATATTTAATGTGTAAATTGCATGTCTTGGGTCTAATCATTACATGATGGTTATTAATGGCTTAAAAGTGGTTAACCCATTTAAAAGTTTTAATTACATGAATGTTATTCTAATTGATTTCTTAATGACGTGACCATTCATGTAACTTTTGATTCACTCTTTGTACGGTTCTAGCTTCCTAAAATGATAAATTGTTATCTTAAAATTTGCAATCCATGTTTAGTTAAGTGCATAGTTTCATGTCATGTCATCATGCTAAGTGTTTTTCGCGAGTTTAAAATCGATGGATTGTGAATTGAGACACGCGTACATCACTACACACTTACACGTCTAGGTAGCCTTTCTTGGGAATTGGAAGCTCTTACCGGTCATTCCGAATCGGTAGACTAGTGACCTATTCTCCAAGGCCTCCGTAAATCTCCTCTGACCATGGATCCCATATGGCCGACGAGTTGGTTGTACCATTGAAGTTCCTGGAGATAGCGTGCACTTCCTTTCTCTCTTGTTCTCATTAGTGTGATTTACAATCTAAACTAAAGCCATTAATGAAAAGATTGGACTAAATTATAAATCGTACCATTATGCTGCCGAATTTATCTCTTGACCATTGTTATCATGAAATCATGTTCAATTACTTATTACTAGTTCTCATCATCATCATGAACATGAATTACAAAATGCTTACTTATTGAAACTCTCATTGACCATTATTAATGACTGTGGGTATCTACATTTAAATTTAAGTGAGATGCTGACCGGGCACGGTGAGTGTCCAAGGGCTCCAGTCTAGCCCCAATGACGGAGAGTCATAATATACTGTTAACCATGGGGTATAATGATTACTGGCATGGCATCTGCGGTGGGAGTCGTGCGTGCGTGTTGAATGATAGATACAATAACTACATACACGTGTCCTGGTGTACATTTGATGGATCTTTTCTTGGGTACATTAGTGTCTACGTGCCGATTAGTGTTACATTATCGTGCTCGTGCGGGCTGCTTGCTTGCGTGATATGGTCATCCTACATTTATTGCAATTTACATGATATCTTGCGTGCTGTTACATGCTCACTCTTGACATCATATTGCTCGTTATATTCTTCTCTATCACGATCACTCTCTCTCTCTAGCTTGTTTAAGATCATGTTTTAACGAGTTTATTTCGTATATGCATATCATGACATTCATCGTGCTTACCTAGTTCTAAATTGCTAATCACTTATATCATTGCCCTCACATTGAGATATAAATCCAGTGGGCTAGTTTGCTCATCCCCTACTTTTACCCAATCTAGGTGACTATGAAGATCAATAGGAAGAGCAAGTCGAGGATGGGAATGCGTCCGAGTGATGAGCATCCCAACTACGAGTCTAGTTATAGTAGTTTGCTTTGAGTGATAGATTCATGTAGTAGGAAGTGAGGAATAAAATGTAACTTTTCCTTTTGAGTCTTTTTATTGTTTGTCCTGTATTAGTTTCTATTTGGAATACAATGAGTTGAGATTTGAATACAAGATTAGTTGAGTTCAATATTTGGGCCCTATGATGATGTATGTTGTTATACATTAGCGCGTGCTAGCTAGAGCTTATTTGCCGACTGTTCACATCTTGGGATATCGACTCGAATTATATTCCACATCATTAATATTGCTGCGTAATTCTCGAGACGTGACACAACACGTGGAGAGTCACACCACAAGACCTAATAGTACGCTGGTTCTCACCTCAACACCAGCTGAGGTCGGACTCACGTACCATCACAACACAACTCTACCCACGAGGGGTACATGTACCTACTACCATGAGGTAAAACACGAACCAGAATCGTGCCACCTCCAGGGCACACCAACAACGGTTAATGGTTTCATGATTATAACCTTAACCAGCGATTCACACACAAACCCCAACCTGTGGTCAAACAAGAGTCGGTACGGGAATGCCACCCCACTCGGGAACGGAATACTGGTCATGACGCCAGTATCCAACCCAAACAATAAAGCACAAGAACTACCTCTAGTCTCGCAGTCATGGCGGGAAGGTCCAACTGCTGCTCCACAACAACAAGCACACACACCCCGCAGGCTCAAGCTTGACACCTTTAGGGGCTCCAGGGAGAACCCTAAAGTGAGGCATGGACAGGACTAGAGGACCAGTACGTCTCCTGGTGTCCGTCCCTCAACCACGCGCGCACTACAAACGGCTGCACACCCACAAACATAAGCCGTTGTCCCCTGTCATCTTTTCCCTTAGCCGGACGCACTACTCAAACACAGGAGTGAGGGTGTCCAGGAAGACGACACAAACCTCGACGGTACTCCCATACGGGAAACGCCCTAAGCACCCGGTGCTAGGGTAACCGACTAGAGGGTATTCCAGAATAGGCGTCGGACCACCAGACTCGGAAAATACACAAACCACGATATACGATCCTTTATTATAAACCTCGGTATACAAGTGTCAAGCTTAGCTTGTCAACGGTCACCATGTGACCTCCAAGCCAATCAACGCCGACACATACACAAACCACAGTATACACACTTATATGACCTTTGTACAACCCACGTTACACAAGTGTAAGGAATGGCTTATCATCCGTCACCCCATGACCCTCAAGCCATTCTACATACAACGTTCATTAATGGGGTCATCACATGACCGCCAAGACACACACATTAGACTTATACACTAACCATTAACACCTATCTTAATACATTAACACACTTAACACAAATCATAAACATACCATACCAATATCGGAATACAACCTTGCCTGTCATTGGTCTCCCATGACCTCCATGGCAACACACACCACTTAACATAATAAACATTATAATAACCTTAAAGAACAACCATAGACCTGGGCTAGGTTTACACCAGACCTTCACTGCCCAACACCCAACATTCCCTTCAGAGACCAAATGTGTCGAACACAGGCGACGCCTCTCAAATTGCGAGACCTATTCAGACGACACACAGAACCTTATCACGCCCAGGACCCAACGCCGCGACCAGATCGCGTCGGTCCTTCCAGATGCTATTCAAACTGCTGTCGCGACAGGCCTTAGCGATGCGAGCAAGTCGCGTCGGCCCGACACGATGCCACTAGACCAAAATGGTCAAACCTCAGTCAACACTTAGTTGCGTCCACCAACACAGATGCGTTCCACATGAACGCGTCGGGTCAACCAAACGTGACATCTACGCCACCTTAACACGACGGACAAAACCCGAAACGCGTCGGCTCAGCACGACGCATTAACATGAACGCGTCGGTTGTCCTGGCCGTGTTTCAACGCTGGCAGGGGGATCAGCTCACAAGCCGAACCCACACTCCCACATGGGAGAAATAACCACAAAACTAAACATCCATTCCATACAAAGCTGTAAACGTGTAAAACACAACAGGGCAAACCACCTCACATGCTCCAACCCTTGAACCACATTCAAACATGCCATTAAACTGTAAATAGGGTAGGAAGTCTCCTACCGGTAGAAGACGCTGAAGCATGCCAAAACCTCCTCGCCACGGCACGCCCACGCTCCAAGCATCGTCTCACGTGGTTCCTGCGCCGCACGAGCCATCCGAAACCAAAAAACCCATCGAAAATCGCCGTAGAAGCCACATCAGCTCCTCCTCTACGCCGGACAGAGCATCCTCTACTCTGTTTGGCCGAAACGAAGCTTTTAACATTACATTCAGAATCGCGTCACTGACAGCCAACGCATTTAAACCTTTTAAACGCGTCAGCCCAAGCTGCCGCCATAAAGCAACCGTGCGACACGCGTCACAGAGGCGGTTCGCTGAATCGCGTCCGGCTTATACGACACGTTCAAATCGCGTCGCCTACCTCTGCCGCGATTCCAAACAGTGAACCAGCAGTGCAATTGGGCTGGCATATCCGGCCCACACTGCTCACTCTGTGCTCAGAAAACCCAAACACAAGCCCATTGACCATCTCTTGGTCAAGAGCACACACATAGACCCGATAAATCCGGATCCGAACGACCATACCGTTACATTACTAACACTAGAAAGAAATGTCGTCCTCGACATTTAAGGCAAAACCACGGCAAGTGAGACTAACACCTAAAAAGAAATAAAACATAAACAGAACAAGTAGGATACATCCTTTGCTGCTCTTGCCTTTCAAATTACTGCACACGGACTACTTTGATCTACTCATTTTCATACCTTTCCTACTTTACCTTTCTCTTTCATAATTGCTCTGCTCTTCCCTTTCTCTTTATTTCTTTCCATACTTGCTCCACCCAATTGGTACGATCCATTCTTCCTTTACTTTCTGGCCGCAAATAATTCCACCTTGCTGTTGGCGCTTTATCTCCTTGGACTCAACCTGCTTCCGCATTTTCTTGGCTGTGCTTGCAACATCCTTTTCTGGGCCACTTTACTTCCTCAAATCATTTACTAAACACTGCTCCACTGTAGTGCCTTACCATGTCATAACCCTTTTTTCTCAAATTTTCCGTGTCATTTCATTCGGGGCCGCTTCTCTTGCTCAAAACCTTTCACTTAACATTGCCACCCTTAGTGCTCTGCCATATTAAACTCTGCTTTAAGTTCTCAAATTTCTTTGCGCCTTTCTTTCTCTGCTCATCACTGCCAATTGACACTCTGCTCATCTGTATTCATATTCTCAACTGCCAGCTTTCTCACAAAGAATCAATTACCATCTTTGAATTTCCTGCCTCTTTATACCATTTTGCGCGTATTGCCTCAACTCATATCTGATCAAGAACCATTGCCTCTTTGCTCAATTGTGCACAAACCTCAAACTTTTCTTTCAATCAAGCATATCTTGGATAATCTGGGAACATGGTATTCCCTACTTCTGCTGCGCCACTCTGATCACACTGGACATTCGACAAAAATGTTCCTCTAATTTTGCCCTCATCATTATTTTCATTACTGTCCACTTTCACCATTACTCTATTTCTAGCTGGACTCAATTCTCATTTTCATTCCTCAATTCATCTTGCTTAATCTTTTAACACTGGAAGAAAAAACCTGAATTTCTGATATGCTTCCTGTTATATTTCAATTCTGGTTGTGCCACAGACTTCATTTTCGAATGCTACCACACTGCTACCGACATATACCTTACTCTTCATATACCTTCCTAGCTTTAAATAACATCTTCCCTGGCCAACTAATCATATCATAGTCATAACCTTTCAAAATACTCTAACTGATCTGCTTTTGCTCTCAAATCAAATTCAGGAATACCTTATCAAAGTACACTTCTATTTAATGAAATCTTTTTTGTGCACTGACTTGTAAGCCTTGCTGAACATTTCCTGAACCATCCGATTATATCTGCTTCTAATCCACTATACTCTTTCTTTCTCTGGTCAATCATACTCAACTAATCTGTACTGCCAAACTACCAATATTACAACCATGATATATTCCTATGAAGCACTTTATTAACTGGCTAGCCTCAATACATCCTTCTCACTGTAATTCTTATTACTATCTAATCTTCTTTCATTCATGTTCTGCCCCAGCCAAACTCTGAAGTATCTCTTTTAAATTCCATAATATGCTCTGCTTGATTCCATAACCAAACACAACTT
This sequence comes from Colocasia esculenta, assembly GCA_014218235.1. Classification (NCBI taxonomy): domain Eukaryota; kingdom Viridiplantae; phylum Streptophyta; class Magnoliopsida; order Alismatales; family Araceae; genus Colocasia; species Colocasia esculenta. Next base: position 29,168,717 of record CM024756.1, read on the forward strand.
CTAATGATTACTAATTCTGTAGTCTTCAATAAAGTTCTCTGCAGAACCTCCACAAACTATCGTCTGCCACGCATATATCTTTCTTCCAAAATCTCTATTATCTCAATTTCTTTACACCATCATTATTCATAACAACTCTTTACTCCCGAACTCGCAAGTACAACATTGCTAATCACACACATCTTGAGTCTAGCTACCACAACTCTTGTGCTCTGCTATCATTTTCTCACTGGGGCTGATCCACTTTATACATTTATCCCAAAATTTTCCTTATTACTCTAATCACACTATTCACCAAACTGTTCCTTGATATCAACTGGCATAAATCTCAACACAATGATCACCTCTGCTAAGGTTCTCAACCATAATGCACACTAACTCGTCTTTAACTATACACTGCTCTATTCCTCATTATAAATCTGTTTCCTCTGCTATTCCATCATATCTCCTTTATCTCTATCTCTACCCATTTCTGTTTCTCACTAAAACATTCTTCCTGGATTTCATAGCTAAAATCACTAATCCCGCTAGTTTGCATGCTGTGGATTCATTAAACAACTTAACTAGACTTTAACATGCTGAATTTCTATCTCTAATCTTACCATTTTTCTACCATTTCTAACAATAACCAGGTTTACACACAACCTTTTTTTTCATAATCTTTCACTTTTCACAAACTACATTTCTTCCTATCCATATCTGCTCCTACTACTATCAACGACTGCCTAACCAACAGATATAATTCACATAACAAAAACTTACGTGAAAACCATTTTAAATCACGTAAAACCGTAGACTTACTACCAGCAGTGGACATTAATCCATATATTAGGACATTGTACCTTCAATGTCTTTTCATATTCTAACTGGACCATTGCTCTAATACCAACTGTAACGGCCCTGGACATTTATACCCAATAGGGTCCATATCCAGATCCGCCTCCCGCGATCGGACTGGAGTCTCGCAAGGGATATCACTAACACGTGTCTAGTAAGAATATAAAAGACCACAATTATAGTATATACATAGGAAAGTACAAGTGTATATAACTGTAAACCACAATGTACAATAGTCCAAAATTACAATATTACATGTCCAAATAAAGAGTACAACTACCTGGGGCATACCCGAGGGAGCACAAGCTCAAACGACTCAACTACTCTACTGCTGGTGGTACAAGTCTGCACTACTCCTGCGTAACCATGCCAAAGTCGACCAACACCTGAAAGACTGTAAGAGAGTGAGCCTCAACAAGTCACTGGCTCAGTAGGGACCTCCCACAATGAAAACACAACTACACAAGAGACCTCAACCCCAGAGGGTCTCACTGGCAACACCGGTAGCCGAAACATAACATGCACACATACGCATGCTAATCAACAACAAACTATAAACACACTGGCTAAGCCCCGGTCTTCGGAAACAAAAGGGAAACATTGGACTAGCTTAACACCGCTAGTCCGCCCTACAACCAAACCACCTTGACCACAAGCCTCACCGGCAAACCATGCCTAGGCTACAGTCTTACAGGCAAACCAGCCGCACAAAGCATCGGGTTTGGCAATGACCAACCAACACCCACATACCAAACATAATTAGAAATACACGGTACAAATATAAATAACACACAACACGTGGAGAGTCACACCACAAGACCTCCACAGTACGCACGGTCTCACCTCACACCAGCTGAGGTCGGGACTCACGTACCATCACAACACAACTCTACCCACGAGGGGTACATGTACCTTCTACCACGAGGTACAACACCGAACCAAGAACCGTGCCACCTCCAGGGCACACTACAATGGTTAACGATTTCACAATTATAACATTAACTAGTGATTTACACACAAACCACAACCTGTGGTGAAACACGAGTCGGTAAGGAGACGACGCCACCACTCAGGAACAGACTACGGTTCATGACGCCAGTATCCAACCCGGACAACAAAGCACAAGAACTACCTCTAGTCTCGCAGTCACGGATGGAAGGTCCAACTGCCGCTCCACAACAACAAGCCAAGAACAGTGGAGACTAACTAACCACCACAACCTGTAGGTCACACACCCCGCAGGCCCAAGCCTGACACCTTTAGAGGCTCCGGCCGAGAACCCTTCGGTCAACACTTAGTCGCATCCAGCAACACTGACGCATTTCCACATGAACGCGTCGGGTCAACTAGATGTGACATCTACGCCGCCTTAACACGACGGACAAAACCCAAAATGCATCGGCTCAGCACGACGCACTAACATGAACATGTCGGCTGTCCTGGCTGTGTTTCAACACTGGCAGGGGGATCAGCTCACAGGCCGAACCCACACTCCCACACGGGAGAAATAACCACAAAACTAAACATCCATTCCATACAAAGCTGTAAACGTGTAAAACACAACAAGGCAAACCACCCTTACATGCTCCAACCCTTGAACCCCATTCAGACATGCCATTAAACTGTAAACAGGGTAGGAAGTCTCCCTACCGGCAGAAGATGCTGAAGCACGCCAAAACCTCCTCACCGACGGCACACCCACGCTCCAAGCATCGTCCTCGCATGGTTCCCGTGCCGCACGAGCCATCTGAAACCAAAACCCATCGGAAATCACCGGAGAAGCCACATCAGCTCCTCCCCTGCGCCGGACAGAGCATCCTCTGCTCTGTCTGGCCGAAACGAAGCTTTTAACATTACATTCAGATCGCGTCGCCGATAGCCGCCGCGTTTAAATCTTTTAAACGCATCCACCCAAGCTGCCGCCACAAAGCAACCACGCGACACGCGTCACAGAGGCGGTTCGCTGAATCACGTCCGGCTTATACGACGCATTCAAATCACGTCACCTACCTCTGCCGCGATTCCAAACAGTGAACCAGCAGTGCAATTGGGCTGGCATATCCGGCCCACACTGCTCACTCTGTGCTCAAAAAACCCAACACAGCCCATTGACCATCTCTTGGTCAAGAGCACCACACATAGAACCGATAAACCCAGATCCGAACGACCGTACCGTTACACGAACGCACGTCTAGGATGATTAAATATGGAGAGTCGATCTGAACACGCAGATTCCCCCTCCATCATCATTACATGGAGGTTGAGTACGATGAGTTTGTATGTCTACTTCAAAGTACATCGACAAAAGTTTGAGATTTCTTCCATAATATAGGCCTCAACAATAGAATCCTCCACTTTTGCTTTATTTCAGACTTTTATTTTGAGGTCATGTATACACCTACATCAACAATGTATAAGACAAATGGCAAACATATCATACATAGGGAGCAATTTTAAAGAGAAAAAAAGTTAATATCCACATATACCTCTCAAATGGATATATCCATATATATTGTACTGGCCCTCTCACTTTAGCTTCATATGATATATGTATGAGCAAATAATCCATCGAATCGAAGATTGTAGGCAAAAAATATCTTCTCCAATTTTCATACGATGGTTCCTTAACATTGGTGTCAGAATGTGTTCCCCCTAACATCTATAAGAAATTGTGCATAAACATTTTAAACCAGCGATCTAAGAGGACCAAAAGATACCTAAATCTTCTAGAATAAGTATTGAGGCGATGCCTCATAAATGAGAAGATTTATTAGAATTTGTGTGATGACGTGGCTAAGACTAGTCCCATATCAAAAATAGAGAAGAATCCGATAAGAAGCATTGGATCTCCTAAATTGCCGGCCATTTTCAGAATACTACATCATTATTTTGTACGAGTAGTGTGGTGGGTCCCCTAAGGATCTGATATTATGTTGTGTTAGGTACTGCTTAATTATGGATACTACAAAATGTGTAGTTTGTATATTTTATAGGAGAATTAATTGTTCACCCCTGGCAGGGGCGAACTATTATTTTCCCATCCCTGTCAGTTTTTCCATCAACGCACGGTCCCTGCTTTATGTGGGACTTAATTTCCAGTCCCTGGCGTTAACAGACGTTAGTCCT
>CM024756.1:29172779-29262091 GCA_014218235.1 Colocasia esculenta
GTCTGGTATGTGAATACTGTTAGTTATGGGTGTCCTCAAGCCAATCATAACTTGTACAATCTTATTCTTTAATAATAATAATAAGGCTTTTATATTCATTATGTGTAATTCGTTTATCGTTTCATTATGAAGTCCTGAATATGCACAATGAATATTAATTATGATGAGATCATAACAATGGGATTAATGTCCTTTAAACGCATATTCTTAATTGTTCCTAGTCGGAGGATATTCGAGAAGGACATTGGATATCCGGTTAGACTAGTACAGGTTCCACCCGCTCATATGATGAGTGTGACTAGTCTCATAGTCACTTGTGTGGAGACAGTAAGGTGAATCTGTAGGTGCTCATTGGAGAATGAGTTCATTGAACTGATCAGTTATGAATCGCTGGATGGTAATGTTACCTAACTGTCAACCAGTTAGATTCATTGTCACAGTGGCGTGATTGGTTCTTAGACCTGAGACACCAAGGACACCTTGTTGGTGGACTTCAGGGTTTGACCTTAACTTATAGATCTCTAGCCATGAGGTCTTAATTAGTTAAGTGTTCGGATCTAGTGGAATACCTTCGATGGTGATTGTGTGGTCAATATGGGATGGCTCGCTCTCGGTAATAAGAGAGTGAATGCTCTAAGGAAAGATGCCTGATAGTCCCTGGCCAGGGCATGACTACTTATCAGAAAAGGAGTTTTTTGATATTGTATGCGGCATCTAATCCAAGTGAGTGCGCATATTAGGGTTTGACAGTTGGCCTACCCTAAGTGCACCAAGGAGCATTGTATGCGCGAAGAACTATAGTCACGTGGAATATTGACAGAAAGGGTTCCTTGATTGGGTGCTGAACCCTAATGCTTTCCAGGATCTAGTGGTGTTGCTTGGCACCCAACTTGATTGGAAGCCCGGTCAATTATCGTGAGACGATAATCGATTGTGTATGGGCTGAAAACTGGACTAGCACTTGGGCCTAGAGGGTCACACGCAATAGAGTTCCGAGCAGACTGGGCAGGATGGTCGTTATAGACAATAACTGGGTTTTGTGAAAGGGCGGCCCCACCTCTTCTCTCGCCTGGCACATGGTGGAGTGAGATCCGGAAGACACGTGGAGACCGAGGAGATCTCGTCTGGTCTGGAGTTAGGCATGGATATGTCTAGAGGTCGGACACCTGAACGGCTTGACGCACCAGCGCCTCCAATGCTACCCTCCCTGGGTTCTGGAGTTTCGCTACCCCGCAAAGGTAAAGATCGGATCTTCCTACATGCAGGTTTTCCGTTTTGTTCAATTCCAACCACCAGAAACGATATCAAATGGAGGGAATCATGTTTCCACTACGCTCTAAACGATTCCTTACAGTGGTATCAGAGCCAGGTTGCTGACTCGGTCGGAATCGGCACCATATGAATGTTATTTCACGCGTTTTCGTCGGTTCGCGTTCTAAATGAATCGTCAAGTTTGTTGCGTTCTTGGGTCGCACATGGGATGTGCACTTCCTGTTTGGTACATGGGAATCGTTACCTGTACCAAGGGCATCGCGAAGAACCCTTTGTAGCGTCGTTTGGCCCTCTATAGAGGTCACACGGCCCTCTGCAAGATGCCGCCGCCATGCTTCTTGGGCAGTCCAAGAAGGGGAAATTTCTACAGATTTTGGGGGTTTTACGGGTTTTTTGGGTGTTTAGAGGCCGGACACCTGAACGGCTTGAAGCACCAGCGCCTCCAGTGCTACCACCTCCCCGGGTTCGGGAGTTTCGCAACCCCGTAAAGATAAGATCGGATCTTCCTACACGCAGGTTTTCGTTTTGTTCAATTCTGACACCGGCAACGATATCAAATGGAGGGAATCGTGTTTTCGCTGTGCTCTGAACGATTCCTTACAAATACATGATATCTGTATGAATATGGCCAATTTCCTTTGATACGATTCTACTCTTGAACTATCTGTCCATTGTGTATGCAATTCGATATATGATTTGATATGACATCCGTTCTATTCTCTATTAACTTGTTAGAAAAGCATGCATTGTCATCATGTACATGTTCATATCTTGCCTATTTAAAATGTAATCATGTATACTAGCCTGCATAATATTGAGATGTAAATCCTACTGAGCTAGTTCGCGCACCCCTATCATCTTGTCTTTTTAGGTAGTGATGAGGAACCAGAGGGCTGATGGGGCAGGGCAAGAGTGATGAGCACCCACAATATGAGGAGTTGACAGTTTAGGAATAGATATTTGAGTAGTTTATGTAATAGTGAAACTTTTTCATTTGAATAATGGGCCCTTTGATTGGCTCGATTAATGTAAGGTTTTAATTAGTTGAATGAATGGAATAAGGAGTACTTTTATGACAATATTATAGTTTCCATTGTGTTATTACATTCAATTGTGACTCTGCGCTATTCAATGTGATAGTCTATTTGTATCGTTCACGCACCTCGGTATTTATTTCGCTGAATATCGAAGCGTGATAGTTGGTATCAGAGCCTGAACTTTAGGGTCCAAGGGAATAGGAATATAGAATGAAACAAGATCACACGAGTCAAATCTGTCATACCTAATGTGAGCTTGGGTAGAGCTATGGGAATAGAAGTCACATGTGATATCTTTAGATGATTGACATATTATTATCTTGAAGGTACTTATTACCTCAATGGCCGTTGAACGTGCCCATGCTAGAAACATGCAACAAACATTACAGAACTTGACTCAGGCTATCCTACAAGCCACCCAGGGTGGAGGTAACGCGGAGCCAGTGATCTCCATCGAAATTTCCAAAGTATGGATCCGCCTAGGTTTGAAGGGAGTACTGACCCAGATGTTGCTGAACATTGGTCAAGAAATTGAAAGGATCTTTAGGGTCATGCAATGCACGAACCAGAACAAAGTACTGCTGGCGACTTTCCAATGGAAAAGGATGCCAGGGCATGGTGGGAGTCGGTGGAAGCGACACGAATGGTCAAAACTGACATGGGTTCAGTTCATTGAACGCTTCAACACGAAATACTTTTCTGAGAGCGTCAGGAATGGAAAGCAGTCGAATTTGCGGCTTTGAAGTAGAAAGGACTCACTGTGGCCGAATATGAGGCCAAATTCTCTCGTCTGTCCCGATATGTGGTTCACTTGATTGGGACAGAAAGAATGAAGGTGGAAACACTTTCTTAATGTCTTGAGGCCCCAGTATATCACACAAATGGAGCCAATGGACATTCAAACCTATGCGGACATGATAAAGAAGGCTTAATTACTGGAAGATGCCATGGAGACCGCTGATAGGATCAAGGGGAAGGCTATGAAGAGAGAACAGTTTCTGATATCAGAAAATTATCAACCGACCATTGGGAGGAAAAGGCCCAATGGTGGTTCCATTGAACAAGCCGATAAGAAGCCAAAGGAATTAGGCAAGCAGTTGGTAGTGGCAAATGGGGAAGGATGCAAGCATTGTGATAAAGCAGTCACCAATCCGAACAATGCTGGAGAGCGCAGGGGAGATGTCTGTGCTGTGGGAGTCATGACCACAGGATTTTTAATTGCCCAATGCTAAAGGAGCAAGCCTCTCAGGACAGCATCCGAATGGAAAGGAGGCAAGGCCGCTTACAAGCTATTCACGAGCCTAAAGCTGCAGAAGGAGGTATGATGGAATACATCATTTTTGTTGAACCTCTAGATAGTCTTATGATAATCGTCTTGCTGGTACATCAATCGTAAGTAGGAGAGATGATTGGAGGTCAGACCAACCGTGGCTCCCAAGGATAGCTAATGAATAGATAGAACTCTACCCACTACAGGTGCGGTGTTGTAGGTTATACGGTGATCCAAGGAAGTAAACCAAATCAGGAAGCCCAATTTTCTGGTTCTTGACTACACTTATGAATTTGGGGACCAAATTCTTTTAAGTGAGGGAGGATGTAACACCCGAAAATTCGGTAATTAGAAATAAATTGAAAACGATAAATTCAATATTAGTGAAATAGCAAAAAAAACCGCACGTGCCATTATCATACATACAAACCCATTAGAAAATTTCATAAAAACCATAGTTCAAACTCTAAATAATACTCCCTAATGACCCCGGAGAAATTCATGCAAAGGAAAATCGGATGGTCCAAGTTGAAGGCATTTTGCGACTGAGTATTGTAATCAGGGAATAAGTCGGGAAATCATTATCACACATACTTAGAGGAGCCAGAAAATTAAAGAAAATCATAGATGGACTTCAAATAATATCCTCTAATGATCCATCAAGAAATTTGGGTCAATAAAAGTCATTTGAGGTATATTTAAGAGTTATTGTGACTTATTATCGTAATTAGAAAATAAGTTGGAAAATCCATTATCAGTTTATAAAATGAGATCATAACTAAATAAAATTTATGGTTGACTCCAAAAAATATGTGGGGATAGTCCATAAAAGAAATTGGACCAATGGATAACTTATGACCCATGAACAAATTCAAGTATGAAGATAGTAAATAAATAAATTCCACATTAATGGAATGATAAAACTTACGTACCATTATCGTACAAGAGAGAACGCATCGGAAAATTCTGTAAAAATTATAAATCAACCCCAAATATTATCCTTAGTGTTCTACGAAGAATTCATGCAAAGGAAAATCCAATTGCATAATATACGTCACACATGACAATTACCCGAATTAGAAACTAAGTCGGAAAATTGCTAACGCGGAAAATAAACCGACCATAAATTAAATAACATGTTGGAGAGACTTCCAACGTCATGTATTAATAACCCATTAACAAGATTGGGACAATGGAGCACATTTGGCCCAAGGATAAAAATTGGGACAAGACAATACCCAGAAATTGTGTATGTAATTATGCAATAATTAGGGAGGGCAATTTAGGGTTAAAATTAGGGTAATTAGTCATGCATGGTAAGCTAAAACCGGACCCAACCTAAGAGGTGTTTCCTACACCTTTACTACCTCCTTTGGGGAGAGAATCTCAAATTTTGGAAGGTGCCATGCTAAACCACAGGCCCTTTCCTAGTCCCATTAGGACATGCAATAGAACCCTAAAACTATAAGAGATCATCAAAAAACGATTAGGGAAGGTTTAGAAACAGGTTGGGGTCGTGAGCAGCAAGCCTAGGGCACTGGAGGAGAGGAGAACGGCTGGGGAAAACGTGATCTTCCTCAACCTCGTTATGCATCAACCAAGAAACCTATAGGGAGTTCTTAGCATTCAAAGGTAGGTGTTCTCAGGCCAAGATTAAAGAAAACCAATACCATCTTGTAGAGCTTCGAATCTATGTTCATTGCACTTGATTTGCCTAATTTTCATGGAGTATACATTGAGTATTAGTCGTTTTCCCTAAGTCGCATACAGTTAGGGCTTTTTACGTTCATCACATTATGCACACGATTAGAGACCGAATTAGACTAAACCCCCATCATCAACATTATGCTACTAGTTCCTCGTCATGTTTTATGTTGAACACTTTGTCTAAAAGTCATTGGTTAGAGAGTTATAAGCATGGAAAGAGAGCCACTACATGATACTGTGTTTTCGGGTTGCACTTGATCTTTACGTTCTGCATGTTTTTCACAATATTCAAGACCAAAATAGGTGAAAACCCCAACATCAAAGTTCTTCTACTAGTTGTCTTGGTCAGTTTTTATGTTAAGAGTTTTGTCTAAATGTCATTAGATATGGAGATATAAACATGGTAATAGGTTCACTATGTTTTCCTACATTTTTGGGCAGCGTTTGGAATCGCGTCCGCTACAGGCGACGCGATTCCCGTGCCCTCTAAATCGCGACCGTGAGTCCGGACGTGATTAGCTCGCTGACCAGTCAACCCGCGCGTGGGCCTTTGCGCCCACCTGGGAGTCAGAGCCTGTCTGAATCGCGATGGGATGCCCCGACGCGATTCAGGCCGTTTTCCTGCCCAATTTGTATTTAATGAATATTCATGAACGCGTCGGGATGACCCGACGCGATTCACGTTAAAAGGCGGCTTTGGAGGCCAACGTGATTTACCTGTCTTCGCCTTTGGTCGTTTTTCCTGTACATCGTGTTTTGAAAAATGTCCACTGTGTTGGACGTCATTCATAGGCCGACCCGAGACTGTCTTTTTGGCCAGTCAGTAGCTTGTTAGTTTCCTTGTCTATCAGTATGTGCATGTTGTTATATAGTATGCATGGACCTAAAGCAATCAACCCATTGAAAAATGGTAATGAATGAATATGATTCTAATGTGTAATTGTGATTGACTTATGTTCATTTGATTAATTTTCTTGTGATCTTACTTATTGTCAATTTGATATGACAAGAATTTGATATGAATATGTGGATGAATACATGTAGCATGGACGTGTTAGTTAAGTTTCCATCATGATTTGCATGTGAGTTTTCCTTAGTTATATGTTTTCCGATGTTTCAATTATTCGTTCATAAATTGCATGCATGTTTAGGAAAGATCCGTTACACGTCACTTACACATTTGCATGATTAGGCACACCCTTCTTGGGGAATTGGGAGCTCTCTGCCGATCATTCTGAATTGGCAGACTAGCGATCTTTTCCTTAAGACCTCCGTAAGTCTTCGTTCTCTATGGATTCCCACATAGAGACTGAGTTGGTTGTACCATGAAGTATCTTGGAGATAGAGAGCACATGTTCCGCGTACGATCTGTCATTAGTCATCTCATGTCAAGACATTAATGAATTATGAAACATAAGATACGTCGTTATACTGCCCATTGTTCTCTGAGCTATTTGTCACACCTTGACTCTATGATGATCATGTTCTTATTACATTGAGCTTTTTATTGAAATTCCGTGGCCATGATATGAATATGTTTGTTCGGCACAATGTAGGACATCGGTCCATTTGACTAATGCCTATGCAAAAGGGGCCTGTCTGGTCCTAAGGAAGAGCGCCCCAACGTACTTATTAACCATGGGAGTATGGACTTGTGGTGCATGGCATGGCACTGATACGATATGCAAGATTTGTGGGAATGTGCCTTCGTTTGATATCATATGATAAGTTTGATTTGATATGATACGTCTGTTCATGTGAATACATGATATCTGTATGAATATGGCCAATTTCCTTTGATACGATTCTACTCTTGAACTATTTGTCCATTGTATATGCAATTCGATATATGATTTTTTATGACATCCGTTCTATTCCGCCATTCAACTTGTTAGAAAAGCATGCATTGTCATCATGTACATGTTCATATCTTGCCTATTTAAAATGTAATCATGTATACTAGTGTCCGCACAATATTGAGATGTAAATCCTACTGAGCTTGTTCACTCACCCCTATCATCCTGTCCTTTTCAGGTAGTGATGAGGAACCAGAGGGTCTGATGAGGCAGGGCAAGAGTGATGAGCACCCGCCATATGAGGAGTTGACAGTTGGAATAGATATTGAGTAGTTATGTAATAGTGAAACATTTTTCATTTGAATAATGGGCCCTTTGATTGGCTCGATTGATGTAAGGTTTTTAATTAGTTGAATGAATGGAATAAGGAGTACTTTTATGACAATATTATAGTTTCCACTGTGTTATTACATCAATTGGGACTCTACACTATTCAACTGTGATACGTCTATTTGTATCGTTCACGCACCTCGGTATTTATTTCGCAGCTAAATATCGGGCGTGACAGTTGGTATCAGAGCCTGAACTTTAGGGTCCAAGGGAATAGGAATATAGAATGAAACTAGATCACACAAGTCAAAATCTGTCATACCTAATGTGAGCTTGGGTAGAGCCATGGGAATAGAAGCCACATGTGATATCTTTAGATGATTGACTCATATTATTATCTTGAAGGTACTTATTACCTCAATGGCCGCTGAACGTGTCCAGGCTAGAAACATGCAACAAACATTACAGAACTTGACTCAGGCTATCCTACAAGCCACCTAGAGTGGAGGTAACCGCGGAGCCAGTGATCTCATCGAAATTTCCAAAGTATGGATCCGCTAGGTTTGAAGGGAGTACTGACTCGGATGTTGCTGAACATTGGGTTAAAGAAATTGAAAGGATCTTTAGGGTCATGCAATGCGCAAACCAGAACAAAGTATGCTGCTGGCGACTTTCCAATTGGAAAAGGATGCCAGGGCATGGGGGGAGTCGGTGGATGGAAGCGCACTGAATGGTCAACAACTGACATGGGATCAGTTCATTGAACGCTTCAACACGAAATACTTTCTGAGAGGGTTTAGGAATGGAAAGCAGCCGAATTTATGGCTTTGAAGCAGAGAGGATTCATGTGGCCGAATATGAGGCCCAATTCTCTCGTCTGTCCCGATATGTGGTTCACTTGATGGGACAGAAAGAATGAAGGCGAAACGCTTCTTAATGGCTTGAGGCCCCAGTATATCACACAACTGGCGCCAATGGACATTCAACCTATGCGGACATGATAAAGAAGGCTCAATTACTGGAAATGCCATGGAGACCGCTGATAGGATCAAGGGAAGGCTATGAAGAGGAGAACAGTTTCTGCTACCGAATATCAAACCGACCATTGGGAGGAAAAGGTGCAGTGGTGGTTCTATTGAACAAGCCGATAAGAAGCCAAAGGAATTAGGCAAGCAGTTGGTAGTGGCAAATGGGGAAGGATGCAAGCATTGCGATAAAGCCAGTCACCAATCCGAAAATGCTGGAGAGCGCAGGGGAGATGTCTGCGTTGTGGGAGTCGTGAGCATAGGATTTTTAATTGCCCAATGCTAAAGGAACAAGCCTCTGAGGACAAGCATCTGAATGGACAAAGGAGGCAAGGCCGCTTATAAGCTATTCAGGAGCCTGAAGCTGCAGAAGGAGGTATGATGGAATACATCATTTTTGTTGAACCTCTAGATCAGTCTTATGATAATCGTCTTGCTGGTACATCAGTCGTAAGTAGGAGAGATGATTGGAGGTCAGACCAACTGGCTCCCAAGGATAGCTAAATGAATAGATAGAACTCTACCCACTGCAAGTGCGGTGTTTGTAGGTTATACAGTGATCCAACGAAGTAACCAAATCAGGAAGCCCAATTCCTGGTTCACTGACTACACTTATGAATTTGGGGACCAAATTCTTTTAAGTGAGGGAGGATGTAATACCCCGGAAATTTGGTAATTAGAAAATTAGAAATAAATTGAAAACGATAAATTCAATATTAGTGAAATAGTAAAAAAAACGCACGTGCCATATCATACATACAAAAAACCATTAGGAAATTTCATAAAAACCATAGTTCAACTCCAAATAATACTCCTAATGACCCACAGAGAAATTCATGCGAAGGAAAATCGGATGGTCCAAGTTTAAGGCATTTTACGACTAAGTATTGTAATCAGGGAATAAGTCGGGAAATCATTATCACACATACTTAGAGGAGCCAGAAAATTAAATAAAAAACATAGATGGATTTCAAATAATATCCTCTATGATCCATCAAGAAATTTGGGTCAATAAAAGTCATTTGGGGTATATTAAGAGTTATTGTGACTTATTATCGTAATTAGAAAATAAGTTGGAAAATCCATTATCATGTATAAAATGAGATCATAACTAAATTAAAAATTTATGGTTACTCCAACAATATGTGGGGATAGTCCATAAAAGAAATTGGACCAATGGATAACTTATGACCCATGAACAAATTCAAGTATGAAGATAGTAAATAAATAAATTCCGCATAACGGAATGATAAAACTTACGTACCATTATCGTAAGAGAGAAAATGCATCAGAAAATTCCGTAAAAATTATAAACCAACCCCAAATATTAACCTTAAGTGTTCCACGAAGAAATTCATCCAACAAAAAATCCAATGGATAATATACGCCACACATGACAAATTACCCGAATTTAGAAACTAAGTCGAAAAATTGTTAACGCGAAAAATAACCCGACCATAAATTAAATAAAATGTTGGAGAGACTTCCAAAATCATGTATTAATAACCCATTAACAAGATTGGGTCAATGGAGCACTTGGCTCAAGGATAAAAATTGGGACAAGAAAATACCCAGAAATTTGTGTATATAATTATGCAAAATTAGGGAGGGCAATTTAGGGTTAAAATTAGGGTAATTAGTCATGCAAGGTAAGCCAAAACTGGACCCAACCCTAAGAGGTGGTTTCCTAAATCTTTGCTACCTCCTTTGGTGAGAGAATCTCAAATTTTGGAAGGTGCCATGCTAAATCCGCAGGCCCTTTCCTAGTCCCATTAGGACATGCAATAGAACCCTAAAACTATAAGAGTTCGTCACAAAATGTTTAGGGAAAGTTTAGCAACAGGTTGGGGTCGTGAGCAGCAAACCTAGGGCACTGGAGGAGAGGAGCACGGCTGGGGAAAACGTAATCTTCCTCAACCTCGTTCTGCATCGACCCAGAAACCTGCACGGAGTTCTTAGCGTTCAAAGGTAGGTGTTCTCGGGCCAAGATTAAAGAAAACCAATACCATCTTGTAGAGCTTCGAGTCTAGGTTCATTGCACTTGATTTGCCTAATTCATGGAGTATACATTGAGTATTAGTCGGTTTCCCTAAGTCGTGCATAGTTAGGGCTTTTTATGTTCTTCGTATTATGCACGCGATTTGAGACCAAATTAGACTAAACCCCCATCATGAAAGTTATGCTACTAGTAGTCCTCGTCATGTTTTGTGTGAACACTTTGTCTAAAAGTCATTGGTTAGAGAGTTATAAGCATGGTAAGAGAGCCGCTGCATGATATTGTGTTTTCGGGTTGCACTTGATCTTTACGTTCTTCATGTTTTTCATGAGATTAAAGACCGAATTCGGTCAAACCACCAACATCAAATTCTTTACTAGTTGTCCTGGTCAGGTTGTATGTTAAGAGTTTTGTATAAATGTCATTATATAGGTAGATATAAGCATGGTAAGAGGTTCACTATGTTTTCCTACGTTTTCGGGCAGCGTTGGAATCACGTCCGCTACAGGCGACGTGATTCCTGCGCCCTCTGAATTGCGACCGTGAGTCTGGACGCGATTAGCTCACTAACCAGTCAACCCACGTGTGGGCCTTCGCGCCCGCCTGGGAGTCAGAGCCTGTCTGAATTGCGGCTGGATGCCCCGACGCGATTCAGGCCATTTCCGCCGATTTTTTATAATGAGTATTCATGAATGCGTGTGATGACCCGATGCGATTCACATTAAAAGGCAGCTTTGGAGGCTGACGTGATTTACCTGTCTTCGCCTTTGGTCTATTTTCCTGTACACTATGTTTTGAAAAACATCCTCTGTGTTGGACGCCATTCATAGGCCGACCCAAGACTGTACGTTTTGGCCAGTCAGTTAGCTTGTTAGTTTCCTTGGTCTATCAGCATGTGCATGGTGTTATATAGTATGCATGGACCTAAAAGCAATCAACCCATTGAAAAATGGTAATGATATGGATATGATTCTAATGTGTAATGTGATTGACCTTATGTTCATTTAATTAATTTTCTTGTGATCTTACTTATTGCCAATTTGATATGATAAGAATTTGATATGAATATGTGGATGAGAATACATGTAGCATGGACGTGTTAGTTAAGTTTCCATCATGATTTGCATGTGAGTTTTCCTTAGTTATATGCTTCCGATGTTTCAATTATTCGTCATCATAATTGCATACATGTTTAGGAAAGATCCGTGACACGTCACTTAACATTTACACGATTAGGCACACCTTCTTGGGGAATTGGGAGCTCTCTGCCGGTCATTACGAATTGGCAGACTAGCGATCTTTTCCTTAAGCCTCAGTAAGTCTCGTTCTCTATGGATTCCACCTAGAGACCGAGCTGGTGTACATGAAGTACCCTGGAGATAGAGAGCACATGTTCCATGTACGATCTGTCATTAGTCATCCTCATGTCAAGACATTAATGAATTATGAAACATAAGATACGTCGTTATACTGCCCATTTGTTCTTGAGCTATTTGTCACACCTTGACTCTATGATGATCATGTTCTTAGTACATTGAGCTTATTATTGAAATTTTGTGGCCATGATACACTACAAGAAAAAACATTTTTAGAGACCGATATAGAGACCGAATTGTGACTGAAAGTAAGCAGTCGCTAAATAAAGATTATAGAGACCGATAAAATTCGGTCACAATTCGGTCACTAATTAGTGAGGAATTGTGACCGAAACTTTCGGTTCTCTATATTTGGGACCGATTAAAATTCGGTCACTATTTTAGGGACTGAATAGAGATGATTTATTTAGTCAAAATTTTTCACGTTTTAGTAGGATGGGAAGAAAATTTTGTGACCGATTATTTCGGTCCCTATTCGGTCATATATAGTGACCGAATAGGGACCGAAATAAATCGGTCACAAAATCTTACAGCTTTAGTGACGGAATAGAGAAGATAAATGCAGCCTCTATCGGTCTCTAACCTTCATAAATTCCTTTGGGCCGCCGGCGCTTCTTCCACCTTCTCTTTTCTTCTCTCTCACTGTGTCTCTCTCACACCGTGGACACCTCCGACGCGCCCTGCCGAGATGCTGTGTTGCCGTCACCGTCGCCACCGTCGTCCGCGTTGCCTCTGCCTCTGGATCGCCGCGCTGTCTGGTCGCCGCCACCGTCCGCGTACACCTAGCCGTTGTCGGGTCGCGTCGTCGTCCGCATCTTCATCGTCTCTCCCTCACCGCCGGAGGTCCACGTCGACGTCGCTGCGGTAAGGTCTCTCTCTATGTCTTTGTGTGCGTGTGGTGTGTGTTTGGTGTGTGCCTGTGTTGTGTGTGGGTCGTGTTGGGTTGCAGGGAGGGCACGGTGGGTGGGGGGTAGATAGTCGGGATGGGGGGGTCTCTGATGTCTCTCTCTCTCTCTCTCTCTCTCTTCTCTGTGCATGTGTGTGTGTTGTCTATGTGTGTGGGGGGGGGGGGGGTTGTGCAGGGGAGGTGGGGGGGGGTGTGCAGGGAGGGGGGTGTTCTGGGGGAGGGGGGGGGAGTCACAAGCGGGGGGGTTCTACCGGGGGGGCTTTGCAGGGAGGTGGGGGGGCGACTTCGCAGAAGGTGGGTGGGGGGGGTTCAGTGGGAGGGAGTAGTGGGGGTGGGCTCCGATGATGGGGTTGGGGGTTTCAGTGGAGAGGGGGCAGTTGGGGGGGGGGTGCTCTGCAGGCAGGGGGTGTTGGGGGGGCTGTGTAAGGAGGGGGGCTTGTGGGGGCTTGTGCAGGGAGGGGGGTGTTCCAGCGGGGGGGGTCACAGGTGAGGGGATGCTTGAATCATTCTTCCCTATGTTGCTACCGGATATTTAGTTGGAAGAAGCAATCGCTTAACTTTTGCTGGATCATCAAGATACACACGCAGCCAGTCAGAAACCCAGCTATTGCCCCAGCATCCATCAGAAGCTTTTCCCTTAAGGTAACCTGTGGTTGTGAGGGATTATCTCCATACTGAGGTGGAACCCTGCCCGTGATAAGAGAGTTCTAAACATGTCCTCTTCATCTCCACTGGCACCTTCACTATCCTCGGAGTCAACTAGTTCATCTGGGTCAGTTGATATGCATCATGATCATCCTCAGATGCTAGTACCTAAACAGAAATTGCCAAGAAATAACCAAATGAATGTGTATAGTTAACAGAAATTATTGGGCTGGCATACACAGATATAAATACATGGGTCATTCAGAGGTGTTAGTGCCATCTTTTATTCAGTCAAACATGAAGACCAGCCATATGATGTCCAGATAGGAAGATGATAGATGATGCTAGGTGAGGTTGGCAGTGATGGAATTGGAAGTTTCACAGGGAAAGGGTGTATAGACAGCCTTCTGATTCATTCAATTTTATCTTTAAGTCATGGCCTGGACCACCTTTGAGAGGATTAAAATACCATTTACTTTCCAGAAAGTGGACTATTTAAGTTCTGATGCTAAATTTTCGTCATAAACTTGCAAGGAGACCTGACTCAGAAACAGGATGTAGTTCAGATTGATAAAGCACTAATTAGGGGTCACCTCCCAGGAAGGAGAGAAAGTCTAAGACCTTTTGGCTCCAATATAGAAAAATAAACAATGTTGGTCTGAATGTAGCCTTTTTATGCAGACTGATGAAGTGCAAAAACCAAGCCCATACAAGGGCAAGCCATGGTTGTAGAAAGAGACAATCTTAAATTATGCAGGGAGGTGGGGGGGCGACTTCGCAGAGGAGGGTGGGGGGGTTCAGTGGGAGGGGGTAGTGGGGGTGGGGCTCCGTGATGGGGTTGGGGGTTTCAGTGGGGAGGGGGCAGTGGGGGTGGGGCTCCGGCAATGGAGTGGGGGGGTATATTAGCTCCTGTTAAAAAGACCCCCTTCTTTTATTGCAAAAGTATTTAACATATCTCTTTGTTTATATATGCTCATGTTGAGTCATGGATGTTGATGAGGTCGTCGAGCCCAATCTATTGGGTTCTCTAAGCACTAAGCTAACATTAATATTATAGTATGCACTGTGTGTTCTTTCTATTATTATACTATTGTTCGCTCAACTCATTTGTTTAATCAAAGAAGATTAAACGAGGCCTTAATCTAGTTTAATATATATATGGACTCGGTTCACAACTGACATATATATATTGAATATGTAATTAGTTAATCTAACACTTCAGTGCTCCTAATTTTACTGAGGCAAAAACATCTAATGAGGTTGTGTAGAAACTATCTTAAGAACACCAGCAAGTTGCACTTTGATGTTGGCTACACTACTCCTAAAGTCAATACATAAGAACTAAGAAAGAAGAACCTTTCCTTCAAATAACAGGAAAGCAGCCAGTCCTACTACACACCATGATTCACTTTACTTTCCTTGACCTCTCTCTCCCCTTTTAAAATGTGTGAAAAATTGGGCAATCCTCGGAATGGGAGAAAAGCCTATCATGCTCATAATCGTACTCCTTGTTGATCTTTCTTGTTATAGAAACTTGTGAAAGGGGAGAAAAAGATGGGATAAATGCATCCAAAGTCGAGTTAAAAACTTGCAAGTATAAGATATTATTTCATATCTCCTTTAGCTCGAAGTGCCCTGTTGTTTACTTGGAAAATTTCTGCTTTTGACACAAAAAGAAAAGAAAGGAAGAAATTAAAAAACAGACAAGTCTAGTCACCCCACGCTTTGTAGAATTGTCAAGTTCAAGATAGATCACTGGAGTTTCTAGTTTAAAGGAGTATTGGTTTGGGGATTTGGTTTTGGCATTTCAGATTAAAAGAATCTGGGGGTAGGTTGATATTGAAAATTTTGGGTACTTCAGATTTAAAGGACTTAGGGTATTGAAGGGGCTGAACGGGGGTTCAAGGACAACTAGACCAGACAAGCTCTTGGGAGGTTTTTATGGGGCTGTTAAAGGATTTAACAGGGGTTTAATGGATTTTGTTTACTTTCAGTTTAGTGATTACTATTGCACTTCATACTTTATTTAATGCAATTCATTTACATGTATGTGTGAATTTGGTTTAATATTGCACTTGTTCACATGTATGATTTTGTTTTCTTTCATGTTATGTGGTTTTTAAATTTGATCTATGCATGCATAACATTTAACACTGCACACACTTCACGAGAGCGTGTTAAGCCCGTGTCAATGAACTCCCGTCAAGACTTGGGATTGATGTGCACGAGTCTTATTTTCAAAGATGAGAATGTGTATATCTAACTCAAAGTCTTGAATTGTCCCGTTTTGGACAGTCTGTGAATGTTTGATCGCAGTAGGTGTCATTTACTATGTGCTTATATTATTTGTTGAAAATTCGGGTGCGTCTACTCACTCCTCTCTGATATACCTTTATTGATTTAGAATATTTTCTTAACCACTTATTAGTAAGTGTTTAAGAAAATATCTTAATCAATAAATATTTTGGTATATCGGAGAGGTGTGGGGAGATGCTGCCGAAATTTTCAGCAAATTATAAAAACATAGTAAATGGTCATCTGAGTGCGATCAAATATTCACAGATGGGTTAAAAGTGATAATCTAAATAATAAATCCTTCTATTCATTTCGGTTGCGTCGAAGGATGTGTGAGTTTGAATTTTAAAGTTATTTGTTTGTTAATATTGGTTGGGCGCAAGAAAGAAATGGCTTCAACTGTTCATGGCTGTATCGTAGAATAGTTGATCATGTGGTGTCTGTGGAGTTTAGGGTCAGAGTTGAGAATTTCATTCAGTTTGCATTGGGGAATCCAAATGCAGCAGTAGACAGTGAAGGTGGCATCTGATGTCCTTATATGATTTGTAAAAATTTGAAGTGGAATTCACCATGGGAGGTTCAATGCCATTTATATAGAAAAGGGTTTGTTGAAGGTTATATGAATTGGACATGTCATGGTGAGGAGCTCTGATCGCACGAGCCTAGTAATGTGGAAGGCACAAGTACGTACGTGGATATGGTTGTAGATGTTGCTGGTCCGACATTCAGTGTACATGAGGATCTTATATACGCTGAAGACGTGTCGAACAAGGGAGCCGAAAGATTCTATCAGTTACTTAAGGATGCTGATGAGCCATTGTGGGATGGTTGTCAAAAAACACACTCTGTTGTCAGTGGTGTCACAGTTGCTGAACTTGAAATCTGAATTTCATATAGTGAGAATTTCTTTGATCGTCTCCTCCTCATCATCAAGAGCATGTTACCTCCAGATGAGAAGCTGCCTCCAAATTTTTATCGTGCCAAGAAGATGGTCAATGATTTAGGACTTGGATATGTGAAAATAGATGCATGTCCTAATCATTGTATGATGTATGACAAAGAGGATGCAGATAAAGTATCATGTTCAATTTGCCATCATGATAGGTTTAAACCTAAAAGAGGGGCCAATTCTAGGGGAAAGGATTACCTTATGTGTCATTGCGATATTTCCCCCTTACACCCAGACTGCAGTGGATGTATATGTCTTCAAAGATAGCTCGACATATGAGGTGGCACGCAGAAAGAGTACGTCGGGACGAGGATATTATGACTCATCCTGTCACGCCCCGATTTAGCAGCGGGATAAATACCGGGGGACGTGAACGATACAGATAGACGTATGACAGTTGAGTAACGCAGAGTCATAATTAAACATAACAACATATTTGAGACTATAATATGGTTATCCAAAGATATACTCTTATTCCATTCATTCAACTAATTACAACCTTACATGGAGAGAATCAACTAAAAAGGTTCATTATTCAAATAACAATGTTTCTAATACATCGACTACTCAAATGTCTATTTCTAAACTGACAACTACTCATATGACAGGTACTCATCACTCTTGCCCTGCCCCATCCGACTCCTCTGGCTCCTCATCACTACCTGAAAAAGGGCAGGATGAAAGGGTGAGCGAACTAGCTCAGTAGGATTTACATCTCAATATTGTGCGGGCACTAATATACATGATTAACATTTTAAATAGGCAGATATGCACATGAATATGATGACAATGCATGCTTTTCTAACAAGTTGAATAGAGGAATAGACGGATGACATATCAAATCAGATATCGAATTGCATATACATGGACAGATATTTCAAGAGTAGAATCATATCAAAAGAGATTGGCCATATTCACAGATATCACGTATTCACGTGATCAGACTTATCATATCGATCAAATCAAACTTATCATATCAAACAACGAAGGCACATTTCCACAAATCTTGCATATCGTATCAGTGCCATGCCACGCACCACAAGTCCATACTCCCGCAGTTAATAAGTACATTGGGGCGCTCTTCCCCATGACCAGACAGGGCCCCTATTGCACAGGCATTGGTCAATGGACCGAAGTCCCATATTGTGCCAAACAAACATATTCATATTATGGCCACAGAGTTTCAATGACAAGCTCATAGTAAAAAGGAACATGATCATTCATAGAGTCAAGGTATGACAAATAGCTCAAGCGAACAAAAAGTAGTATAATGACGTATTGTGACGACCCAACCAGCAAACTGGCCCAACAACCGTACTAATTGGTAAACTTCCCAGGAAGGTCACCCATCCTGGGACTACTCCCAACTGAGCACGCTTAACTTCAGAGTTCTTTTCCATCTCGAGCTCTGAAAATGACTAGTCCGGGTTGTTGGTAGTCTACTGAGTTTAGTCCATTTAACATATTCTTATATGGGGTGTTACAATCTACCCCTCTTATATAAGTGAGGTCCTCGTCGCTGCTCACATATAGCACACAATCAAACCCCAGGCAGGCAGGATTCTAGAGGTGGCCCCACAGGCTCAAGAGGTGGCTCCCACTATGTAGCTTTGCGCCATTATGGCCTCAAGGGTGGCTCCCATAGCGTAGCACTTTGCCCTGTGTGGCACTTAGTTCCTGCACTTCTGGCTGGGCAAGGCTCTAATACCATTTGTGACGACCCAACCAGCAAACTGGCCCAACAACCGTACTAATGGTAGACTTCCTAGGAAGGTCACCCATCCTGGGACTACTCCTAACTGAGCACGCTTAACTTCAGAGTTCTTTTCCATCTCGAGCTCTGAAAATGACTAGTCTGGGTTGTTGGTAGTCTACTGATTTTAGTCCATTTAACATATTCTTATATGGGGTGTTACACGTATCATGTTTCATAATCCATTAATGTCTTGACATGAGGATGTTTCTAAAGACAGATCGTATGCGGAACATGTGCTTTCCTAACATGTATGCATATGGACAGATAATTATTTAACACCGGAAAGCATGTAACTATTGAAACTCATATGCAAATCATGATATTACTTCAATAACAAGTCCATATAACTGTATTCATCCCCATATTCACATCATATTCTTATCTTATCAGTTGACAATAGGTAAGATCACAAGATAATCTAATGAACATAAGGACAATCAAAATTACCCATTAGAATCATATTCGTATCATTACCATTTTTCAATGGGTTGATTCCTTTTAGGTCCATGCATACTATATAACATCATGCACATGCTAGTAGACATCATGTAATGATCACCAGACCCAAGTCATGTATATTTTTGCAAAGGTAGTGTCGACACACCCCTTACTGGTGTCGACACAATGCTTCAAACACAAGACAAAATAACAGAAACTGGTCAAGTAGTGTCGACACTAGATCAAGTAGTGTCGACACTAGAGACAGCTCCAGAAACCCCGTCAATAGGTCTGGACAGGTGTCGACACTAGACACCTTCTTAGAAAACCTGTTTGTGCCAGTATGGGACAGTGTGTCGACACTAGATCAAGTAGTGTCGACACTAGAGGCCTTCCCAGAACACCTTGGTGCCAGTGTGGGACAGTCTGTCGACACTAGACCAAGTAGTGTCGACACTAGAGGCCTTCCCAGAACACCTTTTGGGCTAATTTGGGACAGTTTTTCGACACTAGCTCCAGTAGTGTCGACACTAGTGGCCCTCCCAGAAAAACTTATAGGTCAAGTGTAACCCGAAAACACATCTCATGCAGTGATTTACTTACCCTGCTTATAACTCTATAACGAGTGACTTTAGACAAAACATTCAACACAAAAATGACGAGACAATTAGTAAACGAACTTTGATTTTGAAGGTTTTATCTAATTCGGTCTTGAATCTCGAGAAACACATGAAGAATATAAAGCTAAGTGCATCCCGAAATCATAGTATCATGCAGCGACTCACTTACTATGCTTATAACTCTCTAACGAAAGACTTTTGGACAAAACTTCAAACATAAAAGATGATCGTGACTACAAGTAGAAGAACTTTTATGAAGGAAGTTTAGTCTAATTCGGTCTTGCATTGCATGCATAATAAGAAGAATGGGAAAAGCCCTAACTATGCGCGACTTAAGGAAAACTACGAATACGCAATGTATACTCCACGAAAATTAGTCAAACCAAGTGAAAATGAACCTAGACTCAAAGATATACATGATGGTGTTGGTTTTCTTTAATCTTGGACCAAGAACACCTACCTTAGAATGCTAACAACTCTCTGCAGATTTCTGGGTTGATGCAGAGCGAGGTTGAGGAAGAGCACGTTTTCCCCCGCCGTCCTCCTCTTCCCAGCGCTCCAAACTTGCTGCTCACGACCCCAACTTGTTGCTAAACCTTCCCCAAGAGTTTAAGGATGAGTTCTCATAGATTTAGGGTGTATTACAAGTCCTAATGAGACTAGGAAGGGGCTACGAGTTCTGTTTCCTACTTTCCAAGAAATCTGGGATTCTCTCACCCAAAAGAGGTAGCAAAGGTTTAGGAACCACCTCTTAGAGTTGGGTTCGGTTTTGGCTTACCTTACATGACTACTCACCCATATTTTAACCCTAAATTGCCCTCCTAATTACTGTATATTACATACACGGATTTTGGGTATTTCCTTGTCCCAATTTTTATCCTTGGGCCAAATGTGCTCCATTGGCCCAATCTTGTTAATGGTTATTATACATGATATTGAAAGTCTCTCCAATATGTTATTTAATTTATGGTTGGGTCATTTTTCCGTGTTAACAATTTTCCGACTTATTTTCCTAATTCGGTTAACTTGGTCACGTGTGACGTACACTCGACCAATCAGATTTTTCGTTGCACGAATTCCTCGTGGAACACTTAGGGACAAGATTTGGGGTGACTTATAATTTTTACGGGATTTTTCGTTGTGTTTTCTCTTGTACGATAATAGTACGTAGGTTCTATCATTCCGATAATTGCGGATTTATTTATCCCCCTTTATTTCTAAAATTTTTAATCACTAAATTTCCAGGGTGTTACATCCTCCCCCACTTAAGAAATTTGGTCCTCAAATTTACACATAATGTGTGTAGTTCGTACCTGAGAATAGTTCTGGTGGTTTTTCTTCATTCTTTCCTCTGTTTCCCAGGTAGCATTAGTAACTCTGTCTCGACTCCATTGGACCTTCACCATAGGTATGGTACGATTCCTGAGTCGTTGAATCTTCTGATCCAGCAGTTTGATCGGCTTCTCTTCATAAGTCAGGTCCTCCCGAATCTCCAAGTCCTCATGATTGATTACGTGGTCGGCATTGAATAAGTACTTCTCTCAGCATGGATATGTGGAACACATTATGCATTTCGTCAGCTATGGAGGTAGTGCAAGTCTATACGCCACCTGACCAATCCTTTCCAGAATTTCAAATGGCCCTATAATCTGGGACTCAACTTTCCTTTGATCCCAAATCTTTGAATTCCCCTTGAAGGTGAGACCTTCAAGAAAACATGTTCGCCAACCTGAAATTCTAGTTCTCTCCTTCTCTTGTCTGCATAACTCTTCTGCCTAGATTGTGCTATCTTTAGACGTTCCTGGACAATTTGAACCTTCTGACATCACCTAATTAAGTCGGGTCCAACCCATTGGTTCTCCCCAACCTCTTCCCAACAAAGGGGTGATCTGCAACTCCTGCCATATAAGGCTTCAATGGAGCCATCTTGATACTTGCCTGATGGTTGTTGTTATATGCAAACTCTATCAGTACAATCATGGATCACACTGCCACCCATCGACCTTTAAAATCTAGCACCAGAGCACGAAGCATATCTTCAAAATTTGATTGTTCCTTTCAGTTTGTCCATCGGTCTGAGGATGGAAGGCAGTACTAAAGTTTAGTTTAGTACCCATTGCTGCTTGTAAACCCTTCCAGAAGTGTGAAGTAAATCTAGTGTCCCAATCCGATATTATGTTAGATGGAACCCCATGCACTGACTACTTCCTTAACATATAGTGCAGCCAATACATCCACTGACCAGGTACTCTTATCGGCAAGAAGTGAGCGACTTAGTCATCGATCAACTATTACCCAAATTGCATCCATACCACCTCTAGTCTTGGGCAACCCCATGATAAAGTCCATACCGATGCTATCCCACTTCCATTCTGGGATTTCTAGTGGTAGCAGTCCACCAGCTGTACGGAAATGCTCGGCCTTGACTTTCATGCATGTTAAACAGTATGACACATGATCGGCCATATCCCTCTTCATGTTCGGCCATCCCAGTACGACCTTTTTAAGTCTTGGTACATCTTTGTTGATCCTGGATGAATCGTGTACTTGGACTGGTGAGCTTCATTTAGTAACCTTTTCTTGAGTTCTCCATGATCAGGGACACATGTTCTACCTCAGAATAGTAGTCTTCCTTCAGCTGATAAGTAAAGTCAGTCTTTGTTCTAGCTTCTCCCTGATCTCAACTAGAATGGATCCTCTCCCTATTTCTCTCTTGATTTCGGTCAGTAGATCAGATTGTATCTGGAGATTGGAAATCATTACTTGTTTTCCTTCTTTCCCATGTCTAAGTTCAAGCTTGCAAATTGCTCCAGTAACTTCCGTTCGCCCAGCATCATACTAGCTAGCATAGCTCCTGGTTGTCTACTTAGAGCGTCTGCCACTACATTGGCTTTCTCCTGGGTGATATTGAATGGAAAAGTCAAAGTCCTTAAGGTACTCTAACCATCTTCTTTGTCTCATGTTAAGCTCCTTCTGTGAGAATAAATATTTCAAGCTCTTGTGGTCAGAAAAGACTTTAAATTGCTCACTATAGATATAATGCCTCCAATCTTCAAGGCGAATACTACAGCTGCTAACTCCAGGTCATGAACTGGGTAGTTCACTTCGTGTATCTTCAACTGTCTTGAGGCATAAGCTATTACTTTCCCTTGTTGCATTAAGACGCATCCCAGACCTGTTCCAGAAGCATCTGAATAAATTTCAAATCCTCCCTCTTCATGGGTAAGGCGAGGACAGGAGCAGTATCAACACTTCTTCAAGTTGTTAAAGCTTTCTTCACATTCATCGGTCCACACAAACAGATTTTTCTTCCGGGTCAGCTTGGTTACGGCACTGCAATCTTTGAGAAATCCTTTATAACCTTCGGTAATATCCTACTAGACCTAGGAAGCTCCTGATCTCTGTGACGCTTGTCGGTCTTTCCCATTTCAGTACAGCCTCAACCTTTGATGGATCAACCCGATACCATCCTTGTTACCACATGCCCTAAAAAGGATACCTCCTCCAGCCAGAATTTGCATTTACTTAGCTTGGCATATAATTTGTTCTCCCTAAAATCTGTAATGAGATCCTCAAATGCTCCACATGCTCTTCCTTTGTCTTGGAATAGATCAATATATCATCGATGAATACCACCACAAATTTATCAAGATATGGGTGATAAATGCTATTCATCAACTGCATGAAAACTGCAGGGCATTTGTTAGTCCGAAAGGCATAACAATAAATTCATAATGCCCATACCTGCTTCGGAAGGCTGTCTTGTGAATGTCTTCTCCTTTGATCCTCATTGATGATAACCGGATCTGAGATCTATTTTAGAGAAGTATCTAGCTCCAGATAATTGATCAAACAACTCATCAATCCTTGGCAGAGGGTATTTGTTCTTGATAGTTAACTGGTTTAGTTGTTTGTAATCTATACATAGCCTCATCGACCCATCTTTCTTCTTGATGAAGAGGACAGGTGCACCCCATGGCGATGTGCTTGGTCGATGAAACCCTTCTCTAACAGTTCCATCAGTTGCTCTTTTAATTCCTTCAGTTCTGTGGGGGACATTCTATATGGTGCCCTAGATACTGGTGCTGCTCCAGGGACCAACTCGATGGTAAAATCGACCTCTCGCTCAGGAGGAATTCCTGGCAAGTCTCAGGAAAACATCAGTGTATTCGCTGACAACATGGATGTCCTCCATTTTGACTTCCTTCTTTGATGACAACAGCAGCAAGAAAGGCCATACAACCTTTCCTCATCATCCTTTTAGCTTGTAGTGCAGAGATAAGTGACAATCTCCTGCGGTTTCTATCCCTGTGAACACTAGTTTTGGTAATGGCTAAAGGTTACCCGACTTCTCCTGCAGTTGATACTAGCCCCATGTTCAGACAACCAGTCTGCTCCCAGTATCACATCATACCCGCCATATCCATACATATTAAATTTGCTGGTAGGTTTTGGTTTCAATCAACACTTCACTGGATGGCATATGGTTTGTAAGATTGGTGCCAGGACCAATCGGGGTTGACACAACTATTCCGGATTTCATTGGGACGGGTTTCACAGGTAGGGTATCAACAAATGTTTGAGATATAAGGAATGCGTAGCTCCCGTATCAAAGAGAACATATGCGGGTCGGAAAGAGTAGTAAGTTTACCTTCCACGATACCTCCTTCTTCAGCAGCTTCCGGTTCCTGAATAGCTTGCAAGCGGCCTTGCCTCTTCTGTCCATTCGGACGCTTGTCCTGAGGGGATTGTTCTTTCATATTGGGCAGTCCGAGATCCTATGGTCACGACTACCACAGCGCAGGCATCTCCCTTGCGCTCTCCAGCATTGTTCAGACCGTGATTAGCTTTGTCACAGTGTTTGCACCTTTCTCTCCCGTCGTCACCACTATCTGCTTTCCTAACTCCTTTGGCTTTTTATCAGCTGGTTCACTTACCCGCCCACTGGGCCTTTTCTTCCCAATGGTCGGCTGATACCTTCCTGTAGAAGACACTTGCTCCCTTTTCACGGATTTTTCCTTAATTCTTTCAGCAATCTCCATGGCATCTTCCAGTAACTGAGCCTTCTTTACCATGTCAGCATAGGTCTGAATGTCCATTGGCGCCAGTTGAGTGATGAACTGGGGCCTCAAGCCATTCAGAAAGCATTTTGCCTTCATCCTTTCTGTCCCAATTAAGTGATAGCATATCGGGACAGACGAGAGAATTGGGCCTCATACTCGGCCACATTGAGTCCTCTCTACTTCAAAGCCACAAATTCGGCTGCTTTCCGCTCCTGGACCCTCTCAGAGAAGTACTTGGTGTTGAATTGCTCAATGAACTGAGCCCACGTTAGTTTGCTGACCATTCAGTGTCGCTTCTACCGACTCCCACCATGCCCTGGCATCCTTTTCCAATTGGAAGTCGCCAACACAGTACTTTGTTCTGGTCTGTGCATTGCATGACCCTGAATATCCTTTCAATTTCCTTAACCCAGTGTTCAGCAACATCTGGGTCAGTACTCCCTCCAAACCTAGGCAGATCCATTTCCGAAAATTCTGATGGAGATCACCAGCTCCGCGGTTACCTCCACCCTGGGTGGCTTGCAGTAGCCTGAGTCAAGTTCTGTATTGTTTGTTGCATGTTCCTAGCCTGGGCACGTTCAGCAGCCATTGAGGTAATAAGTACCTTCAAGATAATAATATAAGTCAGTCATCTAAATATATCACATGTGTCTTCTATTCCCATAGTTCTACCCATGCTCACATTAGGTACGACAGACGTTGACTCGTGTGATCTAATCTCATTCTATGTTCCTATTTCCCTTGGACCCTAAATTTAGGCTCTGATACCAACTGTCACACCCCGATATTTAGCAGCGGATAAATACCGGGGACGTGAACGATACAGATAGACGTATCACGTTGAGTAACGCAGAGTCACAATTAAACATAACAACACATTGAGACTATAATATGGTTATCCAAAGATATACTTTATTCCATTCATTCAACTATTACAACCTTACATGGAAAGAATCAACTGAAAAGGTTCATTATTCAATAACAATGTTTCTAATACTTGACTACTCAATGTCTATTTCTAAACTGACACTACTCATACAGGTACTCATCACTCTTGCCCTGCCCCATCCGACTCCTCTGCTCCTCATCACTACCTGAAAAAGGGCAGGATGAAAGGGTAAGCGAACTAGCTCAGTAGGATTTACATCTCAATATTGTGCGGGCACTAATATACATGATTAACATTTTAAATATGCAGATATGCACATGAATATGATGACAATGCATGATTTTCTACAAGTTGAATAGAGGAATAGAACGGATGACATATCAAATCAATATCGAATTGCATATACAATGGACAGATATTTCAAGAGTAGAATCATATCAAAAGAGATTGGCCATATTCACAGATATCACGTATTCACGTGATCAGACTTATCATATCAGATCAAATCAAACTTATCATATCAAACAACGAAGGCACATTCCACAAATCTTGCATATTCGTATCAGTGCCATGCCACGCACCACAAGTCCATACTCCCGCGGTTAATAAGTACATTGGGGCGCTCTTCCCCAGGACCAGACAGGGCCCCTATTGCACAGCATTGGTCAATGGACCGAAGTCCCATATTGTGCCAAACAAACATATTCATATTATGGCCACAGAGTTTTAATGACAAGCTCAGTAAAAAGGACATGATCATTCATAGAGTCAAGATATGACAAATAGCTCAAGCAAACAAAAGGCAGTATAATGACGTATCATGTGTTCATAATCCATTAATGTCTTGACATGAGGATGTTTCTAAAGACATATCGTATGCGGAACATGTGCTTCTTACATGTTGCATATCCAAAATTAATTAACCACCGAAAGCATGTAACTATTGAAACTCGTATGCAAATCATGATATTAACTTCAATAACAGTCCATACTAACATGTATTCATCCCCATATTCATCATATTCTTATCTTATCAGTTGACAATAGGTAAGATCACAAGATAATCCAATGAACATAAGGACAATCAAAATTACCCATTAGATTCATATTCGTATCATTACCATTTTTCAATGGGTTGATTCCTTCTAGGTCCATGCTACTATATAACATCATGCACATGCTAGTAGACATCTGTAATGATCAGACCCAGTCATGTAATATTTTTGCAAAGGTAGTGTCGACACACCCTTTACTAGTGTCGACACAATGCTTCAAACACAAGAAAAAATAATGCAGAACTGTTCAAGTAGTGTCGACACTAGATCAAGTAGTGTCGCCACTAGAGATAGCTCCAGAAAACCCGTCAATAGGTTTGGACAGTGTGTCGACACTAGTTTAAGTAGTGTCGACACTGTTGCCCAGCTAGCTAGCCCAGAGGGGGGGTGAATGGGTTATTAAAATTGATCTTTGATTAATACATGTTCACTAAAAGGATACAAAACAACTTAAACGAAGGTTAGAGTTAGAGGAAATAAGATAGCAAACACACAAAACAAAACCACAAGACAGTAGGATTTTTATCCTGTTCGGAACTCCTTTCCACAGGAGACCTACGTCCAGTCCCTGAACAATATCTCAGGATTTCACTAATCAAGGGTACAGTCCCCCTTAAGGACACAACAACACCCATCTCAGCTGGTCTTCCTTCACACCCGAAGGGAACAACACCCTAGATACCACCAGGTCTTCCTTCACACCCGAAGGAACAACACAAGAGAGGTGAAAGACAAGCCCTAGATCAAACTGCAACACGCATGATCTGAAGGACTAATCACTGAGAGCAGAGAATCTAAATCTAGGCTCACTCTCAGAACTACACAAGCTCTCTTCAAATGATCTTTCACTAGCTAGTAGAGAGCACAAGAGCAAAAGCTAAGAGGAATGAAGTTTTCTGCTCTAAACTTTCTTCAGAAGAATTTGAATGTTTTTCTTAAACCTTTTTGTTATTGCTTCTTCTGTTCTTCTGACTTGTATATATATCTTCAATTTGAAATCTAGACGTTGAAGAGTCCGTTGTCTCTCTTTTGAGTAGTCGTTAGACTGAATGACATCTGGAGTCTTGGAAGCTTCCTGTCAACAGTCTTTTGATTACTTGAGCACGCAAGAGATGAGATCTTCAAAGATATCCGATGGCTTCTATTTGTTTAACGTTGTACCATGAAGCTAGTTCAGAGGTCTGCATAGATGTCAATCTTAAATAGCAGACAGATAAGCTGTCTCTGATGTCAGTCAACGTCAGTAGCAATAGTCAAGAAAATAGTAATGCCATAACAGCTTAAGTCTAAAAGACGTTATCAGAGTAGGCACGATAAAGGATGATATGGTCTGCATGCATGCAGAGATATGTTCAGATCTCATAAATGCAAAAGCGTCAGAGAGATGTCTACGTGGACTTTGACTGGTCAATGCTTTAGGATGAATAAGATATCAAGATATGAAAACGATGACTGTATGACTTATGAAATCGTTATGAGTCATAGCAAATCGTTATGACCACTTATCAAGTCGTTATGAACTCTAAAGAAATCGTTATGAGTCATAGCAAATCGTTATGAACACTTATCAAGTCGTTATGAACTCTAAAGAATCATTGCGCAAAGTAAATCGTTATGAACACTATCAAGTCGTTATGAACTCTAAGAAATCGTTGCGCGAAGCAAATCGTTATGAACACTTATCAAGTCGTTATGAACTCTAAAGAAATCGTTGTGAGTCATAGCAAATCGTTATGAACACTTATCAAGTCGTTATGAACTCTAAAGAAATCGTTGCGCAAAGTAAATCGTTATGAACACTTATCAGTCGTTATGAACTCTAAAGAAATCGTTGCGCAAAGCAAATCGTTACTGCTATCAAGTCGTTACGAGTTTCAAGAAATCGTTACGAGAACTAAAGAAATCGTTACGGCTATCAAGTCGTTATGAGTTCTAAAGAAATCGTTACGAGAACTTACGAAATCGTTACGGCTAGAAGTCATTGTGATTTCTAAAGAAATCGTTACGAGAACTTAAAATCGTTACGGCTAGAAAGTCGTTGTGAGTTCTAAGGAATCGTTACGATGACTTATGAACGTTATGACAAGCAAGTCGTTACGAGTTCTAAAGAAATCGCTACGAAGACTAAAGAAATCGTTACGGTATCGATTTGTTTGAACTTTTCGGTCAGAAAGGAAATCGTTCTGCTTATTAATAGAAGTCGATACAAAACTTGGACAAAGCATGAAATGAGACTTTACCTGATTGTCTTGAACTTTCATTTTTCTTTTATTTCCTGTTCTCAAAGCTCAAGTAATTCATTAGTACTATTTTGTTAATCATCAAAATTAATGTATATAAAAAGTGAAGTAATTTAAATGGGGAAGTTTGGTCATCAATCTCCCCCTTTTTGATGATGACAAAATACTAAACATCATACAAAAATAAACATGTTTTTCAGAATGGCTTTAGTTTTCTCCCCCATTTTGTCAATAGCAAAAGATGGTCTATGAGACAAAGAAGAGAGAAATCATGGTATTAAGTGGGAGGAAGATAGTACATAGGAGACAACAAAGAGGCATGCTGTGAGATGACAGCCCATGCCTTGATCTCAGGACTTCAAAGTTTGTTGGAAAACTCCAGAAGCAACTGAAAAATTAGGACCCATGGATGGAATGGCCCTTTGAATGTAAAGTTGCCGTTGCTTTTCCAGGAATTCTTCATACTGATGTGGGTCCAAGATGAATCTGAAGTAAGTGCTCTTTCCAAAGCTGGCACGATGGAGAAATCTATCCAGAGAGATTGGATAGAAATCTTCTGATCAAGCAGATCCTGCTTCAAAGCATAGAAGGTTGTATATCTGGCTGCCCACTGAACATAGATCTCTTGAATTGGGGTTATGGATTGAGATCCATGAAGGCTTCGGCTGAGAGAATGGGCTTAGCTTGACGAACCAAGGAACTGTTGATTGCCTGTAATTGAAGATGGGGTTCCTTGTAGAGAGTTTCCCATATGGTGGGAGTAAGCCTTTCACATTCAGAATGAAGTGGGCCAAGGTTTGGGAAGAGATGCGGCCAGAGTGATATTCTCTGAAAATGAACCGCAAGAAGGAGGGTAATCTGCCCAACTTGGCTGATAAACGGCCCATCTGCCTAGCAAACATATCCAGTGCATGGGATCCAGCATCTGAGTCAAACACTAGGGAGTGTAGCTTTGGCAGAAGAACTGGAGAGTCAACTTTGAGATTGGCAAAGTCCACTGTGAGGGGAAGATTTACTGGACGTTCTGATCTCAGCTCCACTAAGGCTGAATGAAATTGGTAGAACTATACTTCAGGCACTTGTTCAAATAGCAAAAATCACTGTACAGCTGAAAGTTCTTGGCAATTATGATCTCTTTCAAAATGAAGGGTCCCCACGAGTTCTTATGCTGAATAATGAACCACTCAGAAAGAGTGAGTGGGTGAGCTCGATGGGTAAGAGATTCTGCCCTGGCAGTCAAATATTTGTTGTATTGAGCTTTGTTGCCCTTGACATGGCCCACTGATCTTCAGTCTTGAACTCAGTGCCCTCAAAGATTTTGGATTTTGAGGGTGGGACAGCTGGGTAAAAGGAAGAACAATGATTAGATTCTCAGAGAGGTTGAGGAAAGGAATACCATAGATGGTGGACAGGATGCACTTTTGAACATATCCTTATAGAGAATTCTTGAGGCTCGAGGGTAAGAGAGTACCAAGAGGAGAAATAATGGTGAGGAGGGTGCTGACAGAGGATGATTGTTTCCTCTTTTCTTGGCAGGACTGGAAGATCAGTCCTGTGGATAGGAGTGGCAGTGGAGAGAATAGTGATAAGGATATTTCTTCAAATCATTCGGCAGATTTGTGTCAAAGACACCAAGTAGTGAAGGTTTTTCCGGAATGATAGTGACAGAGGAAGGAGAGTAGGAGGATAGAAAAGGTGTTTGGGATTGAAGGAAGAAGGTGGTGAAGGTTTGGATTGAATGATGATGGAGCTGAGGTGTGAGAAGGAGTGGGAGAGAAGGAGGGTTGAGATGAAATGAGAGAGGAAGATGGTTTGGGTGCGAGGCAAGGGTGTTTTACAGTTGGTGGTGCAGGAGGGGCTGTAGAAGGAGATGAAGGTGAAGAGAGGTTGGAGTTGCAAGGGTAGAAGTGTCAGGGGCCTTAGTAGCTGTCATGAGATCTTTCCCTTTGTCTTGACCTTCTCGACAACTGAAGAGGGTCCTGATGACCTGAAGCTTGCACAGATGGCCTGGTGGCCCTGATGCTTGAGCTGATGGCCCTGCTGGCCGAGGGAACAACACGCTGGTCTGCTCTGAGTAGCTGCAGGAGAAACTCCACTTGACCTTGAAAGACCTGCTAGCATCGACTTCATATCAGACATTTCTTTATTAACCACTTCATTGCATTTCTGACAGAAGAGAGCTCAGAGGTGGTCGAAGCTTGACTAGCAAGTATCCCTTGCACACTGGACTGCACTGCTGACAAAAATTTCTCCCTGAGCCTTCAACAATTCAAAACGGGTTCAGGTTGACTTCTGTGGCTCTTTCTGAGTTTTCTGTGAAACTATCCTTTTGCCTTCCTTTGAGGTGCTGGTTCTTCAATAGACTGCTCCCCCTGAGCAGGAGCTCCTCTTCAACTTCCATTTGCTTCCCCTGAGCAGGAGCTTCTCTTCAACTGGATCTACTGGAGCACTGGACTGCTCCAAAGAATTGATTCTTCAATGTGGCCTTCTGCCACAGCTTCTTCCATTCAATTTCACCAGACTGTGAGTCGATTCGAGTGGAGAGAGTGATTCAACTAAATTGCTAAGAATTGAGCCAATTAGGTAGGGCGAATCACTGTCTTTATCTGCCACTTCCTCCTCAACTACAGAAGCTGTAAAAGATTCTGGAGAAATGCTGGTGCTACTGCCTGCTGTTCTGCTGCTGACTGAGCTGCTTGCTTGCTCTATGCTACTGACTCTCTGCTTGCTGCTGCTCTGCTGGTGCTATTGATTGTTGGTCTTCTGATGGTGTTACTACTGCCATTTCCTGAACATCAGGAATTTCTACATCACCAATTATGGCCTCTCCCTCGGCCACAGTGGTCTTAGAACATACACCTTCAATTACAGAGAAACCACTTTTCTTGAGATTTCTGGACCTTACATGGCCATCTTCTCCACAACTACCCCAGATAAATCTATTCCAAAGTGTTTGAAAATCTTTGTAATAGATGAGCATAGGGCAATGATACATTTAATTTACTTTGTGTATCCATATTGATCCCTGGCAAATTCATCCTTTCCAACATGACTTGGCCATATTAATCTCCTTTGTTGATTCACCCAAACATCATATCAGAATCTGCCCTAGTGCACGTTGAGAAGGTGCACTGCGAGGAACAAAATTGACATAATGAAATGAATGAAAAGACGTTGTATGCATTCTGATTAATATCCAATTTTCCGTCCCTTAGCCTACCCCCTGTACCTATATGCCAAGGCCTTTGCTTCATCGTCACTGCGTGAATCCCACTGAACCCGACGTCTTCACTCCCAACAACATGTGCAACAACTCATGACGACTTTAATTTGGATCCCTTTACCGATGATACAAGGGGACACATGCTCTGACCTAAGCAAACATAAAATGCTTCACCAGGTCGGGATAGCTTACCTCGGTGAAAGTGGCAATTTCCATCCACTGCATCCTTCTTGAGTTTCTGTTATACTTCCCATGCCATTCTTCTCGAGATTTGGAACATCCACTGCCTTGTTTCGCATAACTTTGTCTTCACGAAGGTGAACCTTTCCTGCTGTTCTGCGGACAGGTACTCAGCACTGTATCCCCTACACTTCCGGAGATCATCGGAGGGGCCATTGGGTAGAGAGGAGGAAGAACTATTCTGGAGAAGGGAGATGATGGAAGAGATGGAAGCCCCGAGGGTTCTTCGCGGAAGAGGGGAAGCTTCAAATCTTGCAGAGAGTCGATGCGGAATCGTTAGGGCATCGGCTTTGAATGAATAGATAAAGGAGAAAGGGTAAAGGTAGAAGATGAGTCGCTCCCAGAATGATTTGACTAATTTGAAATATTTATCGAAAACAGGAAGCGCCAAAAGCGGTAACGGCACAAGGCGACAAAGAAGGGTTTGACGAGTCAAACTGCTTTTAACACAATAGCGGTCAAGGAGGAGTAAATAACTGAGTTTTGCTT
The DNA here is from genome assembly GCA_014218235.1 of Colocasia esculenta. Lineage (NCBI taxonomy): Eukaryota > Viridiplantae > Streptophyta > Magnoliopsida > Alismatales > Araceae > Colocasia > Colocasia esculenta. Next base: position 29,205,398 of record CM024756.1, read on the forward strand.
AAAGTGAGAGAGAGAGAAAAATTTTCATTATTCTGGAAATTTTATATGCCATTTTAAACGCAGGATCTTTTCACAAATTGCACATCCCTAATTCCCTTCTAAGAGATGTAAATCTCTCTTCAGGTAGGGCTTTTGGAAGATATCTGCTAGTTGGCTATTTGTATCAATAAGGTATTTTCTATATTTCCATTTGCAACATGATCACGAATAATGATACTAACCTCATATGTTTTGTCCTTGAGTGCTGAATGGATTCTTGGTCAGTTAATGGCACTGGTTGTCACACAGCAATGGAATTGATTTGATATTTAATCAAAGTCTTCAAGTGTTGCTTTATCCAAAGGAGTTGTGTACAGCAACTTCCGGCAGCTACATATTCAGCTTCAGCTGTTGATAGTGCACTGAGTTTGTTTCTTTGAGGACCATGATATCAAACATCCTGCAAGAAATGGACAACAACCACTGGTGCTCTTTCTATCTATTGCATCCAGCATAGTCAGCATCAGAATATCCTACTAAATCTATTCACATGATTTGGATACCACAAGACCTAAATCATGAGTTCTAGCTAAATATATAAATATCTTTTTACAGAAATTCGGTGTGATTCTCTAGGGTTGTGATACCTAGCACACATGCATACACTAAAACACTATGTCTGGTCTACTTGGTGTTAATAAAGTAAAGACCCTATCTACCTCTATAGTCTTTGATCTACCTTTTACCATTTTGATCACTGCCATTCTGGTTGATGTGCTCATTGGAGGTGACAGTGGTTTGGCATTATCGAATCCAAAATTCTTCAGGAGTTCCTGGTGTATTTGGCTTGATAGATGTGGGTGCCTTCCCTTCCTTGCTGACTTGCAATCCAAGGAAGTAGTTTAGCTCCTCCTCATACTCATTTCAAATTCTCCTGCATAAGCTTCTCAAAACGATTGCAAAGAGATTTGTCAGTAGACCAAAAATGATATCATCTACATAGATTTGAAATAATAGTATGTGATTGACCTTGGACTTTATGAATAATGTGCTATCTACTTTGCCTCTATTGAAACCATGATCTAACAGAAAAGAGCTAAGCCTTTCATACCAGGCTCTAGGTGCTTGTTTTAAAAACCATATAATGCCTTATGGAGTTGAAAACATGATTAGGAAATTCGGTGTCATCAAAACATGGAGGTTGTTCAACATACACTTCCTCTTTTATAAAACCATTTAAGAATGCTGATTTAACATCCATTGAAATAGTGTCAAGTTAGAGCTGATGCATATGCAAGTAAGATTCTAATAGCCTCAAGTCTAGTACAGGTGCATAGGTTTCATCGAAATCTATGCCTTCCTCTGAGAATAGCCCTGAGCTACCAATTGGCCTTGTTTCTTAGGATTACACCGTTTCATCATTTGTTCTGAACACCCATTTGGTGCCATAATGGATGATCTGATGGTCTAGGAACAAGTGCCCATACTTGGTTCTCTTGAATTGATTAATTATCTTGCATGGCTATAATCCAAGATTCATCAGTTAAAGCTTCATGACTGTCTTAGGCCCTATCTGAGAACAAAGGCTAAATAATCACAAGGGATTACATTACCTCTTGTTACCCCTATGGATGGATCACCATGATATTCTCAGTGGGTGATCTTTCTTGTATCTCCATTCCTTGGAAGATTTCATGAGTAATTCTTCTTGTTGTAATTCTTCCAGAGGTGGATCATCCTTGTCCTCAATGATGTATCTTTAAGCTTTTGGACAGTTCTCTGCATCATCCTTATCACTATCTACGCCTTTCTCAAGGAAGGGTTAGTGTCATCAAAAATAACATGCACAGTTGTTCATAATAGTGAGCGTTTATTGAAAACTCTATAGCCTGGGTTTAGAAGTATACCCCATTAAAGATGCCTTCATCTGACTGGCATCCAACTTACCAATGTCCTTTTCCGTTGTTGTGAATAAAGCAAGGACATCCAAAGATTCTGAAATGACTTACTTGGCTTCTTTCCTTTGAACAACTCATATGCAGTCTTCTTCAGTATTGCCTGATCATTACTCAGTTGACAATGTAACTGGCTGTGTTGACTGCTCAGCCCAAAATATCTTGGTAGCTCATATTCAGAGAGCATGGTTCTTGCCATATCTAAGAGAGTTCTGTTCTTCTCTCAGCTATACCATTTTGCTGTGGTGTTTGGTGCTGAGAAATTGTGCTGAATTCCTGATCATCACAGAATCTAGCAAACTTTGCATTTTGGAACTCACCACCATGGTCTGATCGAAAATGGACACAATACTGAACTTCTAATCTTTCGGACCTTCTTACTGAAATGACAAAATTACAAAACTATCATCTTTAGCTCTAAGAATGATAACCCATGTGAATCTTGAGTAGTCATCTACTAGACAAATCCAAAATTCTTCCTCCAAGACTGGTTAGTCCTCATTGGTTCAAATAGATCCATGTGTAGGAGCTCTAAGGGTTTTGAAGTAGTCACCACTGTCTTTGACTTGAAGAAACTCTTGTGTGCTTTCCCTTAGCACAGGGTCTACAAACACTTTCCAATTTTCCATTGACTTTTGGTAGACCTTTCACAAGATTCCTCTTTCTGAGCTTGTTCAATCCGTCCAAGCTGCAGTAGCCTAGTCTTCTGTGCCACAACTCAGTTGATTTGTCTTTGCTGGCTGCCAGACACACATTTTGCTCTTTGAGTTTCTTCAGGTAGAGCACGTACAGATTCTTCTCTCTTTTGCTTCATAGATTATCCATCCTTTAGTATGCTGCACTTTGATTCTTGAAACTTGATTTGATGACCTCTATCACACAATTGACTTATACTGATGAGGTTGTGCTTTAATCCTTTGACTAAAAGCACATCTTCTATTACTGTTTTTCCTTTGCTATTTACTGATCCACTGCCTTTACAGTTCATTTCCCATTATCTCCATAAGTGACTGTTCCTTCTTCAGCTTGGAGATGGGAAAACAGCTTCAGGTTCCTGTCATGTGCCTTGAACACCCACTATCCAAATACCATTTGGATGCTCGAGGATTAACCTTTTCTTCGATGTTGGCCATGAGAGCCAGGTTGGCTTCTTCTTCATCACTGCTTGAGCTTGACTTACTGTCTGAGTCACTATTGTTCTCCCAAGCACTGCCATTGCCTTTTTCTTGTATCTTCTGAACTTCTTGGAGCTATCCTTCTTCTTGTGATCATTTTTCTTTAGCATTGGACAATCTACCTTGATATGTCCAGGCTTCTTGCATTCATAACAGATGGTCTCCCTTTCTTCATTTCTTTGCCATCTGATCTTTTGAAGTCTTTATTTTTCTTAAAGTACCTTCTGCCGGATTGAAATTTCTTCTTCTGGCCAGGATGCGCTGCAATCTCTTAGAGAGCATTGCTTCTTCTTTTCGCTGTCTTCTTCACTCCCGCTGGAGCTTGCTTCTGATGACTCTTCTTCTGCTTTCAAAGCATTTGAGTGCTTCTTTCTTCTAGATGATTCTCCTAGCCTTTCCATGTTGATCTCATGGGCCATGAGGGACCCGATGAGCTTTTCTACTGACATTCTCTTAAGGTCATTAGCTTCTTCGATAGCTGTGACCTTTGGTGTCCATGAAGATGGAAAGGATCTGAGAATCTTTCTTACCATATCTGCAATCTCATAGGACTTTCCTAGACTGGCTAACCCATTGGTGATGTCAGTGAATCGCTGAACATCTGGGTGATTGACTCACCTGACTGCATTTGAAATCTCTCATACTGAGTGACAAGAATGTCGATTCTTGTCTCCTTTACTTTATCTGTACCTTCGTATGTGATCCTTAGCTTTTCCCACATTTCCATGGAGGATTTGCAGGCTGAGACTCTGTTAAACGCCTTCTTGCTTAGAGCACAACATAAAATTCTCTGGCTTTACAGTTCAAGGAGATTTTCTTTCTGTCTTCATCTGTCCATTGTGCTTTCTCATTTGTGACAACCAGGTCACCTTCTTCTACTATCGACCAGATTTGATAGTCGTGGCCTTGTAGAAAATATTCCATTCTGGTCTTCCAATACGGATAATCTTCACCATCGAACAAAGGGGGTCTGACTGACCTTCGAAGTTGCCTTGGGCTGCCATTGATCTTTGCTCTTCATATCGTTGGATCTTCTTCTTTGTCGAAGAGACTCGCTTTGATACCACTTGTTGCCCAGCTAGCTAGCCCAGAGGGGGGTGAATGGGTTATTAAAATTTGATCTTTGATTAATACCTGTTCACTAAAAGGATTACAACAACTTAAACGAAGGTTAGAGTTAGAGGAAAAAGATAGCAAACACACAAAACACAACCACAAGACAGTAGGATTTTTATCCTGGTTCGGAACTCCTTTCCACAGGACCTACATCCAGTCCCTGAACAATATCTCAGATTTCACTAATCAAGGGTACAGTCCCCCTTAAGGACACAACACACCCAGCTCCTGGTCTTCCTTCACACCCGAAGGGAACAACACCCTGGATACCACCAGGTCTTCCTTCACACCCGAAGGGAACAACACAAAGAGAGGTTTGAAAGACAAGCCCCTAGATCAAACTGCAACACGCAATGATCTGAAGGACCTAATCACTGAGAGCAAAGAATCTAAATCTAGGCTCATCTCTCAGAACTACACAAGCTCTCTTCAAATGATCTTTCACTAGCTAGTAGAGAGCACAAGAGCAAAAGCTAAGAGGAATGAAGTTTTCTGCTCTAAACTTTCTTCAGAAGAATTTGATTGATTTTCTTAAACCTTTTTGTTGTTGCGTCTTCTGTTCTTCTGACTTGTATATATATCTTCAATTTAAATCTAGACGTTGAAGAGTCTGTTGTCTCTCTTTTGAGTAGTCGTTAGACTGAATGACATCTGGAGTCTTGGAAGCTTCCTGTCAACAGTCTTTTGATTACTTGAGCACGCAAAGAGATGAGATCTTCAAAGATATCCGATGGCTTCTATTTGTTTAACGTTGTACCATGAAGCTAGTTCAGAGGTCTGCACAGATGTCAATCTTAAATAGCAGACAGATAAGCTATCTCTGATGTCAGTCAACGTCAGTAGCAATAGTCAAGAAAATAGTAATGCCATAACAGCTTAAGTCTAAAAGACGTTATCAGAGTAGGCACGATAAAGGATGATATGGTCTGCATGCATGCAGAGATATGTTCAGATCTCATAAATGCAAAAGCGTCAGAGAGATGTCTACGTGGACTTTGACTGGTCAATGCTTTAGGATGAATAAGATATCAAGATATGAAAACGATGACTGTTGACTTATGAAATCGTTATGAGTCATAGCAAATCGTTATGAACACTTATCAAGTCGTTATGAACTCTAAAAATCGTTATGAGTCATAGCAAATCGCTATGAACACTTATCAAGTCGTTATGAACTCTAAAGAAATCATTGCGCAAAGCAAATCGTTATGAACACTTATCAAGTCGTTATGAACTCTAAAGAAATCGTTGCGCAAAGCAAATCGTTATGACACTTATCAAGTCGTTATGACTCTAAAAAATCGTTGCGCAAAGCAAATCGTTATGAACACTTATCAAGTCGTTATGAACTCTAAAGAAATCGTTGTGCAAAGCAAATCGTTATGAACACTTATCAAGTCGTTATGAACTCTAAAGAAATCGTTGTGAGTCATAGCAAATCGTTATGAACACTTATCAAGTCGTTATGAACTCTAAAGAAATCGTTGCGCAAAGCAAATCGTTATGAACACTTATCAAGTTGTTATGAACTATAAAGAAATCGTTGCGCAAAGCAAATCGTTACTGCTATCAAGTCGTTACGAGTTTCAAAGAAATCGTTACGAGAACTAAAGAAATCGTTACGGCTATCAAGTCGTTATGAGTTCTAAAGAAATCGTTACGAGAACTTACGAAATCGTTACGGCTAGAAAGTCATTGTGATTTCTAAAGAAATCGTTACGAGAACTTAAGAAATCGTTACGGCTAGAAAGTCGTTGTGAGTTCTAAAGGAATCGTTACGATGACTTATGAAGTCGTTATGACAAGCAAGTCGTTACGAGTTCTAAAGAAATCGCTACGAAGACTAAAGAAATCGTTACGGTATCGATTTGTTTGAACTTTTCCGGTCAGAAGGAAATCGTTCTGCTTATTAATAGAAGTCGATACAAAGACTTGGACAAAGCATGAAATGAGACTTTACCTGATTGTCTTGAACTTTCATTTTTCTTTTATTTCCTGTTCTCAAAGCTCAAGTAATTCATTAGTACTATTTTGTTAATCATCAAAATTAATGTATATAAATAAGTGAAGTAATTTAAATGGGGAAAGTTTGGTCATCAGACACTAGACACCTTCTCAGAAAACCTGTTGTGCTGGTATGGGACAGTGTGTCGACACTAGATCAAGTAGTGTCGACACTAGAGGCCTTCCCAGAACACCTTGTGTGCTAGTGTGGGATAGTGTGTCGACACTAGACAAGTAGTGTCGACACTAGAGGCCTTCCCAGAACACCTTTTGGGCTAATTTGGGACAGTTTGTCGACACTAGCTCCAGTAGTGTCGACACTAGTGGCCCTCCCAGAAAAACTTATAGGTCAAGTGTAACCAGAAAACACATCTCATGTAGCAATTTACTTACCCTACTTATAACTCTCTAAGGAGTGACATTTAGATAAAACGTTCAACACAAATATGATGAGGACAACTATTAGAAGAACTTTGATGTTGGGGGTTTGATCTAATTCGTTCTCAAATCCTGAGAAACACATGAAAACATAAAGCTAAGGCATCCCGAAATCGCTGTATCATGCAGTGACTCTCTTACCATGCTTATAACTCTCTAACGAAAGATGTTTTGACAAAACGTCCAAAAGATGATCTTACTACAAGTAGAAGAACTTTCATGAAGAAAGTTTAGTCTAATTCGGTTTTGAATCATGTGCATAATAAGAAGAATGGGAAAAGCCCGAATTGTGCGTGAGTTAGGGAAAACTATGAATACGCAATGTATACTCCATGAAAATTAGTCAAACCAAATGCAAATGAACCGAGACTCAAATATCTACATGATGGTGTTGGTTTTCTTTAATCTTGGCCCGAGAACACCTACCTTAGAATGCTAATAGCTCTCTGCAGATTTCTAGGTTGATGCAGAGCGAGGTTGAGGAGAGCAGCACGTTTTCCCTAGCCGTCCTCCTCTTCCCTAGCGCTCCAACTTGCTGCTCACGACCCCAACTTTTGCTAAACCTTCCCCAAGAGTTTAAGGACGAGTTCTTATAGATTAGGGTGTATTACAAGTCCTAACGAGACTAGGAAGGGGCTACGAGTTCTGTTTCCTACTTTCCAAGAAATCTGGGATTCTCTCACCCAAAAGAGGTAGCAAAGGTTTAGGAAACCACCTCTTAGAGTTGGGTTCGGTTTTGGCTTACCTTACATGACTACTCACCCATATTTTAACCCTAAATTGTCCTCCCTAATTACTGTATAATTACTACACCGAATTTCTGGGTATTTTCTTGTCCAATTTTTATCCTTGGGCCAAATGTGCTCCATTGCCCCATCTTGTTAATGGGTTATTAATACATGATATTGGAAGTCTCTCCAATATGTTTATTTAATTTATGGTTGGTCATTTTTCCGTGTTAACAATTTTTCAACTTAGTTTCCTAATTCAGTTAACTTGGTCACGTGTACGTACACTCGACCATCAGATTTTTCGTTGCACGAATTCCTTCGTGGAACACTTAGGGACAAGATTTGGGGTTGACTTATAATTTTTACGGTATTTTCCGTTGTGTTTTCTCTCGTACGATAATAGTACGTAGGTTCTATCATTCCAATAATTGCGGAATTTATTTATCCCCCTTTATTTCTAAATTTTTAAATCACTAAATTTCCGGGTGTTTACACATCCTGCAGATGGCGAAGCTTGGATTCATTTCAACCATGTTTATCCTATCTTCTCAAGGGTCCGCGTAATGTGAGCTTGGTTTGTGCACTGACAGATTCAATCCATTTGGAGGTTCAGTGGCTTCTTACTCCAGCTGGCCAGTGTTCGGACACCATACAACCTTCCTCCAAGAATGTGCATGAAGCGAGAGAATTTGTTCCTGTCCTTATTGATTCCTGGTCCGAAAAGTCCTACAAAAAATATAGACATCTATCTCAGACCTTTTATTGATGATTGAAATTATTATTATGGACTGAGGGGGTCAATACTTATGATATATCTAGAAAGCAAAATTTCACCATCAGCATGGATGTGGACTATAAGTGATTTTCCGCGTATGGAATGCTATCTGGTTGGTGGAGCACACATGGGAGGCTAGCATGTCCTTACTGTATGGATAATAGCAAATTATTTGTACTTAAACATGGTGGGAAGCCCTACTAGTTTATTGCCATCGACAGTTTTTAGAAACTGATCATCCTTTCAGAAGACAAAAAGATGCATCCTAAAGAACAGAATGGAACGAGATGAAGTTATATTCGAGAGGTTGTCTGGTCATCATATGGCAGCACATGTAGAAAATTTGCCAGATATCACACAACAGATGGGCAGTACCCGACACCTTTTAGGTTTTAGGAAGGAGCACAATGGGTGAAGAGAAGCATTTTCTGGGAGCTACCTTATTGGTCGACTCTTCTTGTGCGGCACAATCTAGACGTGATGCATATCGAGAAAAATGTCTTTGATAATATTTTCAACACTATTTGGACATAAAAGGTAAAACAAAGGACAATGGAATGACTTGTCCAAGCTCTGTAAACGTCCAGAGTTAGAACTTGTTGAAGTAAATGGGAAATCAGTTAAACCAAAAGCAGTTTATGTGCTTGGAGGAGGACAAGTAAAGGAAGTGTGTCAGTGGCTGAAACAGTTAAGATTTCCTGACGGTTATGTGTCTAATATTGCTCGTTCTGTCAACGTCAGTGAGGGAAAGATATATGGAATGAAGAGTCACGACTCGATGTGTTCATGCAAAGGTTGTTACCTATTGCATTTTGTGACATGTTGTCGAAGCCTCTATGGGAGCGTTGTCTGAGCTGAGTCGATTTTTCACGATTCTGTGTGCATCAGAACTCAGGCTTCAGGATGTGCAAACTATCGAATAGAATGTGGTCACCATCGTATGCAAGTTGGAGAAGATATTTCCGCCTGCATTCTTCGATTCAATGGAGCATTACTCGTACATCTACCATATGAAGCTAAGGTCGGAGGGCTAGTACAATATTGATGGATGTATCCATTTGAGAGGTATATGCAAATATTAACTTTTTCCTTCTTAGAATTGCACCTTACATATGATACGTTTTTTTAATTGTCTTGTACAGTGTTGATGTAGGTGTATGCATGACCACAAAATGAAAGTCCGAAATAAAGCAAAGTGAGGGTTCTATTGCTGAGGCATACATTATGGAGGAAATCTCAAACTTTTGTTCGATGTACTTTGAAGCAGACATTCAAACTCGTCGTACTCAACCTCCACGTAATGATGATGGGGGGAATCTGTGTGTTCAGATCGACTCTCCATATTTAATCATCCTGGACTTGCCTTCGAACGTTCTTCAACTCGAATGCTAGATAACAGAGAGCTATGTGCCGCAGAGATATATATTCTTTTAAATTGTGCTGAGCTAGAGTGTTATGTTGAGTAAGTGTTAAACTCACAATTTATTGTGTGTAACTTTTTTGCCCTTATTCTAACTATTGAAGGTGGTCTTCTATTCATATTGCAGACAATTTGATTTAGAAATAATTCAAAGAAATTCACATCTCACTAATTTGAGGTTGAAAAAGAACGAGAGAAGTCATTAGCCTTATGGCTAAGAAAGCGCGTAAGTGTACATGGTCAAAGAGTATTCAAGAAAAGTTATGTTCACTTTTTAACTAGTCTTCTCTATACGCAGGTTGAACAAGGTTTAATTATTGATGAAAGAGTTCGTCAGATAGCCTTGGCCCATCGAAAATTGCACAGAATTATCTGGATTTATTGTGAATGGGTATATATTTCATACAAAAGACTATGGGCAGAGTAAATCTACCATGAACAGTGGCGTATGTGTTAAAGGAAGTACATACAATGAAGTGAGTATGACTATGGTATTGTAGAGGAGATCCTACAGTTGCAATATTTAGGACAAGACATCATATATTCTTGTTCAAGTGTCATTGGTTTGATCTGAATTCCATTCGAAATGACACAACGCATGGGATTGTCGAGCTTAAACATAAGTCGAAATTGAATACTTTTGAGCCATTCATCTTACCCAACACAGCCGAGCAGGTGTACTATACAAGATATCCATCATATACAACAAAGATGAAATGATTGGTGGGTAGTTTGCAGAGTTAAGTCAAGACTATTCTCTGATTATGGATTGGACATGACTGATCAGACAACTGAAGAGGTCAACGCAGAATTCTTTCAAGAAGAATTTGTTGAAATGTAAAGTTGACAACTCATATTGGAGAAGACGAATCTGAAGCACCATTTCCTTGTCTCAAGGAAATGAGGTCGAAGAAGTCGATCCACGTGAGATGAAAGGCAGTAGTGAAGGCCAACAGATATTGAATGTGAAAGTTCTAATGAGGAGGAGGAATATACCAGTGATGAATGTGAAGATGATGATGAAGATGGGGTTGAATTAGATATATGTCATCATCTGAGGAGGAATGGATATCAATTAAAAATGGGTAGAATTTTTTCACATTGTTGAGTATATTTAAAGTAGCTCACTTTCAACATAAGCAATTGACTAATGAACATTAATATTTTATGTTCCCTATGAAGATATGGTGCGTGGAGCACGATCGGGCGCCAGTTCTGGAGGGGCCTCCGTGGGGGTTTTGTTCCAGGCATCAGGTATGTATATTTTTCTAGTGTAGTTTTCTTGTGTATTATTTATGCATAGTATTAATGCCATTAAAATTGTTACAGCTTCTGGTTCTCCGTCTGTCCTCCTTCGGGTGAGTTACACCTCCTCAACCTAGAGGACCAGGTATATATATTTCAATTCCCAAGTATTTTGTAGTCATTATTTATACATATTATTAATGTTATTAGAATTGTTACAGTTGCTGGTCCTTCCTCTGTGTCTCCTACTGTAACAGCAGGTTTGTATATTTGAAGATGTACTTTTATTGTGCATTGATCTTTCTGCTGCATAAAATTCTTACAGGTTTCGGGTGAGTTTACACTTCCTCATTAAGTATGCCTTCTATTCTTGTTACAGCTGTTGGTGCAGCCTCTGTGTCTCCTCCTCTAGCAGCAGGTATGTATATTTTAAAGTTATACTTTCAGTGTGCATTGATTCTGATGCCATTAAAATGTTACAGGCTCGAGTCAGTCTACACATTCTCCTAATACAGTAGTAGGTATGTATATTTAAATTTTTAGGGTATTTGTATAGTCATTTTAGTATTTTGTACATTCTTATGTCGTTCTGCAATTTTGTCCAGGTTCGGTGCCAGAGGATGCTGTTAGTCTCCAGGAAGGGGGAGGCAGTTTTTAATGAGAGCACTTACGGGAGGTGTGGATCAATGGGTACGTAATAAACATGTATGTATCTTTTATGAATGAGGTGAATTAGTTCATAAATTCATAGTAACAGTTACATAATTTCAGTGATAAAATAGAGCCGCTCAAGCGTCTCAATTTATCACAAGAACAATACAAGCACACTTCCTAGGCCTATTAATAGATTCAATGATTTCCCGATGGAGGTCCACGAGTTGTTGTATCAGATGTTCATAGTAATGTTCTTATTATAATTAATTTGTTTTCTTATTCCTACATTCCGTTAACTAACTCTTATCTATATAGAGCAATCATCGATTCACGCGTCGTTCGGACGAGGCACGGTCTCGATTAGTATGGACGATGACCGCCCGATCAAATTTTAAGCATTTGCTGTATAATGCGAGGAAAAATGCAAAGAAAGTTTCAGAGTGTAGACCCGACTCTTTGGAGGAGCGGGCACCGAGTTGGATGAGGAGAGACTATACTGAAACTCTGTGCAACTATGGGCTGCAGAGAGATGGCAACAAACATAACAATAATGAAAGTGAATCGGACGCCAATCCAGAGGCCACATGCATACTGGTGGGTCCGTCTCCTTTGCGACCCATCAGTCCATATTGGTAAGTATTTGCCATTTCTGATATCTTTTATTTATATAGGTACTCATTATGTCATGTTTTTTCTGTCAAATAGGAAAAGGAGCTAAAAAGGCTTCCGACATTTCGGAGGTGTTTAATAGAACACATAAGAAAAAAGGAACGGATCAATACATTAGCGACAGAGCCGAGAGGTTGCGGTAAGTATTTACAAGATATTCACTATTCAATTTTTCTCATTACAGATGAATATTACATTATCATTTTTTTTTGCAGGAGTCGTATAGCCAACAAATGATAGAGAAGTATGCCGGGGGACGAGTAGCCGCAGTTAGATCATGAGGTATGGGTTGCGGCATCTGGTGCCCCAAAGAAAGGGCCATGTGTATGGTCTTGGGCACAGTATGGATACGAGCAGGTGTTATCTGGCGCCTCTAGTTCAGCCTCATAGACTAGTGCGTTCACACGGGAGATGGTGCTCCAGGTACTTCTCATGAGTGACATGATGGGCTTCATTGCAAATACGATATCCGTTTGGAGTCTCGTCTGGCCCAGACGATGAGACTCGTCTGGCACAGACGATGGACACTCGTCTGGTCCAGATGCAGACGCAGGTGACCGACGCACTCAGGCCCAGCTCTCCTAGACCCTCTCCCAGGTTATCTCCCAGGCCTCTCCCAGGTCAGCATTCCTCCTCAGACAGCACCATCGACATCAGCATAGGCCCCTCACGTGAGTAAATTCATTTTACTTTAACTTTTTTTATTTTACCAGTTAAGTTAGTTTAAGTTTAGAATGAAGAACTTAGTAGGTTTGGGGATCTAAATTAGAAATACCAATCCAATCGGCCTCCGATTTGTTCCAGCAGGTCGGGGTGATAAGTGTGACTTGTGAAAATTGACAGAGTTCAATTCCGACTCCCCGTTTTGAGCTCGATGTCAAAATTGCATTAATCAGTAATTAATTTAAAAATGAAAAACGTAGGTTTGGTATGGTAATTAGAAATACTCATCCGATTGCCTCTGTTTTGTTCCAGCACAGTCGGGCGATGATTGTGACTTGTGGAAATTGACGAGTTCAATTCCGACTCCCGGTTTAAGCTCGACGCTCAAATTTACATTAAGCAAGTTAGTTAGTTTAAAATGAAGAACAATGTTTTTGGGAGTTCAAAATTAGAAATACTCATCCGATTGCCTCCGGTTTTTTCCAACACGGCCAGGCGATGATTGTGACTTGTGGAAATTGATGGAGTTCACTCCGACTCCTGTTTGGGCTCGACGCTCAAATTACATTAAAAATTATTTTAGTTTTAAAATGAAGAACTTACTTAGGTTTGGTGGTCCAAATTAGAAATACAATCCAATCGACCTCCGGTTTGTTCCGCCACGGTCGGGGCGATGAGTGTGACTTGTGAAAATTGACGGGTTCATTCGGACTCCCGTTTGAGCTCGACGCTCAAATCACATTAGCAAGTTAGTTTAGTTTAGAAATGAAGAACTTAGCTAGGTTTTGGGGATCTAAATTAGAAATACTAATCCGATCGGCCTCCAATTTGTTCCAGTCAGGGTTATGAGTGTTACTTGTGGAAAACGACGGAGTTCAATCCGACTCCCGGTTTGAGCTCGACGCTCAAATCGCATTATCAAGTTAGTTTAATTAAAAATGAAAAACTTAGGTTGGGGGTCCAAAAATAGAAATACTCATCCAATTGGCCTCTGGGTTTTTCCAGCACGGCCAGGACGATGATTGTGACTTGTGAAAATTGACGGAGTTCAATTCTGACTCCCGGTTTGAGTTCAACGCTCAATTCACTTAGCAAGTTAGTTTAGTTTTAAAATGAAGAACTTAGATTTGGGAGTCCACAAAATTAGAAATACTCATCCGATTGGCCTCCGGTTTTTCCAGCACGGCCAGGGCGATGATTGTGACTTGTGGAAATTGACGGAGTCAATCCGACTCCCAGTTTGAGCTCGACGCTCAATTTCATTAAGCAAGTTAGTTTAGTTTTAAAATGAAGAATTAGTTTGGGGGGTCCAAATTACAACCTATAATTGGCCTCTGGTTTTTTCCAGCACGGCCGGGCGATGATTGTGACTTGTGAAAATTGACGGAGTTCATTTCGCCTCCCAGTTTGAGCTCGATGCTCAAATTTCCATTAGCAAGTTAGTTTAGTTTTAAAATGAAGAACTTAGGTTTGGGGGTCAAAACTAGAAAATACTAATCGATCGACCTCCGGTTGTTCCGCCCGGTCGGGGCGATGAGTGTGACTTGTGAAAATTGACGGGGTTCATTCGGACTCCGGTTTGAGCTCGACGCTCAAATTCACATTAAGCAAGTTCGTTAGTTTAGAAATGAAGAACTTAGCTAGGGTTTTGGGGATCTAAATTAGAAATACTAATCCAATCGGCCTCCGATTTGTTGCGCACAGTCGGGGGATGAGTGTGACTTGTGAAAACTGACAAGTTCAATTCCGACTCCCGGTTTGAGCTCGATGCTCAAAATCGCATTAATCAAGTTAGTTAATTTAAAATGAAAAACTTAGGTTTGGGGGTCCAAACTAGAATCTCATCCGATGGCCTCTACTTTTTTCCAGCCCGGTCAGGGCTATGATTGTGACTTGTGAAAATTGACGGAGTTCAATTCTAACTCCCGGTTTGAGCTCGACGCTCAAATTCAACTTAGTGTGACTAAAATAGTGTGACCATAATATTGACCGCAAGTGAGTGAATGAAATCTATAAATTTAAATAATTTATTGTTATATCGTCTCCGTTTTAACGTATTATTGTATATAGGTATGTAGGTTCCTTCATCGGGTGGCGTGGGAGGATACGAGCATGAGCATGAGCCCGAGGACGAGGATTCATGATTGTCATTTCATTATTATTATTGTTGTGTGGACAGTTTATTTGTGGTGTTGTGGATATTTTTGTTATTGTTGTGGACTTTTTATTGTTGGTTGTGGATATTTTTATTATTAGATGGTATTTTAGTATTATTATCTTGTGAACATTATTATTGTTGTGTTTGTGGATATTTTTATTTGTTGTCTTGTGGACATTTATTAGGTTGTGGACACTGTTGTATTTACACAGGTTATTTGCTCGAAAATGTAAATATATTTTAAAAAAATAATAAAAATATAGAGACCGATTAGTGACCGAAAAAGTTCAGTCACTAGTCGGTCCCTAAATCAGAGACTGATCTGTGACTGAAAAGATCGTCACTGTTAGTGACCGAACTATTTCGGTCTCAAGTCGGTCTCTATTTGGTGACCGAAATATCGGTCACTAATAGGATGATCTTTTCAGTCATAGATCAGTCTCTGATTTAGGGACCGACTAGTGACTGAACTTTTTCATCACTAATCGGTCTCTATTTGGTGACCGAATTAGTGACCGCTTGTTTCGGTCTCTGAAAACGACTATTAGCGACTGAAATAAATCAGTCACTATTTGGTCACTATTTAGTGACCGAATAGTGACTAAACTATTTCGATCACAGATTTGTGACCAAAAATTCTTCACCGACAAATTCGGTCACTGTTCGGTCACTATTCGGTCTTTGAGACGTGTAGGGACCGAATAGAGACCAAAAATTTCGATCTCTAATTCTGTTTTTTCTTGTAGTGATATGAATATGTGTTCGGCACAACGTAGGACTTCGGTCCATATGACTATGCCTGTGCAAAAGGGCCTGTCTAGTCCTGGGGAAGAGCGCCCCAATGTACTATTAACCACAGGAGTATGGACTTGTGGTGCTTGGCATGGCACTGATACGATATGCAAGATTTGTGGAAATGTGCCTTCGTTTGATATGATATGATAAGTTTGATTTGATATGATACGTCTATTCATGTGAATACATGATCTGTATGAATATGGCAATTTCCTTTGATACGATTCTACTCTGAACTATTTGTCCATTGTATATGCAATTCGATATATGATTTGATATGACATCTGTTATATTCCACTATTCAACTTTTAGAAAAGCATGCATTGTCATCATGTACATGTTCATATCTTGCCTATTTAAAATGTTAATCATGTATACTAGTCCCGCACAATATTGAGATGTAAATCCTACTGAGCTAGTTCGCTCACCTATCATCCTGTCCTTTTCAGGTAGTGATGAGGAACCAGAGGAGTCTGATGGGGCAGGGCAAGAGTGATGAGCACCGCATATGAGGCGTTGACAGTTTAGGAATAGATATTTGAGTAGTTTATGTAATAGTGAAATATTTTCATTTGAATAAGGGCCCTTTGATTGGCTCGATTGATGTAAGGTTTTAATTAGTTGCATGAAGGAATAAGGAGTACTTTTATGACAATATTATAGTTTCCACTGTGTTATACTTCAATTGTGACTTTGGCGCTATTCAACTGTGATACGTCTATTTGTATCGTTCACGCACCTCGGTATTTATTTCGCTGCTAAATATCGGGGCGTGACACGCTGTCGGCGATGCCGGGGCGGAGCAGCGCAGTCGTCGGCAAGGGAACGAGAGAGCGAGTGACAGGGCGGCGAGCGGTTTTCCTTGCGAGAGTTGAGAAGATGCTTCGGCTATTCAGATTACCGTGATTAGGAGACCTAATCACCATATGAAGCGCCTAACACCCGCGCAGACCAAACAATGGGCCCGATATGAGAACTGGCCCAAAACAAAAACAAAAAAAAGAAGTAAAATGTGTCAAGTCAAGCCGGCTGGAACACACTATCAAGTAAGCCAGCTCGCTGCACCATCACCAACGCACACGCGCCCAGCCCGTCCCGGCCCG
Organism: Colocasia esculenta; assembly: GCA_014218235.1. Classification (NCBI taxonomy): domain Eukaryota; kingdom Viridiplantae; phylum Streptophyta; class Magnoliopsida; order Alismatales; family Araceae; genus Colocasia; species Colocasia esculenta. The sequence goes on from CM024756.1 coordinate 29,222,278, forward strand.
GCGGTGCACGGTGATAAGGTCTAAACATAAACCCACCATTGTCTATAAGACATAGTCCTCATGGACTCTTGGGGTTATGAAGTCCCTACCCCTTAGAGGTATCTCATATGAAACTAAAGACCCCACACAAAAGGACAAACTAGCCACAACTTTTGATGCACATTTTACTTTATCAACTTGAGTTTTTACCTTTCTTTTATTTGTCCCTTACACTCCATCTACCCAACAGCATTCACACTAGAATGTGATGGCCTCGTCGTCGTCTTCCCAGAAAATCATTAACATTGACAATCAGATTTGAACGGTCACTCCTATGCATACTACTAAGAATGCGACAACATGTAGATCGTCTTCACACTTTATGTGTCTCGACACATGACACAATTGTTCTGACAAGAAATGATAAACCACCACACAATGGTCGGAGAGATAGAATGCGACGTATATCTGGACGCATTCTGAAATATAACACGACGTCCACCCTATCACCTTCAGAAAGTAACAGTGTCGCAATCTCAAGGACAGGGCCATAAGTCAAAACCAGTCACAAATCGCAGCATTTTACATTTTGAAAACCAAGATGAAGCACAGAGAGCATGTTAGTGGAGGCTCGGGGCAATGTAGGATATTGCGCATGGTAAAGGAAAATGGGTAGGCAGAGGAACTCGAATATACAAACCTTGCCCATTGCCACGCGAACGGTGTTCGTGCCATCATATTTAGAGGCGAGAGAAAGATTTCAAGCTCGTTGCAGGTACTATGGTGGGAGGCACCAGTGTCAGTGTGCCAAGTGGGAATATCAAAAGGAGGATGAAGCCGCCATGGCAGGGAGCTTCTCTGGGGGTATATATATTATACCCGCCATCATTGAAGCTGCATGCCGGTACGAGCAGCAGTACAAAGAACACTGAAGCTGCTATTAAGATTGGAACAAGAACCTTCTTCTTCGGCCCGCCATGACATGAACCGCCTTAATTTGTTGTCTAGATAATAGCCTCAGTTAATAGGTTAGGTTAAAATTAACTTTAACTTAGAATTAAAATTAATTTACTTGTAACTCATTTTTATTTTGTTTGTAACTGAGTTAACTCATTTAACTATAGTGAGTTAACTTATTTTTCTCAAATATATTTTGGTAAGAAAAAGTGAGTGAACTTATGTTGGAAAAAGACAAAGTAGTAATTAATGTTGTATACCGTGAGAGCAAAAAGATAGTTAACTCAATAGATAAACTCCAACCCACCTCCTGAGGTGGGTTGAAAATTGTGAGATAACTTACGTTTGACTCATCTTAATCTAACTCACTTGAGTTAACTTTCTAACCTTGTCAAACTATTTTTGAGTTAAATTTAGTTAACTCTGAGTTAACTTTAATCTAATAAGGGTATCTTTCAGTGCCGTCAGTTCTTGAAGAATACAGATACGATATAGCTTACTAGATTATAGTGAACACTTGAGGATTTTTTCTTTTGTGAAGAAAATTAAATATACTTCAGAAATAACTGGTATTATATTGATGCCCCATATAGAAACCAATAATATTCTACTTATCCGACAGTTTGCTAGCTTAACAAATTAATAATATTGGGTAGTGTTCGTTACTTCTTTGTGAACACGTATATGTTAAAAGCCTTTGGAAATATATCTTTTCTTTATAATAGTATCAATAGTATCTCATTGATTTTGATCAAGGGTTAAAATCATGCAGTAGCCGAGTCTGCAGTGAGGGCTCAATCTTCAATATTGGAGCGCCCATGCATCAGTAAAACATAAACAGCTACATAAAAAATGGTAAAGGTCTTTGCCATACAGAATTTGTATGAAAAAGGTCATTCCATAGCCAATTTATACAACTGATCTTTATGCGTACATTCAAACAACATAAATAATAAATATATGAAACTTGTCCAACTTAAAATTCGTATTTTAAAAAAATACCATTATCACAAGATACTTTCATTAAAATCACTTTTAATATTATTTCATTTTCAAAAATAAAGTTCAATAAAACTCTATCCTGAATTTTTTTTGCACCTTTATATTACTTGTAGGGATTTTTTTAATAGGAACCATTCTAAAAGATATCAAATTTGTCATTGTTACTAGAGTATTGTCCAAAATCTTTTTAACTAACTATGAGAGAAAATGTCACTTTTGTTCTGGGTTAACAATATTGCATTCGTCCGTGGATTAAATAAGGAGAAAAAGAGAGGAGGATTTTGACGAAAATATTAAATTAATAAAACTAACAAAATTAAAAATGAATAGTCTCTCTTTTATGGAAGTTAGTACAGTGAAAATTTTTGCAGCATTTGAAAATTACAATGTCATTTTTAACAATATTTTAGGAAAGATGTCACCTTTGAGATTCTTTTCTAGAAGGGTTTTTATGTAAAAAAAGATCATCTATACTATACTAATAAAAGTCATTCTAGAGCAGTCAGGTGGCAGCACTAGGAGCAGAGTTTTTCCGCCCAAAAGATTTCTATCTATCTAATGCCAAAAACTCTCACTTTAATTTGAAATTTGAATCTTATTAAACTTTATTATGTTTTAATGCCTCGGCTCCTCCCAACCTCCCCAGGCTGCTGGCGTCTTTCCCTCTTCCGTCCCTCCCTATCCATCCCCCCTATTCAAGGTCGGCCCAGCCCCCTCCGGAAGGCACTGCAACCTCCCACCCACACCTCCACCTGCGATGCCATGCCTATGCCATGCCCCCTCTAGCTTCTGCAGTAGCTCCACCTGAGAGATCTAGACGCAGGTTGAAATTGTGTGGGGGGCTCCATACAATGCCTCGGCCGCCTAGCAACTCGTGCATGTACACGGCCACTGGGGACCCCAGTACCCATTATGTCTGTCGGAGGTCCCCCCACCACCCCCTCCTGCCCCGCTTTCGCTCTCTCTCTCCTCTCTCTCTTTCTCTCTCTCTCTCTCTCTCTCTTCTACTCTCTCTCTACTCTCTCTCTCCCCCCTCTCTCCTCTCTCTCTCTATCTCTCTCTCTCCTCTCTCTCTCACTGTCCAGAACACCACATAGAAGGAAAACAAGAAGAGACGGACGATGATAGAGGGAAACAAGTGTGGCTTCCAGAGATGTCGATCCCATCCGCAACTTCACCTCTTCATCCACATTGGTGCTCTGCCAACTGTAAATAGGACCAGACAAGAGAAAGTGACGAAGAAGGTAAGATTGAGTGAATATGTGCTCTTTGTATTGACACTGATATTATGGGGTAGAAGCCCATATTTATCATGCACAGACAAGCTAAACAAAGGCATATGTACAGCTGTTACAGCTTGACAATTGACAGCCATAGGCAGAACAATTGACACTAATTATGTCTCTTTCCTATGTTTGCATTTCCTCTGTTCACAGATTCCTGCTATATGACGACATTGAGTCATCCTTAGGTGGAGGAGGCCGTTGTGAGTCCTAAGGGTGACCATATCATCAAATGTTCTGTTAACACCAACGACGCCGCTAATGGCATCGACCGCATCTCCATCCCGTGGGCATGCATCATCTTCTTGGAACTGTTTATCTTAATAGTTTTATCCCACAAATTTGGGAAGGAAGTGGATGGAGGGCTTATATCTTCTTAACAGAATAAAGTCTAAATGATGCAGGAGTTTCCTGAACAACAAGCTCGACCGAACACCTATGGGGATCACACGAGTACATAATAGCATCACACATCAGAAGTACCTTGACCATTTACAAACTCCTCCTGGGCTCTGTAAGATCTTTATTTTCAGCTGGTTAGATATGCAAGGAACTGTAAGTCCATGACTAACTGGGTACATGCATGTATGGGACATACATGCAGGCACTGTGTAGCACACAAGGTCTTCATATTGGATCACCACGATTCACTGATTTCGTCCCTCAACTGCGTAAACACCTTGGACTGCAAGATCTACGCCTCCCGGACCTTCCTCTTCTTCAAGGCCGATGTCACCCTTAGGCCAGTGGCGATCGAGCTGAGTGTTCCGACCTAACAATGAGCGGCATCATCAGCAAGGTGTATACCCCTCTAAGCATGGTGTCGAGGCGAACGTCTGGCACCTAGCAAAGGCCTACGCCGCAATGGGTGACTACGGCGTCCACCAACTCATCAGTCACTCATACAAATTAGTTGTAGGTAGCCACAAGCATTTAAATCTGGTCAGTGAGATGTCGACGAGATAATAATTTACTGAGAGTGGTCACTGGCTTACACACACACGGTGATAGTGCCCATGGTGATCGCGTCAAACCAGTTGAGTGTGGTGCACCCATCTGCTACCACCCAACATCGCCCTGGGCCGCTAGATCCTCATCAGCGCCGACGGTGGCAGAGAATACAATTTTCCGAGGAAGTAAGCCATGAAGCTTTTTCCCTACATCTACAGGAACTGGAAGTTGACAAGACCACATCACCCTATTGATCTCCTTAGAAGGTACCTAGACAAAGTTGGTTAAGTCAACATCTCCTACCAAGCGCTTAAATATATGTTTGTAATTACAATTATTTACATGTTGTTAATTTGATGTAGCAGAGTTGCCGTTGACGAACCCAATCAACCACACAATCTTTGGCTACTGATCAAGGGGCTATCCATTGCAGTTGAGGGGCTGCCATTGGTCGCCATTGAAGAGTGGGTAAATGAATATTGCATCATCTACTACCCCATGGACACGTCGTTCGCAGTGACAGCGAGCTGCATGCATGGTGGAAGGAGGTGATCTGGGAGGTTTTGGGAAGCCTTGGTGGCCGACGATGTAGATCCGAGCAGAGCTGGTGCAGAAGTGTACCATCCTCATTGATTCCTACGCCGTGCCACGCCGCTGTCAATTTTGGCAGTATGCCTACGCGGGGGTACATTGCCTTGCCGGCCCACCAAGAGCGGACACTTCACTCCAAAACCAGGCACAGAGAGGAGTAGGATGAGCTCAGGACTAGACCATGTTGGCCCTTTTTGGTTACGGCAGCAAAGCTAACCTAGAGGGGGGGTGAAATAGGTTTTCTGAAATCTAAAACACATAAACTTAACCACTTGAAAGTTTGGTTAGTGAGTGTGATAGAGAGTAGCAGGGCTGGAAGTAATAAAACAATCACATAAAGAACACAAGGAATTTATCCTAGTTCGGCCCTTCCCACATGGAGTCCTATGTCGAGTCCCCAAGCAATCTCTTGGGAATTTTACTAAACAAGGGTATTGAAGGATCGAGGTGAATGTGTGGAAAAGATCTAGAGGGGGGGGGGGGATGAATAGATCTAAGCCACTTTTGCGGAAGCTTAAACAATTTAAAAACACTTTAGAATCAGAGGCAATTTTATCAGTGAAAAGTCACAGATCTGATAAGATTAGAGTGAGTTGGTAAAAATAGATGTGAAATAAGTTGTTTAAGTGAGTAAAAACGATCCTATGCAAGCATCTAGCGGATGAATTAATCAAACCACAAATAGACAAGTGCACCAGGATTTTTTAGGTGGTTCGGAAATCACCCAAGTGATTCCTACATCCACCCCTCACAACCCGTGAGGATTCACTAAACACAACTGGGTAACACACCCACTGGAGCCTGACAACTCCAACACTGGAGAGCTTACAACTCACACCACTTCTAGAGCAAGACTACTCTAGAACAACTGAGCAAGACTGCTCAACCCACACTTGAGTTCGACAACTCAAAACTGAGCACAACGGCTCACAACAACCTGAGCACAAGGCTCACACAATTACTTGCTAGACACCAACTCAAGACATAGATCTTCTAGCAACAGATCTAGTCGAAATTTGAGAACACTAATGAGAATTATGCAGAAGCACTTGCATAATCTCAAGAGATATCTCAGAAGAACAGAAGTACAGTAAAATGTATTGAATGACTTCGTTCTTCAAGTGTACTCCCTTGTAGAAGCTTGGATTGGGAAGAAGCTTGCAAACTTGAAGTCCAAGGCGATGCTCTGCAATCTGGGAGGTTGGATCTTCCTTGAATTCTTCTCCAACGATGGCTTCTACTTGATCTGCTTCCTTGGGATGCTTCAGAGGCTTCTTCAAAGATCAAACCCCAATTCTCACACCTTGAATTGGTGAGACGAGGTCTTCTGGAACCTCCAGGAAGGCAGAGGAGGGAGACACGAGCTCTTGTGGCCGCCAGGAACTTTTCAGGAGGCACAAGAGTTTGTTGGGTCGGCTCTTCTGATGATTGGCCATAAACGGGGCTTTTATACACAAAAGATTCCAAGTATACCCTTTTGGGTACAAGGGCACGCGATCCCAGGTTGATTCCTGATCGCCCTAGGAAGACACGTGGCATTCAGCAAAGGTAAGTTGGAATCTTCTTGGAGTGTGTCGACCTGCCCTGGTGGTAGTGTCGACACACTGATCAAAGCCTGAAATATGGTCTCGGAAAACCCATGGTGTCGACACACTCTTCAGGTGGTGTCGACACACTGATTGCAAACTGAAGGCTTGATCTTCTGGAAAGCCCATCCTGTGTCGACACACAATCCAATTGGTGTCGACACCCTGATTAAACCTGAGAACTGGCCTTCGGTGGGAAGTCCAGTGTGTCGACACACTCACTGGCCTGTGTCGACACACAATCAGCACAGATGTGTTTTCTGCCTTCGGACCTGAGACCTTGTGTCGACACCATGAGGGGTGTTGACGACCACTTTACACACAGGTTTGTTCCTGAAATATACAACACATATATCATTAGTTAAATGATTTATCAAGAATATAAATGATAAATGTGGATTAAAAACATGCCTTTTGAACATGATTTCAGGTAACATATTTATGACATGTTTCGTTTAAATTGCTTTAAAAAAAATACCTCTTGTCATCATCAAAATAGGAGGGAAATGTTATGAAATATACACTCAACCCAACAATCTCCCCCTTTTGATGATGGCAACATTAAATCCATATTTCAATGTGGTTTTGATGAAGTGTGATTTTAAGAAATTTTTGATTGTTTAAATTTTTGTTTTCTTTTTGTTCATACTTGTCAAGGACCTTTTGATATTCTTCAGTAACAATTGATGATGTGTTTTTGAGATACAATGTTACTTGAAATGAGATCTTTTGTGCACACAAGTCAAGCAACTTGACAAGTATTCAAACACAAAGACAAAGATTTGCATTCACAATCACAATACTTTTCATTGAAGCCAAGCAAACATTTCATTTCATTCAAAAGACCATTACATCAAAATATTACATTCAATTCATTCATTCTTCTCCCCCTTTGACATCATCAAAACAAATATACATTAGGTAGAAGATGGAGGAGGAGGAGGAGGAATTGGAGCAAGAAGAAGCTCAATGTCTGACAATCTTTTGTCCATTGAAGTCATGCTTGACTTCATATGTTCATGGATAGTTGTCAGCCTAGTGTGAAGATAATGCTCCATTCTATCAGAATTCTCCATCAAGGTGCTTTGAATTCTTTTCAAATCATCTGAGACAGGTTGAGAGCTTGATGAAGATCCATCTGACCAACCAGGCCTTGAAATTATTTACTTCCTTCTTCATGGCTGAGATCTCTTGACCAATGTGTTCATTAAAGTGTCTCATGCTTTCCAAATCATCAGCTAGATGAGCAAAAGCACACCTGGTTATATTAAGCTGAGAAAGAGTCTCTGTAGTGTTGAAGACATCTGCTTGGGAATTTGCCAAAATTCCCTGAAGTACTACTTCCAGCTTTTCTTGGTGCTCTTTCAGCTCAATATAGGCATCTCCCAGAGTGCCTATAAGTCTGTTAAATCTCTGAGCTGCATAATCTGAGGCTTCCTTCTGCTCAATAAACTTAGCTGACACTGTGTTCTCTAGTCTTTGAACTCTCAACTCAAATTTGTCTGACATGGTTTGAATAGTGGAGTTCAATGTATCAAATTTAGCATTGAGGAAAGAGAACAATTCTGGTGGAATTGAGGACCCACCAGAAGAAGTGGATGATTGGAATGTAGAGGAGAAATGTGGAGGTTCAGAAATATGTGGAATGGAAGAGGAAGGATCAGCTTGAGGTGGAATAGGGGTTTCAAGCTGAATGCCACCGTCAGGAGTGATATGAGGCTGGTCCTCATCCATTAGAGGCTGTTCCTCTGGCAGTTGAACTTGATCCTCTTGAACTTGAGGCTGGCCCTCATGATTTTGAGGCTGACCCTCCTGATCTTGAGGCTGAGCCTCCTGAACCTGATGCTGGTCTCCTTGGATTTCAGGTGCCTCAAAAAGGACTGGACCTCTCCTAATTTGGTTGCCCTCCAGTCTAAATCCCATGAACTTCTTAATGTTCTTGAAGCAATAGATATTTGATTGGGAATTGTCTGGAATTTCTCACCCTCCAATGGCACACCAAAGTGCTCAAACACTGGGGTGAGGTGAGCAGCATATGGAAGTGATCTCTTGAGATCTTTCCTGATGGTCTCTGACATTATCTGATACATAATGTGATGGAGGTTCACCTTTATATCCTTTTTCATGCAAAAGAGTACAAACCTTTGAATTTCTGTTAATCTGTCCCTTCCACCACCTTGGGGTGTAATTATGGTGGTCAACATGTGGTGGATGATCCTCAACACTGGGGAAAAGGTGTTGGTATTGAATTTTGTGACATGTGTTGTTTGGGATCAGATGGATCAGAAGGTAGGCCAGTCAAGAGTGTGTAGGCTTCATGAAGGTTGAAGTCAAACTTGTTGCAACTGGCACCCTCATCTGGAGCATGAAATAGGGTAGCAGCTAATTTTGTTGGTAAATTTATTTCTACTCCCTTGACCAAAGATTGGTACCCAAATTTTGTGCATTTCAGATTCTTGTAAAATTCTTGAACTAGTCTTGGATAAAAGATTGGAAAATCTGATATGAAAATCAACCAAGACTGAAAGGAGAACAGTGTCTGAATCTCTGGAAAAGTGTTTGCTAGCTCAACATCTGTCAAATCTAGAATTCTGGGCTTCAAGATAAGTTTGGCGGCACTATGAGACTCGGAGGAAATTTCTTCTTCTTGAGACTCAGAAGATTCAGAGGAAGAGGAGGATTCCGCAGGGTCTTCAGAAGGGGAACCCGGATTTCTTGTCTAGGGTTTGGAGTATGACTACCTCTGCCTGAAGTGGAGGTTCTACCTCTCTTGGCTGCCCTCTGAGGTGCAGAAGAAGATCCTGGTTGCTCGGCAGGATCGTTTCTTCTCTTGGTTCTTCTTTCCAATTGTTCAACGGCAACCTCTGCCGGAATTGGCCTTGAAGAGGCCTTGACCTTGCGCCACGGCGGGGACCCAACTTCCTGACCATGGTGCAAGAGGAGTGGAATTCGGAATGGATGGAAGATTGGAGAGATGATGAAGGATTGATGCGATTGAGAGAGAATTTGGGAGGATTTCTTGCCGGAAAACAATGGGAATGAGGCCGTCGGGTCGACCTGACGCCCAAAAAGAGGTGCAGTGGTACACTGCCCGCAGGAACAACAAGGGTTTAAGGTGAACACCTAACGGGTTGAAAAGAAATCTGGCAAGGGGTAGTGTCGACACAGGAGGAAGGTTGTGTCGACCTTACCGAAAGTGTGTCGACACGATACACACTGTGTGTCGACACGGCCTTAGAAGAAAAATTTGAATTTTTTTTTGAGAGGAAATTTTGGAGAAATTTGGGACATCTTTAGAATGATAATAATGAGAGGAATTATCATTTCAAGGATTTTTAAGAGGCTTAAAAATTCATTGTTATATTTTGCAAAAATTCATCACAATTCAGGTTTTTCACACAATTTCTAACAGGATATTATCATTCCAAGACTTGAATCAACAAGATGAAAGTTTGAGGGATAATAATATCTAACAATCAACTATAAGCTACCATATTTCTCAACTTTGAAGAAATAAAAATATCATCTAGACCAAATACTATTGTGTTGAAAATAAAACACAATCTCAAAGAACAACTTGATGAGGGATGAAAGTGAGTCTTTCTAGACAAATCTCCAATAATACTCACATTTTTTTTGTTCTTTTAGCAAACTATCAAATGATATAAATCTCTTTCACTCAAGTACTACTTTTTACACACCATAGTCCCTGGATACTTAAGATTTAGTCATTATCAAGTCTCAAAGGGGTAAATGATGACCTTTTGACATGAAAATATACGTTTTGTAGACGCCAATATTTCCAGTTACTCAGTCATCATAAAAAAAAATCATAGCACATTTGCTTTTGTTTTGAATTTATGTTTTTTGTTCCCTTTGAACAGAGTTAGCAATAGTGCCTCATGACATGCATGGCACTTCATTCATTGTGAAGGTGTGCAGTTTCTCAGCACAAGTGCCATTGCTCTGTTGGATTCTTAATGATTTTGGAGAATTTGTGAGATAGAAATCAAATACATCCATTCATCAGTTGCAAACAAGAAAATGTTTTAAGTTCAAGGCACAAGATGTTGTTTAGTCTAGGAAGAAATCTGAATTTCTGTAGGTTGAGACATATAGTTGAAAGTTGATTAGTAAAAAATATAATAGATCACTCAAAGGTTCATTTTGAGACTCTAGACTTTAGAATGAGGACATCATGCAAGGAATTGATGAAATGCTAGAAAAGTTGTAATTTTGCAAAGTGATGACTTGTGAATTTTCTAGCTCCCCTGAGATGATGATTTCAACCATTTTTCATCAAAATAAAGATATGCATGTTTTGAAATCAGGATATTTTCTTCTTGGACAACAAAGACTCCCCCTCAACAATTGCATATTCATTTCTTAGTACTTGGCAGAGTTATGTACTCACGCATAGTGAAAGGTTTCCAGACAAGCCTGACTTGTCCTTCTCCAAACACCATTTGATATACCAAGAAATTTCAATACAATAAGAGTTGAAGAATTCATTACCAAAAAGAAATGGAAGTGAAAACTAGCAAGTTTTTGAAATCAGAAAGAGTATTCTCTTTGACAATAAAAGCTCCCCCTCAACTATTGCATATCAACTTCTAGTACTTGGCGGAGTTATATACTCACGCATAATGAATGGTTTCCAGACAAGCCTAACTTGTCCTTCTCCAAACACCATTTGATATACCAAGAAGTGTCAACACAATAAGAGTTGGAGAATTTATTGTAAAAAGGGAATTAGACTTGAAAGAGAGAGAGAGATATGAACAATGTATTCAAGGAAGCAAAGAGTTATGAAATGCAAAGAACTCCCCCTTAGACAATGCATAGCACTCAACCCAAACCTTAAGAGAGATCAAGAAGGTGGACATTTACAAAGACCAAGTTCTCTCCTTAAAGATGAAAAATCTGTTTCAGGAAGGGGTTTAGTGAATATGTCTGCAATTTGTTTATCAGTTTCAATGAAGTGGAGTTCAAATGATTCTTTGCAACCTCATCTCTCAAGAAATGATGCCTAATTTCAATGTGTTTTGTTCTGGAGTGCTGAATGGGGTTTTTAGATAAATTTATGGCACTAGTGTTATCACATAGGATGGGTACACACCCTAAATCTTGGTTGTAATCAAGAAGTTGATGTTTCACCCAGAGAATCTGAGTTCCACTACCAGTCAGCAACATACTCAGCCTCTGCAGTTGACAGAGCAACTGAATTGCTTCTTAGAAGCCCAAGAGATAAGGCACCCACCTAGAAATAGACACAAGCCACTTGTGCTTTTTCTATCTAATTGCACCAGCATAATCAGCATCACAATAGGCAAACAAATCTAACTTGCAACCAGCAGGATACCAAATACCTAAGTCACATGTTCCAACAAGATATTTGAAAATTCGTTTAACAGCAAGCATGTGACTTTCTTTAGGATTAGATTGGAATCTAGCACATAAACACACACAAAACTGAATATCAGGTCTAGAAGTTGTAAGATAGAGCAGAGAGCCAATCATACCTCTGTAGGTCTTGGATCTACTGACTTACCAGATGAATCTTCTTCTAGTTTAGCATTAATGCAATTGTGTGTGCTTGGAGTTAAGGTTCTGAAAGTCACCTCTTTAATAGCTCCTTGACGTATTTGGTTTGACTGATGAGAAGATTCCTTCAGTGTTTGGTTCACCTGCAATCCCAAAAAGAATGTTAAATCTCCCTTAAGCTCATTTCAAATTTCTTCATTTGATTTGAAAATTCAGTGCAAAGGCCTTTATTGTTGATCCAAATATTATGTCATCAACATAAATTTGGACAACAATTATTTGATTTTTTTACTATTTTTTTGACATGTCTGATCAACATTACCTCTAGAATATCCTTTTTCAAGCAAAAAGGTACTCAAACGGTCATACCAAGCTCTTGGAGCTTGCTTAAGACCATAGAGTGCCTTATTAAGCTTGAAAACATGGTTAGGATATTTTTCATTTTCAAATCCAGGAGGTTGTTCAACAAAAACATTTTCCTTTATGTATCCATTTAAGAATGCGCTTTTGACATCCATTTGAAAGACTTTGAATTCATGGAGGATGCAAAGGCAAGGAAAATTCTTACAGCTTCTAGTCTAGCTACAGGGGCATATGATTCTTCAAAGTCAATACCAAACTCTTGGTTATACCCTTTGCAACTAGCCTAGCTTTGTTTCTTATTACTTGACCAGTTTCATTCATTTTATTTCTGAAAACCCATCTAGTGCCAATCACTGTGTCTGGTCACTAGGTCTAGGTACTAATTCCCATACTTGATTTCTTTTCAAATTGATGAAGTTCATCATGCATAGCATTAATCCAATCAGAACTGAATAAGGCTTCATCAATTGACTTGGGTTCAATTTGGGAAATTAGAGCTAGTGGGTCTTCTCAACATTTTGTAAAAAGGAAGATCTGGTCCTAACTCTATCATTTAAATTGCCAACTACACTGTCTAATGGGTGATCTCTCAGAAATCGAGGTTCAGAAATTACCTGTTGAGAGGTGCCCACTTCAGGAGCAATGTTACCTGAACCACTTGAAGATGGTGAGTTGTTGTTCAGGTTCTCTTCAATGTTGTCTATCTCCTCAACGGTTGGTGAAGAATCCACAATGAGGTCATCCTCTTCATTGTCTTGTCTTTCCCTGCAAGATTTAAAATCATTAGTTGAAAAGGAATTTTCATCAAAAATGACATGTGGAGATTCTTCAACAGTTTTGGTTTTAGAATGTACACTTTGAAAGCCCTTGACACTTCAGAGTAGCCAAGGAAGATAGCTTCCTGACTTTTAGCATCAAACTTGTCAAGGTTTCTTTGTTATTATTGTGTACAAAACATTTGCACCAAAAGTTTTAAAGTATGAAACAGTTGGCTTTTTATTTTCAACAATTCATAGGGGGTTTTTCTGATCTTTGGTCTGATCAAAGCTCTATTTAGGATGTGATTGGCTGTGTTAACAGCTTCAGCCCAGAAGGATTTGGGCAGATTACTTCCTAAGAGCATGGATCTAGCCATTTCCACAAGAGTTCTATTCTTTCTTTCCACAACTCCATTTTGTTCTGGAGTTCTAGGTGAAGAAAACTTGTGAAATATTTGAAATTCAGCACATAGATCAGAAAAGGATGTGTTATCAAATTCACCCCCATGATCAGTTAAAATATTTTTGATTTTATGTGAATAAGTTGTTAAGATTGTGGTACAGAAATTCCTGAATTCAAGGCATGTATCACTTGTGGGATAGAAAAATAACCAGGTAAATCTAGTAAAGTCATCAATGATTACAAACCCATATCTCTTGCCACTTAAGCTTAGAACTCTTGTTGGTCCAAAAAGGTCCATGTGAAGAAGTTCTAGTGGCCTAGATGTGAGTACCTCATTGAAGGTTTTAAAAGATTTCCTAGTTTGTTTTCCTTTAGCACAGATCCCACAAACTTGACCTTCAACATTAGAAAAAGATTCAGGAAGACCCTTAACCAGTTTCAATCTTAACAATTTATTCAAAGTTCTGAAACTTGCATGGCCAAGTCTTTTGTGCCAAGTCCATGCAATTTCATCTTTATTTGCAACAAAACAAAGATTTTCAGAAAAGTTTTTATTAAGGTGATCATGTAGACATTTTTCTCTTTTTCCAAAGAATTTGATTTTATCAGTTGATGAATCAATTATCTTACAAAAATCAGATTCAAACACAACTTTGTGACCTTTGTCACATAGTTGGCTGATACTGAGCAAATTATAATCAAGACCATCAACTAATAAAACATTATCTACTGAGTTTGAAGAAGTTTGACCAACCTTTCCAGATCCTAAGATCTTTCCTTTATTTTTACCTCCAAAAGTAACTGACCCTCCCTCCTTTTCAATCAGACAGGAAAATTTTGCTCTATCTCCAGTCATATGTCGTGAAACCCACTGTCAAGGAACCATACATTGGATTTGGGTGCACGACTTTCTGCAAAAAGATCAATGGAGAGAAGTTTGGTACCCAAACAGAGTTGGGACCATCAGTATGATTGAGCACAGATATCAAATCCTTTCTCACCCAAATTTGATTTGTTTTGACTTTTTTTTGTTACTTTGGTGTTTTCAGCCTTTTTCTGTTTGTTCTTTCTTTTAGGAATGAAAGCACCAAGATCTTTGTTTTTGGGAGGAGGGGAGTTTTTCATTTGAAAATTGGAGTTGAGATTAGGAGGTGGAATCCATGGGTTTTGTTGGTACATCAAGAATTTGGATAATAGAATTGAGGATGATACCAACAGGGATTTTCATACCATTGGCTCCAAGGATTGGTCCAATTATCTTGAACTGTTGTCTTGGAGGTCCAAGGTTTTTATGAATCATTTCTTTTACCTTTTTCTTATTTTCAGATTTTTATTTGAATTTTGGTTGAGGTTTGTGATTTTGGTGTTGAGCAGGTCGACCTCTCCTGAACTGGTGTCGACACAACAGCCACAGAAGTCTTCTCTTGTGGACTGGTGTCGACCTGTCAGGGGACTGTGTCGACCTGATAGTCTTCTTTGTTTTTGAGTTTTGCTTTGTTTGGTGTTTTGTTTAAGTTTTGTTTGCTGTTTGTTGAATTTCTGTGTTTTCCAGATTAGACCCTTGACAAATTAATCAATGGTGCTTTCCCTTTTTCACCAGATTTATCTTTGTTGGTTTCTTTTTGTTGAATCCTAATCCATGAGATGTGGTTGTCATGTTGGATCCTAGCAATGCCTCTAGGTTATCTTGGCCTTTTGTGAAGGTTTGGATAACCTCCTCCCTTTCCTTTAGCTGGTTTTTAAGAGTTATAATTTCTTCAATTTTCTGTTGTTTTTCTTGTTTTTCAATTTCCAGCTTTTCTGTTAAGTTTTGAATTCTTGGGAGGCCTTTTGAGAGGCAAGCTTTAGATCATCAATTAGGTTCAGGAGATTTTCTTTTTCTTCAAGCAATTCTGTTACTTCAGTTTCCAGTTCACAAGTTCTATGTTTGAAGATTGGTTATGGTAAAGATTTTCAATTTTTTTGATGTGTTTGTTTTCTTTTCTCATTTCAGAATATCTTTCAACCAGTTCTGCATACACATCTGCCAATCTTCAACAGTATAGTCTTCAAAGGAAGTATTTACCTTTTCATCTGTGCTGTTGGCCATGAAGCAAACCTCCTCACTTTCAGAGCTTGAGGATTTCTTCTCTTCTTCTTCCTCACTTGAGTCTTCGTCAGACCAAGTGGCCACCATGGCCTTTGGCTTCTTGTACTTCTGGAATTTCTTGTGCTTATCCTTCTTGTTCTCAGGACACTCTCCCTTCATGTGTCCTGGTTTGTTGCACCTGTAACAGACAATATTTTCGTCAGTTTTGTGATTCTTGTTGAAATTAGAAGAGGAAGTGTTTTTCTTATGAGGAAAATTTCTTTTTCCCAGCCATTTTCCCTTTTCTATATTTCAAGAATTTCCTGAATTGTCTGGTCATGAGGGCAATCTCATCCTCATTTGACTCAGACTCTTCAGAGCTTGTCTTTTCCTGACTTTTATCTTTATTGCTTGAAGAGGCCTTAAGTGCCATAGGCTTGGTCTTAATTATGTGTTCTTCATTTCTTTTTAAGTTGATTTCATATGTCATAAGGATCCAATCATTCATCCAAAGAGATTTTGGACAAATCTTTTGAATCTTCAATGACAGTGGCCTTAGTATGCCAAACTGAAGAAAGTGAACGCAAGATTTTTCTTACCAAGTCTGCATCAGTGTTCCTTACCCAAGGCCTTCAGTCCATTGACTATCACCATGAACCTGGCAAACATTTCAGAAATATTTTCGTTAGACTTCATCATAAAAAGTTCATATTCTGAAACTAAAATATTTGCCTTGGTCTCCTTGACCTGAGATGTTCCCTCATAGAGTAATTCGAGTTTATCCCACATCTCTTTGGCAGATTTGCACATAGAGATTCTCGAATACTCCTTGGGATGGACAGCACATTGAATCATGTTCATGGCACTATAATTCAATGTGGCTTTCCTTATCTGTTCCCTTGTCCAGGTATCTTCTTCTCCCTGGTTCTCATAGGGACCCACCTCAACTACTTTCCAGATCTCATAGTTCTGGGCCCTCAGAAATACTTGCATTCTATTCTTCCAATAAGAATAGTCCGTTCCATTAAAGAATGGTGGCCTATTTATGGAATGCCCTCAGCTATGAAACCCTTTGAATCCATGACTCTAAAGAAATTGCACAGAGAAAGAACTAAGCAAGCAAACAAACAAACGAGCAAACACTCAAACACACCACACTCAGAAAAAAAAACTGCTCAGATCAAATCAGATCGATGTAAACCCGCTCTGATACCAATTGAAGGATCGAGGTGAATGTGTGGAAAAGATCTAGAAGGGGGGGATGAATAGATCTAAGCCACTTTTGCGGAAGCTTAAACAATTTTAAAAACACTTTAGAATCAGAGGCAATTTTATCAGTGAAAAGTCACAGATCTGATAAGATTAGAGTGAGTTGGTAAAAATAGATGTGAAATAAGTTGTTTAAGTGAGTAAAAACCGATCCTATGCAAGCATCTAGCGGATGAATTAATCAAACCACAAATAGACAAGTGCACCAGGATTTTTTAGGTGGTTCGGAAATCACCCAAGTGATTCCTACATCCACCCCTCACAACCCGTGAGGATTCACTAAACACAACTGGGTAACACACCCACTGGAGCCTGACAACTCCAACACTGGAGAGCTTACAACTCACACCACTTCTAGAGCAAGACTACTCTAGAACAACTGAGCAAGACTGCTCAACCCACACTTGAGTTCGACAACTCAAAACTGAGCACAACGGCTCACAACAACCTGAGCACAAGGCTCACACAATTACTTGCTAGACACCAACTCAAGACATAGATCTTCTAGCAACAGATCTAGTCGAAATTTGAGAACACTAATGAGAATTATGCAGAAGCACTTGCATAATCTCAAGAGATATCTCAGAAGAACAGAAGTACAGTAAAATGTATTGAATGACTTCGTTCTTCAAGTGTACTCCCTTGTAGAAGCTTGGATTGGGAAGAAGCTTGCAAACTTGAAGTCCAAGGCGATGCTCTGCAATCTGGGAGGTTGGATCTTCCTTGAATTCTTCTCCAACGATGGCTTCTACTTGATCTGCTTCCTTGGGATGCTTCAGAGGCTTCTTCAAAGATCAAACCCCAATTCTCACACCTTGAATTGGTGAGACGAGGTCTTCTGGAACCTCCAGGAAGGCAGAGGAGGGAGACACGAGCTCTTGTGGCCGCCAGGAACTTTTCAGGAGGCACAAGAGTTTGTTGGGTCGGCTCTTTTGATGATTGGCCATAAACGGGGCTTTTATACACAAAAGATTCCAAGTATACCCTTTGGGTACAAGGGCACGCGATCCCAGGTTGATTCCTGATCGCCCTAGGAAGACACGTGGCATTCAGCAAAGGTAAGTTGGAATCTTCTTGGAGTGTGTCGACCTGCCCTGGTGGTAGTGTCGACACACTGATCAAAGCCTGAAATATGGTCTCTGGAAAACCCATGGTGTCGACACACTCTTCAGGTGGTGTCGACACACTGATTGCAAACTGAAGGCTTGATCTTCTGGAAAGCCCATCCTGTGTCGACACACAATCCAATTGGTGTCGACACCCTGATTAAACCTGAGAACTGGCCTTCGGTGGGAAGTCCAGTGTGTCGACACACTCACTGGCCTGTGTCGACACACAATCAGCACAGATGTGTTTTCTGCCTTCGGACCTGAGACCTTGTGTCGACACCATGAGGGGTGTGTCGACACACTTTTACACACAGGTTTGTTCCTGAAATATACAACACATATATCATTAGTTAAATGATTTATCAAGAATATAAATGATAAATGTGGATTAAAAACATGCCTTTTTGAACATGATTTCAGGTAACATATTTATGACATGTTTCGTTTAAATTGCTTTAAAAAAAAATACCTCTTGTCATCATCAAAATAGGAGGGAAATGTTATGAAATATACACTCAATCCAACAGTATAGTCACCCTCAAGGACAAATACAAACCCAGCAACCCAGCTTGTCTTCTTCTCTTTCATGGGAAAGAAGGCAGCCCACTTCTCTTACAGGTCAAGAACCAACCTCTGGTTACAAACCCCAATGCGGTTCTGCTAGATTAAAACCCTAGTAGGTTCTACAATGAGTACAGTCCCTCAGTGGACAGAAAATGCAGCAACTACACTGGCCAAAATCTTCACACAGGAGAGACTCACTGTTACAGTCCTACAACTGGACAGAAATCTTTATTAGAAAGAAAGAACAAGTGGAGAGTTTACAAAGAAGGACTCTAACCCAGAAACTCTCAGCAAAGCCTCCTCCCAAGAATTACAATGACCATAGAAAGAGAGTGAAGAGAGGAAGGCTAGAAAGCTTCAAAAAACTTCTGCTATGAAAGCTTCTCTTAATTAGGCTTGAACTCTTCTCTCTTCTTTGAGTGTAGTGGAGTTCAGGTTCCTCATAGGATGTACACTCCTTAAAGATCTTCAGGAAAGCTCTCTTTGTTCTACAGCTTGCTTCATCTTGTATATGAGCAGCTTTGAATAGATCTGTTGGAACTCTTCTAGTCGTTGCTGATCTTTCTATTCTTCTTCTTCTGACTGTCAGCCACTTGGTGGTCTTCGAGATCTGCAAGCATAGAAGAAAGTGTTTAGATCAAAGAGTGTTCTGTCAAAAGGCTCGTACTTCTGTGTTTTCTGCAGTCACCCGAAGTGGTAGGTAAGCCTTTTTGTCTGACAGGAAAGAAGAGATCCTATGAGATAAGCAAAAAGATCTTCTGTCAGAAAGATAGAAGATTACGCAAATGAAAAATATTTACTTTTCATTAGGCGCCAAAAACATTTGAAATATCTGAGTATAAAGGAAATCGATGTTTAAGTTGAAATCTATGTTTGAACAAAATCCATGTTCTAATGAAATCTATGTTCTAATGAAATCCATGTTCAACAGAGTCGATGTTTAAGTTGAAATCGATGTTTAAATGAAATCGATGTTTGAACAGAATCGTTGTTTAAGTGAAATCAATGTTTTCAACAGAATCGATGTTTAAGTGAAATCGATGTTTCAACAGAATCGATGTTTAAGTTGAAATCGATGTTTAAATGAAATCGATGGTTTGAACAGAATCGATGTTTAAGTGAAATCGATGTTTAAGTTGAAATTGATGTTCAAACGAAATCGATGTTCATGAAATCGATGTTTATATGGAGTGATGTTTAATGAAATCGATGTTCATGAAATCGATGTTTACAAGAGATGAAAACCATAATCGATGTATTTGTATGGAAATCGAGTGTGGCACTTAGGAATGAAAGATGGATTGAAATGGATTGAATAGACATCGATTTTAATTCAGTGCAAATCACACAGTGATAGTACCATAAATTATATTTATTAGGAAAATATAATATTAAATATATTTAATAATATTAATAATCATAAGTTTTGTTATCACCAAAATGTAAGGGTAAAATATAGAGTGGTTCAATAATCTCCCCCTTTTTGGTGATGACAAAACTTATTAGAATTTTCTGACAAAAATACTTAAGCATAGAAAAATACAAAAAATTCACAGATAATGCATACTCTCCCCCTTTTGTCACTAACCAAAAAGGAAGGATTTTACCATTGCATTCTCTCCCTTTGTAAAAACTTCTAACCAGAATGTTGGGTGAGAGGGGTTCAACAATTATTGACATTAATGAGCAGCTCCCCCTTAGCATGTGCTCCCTCTGAATGAGAGGCTCCACCTGAATGAAACTTGCAACAGATATTAGTAGTACTATAAATTTAAAAAATAATTTGTGACTACTCCCTCTTCAGATATGAGTTGAATGAAGAGCTGGCAGCCACCAATGCCTTGAGCATCCTTGTTCCTGATGCTCCAAGGCCATCCTGCAAATAACTTATTCAAAAGAAGGTACCCAAATCATTTTGGGTCCTCGTTGGTTAGATGCATAAAAATATCCTTTCGGAATCCATACTAGGTGCCTGGTTGTGCAAGTGTTTACTGTGTGTCCTAGTTATTGCAATGAGAACAACAATGAATATAGTTTATCTGCAGTTCTTATTGTCTTTGTGATGTCTGTTTAGAACACAATTTTTATAAATCTTGTTCTTTTGATAGAACTTGTTTATTTCAGGAGCCTTTTCTGAGGTATTTTGGTTTCTTTTACAATTTTTGGCAAATGATATTTTTCTGGAATTATAGCTTGTTTCCTTTTTTCGGAGGTATGTATCCAAGCCCTTATTTATTGTTTCCAAATTTTGATCCTTTTAAGCATAGAGCTAGAGATGTTTTCTTTTAGTTAATTTTCTAACTAACTCTGTAAATAAAGATTTTCTTCAGTTAGAGTTTTTAACTTTTCTTCTAACTCTAAATTTTTTTTGTTTTTGCTTTTTAAATCTTCATTCAAATGATAATTATTATCTTACTTTTCTTTAATTATTTTTCTAATTGTTCCATTTCAGATTTAAGATCAAAATTGATGTTATCTAAGAAAGTGATGGTTATTTTTTAGATTTTTTAATTCTTTTACAACACCTTTATGTTTTTCATAAAGTTCATTAAAGACTTCTTCTAAGTCTTCAGACTCTAACCCTGAATCAGTGCACGAATCAAAAGATGGGTCAGAATATACCCATCTAGTCCTACCATGAGGGCTAGACTTACCTGTTCTTTTTGGGATCTGAGCTTGATGATTCTGAAGTTGTGGCCTCCTTCATTATCCAAGCAGCAGCCATGGCTTTTCATTTGAATTTCTTGTGCTTCTTTTGGACTTTTCTGACTGACTAGTCTTCTTGAGTTTGGACAATCTGGTCTTAGATATCCAGGTTTTCTGCATTCATAGAAGACTGGTTCTTCCTTTTTCTCTTCTTTTGGATCCTTCTTGATCCATTCTTCTCTTCTTTAGAATCTTCTGAAGCTTGGACAGTACGTCATCTACATCACTGTCTTTAGATCCTGCATTTTTGAGCTAGAAGAAGAAGATGTGGAAGGAGCAGCTACAACTTTAAGAGTGTTAGTAAATTTCTTCTTAGATGACCCTTCAGATAGTCACTCCATATTGATTTCATGTGCCATGAGAGAGCAATTAATTTATCAACGGAAAATTTGGTTTGATCACGGGCTTCTTCAATAGTGGTGACCTTAGGGGTCCATGAAAGAGTTAAAGATCTAAGTATCTTCTGACAGTCTCCTCGTCAGAAAGATGTTTACCAAGAGAACTTAGACCAAACTACTATGCTCGAAAATCTATTATACATCTGAGTGATATTTTCATTTGGAAGCATTTAAATTGCTCATATTGCGAAACAAGAATATATATCCTAGTTTATTTACTTTATTTGTTCCTTCATGTACTTGCAGTTTATCTATATTTCTTAGTTGATTACATGTAGATATTCTACTGAATTCTCTTTTGGATAAAGTGCAACATGGATAGTTTTGCTTTAAAGTTAAAGTTTAAGTAATTTACTTTTATCAGCTGTTGTAATGGCAGTAGTACCTTCAGCAGGAACAATAACAATCACCTACTCTATACCTGCCATAGATCAAAGTCTGTGTCATGCCCCGCCAATTTAGCAGCGGAATAAATTGGGGAGGCATGAACAACGAGTATGGTAATGTAAATGCGTATACATTCGCAAATATCATAGCAACTAATGAATAATAATTGCAATAAAACTCATCATTTTATTGATAATTCAACTAAACTATTACAACCACTAATTCAGAGCCAAAACATAGGGCTCAATGACATTATTACTTTGGAAAAGAAATCTAAAGCAAATATCTAACTAGACTCTAAGGTACTAAGGACATTCCATCGCTATGACTCCAGGTCGCTCATCACTCCAGTCCAATCCCGTTGTTGGGTGTAAGGTCATCACCTGACTTACCTGAAAACACAATGACAAATAACGAAGGGTGAGCGATAACGCTCAGTAGGACTTAATATCTCATGTAAACAAGCAGGCTTTCAATGATTAATGTCTTGTATAGCAGGTTAACTAGTGAGATCGATCAAGTAAAGTCAAGAGAGTAATAGCACATTGACTACGAGAGAACGATAGTAAACGAAAGAATGATAGCATATTCAAAAGTAATTGCAACTAGCATGATAGAGGATTGGCCATATAGCGAAAGAATATGTAACGTCTGCACCAAGGTGCACTAGCACTTCCCGGTCGAGCATCATGTCAACCCAGAGATATAGTAAAGCGATTGTTTGATTGTCATAAATTAAATTGTATTTGTTGTTGAATGGCGCTGGATGCATGCCGTACACATCCTGATCATGTTAACCTTGCAAGGAACTAGCACTCTTCGGGAGCTCCTCCCAGGACCAGACCGGGCCCTATTGCTTGGCATATAGTACTTGCTTGTTTAATTTAGACAATCAATTGTATGGCCAAATAGAGTACCAAGAAAAGATAAGAGAGTACTAGACGAGATAGATGAGAGTGTAGAGAGAACGTGAACAGATGAGAGTAAAGAGACTGTAGATGAGAGGGGTACAATCGTTAAAACGACGATAAACACGATAGTAACGGTTGCACAGCACCAGGTCGGGTGCCAGCAGTCTGGTAGAAGTCACAACCGCCCTTAGCCGTGCTGTGTACACGGGTCAGGTGGTCCGGTGTGAACTCAAGACGAGAAGGAAACACTAAGGCTTGGATCGTACTGATCCCTAAGAGTGTAACGGGTTTGGGTACAACCAGCTCGTTGACTAAGGACGTGCGCCAAAGTCAAGAAGACTTACGGAGGTCTTGACAAGGAGTCCCTGGTCCAGTCGAGAGTATTCTCGGTGGAGAGGTGGTCCAAGTCAAGGGAAAGTGTGTAAAGACGGGTCCGTCGTGCCTCGAGTGCTCGAAGGCCGAGGGAAGCGGTAACGGTAGATAAAATGCGCGAGTAAAACGGAAACAATTGTATTTAACAAAATAGGGTAATTTAGTCATTTTTTCGATAATTTACCGAATACATTATTGCATAATTATCAAGGTCAAATGGCATTTAATAACGTTGTGTGTGTGTGTGTAAAGAAATCTTGATGATATGACGAGTCGTGCAGTGTCATTTTAAATAATTAAATTATATCATTAATGTCATTTATAATTAACAAGTCGAATTAACTATAACATGATTTAATCATGACTAATTAAAGGGTATAAAGCTCAAACAATCAGGGCATATGTATAATTTTTCAGTTCTGGTCGGATCTGAAAACGCGGCAGACATACCCGTCGCGTTTCAAGTCGCGACGGGGCGGTCGGGCGCGACACGGGACCTGGCCGGTCTGGCCCGGTCCAGGGTGAATCGCGGCGGCCCGCGCCGCCGCGTCTTGACGCGACGCCATCGGCCGACGCGACCCCATTGTTATCGCGGCGGGTCGCGCCGTCGCGATAACAGGTGGGTTTGCTCTTTTCCCTTTTCTCAGGGCGAGTCCTCTGTGATACAGGGACGTTGTAAATTCTATATAAAATAGTAAGGTGGTTCAAAAAGCACACGAAACCAGTTTCAAACGAAAGTAGACATGTATAACTATCAACATGCATGATTAATTGAAAATAGACAAGTTTAGATATACATTGATCAGGTTACTTTTCGGTGACCTAAACAGGCACAGTCAGGGTTCAACGAATTAATTAGAGGTGTATACATGATGAAAAATTCTGAAACGAGCGGCGTTTGAAAGCTAACATGTAGTAGTATTATGATAATTTATCATGGAATGATGTCAAGTTTGCACGAGGTTAAAAAGGAAACAAGAAGGGTCGAGTGCACAGATCTGACAGATATTCAAAGATTTAATTCTCCCTTATGGGAGATCAAAATCAAGCAAGACCAGGGGCGTTTGAAAGATAGTATGATTTAGTATCACTGAGAATTTTATCATGGCATGAGAACAAGTACATGCGGGGAATTAGAGAAAACATGAGATTTCAGGTTTATGGTACAGCAGGACTTCACGAATTAAATTCGCCCAAATGGGTGAACGAAATACCACAAAACCATAGGGCTTTTGAAGAGGTACATGAAGGCTACCTAGGATAATTATTTCACGATTTTAGCTTGAGAGATTGCCTACCTTTTCATGAAGGAAGAAAACCCTAGTTTAGGATGACGAAAATCCGAAATTCCCCTTGTTCTAGCCTCCTCCTCCTTGCTCCTTTGTCTCCAGCCCTCTCCTCTTTCTCCAGAGCTCTAGCCATGAAAATGGGTTGCTAATGATGAGTTTTTGGTGTATATGGCCAACTATAGGAGTCCTAGTCATTATAAGAGTCCTCCTTTCCATTAAACTCTAAATTTCCTTCCTTATCTCCCACTTTCTCTTATTTATCCACCTAATATGGCTAGGGAGAGAGCTAATTTCGTGGGTAATGGTTTAGGATAGGATTAGGACTTTTATTAAGATATTTATAAGCTAGTTTAGTCATATTATCCCTTTTTAATTTATTAAATATTAACTCCGAATTTACACATTTATCTCCCATATTCTAGCATTAATCCACTAATTGGCTTAGGGAGAGATCTATTTTATGCTAATTGTTAGGATGGGATGGAGACTCTTTTTAAGATATATATGAGTCATATTAGTGCTTTAATGACCCCTTTTTAATTAAGAGATAATATAGTTACGAATTTCCTATTTAATTTGGGTCTTTATATTTAACCCAATTGTCTCACATCTAAATCCCAATTTTAGATTAGGATAGAGTCCTATTGGGTTAGACTAGGGTTAGGACTCTTTTTAAGATAAGTAAGAGTTAAAATAATCATTATCTTAACCCTTTTCTATTTATTACTATTTTAGGTACGAATTTAGCTTAATTATCTCACATCTCATGATGGGCTCTCTTATTGGGGTCCAACAATCTATGTTAAGTCCATTAGTAAAAACCCATACTAATTTAACTTAATGGGTATTGATTTAATTCTAATTATTCACCCTTTATCCTTAAGTAATCTATTTATCACATTTATTCAAGTAAATTCATATTTTTTAAATTGAATAAATATTATTCATACCAATATTTCTAATATTCATCATTGGGTAATTACTCTTAGCCCAATAACTCATGTGAGCTTAATTGTACAAACCCATGTACTTACTTTACTAATGGTTGTTATTTATCCCTTTATTAGATAATTTATCATGGGCCAAGATTGTCTATTGGTCCAAATATCATAATGGACTATCATCCCATATTATTTAAAGTCTACTCATATATTTATTTTAATTTATAATCCACCTTGGATCATAAAATAATGGATTCTTCGACTTATTCCTTAATTATGCTAATAAGTCGCATAAATTCTTAAACTAAGTCCAAAAGTTTTTTCTATGCCCATATTTCATGATGGGTCATTAGATACATTATTTAAAGTGTAATATTATTTTTATGAAATTTTTATAGGGTTTATACGCATGCAATAATGATGCGTATCGTTTTAATTAATTGAATTTATAAATCGATAAATTTTCAATTTATCCATAATTTTTAATTAATAGATTTTCCGGGGTACTACAGTCTGTGTCTCGAATGAAGCATTCCATTCTCATCTTCCAATATTGATAATCCTCTCCATCGAGAATGGAGGTCTGTTGACTGATTGACCTTCAACAAATCCTTGAGCTGCCAGGATCTTCTCTAAGATCGTTGGATCTTCTTGATTGATCAGAGAGAACCTTGCTCTGATACCACTTGTTGGCCCTTCTTGGTACGGCAGCAAGCTAACCTAGAGGAGGGGTGAATAGGTTTTCTGAAATCTAAAACACAGAAACTTAACCACTTAAAAGTTTGGTTAGTTGAGTGTGATAGAGAGTGGCAGTGCGGAAGTAAATAAACAATCACACAAAGAACACAAGGAATTTATCCTAGTTCGACCCTTCCCACATGGAAGTCCTACGTCCAGTCCCCAAGCAATCTCTTAGGATTTTACTAACCAAGGGTACAGTCCCCCTCAAGGACAATACAACACCCAGCACCCCAGCTGGTCTTCTTCTCTTTCCTGGGCAAGAAGGCAGCCCACTTCTCTTACAGGTCAAGAAGCCAACCTCCTGGTATAAACCCCAATGTGGTTCTACTAGACTTAAGCCCCGAGCTAGGTTCTACACTAAGTACAGTCCCTCAACTGGACAGAAAACGCCAGCAACTACACTGGCCAACTCTTCACATAGGGAGAGACTCACTGTATACAGTCCTACAGCTGGACAGAAATCTTTCTTAGAAAAGAAATAACAAAGCTGAGAGTTTTACAAGAATGGACTCTAACCCAGAAACTCTCAGCAAGGACTCTCCCCAAGAATTACAATGACCATAGAGAGAGAGTGAAGAGAGGAAGGCTTGAAAGCTTCGAAAACTTTTGCTATGAAAAGCTTCTCTTGATTGGGCTTAATTGAGCTCTTCTCTCTTTCTTGAGTGTATGTGGAGTTCGGGTTCATCACAGGATGTACACTCCTTTAAAGATCTTCAGGAAAACTCTCTCTTTGTTCTACAGCATTGCTTCATCTTTTATATGAGCATCTTTAAATAGATTCGTTGAAGAGATCCGTTGGAACTCTTCTAGTCATTGCTGATTTTTCTATTCTTCTTCTTCTGACTGTCAGCCACTTGGTGGTGTTCGAGATCTGCAAGCATAGAAAAAGTGTTTAGATCAAAGAGTGTTTCTGCCAAAAAGGCTCGTACTTCTATGTTTCCTACAGTCACCCAGAAGTGGTAGGTAAGCCCTTTTGTCTGATAGGAAAGAAGAGATCCTATGAGATAAGCAAAAGATCTTCTGTCAGAAAGATAGAAGATTATGCAAATGAAATATATTTGACTTTTCATTAGGCGCCAAAAATATTTTGAAATATCTTAGTATAAAGAAAATCGATGTTTAACTTGAAATCTAAGTTTGAACAGAATCCATGTTCTAATGAAATCTATGTTTCTACAGAGTCGATTTTAAGTTAAAATCGATGTTTAAATGAAATTGATGTTTGAACAGAATCGATGTTTAAGTGAAATCAATGTTTAAATGAAATCGATGTTTACATGGAGGCGATGTTTAATGAAACGATGTTTATAAGAGATGAACCATAATCGATGTATTTGTACGGAAATCGTTGTGGCACTTAGTGAACTGAAATCGGTGTGTATTGAATAGACATTGACTTTGTTTTTCAATGCAAATCACACAGCGATAGTACATAAATTTATATTTATTAGGAAAACATAATATTAATATATTTATAATATTTAATTAAAGATAAGTTTTGTTATCACAAAATGTAAGGGTAAAATATAGAGTGGTTCCATACCATTGCTAGAGTTGTGCTCATCGAGAATCCTGTCGATTGAGACACACTTTCGATGACGTCTACCTGGGGCAGCGGACAACCGAAAAAGTCCCATATTCTACCTGTCTTCTTTTACATGGATCTTGGTGTGAAGGTACAAAATGAGTGCATGAAACTACAAGGTTGTCATGGATCGGCCTTCTTAGGGTGACCAAACCGCTGGCGCCAGTGGCTGTTGGATCGAAATGGCACAAGAGAAGTCCTAGAGGGGGGTGAATAGGACTTCTTGGCATTTAAAATTTTCTCTGAAATGTCACAGCACTAAATAAATTTTAGTATTTAGTGTGGTGTGTGATTCAAGTGTAAACTAGGCAAAACAATCACACAAATGAACAAAGAGATTTTCCTGGTTCGGCTCTTCCAAAGGGAAGTCCTACATCCAGTCCTCAAGTGAACCACTTGAGATTTCCACTAACTGCCAATAACTTGGCCTTCTCTCACCCTTGAGAGGTAATACAAACCCACTTGCTCCAAGCAAGGTCTTCCCTAAACAGGGGTACAAAAGAATGCCTTACACAAGGCCTTCCCTTCACAAGAGGGGCAAAGCAGAACACACCTCCTGCAGAAATTACACAGAAGAAGAAATAAAAGGACTCTTGTGTGTTTGCTTCAAGAATGAGCAAAGACACACACAATTCAGAAAGGCTAACAGATTGGAGTTGAAACTCAAATCCTTTCTGAATGAACAGGTGGACTTCAGAAATGTATACAATTACAGATGCCACCCGGACACAAGACTTCTATGGAACCAAAGAGAGCTGAGAGAATTTTATTGAAAGGGAGCTCTTCAACTTGTGGCTTGAAAGAAGGCTTGTGGGATTCTTTGGCTTGAAAGATTCTAAGTGTTGAGCTCACTGGAGTTGCAATTCGCTGTGTTGATTTCTCTTTCTATGTATCTCTATGTATATCTTCTCCTTTCAAACTTCGGCTTCTTTTATAGTCTTCAGAAGAATGTAGCGTTTGAAAATGGCTGTTGGAAATCTGGTCGTTTGAGAAGAGATCTAGGATCCTTTGGATTTTCTAAGCTTGTTGTCCAAGGGTCTTTCTGCTTCTTTACTTCTTTCCAATGTCTTCAGATGAGAGATGTAGCTTCATAGCTAGAAGGTCGGCTTCTCATTAAGTGGACTATGAAAGCTCCTTGCTAAAACATACTTCAATAAATGTCTGCAGCAAGGACAAGACAAAAGAAAGAGAGCACCTCCATGCTTTAAGGTAGGTGAGTCAGAGAAGAATAAGAAAAGCATGGAAACCTCGTACAGGCATGCTTTCAGACCACAAAACAAGAGACAAATAGTTATGCTAAGAAGGAAGGTATGGTCTGTCAGTGGTAGGTGAGCTTGTCAGATACCCATGTGCCTGAAGCATAATAAATGTGACATATCTTTTATATCCAAGAAAATCTGGAGCAAAGACATGAGGCAAAAGGTTCAGTTTAACAAAAGTTGCAGAAATAAATTGAATAATTTAGATGAATATTGTAAGTATAGTTTATCTGAACATGTCAGAAAAATAATAAAATAATGACACTCAGATTGTAATACTAAAAAATTCATTCAATCAACACAAAGTTATATCAAGCATGATAAGCAAACAATATTATGAGAGTTGTTGGACTGGAGATTTCAGAAAACCATAAGTACAGAATTGTCAAGTGAAGTCGGATAGCAATTCGGCTCTAGAAGAGGCTATATTTTGACTTCATGAGTTGGAGTCAGGATAGATTCGACTTCAAAAGGTACCATTCGACTTTGAAGAAAGTATTAATAAGTCAGAGTCAAGAAAGATTCGACTTCAAAACAAAGTATAATTCGACTTCAGAAGAAAGCATAATTTGACTTCAGAAAAGGTAAATTCGACTTCAGAAGAAAGTATAATTCGACTTCAGAAGAAAGTATAATTTGACTTCAGAAGAAAGTATAATTCGGCTCCATAAGAAAGTATATTCGACTTTAAAAGAAAGTATAATTCGACGTCAGAAGAAAGTATAATTCGACTTCAGAAGAAAGTATAATTTGACTTTAGAAGAAAGTAACATTTGATGTATGAGTCGAAGTTGAGAGTCGAATTGTATAATTAGTGTGGACTTAGAAAATTTTCTGGGTTGTTTAGACTTCGATTCTAAGGGAGTCAGAGATGATAGTCAGAGTCACAAGTCGGATTCAGTATGACATAGAGGGAGCTTGTGGACTTAGAAAATTTTCGAGATAGAGTTTGTCCAAGATAATTTTTTTTGATAAGTAAAATAGATATTTAATTTATAGAAAGTCTTTTAAAGATTTTGTCATAGCAAAACCATGATATTATGGTAAACTAAAATCTTAGATTTTCTTAGGGGTAGTTGCTCAACAATTCTCCCCCTTTTTATTAATGACAAAAACTTTAAAATTTTAAATAGATAGTGATAAATTGAAATAAAATATATATATTTTCTTGGAGAATTTTTTTTTGGAGAGATTTTGTTCTTACTTTCTTACTACTTTCTCCCCCTTTGTGACATAATAAAAAAATACACACACAAAAGAAGAATTACAGCATACATGAGAGCATACAAATTGAGAAATGAAAGGCTATTGTATTCAAAAATGAAGGAAAAGTTTAGTTACAGAATACAGAAACATATGATTTAAGATGTTGACAAGGAGCTTGGTAAATACAAAAATCGGGGGACCTGGTCTAGGTAAGGTTGGATAAGAGCCATAGCTTTTTCTCATTGTCAGGGAAAAAGTTCTCAATAGACTGCTATCAATGTTATAAGAGGGACCAATGAAGGGAAATTTCCTATAGGAATTGAGGTGGCACTTATGGAACCAGTGAAGCTTGGAGCGATAATGGGTCTGGCGCAATGAGAATTTGAGGGGAACAAATTTCCTGGAGGCTGCAAGATGGAGGACTCATGCATTGTAATATTCCAGTGCAAGCCTTGGGAATAGGCTGCTTCCTTAGCTTGATAGTAGATCAGGTACCTTTGCTTCCACTTATGAGCAATTGTCTTCCAAAGGTCATCATAACCTTTGCTCAGGTACTGATAGACAGAAAGCTTTAGCTTCTGACAATCTGAATGATCCTTAGGATAGGCTGCAGCCCACTGATCTTCTGTTAACCTTTCAGATTCAGCAAAACAAATCTGGAAATCTACCATGTGCTGAGAATTCTGTGGTGCATAATGGCAAATCTTTGAAGAGACATCGAAGCTTGTACTTAATTCTAAATCTGGTAGCTAGTCGGATGTGCCTATTGAAGACTGCTTGAGCAAATTCTTTTCTAGCAGAATGGCACCAACCAGGGAAGGATACAAGCTAGATGGTAGACCAACTATCATGGAGGGAGAGATTTGCCTATGACCTCTGATGAGCATTTCCCATTGGCCTCTAGAAACATCAAGCAGTCCCAACTGAAATCTTGCAAAATTGAAGTTTCTCATCCTTGTGAACTTGTCCTGAAGATTTCTAATGAGAGTTCCAAACAAGTCAAGAACCTAGATTCAGGTGGAGAGAAACATCCAAAATTGGTTCCTGGATAGAGTTTCCTGGTACTTGGTGCTTCTTCTTCAGGATAGAGATCAAGAAATGTTTTGGAAGTGAGGCTATGGCATTTTTGGGAGATAAGCTAGAGGTCAGCCAGCACTACTTGAGTGGAATGAATAAGAGAAGGAAGCCAGTCTTCAAATGTGAAACCTGGCATTTCATGAACTTCAAGGAATAGCTTAATGGATAAAAATTCCTTGAACAGGTTCATATGATGTTCAGAGTGGTGAATGAAGGCATACCAGAAAGGAGGTAGTAGCTGGGCAGGATTATCTTTTAACATCTGCCCGCCACTAGAGGAAAGTTGAATGCTAGGAAGGATTTCAGAGATAGTGAGGGTGGATCTGCGTGCTACTGATTGGGAGGCAATGGGAAGACATGAAAAGAAAGTGGGAGGTCTAGTGTGGAGGCAAGGAATATTTACTGGAGGTTGCTGAACTCTGTATTTCATTGGATAAATTTCAAATTTACATTCTCGAAAGCAATAGGCGGAGCCTCTGGAATAGATGAAGAGGGAGAGGATCATGAGGTAGAGTGTGGAGGGTGTTTCAGTAGAAGAAGAGGTAGGAACTGGGGTTGCAGTAGGTTGAGATGATGTTGGTGGTTGTTCAGGCTAAGGAAGAGGATCAACAGTGGAAGGAGTTTGGCATAGGAGGAGGATGAGAGGAAGAGAATACAGGATTACCATTTTTGACAAGTTTCTCCTAACTTTCCTCTTGAAGGTCTTGACCTTGGACCTATCATCCTTTAAAGACTCAAGGGTCTCTTAGGCCTAGACTCCTGCTGGGGTTCCTCATGCTGCACATCTTTCTCAACTGCTGCTGCGGAGGCTCCTCTAGCACTGATTGCTCAACCGATTGCTGAACTTCTATAATAGCTAGTTTGAGAAAGCATCTTGATATTCTTGCTCTTGTTCCTTTTGCTACTCAGGCTCCTGCTCCTTCCTCCTTCTTGCTGCTGCTCTGGCTGCTGCTGCTGAAGTTCTTCCTGCTACTCAGGCTCTTGTTCTCTTGATCACACTTCTGAGCAGGGGCTTCATGGTGTTGTTGTTCTTCTTGTTAAGATGATGGAGGACCAGAAGGCTGATAAGTGCCCTGTTGGCATACTAACTGAAGTAGGAGGTCCTTCATCTGCTTGAATTCATTAGTCAAACCATCAAATTTAGCATCAATAAATTCCACTTGTAACTGAAGAACAGAAATACTTTCCTACTGCTTGTTCAATAAATCCAAGATGGAATGCAACTGTTGCTAACTCTCCCCCTAAGACCTTGGCCTAGTCTCAAACTGAGAAGGGGGTAATGTTACTGCCTTTCTTCAAACTCTTGCTCAATAGGAGTAGATCTAGAGATATCTTCTTGTTTTTGTACTACTCCTTTCCTCTTATTTCTCTTAGCACTTCATTGATAGTTTCTTCATGTGCATCTTGTTCTGGAGGAAAGACAGGAACTTGTCTTGGCTCTTCACTTGCACATCTGCTTCCATTCTTTCTTCTTGTTCTTCTTCTTGCGACTGATTGGTACTGATGATAAATCTAGTGTTTCATCAGGAAACACTTCATGATAGCATTCTGGTACAGTATCCTTCAGCCATAAATTCTGACTTCTGTTGACTAATGTGTAATGGCTTCTCCTCAAGGTTGACAAGCCAATTTTCTCTTTGATTCCAATAGAAATTTCTCTGCTTAAATCGACTGAAAACCTTTTGAAAATCAAGGTAAGCAGGGGTCCATAAGGAAGGGACTCCTGCAAATCTTTGGAGGCTACCAACTTTTCTAAAATAATTGCTGGCAATTTTACTTTATGCCTCTGAATAGCCCAAAATAATAGGTTGCCATCTCTGGAAGTTATGGAGGAATGGGTCCCTGCCCTTGGAGTTATAACATTTGTAATGGCTGAATGGATGAGTCTCTTTTCTGCGGAAAGTTCATTGACCAGAAGACCTTTCTTGCTTACTGTCGCCAAACTACCAATAATGCCCAATTTTTGCTTATCCAAGGCACTGACTCACTGAGCTTGTGGCCCGGAAATAGGACATCCCAAGATTTCTGCTAACAACAACTCAGATACTGTAACCTTGATCCCCTTTAGATATCCTGTGACTGAGGTTTTGGAAGAGACTTGAAGAGTCACATAAAAAGCCTTGATGGCATTCTCACTATTGGTTCAGAAATCTGACACAACTTTGTCCAACTCATGGCTTCTAGGGTTTCTTCTACCCACGACAGACTACCACTCAAATGGGAGAAGTCTACTACTTTTCCTGGACAGATGGAGATCTTAGCAGATGCTATGCGATTGAGTTGCTCATGAGACAACAGGTTTTCGTCCGGAACCTAGATGAAGTCATCTAGACGGAAAGCAAGAGAGAAGACTGAGGGAACTGTCAAAGGAGTAAGGAAATAGAGTTTAGAGTTCTCAGAACCTACCTTTCTTTCAGAGAGAATGGAGGTCTTGGAGTTGTCTTGAAGACGACCGCCGGAAAGGATGAACAGTAGGCGCGAAGAGGAGGAAGAAGACAAAGGGCGTTGAAGAGAGTTTGAAAGGGTGTCTTAGCACACAAAAGATGTCTAATAGGGAGAGTGAAAAAGTAACTGACCAGTGATCAAGGGGTGAACGGT
This sequence comes from Colocasia esculenta, assembly GCA_014218235.1. Lineage (NCBI taxonomy): Eukaryota > Viridiplantae > Streptophyta > Magnoliopsida > Alismatales > Araceae > Colocasia > Colocasia esculenta. The sequence goes on from CM024756.1 coordinate 29,256,175, forward strand.
CGCGATGACTAATTTGACCGTTGCATAATAAATAAGTCCATTAATTTGATTTATTAACAAGCACCTTTTCGGACTTAAGTTATAGGAAGTCAGATTGTGTGTCCGAATTTACAAGTCGAATTCGTAGACATGAGTCGGATTATGTCTTCGACTGCAACAGTCGAAGTTCTGAGACTTAGAAAAAATTTCACACAGGAAACATAATTTTTCACAGCAAACACATAAATTTTAATCATGAATTTTTTTTCATAGCGATTTAATCAGGGTACACATGCCTATTTCTCTTCTAATAGATGTAAATCTATCTTCAGGAAGGGGTTTTGTAAAAATATCATCAAGCTATTTTTCTGTAGACACAAAATCAAATAAAATATCACCATTACTTACATGGTCCCTGATGAAGTGATGTCTAACCTCAATGTGCTTTGTCCTTGAGTGTTGGATAGGATTTTTGGTCAGGTTTATTGCGCTTGTGTTGTCACATAGCATTGAATTTCTTGAAGTGTGTGACCATAATCCTCTAATTGATGTTTGATCCACAAGAGTTAAGTACAACAACTTCCAGCTGCAATGTATTCAGCTTCTGTAGTGGATAATGCCACTGAATTCTGCTTCCTGGAGGACCAAAAAATCAAGCACCCTGCAAGGATTTGACAAGTACCACTGGTGTTTTTTCTATCTATTTTGCATCCAGCATAGTCAGCATCACTATATCCAATTAACTTAAAATCTGAACATCTGGGATACCATAATCCTAATTTACTTGTATTTATAAGATATCTAAAAATTCTTTAACAGCATGAACATGAGATTCTTTTGGATCAACTTGAATCTTACCACAAAACATATACTGAACATGATATCTGGCCTACTAGCAGTGAGATAGAGTAGTGATCCTATCATTCCTCTATAGACCTTTGGATTTATCTTCTTACTAAGAAGATCACTATCTAACTTATTCCTGAGCTCATGGGTGTTCCTAATGGCTTACACTTGTCAAAACTATACTTAGAGAGTAAATCTGAAATGTATTTGTTTGACAATGTGAGTGCCTTCCTTGGTTTGCTTAATTTGCAATCCAAGAAAATAATTAAGCTCACCCATCATACTCATTTCAAACTCACTTTGCATAAGATTTTCAAAGAATTTGCAAAGTGATTCATTAGTAGAACCAAAATATGTCATCATCATATATATTTGTACAATTAAGATTTCATCTGAAATTTCTTTATAAATAGTGTGCTATCAACTTACCTCTTACAAAATCATGTGATATAAGATAAGCACTAATCTTTCATACCAAGCTCTTGGAGACCATATAGTGCTTTCTTTAAATGGAAAACATGATTTGGATATTTAGTATCTTCAAGCCTGGTGGTTGCTCAACATATACTTCTTCTTTTCTGAAACCATTCAGAAAAGCACTTTTAACATCCATCTGAAATAAGTTGATGTTGAGGGAGCATGCATAGGCTAATAGAATTCTGATTGCCTCTAATCTAGCTACTGGGGCATAAGTTTCATCAAAATCTATGCCTTCCTCTTGGGAATGCCCTTGAGCTACAAGTATGGCCTTGTTCCTAATGATTGCTCCTGATTCATCCATTTATTTCTGAAAACCCATCTGGGTTCCATGACTAGATAGTCAGAAGGGTCTAGAGACAATAGTCCATACTTGGCTGCGTTGGAACTGATTAAGTTCCTCTTGCATAGCAAGGATCCAAGATTCATCACCCAGTGCATCATCGTTGTCCTAGGCTCAATTTGAGAAACTAAAGCAGAAAAATCACAAGGAATTTGCATACCTCTTATTCTTACCCTATCTTGAGGATTACCTATGATGTTTTCTCTTGGATGATCTCAGTGATACCTTAGTTCTCTAGGTAGTCCTTCTTGTGGTTCTTCTTGCTTTGGAGATCTTCTAATGGAGGATCTTCCTTTTCTTCTTCTTTTTCTTCTTCTTCAACAAATGTTCCATCTAGATTCCTGCACAATTGTTCACACATTCTTCTTCTTTTTCTATTCTTTTAATAGAAGCATTAGTTTCATCAAATAATACATGCATAGTTTGTTCTATGGTTAAAGTTCTTCTATTGAAGACTTTATATCCCCTAGGCTTTGAAATATATCCTAACAAAAATCCTTCATCACTTTTAGCATCTAATTTTCCTAATTATCCTTACCATTATTTAAGATGAAACACTTACAGCCAAAAGGTTCGAAGTGACTGATGTTGTGCTTCCTTTCCTTGTAAAGCTCATATGGAGTCTTTTTAAGAATTGGTCTGATCATGCACCTCTTGATGATGTAGCATGTTGTGTTGACTGCTTCTGCCCAGAAATATCTTAGTAAATTGTATTCATTAGCATAGTTCTGGCCATCTAGCAGTGTTCTATTTTTCCTTTCTGCTCTCCATTTTGTTGAGGTGTTCTTGGAGTTGAGAAGTTATGTTCAATTCCATTCTCTTCACAGAACTTCATGAACTCTTCATTCTTGAATTCTCCACCATGATCAAATCTGATACTTATAATCTGGAATTTCTGGTTCTTTTGAACTACTTTGTTGAATTTCAGGAAAGCTGAAAAGGCTTCTGATTTGGCTTCTAGGAAAGACACCCAAGTGTATCTTGAGTAATCATCCACATTACATAGCCATACACTTTTCCTCCAAGACTGACTGTCCTTATAGGTCCAAACAAATCCATGTGAATTAGCTCCAATGGTTTGGCAGTTGTGACAATTGTTTTGGACTGAAATGATGTCTTGGTTGCTTCCCTTTTGCGCAAGCTGAACATATTCTAGACTTCTTCATTTTCATCTTTGGAAGACCTTCAACCAGATCTGCTTTATAATTTCTTGATGACTAAAGTGTTTGCATGACCCAATCTTCTATGCCACAAATCGGATTCTTCACTCTTAGTGGTTGCAAGACATAAATTTACTTCTTTTAATTTGGTTAACTGTAAAGTGTAAAAATTCTTCACTTTTTGAGCTTCAAACATAATTTTTTCGTCTTTCTGAATAATGTACTTATCATTCTGAAATTTTACTAGATGCCCTTTATCACATAACTGACTGATGCTTATGAGATTATGCTTCAAACCTTCTACTATATGACATCTTCAATCAAATTCTTATCCTTAGTACCAACTGTTCCACATCCTAAGACTTTCCTTTTCCATTATCACCATAAGTGACTTGACCACTTATCTCTAAAGCTTGTAACACTTCCTGTCACCTGTCATATGCCTTGAGCACCACTATCCAAATACCATTTGGATGCTCTCAGCCGACCTTGCAAATAAAATTAGTTGTGACTTTTGGTACCCAAATTTTCTTGGGTCATTGATGGTTAGTTTTAGGAATCCACATAAGTGTCTAGTGTGCATGTGCTGACAGTGTGTCCTAACTGATTGCAGTGACTACATCATAATTAAAAGCATTCTTAACATGTGTGGTGTTATGAGATTCTATTTTTGTTTATAAACTCTGATTAATCTTTTTAGGATTTTGACTTCTTTTTCTTTTACAAATTGAGGAGTTGGATATTTTTCAGGATACACAACATTTTCTTCAATGTGAGGAGGTGTATATCCTACTCCATACTTTTTCTTACATGTTCTAGATCCTTTTAATCTAATAACAATGATGTTTATAGTTAGAGATTTCTCTATAGTAGCTCTTAGGTAATTATTTTCTTCTTGTAATTTTTCTTCATCCTTAAGTTCCTTTAAGTTTGATTCTATTCCAAAATCTTACTGTTTTTATTTTTTAAATCTTCACACAGTAATTTATTAGCTCTTTTGGTTTCATTTAAACTTTTACTTAACCTTTCTGCTTCATTCTTTAGGAATGTATTAGCCTTTTCTTGGTTCAACAAATTTAATTTAACTATTTTTATTTGCTAACTACTGTTTTGCATTTTTCATACAATTCATTAAATGCATCTTCAAGACTGTCAGAATCTGATTCGAACAAGAGTAAATGAGGTTTTGGAGTTACTTGTTCCGTCCTGCCATGAGGGCTACATTTGCATTTTCTTCTTCTTCAGATTCTGAACTTGAGGATTCTGAGCTGGTGGCTTCTTCGTTATCCCATGCTGCCGCCATTGCCTTCTTTTTATTTTCTGAACTTCTTTCTCTTTGCCTTTCTTTTTGTCAGATTTTTCTCCTTGATCCTTTTCTTCAACTTAGGACATTCAGATTTGTAATGTCCAGGTTGGTTGTATTCGTACAAGTTGGCTCCTTCTTCTTTTTATCTTTCTTGAGGAATCTCTTAAGCCAAACTTCTTCTTTTTAGCAAAGATTCTTTGCAATTTCTTGATAGCATAGCTTCATCATCACTATCATCTGAATTTCTTTGGAGTCTTCAGATGAGGAGAATCTGCAATCTTCAAAGCATTTGACATTTTTTTTTCGAAGAATTTTCAGCAAATCTTTTTACTACTTTTCATGAGCCATGAGGGAGCCAATTAGCTTATCAATGGATAATTGAGTTAAATAATGTGCTTCCTCAATGCAGTGACTTTAGGAGTCCATACATAGTGAGAGATCTTAGGATTTTTCTAACTGTTTCTTCATTAGTTAGAACTTTTCCTAGAGAGCTTAAACCTACTATTATGTTGGAAAACCTGTTATACATCTGAGTTATATTTTCTGTTGGGAGCATTTTGAATTGTTCATATTGGGACACAAGAATATCTATTCTAGTTTGTTTAACCCTATTAGTACCTTCATAAGTTACTTGTAATTTGTCCCACATTTCTTTTGCAGTCCTACAGGCTGATAGTCTATTAAATTCTCTTTTAGACAGTGCACAACAAACATAATTTTTTGTCTTACAATTCAAGGACATGTTTCTCTTATCTACTATGGAAAGACCAGAAGAGGATTCACCAATGATTTGATAATCACCTTGCTCTATTACCTGCCATAAGTCAAAGTTTGTACCTCTGATAAAACATTCCCTGCTCATCTTCAGCAATTCGGCTCTAGAAAGACTGTATTTTGACTTCATGAGTTGGAGTCAAGGATAGATTCGACTTCAAAAAGGTTACCATTCGACTTCTGAAGAAAGTATTAATGAGTCGAGTCAAAGAAAGATTCAACTCAAAAGAAAGTATAATTCAACTTCAGAAGAAAGTATAATTCGACTTCAGAAGAAGGTATAATTCGACTTCAGAAGAAAGTATAATTCGACTTCAGAAGAAAGTATAATTCGACTCAGAAGAAAGTATAATTAAACTTTAGAAGAAAGTATAATTCGACTTTAGAAGAAAGTATAATTCGACTTCAGAAGAAAGTAACATTCGACTGTATGATTCGAAGTGACAGTCGAATTGTATATAGTAGTGTGGACTTCGAAAATTTTCTGAGTTGTTTAGACTTCGATTCTAAGGGAGTCGGAGATGATAGTCGGAGTCACAAGTCGGATTCAGTATGACACAGAGGGAGCTTGTGGACTTAGAAAATTTTCAAGATAGAGTTTGTCCAAGATAATTTTTTGTGATAAGCAAAATAGATATTTATTTATAGAAAGTCTTTTAAAGATTTTGTCATAGCAAAACCATGATATTATGGTAACTAAAATCTTAGATTTTCTTAGGGGTAGTTGCTCAACAGTGGCGACGGCGGTTGCGGATGGGGTCGAGCGTTCGACCTTGGATCTGGTCGACAGATGCAATACCTCTTCGTTAAGGTGGTCAGAGCGCGGTCACTACCCCGCGACGCTGCCAACCCCCGTCAGGATTTTTCGTCTCCGGCCACACTGTTTAGCATAGGCCTCGCCGCTATGAGAAGGACCCACCACCCCATCTCCTTCAAATGGGACCAGACCTTCGTTCTCGCATGGCTCCGCTGGGGATGCCATCGCTCCGACCAGGCCCATCTGGAAGTCTCTGTCTGGGACCCTCCCCAACA
>CM024756.1:29262191-29433805 GCA_014218235.1 Colocasia esculenta
CGAGCGGTGCTTGACACTTGTGGCACGCTGAGAGTGCATGGTTCTTGAATCTAGCACTTCGGTTGTGTAGCTAGCTGGTCTTTGCGTAGTTACGTGGTGTTCACGCAAGCAGTGTTTTGTTCACGTGTTGTGGACAGTTGTTACTTGAGGTTACGTGACATTTCACGTGGTTTGTGTGTGACGTGCACGTGGTTCTGTGTGCGTGGAAAGTAGTGCGACGCCTACCATGGTTACCTCTCTAGTTGGGTGCCCCAAGTTCTCTGTGAGCCAGGCTGTTAGCTCGGGGCTTTGTCCCGGTACTTGTGCTGTACCGTCGAGGTCTGTGTCGTCTATCCTGGACACCCTCACTCCTTTGTTTGAGTTGTACATCTGGCTGAGGGAAAGACGACAGTGGGACAGTGACTTCTATGTTTGTTTCTAGTCACTTGTGGCACGCTGTTAGTTGGGGGTACGGACACCAGTAGTCGACACTAGTCCTTTTCCAGTGCCTCACTCTAGGGTGCTCCGGCCAGAGACCCTAGAGGTGTCAGGCATGGGCCTGCGGTTGTGTGTCCGCCGGAGTGGTGTTTAGTTAGTCTCCACAGTTGTTTGACTTTTCCACGTGGAGTGGCAGTTGGACCTTTCGTCGTGGCTGCGAGACTGAGAGGTAGACCTGTGTTAGTTTGTTCGTCAGTCACTGGTGTTGCGAACCAGTTCACGTGGCTCGTGTGTGTGGCGGTCTCTACTGTAGCTCGTACACCTGTTTGGGTTTGCCGTTTATTTATTACAGTTGCTTTACGTAGTCGGCAAAGGGTGAGTACATTTACAGCTTTAATATTCTACTTAGTTGTTATATAAATTGCTAGCGCAGTTTACTGCTTCCGTACCTGTGTTTTGTTTTGGTCGGTGTTGGGGGAGTTCCCTACGGAGCCAGTGACTAGAGAGGCTCACCCCTACCCCCCACAGGTGATGGAGGGGAGGACGTTTCGTTACCGTCGTCCAGTTCAGAGCCGCGCCGCAGCGGTGTTGGACCAGCACTCCAACAGCATAGTTAGTTAGTTTTATTTCTGTTGTACCTCGGGGTATACCCCAGGCTCTTGTACTTATTTACACTCTTGTGAAATATGGCTATGCAAACTTGTGGAAAAAAATATATATATGCATATTTGTGTGTTCCTTTGTGTTTTCACGAACGTGTGTATGATATCCCTTGCGAGGCTTCAGCCCGTTCGCGGGAGGCGGACTCAGATCAAGTTCGTTAGTGGTTTAACGGGCTTGAATCAGGCGTTCCATCACAACTTGTGTATCCTACGTCCACCGTCCACAAACACACGCAGAAAGACTGCTTATCAGTAAGTTCACTCGCTAAAACACACACACACTCACGTCGTCTGATGTAAACCACGATCAGAACAACATGACAAACTTGAATCAAGCACAAGGATGCTTGACTCAAAAACACACACCAGATATGAAAACAGAGATAAAGAAGAGTTCAAAGTTGAGATTTCAAATCCTGATGTGGAACTCTTCAGATGATCGTCCGATGTGCTTCAAGCTCGTCTTGACAGGTATCAGTTGATGGAGAAGCTTGAGAGATGGACAATCTGGCTTCAATCCGTTCATAGAATGTTTCTTTGTTTGCTGGATGAACGGTTGAAACAGAGCACCAGAAAGATCTTCTCTCATGAGACTTTGCTTAGGGTTTGTGTGTTGTGGCTGCTTCTGTATGAAAATAACTCAAAAGAGTTCCTTTTATATGGGTGTTCAAGTATGGAGAGTCGTGGTAAAAGGAAACACCCAAGTCGAAAACATATGGAGATCTCGTATTGAGATTTTCTCTTCGTCTGTCGACAGCAAGGAATGCATCTGTCGACAGATGTAGGCAGACTTGCAAAAGGCAAAAGGCTAGGCTTTCCAGGAGGCAATTCCCTGTGTGGATCTGTCGACAGGCAACTTGAGTCTGTCGACAGGCACACCTTTGCTAGGAGCCTGTTTGTTCTGTCTGTGCAGATCTATCGACAGGCATCAGTGGGGCTATCGATAGGTACATCTGCCAGTACCCTATTAGATCTGTCTATGCAGGGCTGTCGACAGGCATCTTTGGGTTTGTCGACAGGTACTTGTCTTTAGTGCTTTTCTTGATCTTTTTGCTCTTGTTTTGGTACATTGTCTTGCATGCAATCTCACCTACATTTAAGAGCATTATTAGTGAGATAACGTGAACATTTAGATGATCAAATTAAACATGTGATTCTTGATTAACATTTGCTTGACTTGTCATTCTTATCATGTTTCACACATACATATACATGAAATTGTATTGTTCATGAAATGCTCATTGATTGCTCATCATAAAAAACAAACATCTCAAATATAAATCCATGTAAACCCAACAACCTACACCTCCCTGGCCTGAGGAGAGGAACTTTGGAGCGACCGGGCGTTGTGCCCATAGCTCGATGCTGGGTGTCGTGTCGTGACACGCACCCCTTAAGAGACCAGCTGGCGTCCCTCCAGGATGCCATCGACCTTTACCCTCAGCTAGATGTAAGTGCTCTAAACCCCTCTCTGAGATCAAATTGATTCACTTTAACTATTTGGCTACTGACAAGATGTGCTTGATGTGCAGGTGGTGTGGCAGCCATATCTAGAGGAGGCAGATGAGGGACAGCCTTGGTTGGAGCTGGCCCGCCCCTACTTCGATAGGAGGGTGTGGATCCATGCTCTCAACCTCGTGCTACCTCTCCATCACTACCTGACTCAGAGGTCTCTCGGCCTACGTCAGAGTGCGGTGGAGTTTTTGAGCCATGACCAGACTCCCAGGCCTGGTCGGAGGTTCTGGGGACTTCACGACACCACCGACTGGCGCGAGCGAGCCAAGGAGCATATCCAAAACTGGGAGCGCCGAGGCAAGCAAGTCAAGTCCACCGCTACGTCTGACGACATGGACCTTCAGGCATTCGCCTTAAAGTACGGGGCGAGGGTCTACAAGGTTGCAAGACAACAGGTAAATCTCCTAAACTCAGGCTCCATGGATTGTTCTTTTATTGAATTGAGCTGACAGTTTTGGAATGAATTGCAGGTGGACGTGGCCGGCAAGATTGCCTCACTTCGGGCTCTGCTCCACTCGGCGGTGCAGGATACAGAGGTAGCTAAGAGGTAGCTCATATAGAGAATCCGACAAGGAAATTCTCGACAAACTGACAAGAACAACTCACTCGGAGGCAAACCTTCCGATTCGGATTGGAATAAGATTCTTGTTTCGGAATATGAGGAATGGTTGGGCACTCAACAAGGGCTCACCATTAGCCAGGGATGAGACGTGAAAGCTCAAAGTCCTACATGATGCATGCTGGGCTAAAAGAAAAGAAATCATTAAATCAAATGCAAGAAAGGAAAAAAATAGAAAATATACCAAGGATAATTGCTAAGCTGAATAAAAGGGTCAAGAGACTACCTGCAACCGCAGTGTAGACCTGAATCCATCGTTCCGAAACTTACTTGGCTTAACGGCCTATCCAACGATTAACAATGTGCTCCTAGATTATCACTATTTTTGGTAAAGGGGAACTCAAATCCCAGAGCACATTGAGAACCAGCCGGTCCTTGAAATAATATAATAAGTAGGATACCATATAGTAATGCAAGGAGTGGGGAAGAGATACTTACCTGACTTACCTGTGACGTTCCATTTTTTTCCTGATTTTATGGTTTCCTGATTTTTTGTGTGTGATTTTTCTGATAAATAAATCAAAACAACAAATATATACATATGCAATAAAGAACACAAACAAATTATGCACAGACACAAACAAGCACTCAACTAGCATCATACATATAAACACAACGCTCCTGATCAATGGACTGGGGGTTGGATTAGGGCGGTGGATGTCGCGACTTAGAAAGCGGTCGCGTTCATATAGCGGCGTCAATTGCGCCGCGAAGACCGCAACATAAACGCGGTGCCCAAAGGCATCGCGATTCTATCCGAGCATTCAAAACATAGAACCCCCCCCCCCTTTCACCCCCTTTTGTGCCTTCATCGTGTAAAACCTCCTTTGAGCTCCGGCGATCGGCCCCCTCTTCTCACATCTCTCTGCACTCTCTCTCTCACTCTTTCTCATACTCCCTCTCTTTCACACACTCACTCACCCGAGGTCACCGGCAATGGAGGAAAGTGGCGACGGAGGTGTTGGCTCTTCTAGTAGGAAGGGATGCGACAGGCGGAGAGAAGGAGGTGCCGGTGGCGGGAGGCATCCCCTCCGGTGGAGGAGGTGGTGCCGGAGATCGACATGGAGGAGGAGGAGGTCCCGACAGTGGACTTCGAAGCGGCGGCGAGGGCTCGCGAGGATGCCATGAAGAAGGTAGGTATCCAAAGCCCTAACTTTTGATTTGACATGGTGTGTGGATGGGGAAGCCCCAAAGAGGGCTAATGTAGGGTGTGACGCCTAGAGAAACAGCCCCCGGACAAGGGAAAATCTGGTCGGTCTGACGCCCAGGGTGTCGCGACGGGTCAACGGGCCGCGACTATGTCGCGTCGGCCAAGGCCGTCGCGACAAGGTCGTGGTCCACTAGAGGGGCGCGATCATGTCACGGAACATTGAGGCGCCACGACAAGGTCGCGGCCCACTAAGCCGCCGCAACCTCAGCCGGGAGTACAACCAGGAGAATGATTAAGCTGATTTTTGAACTGACTTGTGCTTGCAGGGAGAAATTAGGCTCCGAGTCTCTTGTATCCTTGTCTTAGCCATGTACTTGGCATTCCCCGAGTTCCAGAGAGAGAGGCTGGATGAAATGGGATTTGGGGAGGTCCTCCGTATGGAGGGGATGAGGGCGGACGCCCCTCTGACCCAGGCCCTGCGCAGCAGGTGGGATGTTGAGGCGACTGCCTTCGTACTCCCATGGAGACATATGATCCCTAACCTGGAGGACATGAGCAGGATCACTGGACTGCGAGTGTACGGCTGTCCAGTGAGCGGCTATACTTACCCTTGCTATAGAGAGCTAGCCCATAGACTGCTAGGCTTGACCGTAGGGTAGAGGTCCTCCCTCGTTTCTAGGGTTGAGCTACAGGAGAGATTAGGGCTACTTGAGACTGGGAGGAGGGTAGCCGAGTCTATGGATGAGCCGGCAGCCCTTCGGGGTGAAAACGGGGCTCCCACTCTTCTGAAGGAGAGGGCCTTGCTTATATAGACAAGGAGAGAGAATATCCCATTTTTAGGTGATAATGACCCAAAAAAAATGATAATATCATCTAAATCCGGATGGGAGAGTCCTAAGGAGTCCCCAAAGTCTCCCACAACCCCAAACTGCGGCTAGTAGGGTTGGGAGGTTACATGGGATGAAGATAAGGCCATTGGAGGATAAAGTGGAGGTGGTTGCGGAGGCCTGTGCATGCGGCTGTTGTCGCAACGGATTGTAGGGACGCGACAGAGATGAACGTGACCGCCTGGAGGGACGCGATAGTAAAGCCACGTGCATGGATATGCATGGGCTGTCGCGGCGGCCAAGGGGGGCCGACAAGTCGAATGCGGCGCCACGACCCGTCGCATTAAGGAAAATGAATTTTCTCTCAATTATTGGCCAAACAAATGAAAGAATAATGGGCATTTAAGCTTGTGGACTCTTTTAAAAGGATATGGACGAGATTTTATAAAAACTGGGCTATTAAAGGGCTCAAAGCAAGGCTAATGGTGGGCTCAAGGTGAGTGACCAACTTGGGGCTCAATTAGATAACAAGAATATGGGTTCAACTTGTAAGCCAGAATCGGGTGTCTACAGATTGCCCCTCCTTGGCTTCCACTTTACAGGGGAGCGAAGTGGAAGTGAAGCAAAGGTGTCATGAAATGACGACGAAGCGGAGATGACGTGGAGTGAACTAAAAATTGGGAGTCGAGGTAAAGATACACCCGATCTAATCAACAAGCAAATGGAATCTTCGTGAAAGCCCCGAGTTAGCTGCTTGAGCAGAATGCAAGGAAGACACAAGTCTGAACGAGAAGGAAGAAAGAAAAGGATCACCAACCCCTCAATTGAGAGGTACCCTAGCCGATTGGCCTGCAGGTTTCATTTTGGAGGGACATGTGCGTGTCAGGTAGGTAACTCATGACTCTGTCCTGGGAGCGATTCACAACCAAAATGGATCAAAAGGAATAAGGATGAAAATCATATAGAGAATCCAGACAAGGAAATTCTTGACAATCTGACAAGAACAACTCACTTGGAGGTAAACCTTCCGATTCGGATTGGAATAAGATTTCTTGTTTCAGAATATGAGGAATGGTTGGGCACTCAACAAGGGCTCACCATTAGCCAGGGATGAGTCGTGAAAGCTCAAAGTCTTACATGATGCATGCTGGGCTAAAAGAAAAGAAATCATTAAATCAAATGCAAAGAAAAGGAAAAAATAGAAAATATATCAAGGATAATATTCCTAAGCTGAATAAGAATAGGTCAAGAGACTACCTGCAACCGCAGTGTTGGCCTGAATCCATCGTTCCCAAACTTACCTAGCTTAACGACCTATCCAACAATTAGCAACGTGCAACTAGATCATCACTATTTTTGATAAAGGGGAACTTAAATCCCATAGCACATTGAGAACCAGCCGGTCCTTGAAATGATATAATAAATAGGATATCATAAAGTAATGCAAGGAGTATGGAAGAGTTACTTACCTGAATTACCTGTGACGTTCCATTTTTTGCTGATTTTTGGTTTTCTGATTTTTTGTGATTTTTCTGATAAATAAATCAAAACAACAAATATATACATATGCAATAAATAACACAACAAATTATGCACAGACACAAACAAGCACTCAACTAGCATCATACATATAAACACAACACTCCTAATCAATGGACTGGGGGTTGGATTAGGGCAGTGGATGTCGCGACTTAGAAAGCAGTCGCGTTCATATAGTGGCGTTGATGGGCGCCGCGACAAGGTCGCGGCGTATCAGACGACCGCGACATAAACACGGTGCCCAAAGGCGTCGCGACAAGGTCGCGACGTATCAGACGACAGCGACATAAACGCGGTGCCCAAAGGTGTCGCGATTCTATCTGAGCATTCAAAACACAGAACCCCCCCCCCCCTTTCTCCCCCATTGTGCGTTCATACGTGCAAGAAAGACCCGAGCCGGCGATCACCCCCACTTCTCCGACTCCCTCTCTCTTTCTTTCTCACTCTCTCTCACTCACTTGCTCTCTCAATTTCCCTCTCTCTCTTACATACTTATTCTCCCAATGCGTCGGTGATGGAGGGAGGCGGGCGATGGTGGTGCTGGCTCTTCTAGCGGGAAGGGGAAGCGATAGGCGGCGAGGAGGACCTCCGGCGGCGGGTGGCGTCACCTCCGGAAGAGGAGGTGGTGTCGGAGATCGACATGGAGGAGGAGGAGGTCCCGACAGTGGACTTCGAAGCGGCGGTGAGGGCTCGCGAGGATGCCATCAAGAAGATAAGTATCCAAAGCCCTAACTTTTAATTTGACATGGTGTATGGATGGGATGCCCCCAAAGAGGGCTAATGTAGGGCGTGACGCCCGGGGAAACATCCACCGGACAAGGGAAAATCTGGTTGGTCTACGTTCTGAGATCGCGAAGGGTCAGCCCGTCGCGACACCAGGTGTCGCGATGGGTCAACGGGCTGCGACCATGTCGCGTCGACCAAGGCTGTCGTGACAAGGTCGCGGTCCACTAGAGGGGTGAAATTCGGGGACTTTGTCGCGACAAGGGACTTTGCTTGAATACCTGTCAAAACAATGAAAACAAGAAAAAAAACCTGTTAGAACGTGTTACGTGTAGTAACTATTCAAAAAATGAAAGAGAAATGTGAAGCATGGAGGAACGGACCTGGGGGTGGTTTTTAAATCCCTAGGGTGCATGGAAACATAGGATGGAAAGGGGGAATGCAGCCTAACTAGAAGAAAATAACAAAATGCATGAGAAATAAGAAGAGGAAAGGAGGAAGAAGTGGCCCCAAAGGGGGACTCCCTGGCGTGTGCAGTGTCCTTGGGTCGTGCAGATGTCGTGGACGAAGTGGAGCCACCCTTCTCACACACCAAGCTCCAGGGATGAGGAGGTAAGCATGGCTTAAGGTGGTAGATGTGAGGAAAATGAGTGGTGAAGAGAGAGCTGCGAGCTAAGTGTAGATCACAAAAAATTTCGGCAGCCCTTCAGGGTGAAAACGGGGCTCCCACTCTTCTGAAGGAGAGGGCCTTGCTTATATAGAGCTAGAGAGAGGAAATCCTATTTTTCAGAGATAAAGACCAAAATGAGAGGATAAAACCAAGTGGAACTCGTATGGGAGAGTCCTAAGGAATTCCCAGAGTCTCCCACAACCCCAAACCGTGGCCATGGGGGTTGGGAGGTTGCATGAGATAAGGATAAGGCCATTGGAGGATAAAGTGGAGGTGGTTATGGAGGCCTGTGCATGTGGCTGTTGCCACGACGGATCGTAGGGGCGCGACAGGAATGAACGCGATCGCCTGGAGGACGCGATAGTAAAGCCACGTGCATGGATATGCATGGGCTGTCGCGGCAGCCAGGGGGGGCCCGACAAGGCTAACGCGGCACCACGACTCGTCGCGTTAAGGAAAATGAATTTTTCGAATTATTGGCCAATCAAATGAAAGAATAATGAGCATTTAAGCTTGTGGACTCGTTTAAAAAGATAATGGACGGGATTTTATGAAAATGGGCTATTAAAGGGCTCAAAGCAAGGCTATTGGTGGGCTCAAGGTGAGTGACCAACTTGGGGCTCAATTAGATAACAAGAAATATGGTTCAACTTGTAAGCCAGAATCGGGTGTCTACAGATTACCCCTCCTTGGCTTCCACTTTGCGGGAGCGAAGTGGAAGTGAAGCGGAGGTGTCATGAAATGATGGCGAAGTGGATATGACGCGGAGTGGACTGAAAATTGGTAGCCAAGGTAAAGAGACACCCTATCTAATCAACAAGTAAATGGAATCTTCGTGAAAGCCTCGAGTTAGCTGCTTGAGCAGAATGTAAGGAAGACACAAGTTTGGACGAGAAGGAAGAAAGAAAAGGACGATCAACCCCTCGATTGAGAGGTACCCTAGCCAATTGGCCTGCAGGTTTCATTTTGGAGGGACATGTGAGTGCCAGGCAGGTAACTCATGACTCTATCCTGGGAGCGGTTCGCAACCAAAACGGATCAAAAGGAATAAGGATGAAAAACATATAGAGAATCCGGACAAGGAATTCTTGACAATCTGACAAGAACAACTCACTCGGAGGCAAACCTTCTGATTCGGATTGGAATAAGATTTCTTGTTTCGGAATATGAGGAATGGTTGGGCACTCAACAAGGGCTCACCATTAGCCAGGGATGAGTCTTGAAAGCTCAAAGTCCTACATGATGCATGCTGGGCTAAAAGAAAAGAAATCATTAAATCAAATGCAAAGAAATGAAAAAATAGAAAATATATCAAGGATAATATTGCTAAGCTGAATAAGAATGGGTCAAGAGACTGCCTGCAACCGCAGTGTAGGCCTGAATCCATCGTTCCCAAACTTACCTGGCTAAACGGCCTATCTAGCAATTAGCAACGTACAACTAGATCATCACTGTTTTTTGATAAAGGGGAACTCAAATCCTAGAGTACATTGAGAACCATCCGGTCCTTGAAAATGATATAATAAATAGGATACCATATAGTAATGCAAGGTGTAGGGAAGGGATACTTACCTGACTTACCTGTGACGTTCCATTTTTTGCTGATTTTTTGGTTTTCTGATTTTTTGTGATTTTTTTGATAAATAAATCAAAGTAACAAAATGACAACGGTAAAATATATACATTCACATAAATGAAAAATCATAAACAAACAATGTATAGACACAACAGACCAAAACACGACGCACTTGGGGGTCGCAACAGGGTCGCGGCGCCCTTGGTGATCACAACCTTAACGCGACGCATCGCGGCGTCGCGACACCAGTCGTGGGATAAAGACGGAAAAATCCGATCTTATCCTTATCTAAACCTACCTAGACCTCTCCTAGGACTCTTAAACCTAGCCCACTTTGACTCAAACCCCTAGGTACGGGATTGGGATGGACTTGCTACCCTAGAGCTCTATAAATAGGGCTGTAGGGATCTCCAATTCGCAGCTTTCTCTCTCTCTCCTCCTCTTCCTCAATTTTCTCTCTCCTCACCATGAAGAGATCTTTCTCTATGTTTCCAGGCTGATATCAAGCCCTATGCAGGCCCCAAGGCGCCTGAGTGTCCCCCCGAGCTACAATGTCTCCCTCCGTGCGTGGGCATATTTGTGCAAGGTCGAACTCCAAGTAAGTGCACTTTCTCTCTTCTTATGGTTCTTCTCTCTCTTCATGCTCTTCTTCTTCTTCCACTTCTCCTGCTGCTACCAACCCTCTTTTCTTTTCTCTTGTGCTATTCCAGATCCTCCCGGGCCATAGGAGGTTCTCAAAAGTCCCGTGGTTGGCGCCCATGATCGATATGCTCCCTCTGGCTTCTACCCATCACCTGTGTGAGTGGGAGCACACGACTGTGCTCACATTGGCGAAGCAATACCACCAGTTCGTGCACATGTGGGATAGCATCACTGCATTGGCGGAGCTATGGCATCCCCAGACGCATACGTTCATCTTCCCCGGGTTCGAGGCCACCATCCTATTAGAAGAACTTGAGCTATTGTTGGGTCTCCCTAAGTGCAAGAGGGGAGAGGAGCTTGCTCATTCCTACACTGTGACTCCAATTGATGCGTGGAGCATACTCGGGGGATCACCACTAAGAAGACAGATCTCTACAGCATGACTAGCCAGAGCCACGTCCATCTCCTTCCCATCTCCCAGTGGGTTGTCTCCCAGTGCAAGCGCAAGACTGGGAACCACCTTGCTATAGCCAAAGCCGCCGCCATCTGGATCTGTGACGTTATCTCATCCCGGCAGAAGACGGTGCCATCTCGTTCCCCAACCTGAACATAATCGACTCCGTATCCGAAGGTATGAGCATTGCACAGGCATCCTTGGTTATCTCTACCGCTGGACTATCTTCTGCAGCCACCGGAGGCCCTTTCTATGGTTCTGTCATCACCCTCGAGCTCTGGATGGGGATGCACATTCAATTCCAAGTGATGGACAACCTTTCTACTGAGTGCAAGAGCATGCTGCATCATCCACTGGCTTTCGTGGGTGCACCCCTCTACATGACACCACAGGCGTGTGCAAGACGGCACAAGTGAAAGGGCTGAAAGGATGGCGCGATATTACTTCAAGACAATGATGGTGGCGGAATTCGACCAAAAGTGTAATCACGGGGAATGTACACCCCCAAACATGCGATAGGATATTAAATCTAATGGCATGGAAACAGGATATGATCGCCACCTAACTAGTTGCCGTATAAGAGAATGAAAAGGGGCTAACTAAGCTAGCAAAAGGAAGATAGAACGAGGCACTACTTGAGATCGCGACGGGCGACCCCGTCACGATGGGTCTGATGTCGCGACGCACTGACAAGGCGCGTCAACGTTGTCGCATCGCCCTCGCCAGCTGCGTTCTCTGCAGTGTGGGAGAGTTGGTGTGGACCTTCTTCCTGTCCTCTGGCCGGCTAGAGGACAAGAGCTGCCCATGGGACTTAGCTTGAATACCTGCCAAAACAACTGAAACAAGAATAAAACCCTGTTAGAACGCATTAAGTGTAGTAACTATTCAAAAAATGAAAGAGAAATGTGAAGCATGAAGGAATGGACCTGGGGGTGGTTTTTAAACTCTAGGGTGCATGGAAAACGTAGGATGGAAATGGGGAATGCAGCCTAACTAGAAGAAAATAACAAAATGCATGAGAAATAAGAAGAGGAAAGGAGAGAAGGGGCCCCAAAGGGGTGACTCCGTGGCGTTGTGCAGTGTCTTTGGTCGTGCAGATGTCGTGGACGAAGTGGGAGCCACCCTCCTCACGCACCAAGCTCCATGGATGGGAAGGTAAGCATGGCTTAAGGTGGAAGATGTGAGGAAAATTAGTGGTGAAAAGAGAGCTGCGAGCTAAGTGTAGATCACAGAAAATTTCGGCAGCCCTTCGGGGTGAAAACCGGGGCTCCCCCTCTTCTGAAGGAGAGGGCCTTGCTTATATAGACAAGGAGAGAGAATATCCCATTTTTAGGTGATAATGACCCCAAAAAATGATAATATCATCTAAATCCGGATGGGAGAGTCCTAAGGAGTCCCCAAAGTCTCCCACAACCCCAAACCACGGCTAGGAGGGTTGGGAGGTTACATGGGATCAGGATAAGGCCATTGGAGGATAAAGTGGAGGTGGTTGCGGAGGCCTGTGCACGCGGCTATTGTCGCGACAGATCGTAGGGGCATGACAGGGATGAACGCGACAACCTGGAGGAACGCGATAGTGAAGCCACGCGCATGGATATGCATGGGCTGTCGCGGCGGCCAAGGGGGGCGCGACAAGGCTAACGTGGCGCCCCGACCCGTCACATTAAGGAAAATGAATTTTCTCGAATTATTGGCCAATCAAATGGGAGAATAATGGGCATTTAAGCTTGTGGACTCTTTTAGAAGGATAATGGACGGGATTTCATGAAAATTGGGCTATTAATGGGCTCAATGCAAGGCTAATGGTGGGCTCAAGGTGAATGACCAACTTGGGGCTCAATAGGATAACAAGAAATATGTTTAAACTTGTAAGCTAGAATCGGGTGTCTACAGATTTGGATGGGGATGCACATTCAATTCCGGCGATGGACAACCTTTCTACTGAGTGCAAGAGCCGATAATCTTTACACACCCGATTCTGGCTTACAAGTTGAACCATATTTCTTGTTATCCTATTGACCCCCAAGTTGGTCACTCACCTTAAGCCCACCATTAGCGTTTCTTTGAGCCTATTAATAGCCCAATTTTCATGAAATCCCGTCCATTATCCTTATAAAAGGGTCCACAAGCTTAAATGCTCATTATTCTCCCATTTCATTGGCCAATAATTCGAGAAAATTCATTTCCTTAACGCGACGGGTCAGGGCGCCGCGTTAGCCTTGTTGCGCCCCCCTTGGCCTCCGCAACAGCCCATGCATATCCATGCACGTGGCTTTACTGTCGCATTCCTCCAGGCCGTCGCGTTCATCCCTGTCGCGCCCCTACGATCCGTCGTGACAACAGCCACATGCACAGGCCTCCGCAACCACCTCCACTTTATCCTCCGATGGCCTTATCCTCATCCCATGTAACCTCCCAACCCTCCTAGTCGCGGTTTGGGGTTGTGGGAGACTTTGGGGACTCCTTAGGAATCTCCCATCTATATTTAGATGATATTATCATTTTTTTCGGTCATTATCACCTAAAAATAGGATATTCTCTCTCCTTGTCTATATAAGCATGGCCCTCTCCTTCAGAAGAGTGGGAGCCCCGTTTTCACCACGAAGGGCTGCCGAAATTTTCTGTGATCTACACTTAGCTCGCAGCTCTCTCTTCACCACTCATTTTCCTCACATTTTCCACCTTAAGCCATGCTTACCATCTCATCCATGGAGCTTGGTGTGTGAGGAGGCGCTCCCACTTCGTCCATGACATCTGCACGACCCAAGGACACTGCATAACGCCAGGGAGTCGCCCCTTCGGGGCCCCTTCTTCCTCCTTTCCTCTTCTTATTTCTCATGCATTTTGTTATTTTCTTCTAGTTAGGCTGCATTCCCCATTTCCATCCTACGTTTTCCATGCACCCTAGGGGTTTAAAAACAACCCCAGGTCCGTTCCCTCCTTGCTTCACATTTCTCTTTCATTTTTTGAATAGTTACTACACTTAACGTGTTTTACAGGGTTTTTATTTCTTGTTTACGTTGTTTTTGGCAGGTATTCAAGCTAAGTCCCACGTGCAGCTCTTGTCCTCTGGCCGGCCGGAGGATAAGAAGAAGGTCCACACCAACTTCTTCCGCACTACAGAGAACGCGGCTAGCGAGGGTGATGCGACAATGTTGACGCGCTCTGTTAGGGCATCGCGACATCAGACCCATCGCGACGGGGTTCGCCCATCGCGATCTCAGGTTAGTGCCCCGTTCTCTCTTCCTTTTCCTAGCTTAGTTAGCCCCTTTTCATTCTCTTATACGACAACTAGTTAGGTGGCGATCACACACTTATTTCCATGCTATTAGTTTTAATATCCTATCGCGTGTTTGGGTGAAAATTCCCCATGATTACACGTTTTGGTGATCAAGGTTGGACCTTCAGTGCTAGCCTCGTGATTATTGCTTGTTTGCCTGCCATATTCCTCTATTTAAATGTTGTATAGAACCCTGTTAGGTATGTTTCTGTGTTTTTCTCTGTATTTTTTGTGATTGGTCGTTAACGTGGCACATCGTGCAGCCGTGACTTATTCACGCCGGCCTAGGTGGACACGAGTTTATCTACGTGTTCTTCCTCTCCCTCTGCAATGTTTCTTCACTGAGGCTGTTGCCACGTCCTCTTCATGCTAGTGTGCCATGTATATTCGCGTTTGTGTTTGTTAGAATCCTGCTAGGACCGGATTTTCCTTTTGTTCTCATTGTTGGATTTTGGATCCTATCGCGGCTGTCGTCTGACGTGTCTTCAGGTACCCAGTGGTTGTTACTACTTTTGATCCATGTGCTGGTTTCTGTATTTTTGTGAGTCTTGCTGTGTTGTTTAGTCCGTTACACAACTGTTTTATGTGTCATGTTAGTTTGTTTGCTCTTTGTTTGCGTACAATTACAGGTCTCTGCACTCTGTTGATATCGCGCCCGGCTTACCGGTTGCGATAGGGTCGTGGCGTACCTAGCCGTCGCGACTTCAGCGAGTCCTATTAGTTGCTCTATGTTAGCATAACTTAGATTGTTGCATGCACCTCGGTGCACATAGGACCATGCATACACTTTTGTCCCGAGTAGTGTAGGTCTCCTCCTTGGTAGAGTCGACCCTCTCACCTGCGAGCACTCGTGGGCTGGCCAGGGCCACTTACCGAGGGCCTCTGTAAGTCCCCGTGGCCGTACGCACGTTGCGTTTCGTCGGGCTAGTTGTACCTGTTGTACCCCTAGTTCAGCCATCCTGCGCGTGAGTTTGTGTTCCTTATCATCCCGGAGTATTTGAGTTCATACCTATCAGGGTCCTTCTTTAGCCGAGTGCAACTCAATTAAATCAATCCATTAAAATGCTAAGTGATAACCCTAAAACTCTGACGCATATCATGTTAATTTGGGTATATGCTTGAGAACTCCTTTTCTCATCCCCTTCTTGTGTGTTTGTACTTGTTGTTGTACTCCTATTTGTATTTTAGTATCCTTTTAATTCATCCTTCATCCTTTCATGGCTCCTTTCCACTATCCTCCAACCTCTCCTCCTCATGCAGACCCCTTGTCTCATGAGTTTCTTTCAAATCCAGCCCAGCATAGGGCCCATCGGACTACCTTTTTCCACGCCGTCTCGTTACCCTCCTCCGCCGATGAGGCCGCTGAATTGGAGCGCCAACTGCTAGAAATGTGCCCTGACCAGGCCTAGGAATTGTTGTCCACCTTTGCTCCACAATTCTACAAGGATGGGCCCAACAAGCCCACATTATCCTGCTCATTCTAGATCCACTCACGTTGTCACTCTTGGATCAGGCTATCCTTTTGTTCAGCCCACATCATCACAACCGGCCCATTATATTCAATCTGGTCCGGACCTTGACTCTTAACTCCACTCTCATGCCCAAGCTGGCCCTCGCTATCCACAATCCACCTCGACTCAGGACTTCCAATCCGAGTTCGAGTCCATGAAGAGAGAGCTTAGTGATTTGCGGAGGCAATT
The DNA here is from genome assembly GCA_014218235.1 of Colocasia esculenta. Lineage (NCBI taxonomy): Eukaryota > Viridiplantae > Streptophyta > Magnoliopsida > Alismatales > Araceae > Colocasia > Colocasia esculenta. The sequence continues at coordinate 29,277,966 of CM024756.1, forward strand.
AAATCTCAAACCCTCCTTCAATGATACTCTCCCTGATTTCCATGGTCTCCGGATCCCTTCTCTTTCTCAGCTCCCTATTTATCGCAAATATAGTAGAACTGGAGACCCCTACATCCATCTAAAGGAGTTCCTCTATGACTCGGCGTCCTACCAACATGATCGTTGCTTATTGGCTTACCTTTTTAGGCGGTCGTTGGATGGGCCCGCTCTAGAATGGTTTTATTCCCTGCCTCCCAATGAAGTTGAGAATTTTGAGGTTGTCAAGGTCAGATTCCTGCAGCAATACCAAGACTGTGCCGGGCCCAAGTATTCAATGGCCGATCTGATGACTGAACAGATGAAGCTTGATGAATAATTTGCAACCTATGCTGACCGATGGCGTCAAATGTCCCACACATGTTCAAATGCACATCCCAGAAAAGAGAAGATCAAGCTCATCATTGCCAACGCAACACCCATGTACCGCCACATTTAGCTATGAATGACATCACATCCATGCATCAATTATAAAGCCGTGCTCACTTTGTTAAAACCCAGCTCAGGACTCTCCCATGCCATCCTTGTTTGAGGCCCAACAACCCAGTTTCACATTCCAAGGGCCCACTTATGAGGGATTCCAAAACCGTGCCCAAGTTGATGCCATTCACCACGCCAGTCTACCCATTCCGCTAATCACTATACACCTCCACCCCCATGTAGCCAACACGCTCCACTTCCACAAGAACAACCACCTCGCCCGAGCCACCGCACCACACCATCCACTACTCTTCCATCTCAACATCCACTTGGTCCAAAGCGAGCCCTTTATCATCCGTTGCCTGAGTCCCTCTCTAATGTCTTCACGGCTCTGATGTCCATCAATGCATTGCAGCTCCCTCTAGAAAAGCCAAGCTGGGACATGACAGCACCAATCAGAATACTATCTATATCATCGCCATCCGGGCATATAGTTGCAAACTGCTGCGAGTTTCGAGATGTGATCTATAACCTAGAGCACAAAATAGATTGGGTTGAAATGCACAAGCTCATCCTACATTGTCAAGCACAAGGCCAGGGGCAGCAGCCCTCTCCATCACAGATGGCAGAACAGCCACCCAAGCAGCCAACACCATAGCGAAAACAACAAGTGCAAGCATCAAGACAGTCGCCTTCTCCAACAGCTCATGGTCAGAAGCATTCTTCTACTTATCTTCCAAGTGCGTCATCCGCTTCGTCGCCACCTCAACAGCCTCCTCCACCAACCCCTGCTCAGGCTGTCACCATCACACCTACCCCTGATGCCACATTGTGCCATTGGCCGTCTTCCTTAACACCACAAACCACTCAACTCCTACAAACCCTCCATCTTTACCCTTTGCTACCATCTCCACCCCATTACCACTTACACCTGAGCAGGCCATCACCATGGCACCAAGGCTCGGGCAAGCTACGCTCACCTCTGAGTCAGAGCAAGAGTTTCCTACTCCCGAGCTTAACGCTGACTCAGCCTTTGAGTCGAAAGATCTCTGTCAGCACAACCCTGTCCTTGCCATCCAACCACCTCACACAAAACCCTTCGCATCCGACGAACCCACCATAGCTACCACACATCCCATCACCACCACATCCCAATGGAGCGAGTGCGCACTATCGGCAGCATATCTTGAGTCTACTTCCTGAGGGCAAGATACTCCAAGCAAAGGTAGAACAGTCCCGGTCATGCGCTTTGACCCTTACAGTTGGATCAGCCGTATGCCGGTCTATGTCCTTATATCAGGCTCATTTGTGAAGGATAAGCCTCCATCTCCTCAGAAAATGATTATCGAGAAGAATTCTCAAGCACTAGTACCATTCTATTCAAAAGCAAGGATGGTAGCCATTACAGTGCTTATTGGAAATGATAAGATTGATGCCCTCATCAGTCCTCGCTCAATTATGTTGCATATGGCTGGTCAAAAGAAGGGGTTTTCTACAAATGTTATGCTATCTCACACTACTGCCAGGGCCATCATGAAATCAATGCTAAAGGTCGGGCACGACGACCTCTAGTTGAAGCTCTCAATAGTATATACTCAACATCTTTACTAGAGTCTTCACTCAAGGGGCAAGAGACCAAGATGCCCAAATTAAGTGCACACATGGCAGTCATGACAATTGATGAGAGAGCCCTATGGCTGCAAAGGAGAGCAAGACCATCTGCCGCTTGGTCTCGTTATTTGAGAAGGCATGTCAAGATGAAGCAGTCATATTTGTCCACAAGAGTAAAGAAGCCACAACACCACAAGAAGACATCCGCCAAGAAGTAGAGGAGGTTGAACTTGAGATTAAAGCTCCAGAATATTCGTTCCAATACCTTGACACCATCTGATCCTGAGTAATTCCCTTTATGCATTCTAGCCAATCTCGTTCCTAGAGGAAGCACTCGATCTCTCAATCCTAGGTTGGTGCCATGTTCTTCTCCTCCTACTCCCCCAGGGTCTTTGGACCCTCGCTTATCTCCTCCACCTGAGCCGCCAGATCATCCTCTAGGTACTCAGAGTATCTTTTCTTCCCCTCCACCTGAGCCTCCCAATCACTTTCTGGGTATCAGGGTTTCTCTCTTCCTCATCCACCTGAGCATCCCAATCACTTTCTGGGTACTCAGGGTTTCCCTCTTCTTCTTCCTCCTGAACCACCTGATCATCCTATGGGTACTCAAGGTATCTTTTCTTCGATTCCTCCTGAGCCACTTGATTACCCTATGGATTCTCAGGGTTTCTTTCCACATCTACCTGGTCACCTGACCTTCTTCCTGGTGCTCAGAATTCCTCTTTTCCTCTTCCACCCGAGCCTCCTGATTATGGGCCGAGTCCACATCCTTCGGGGACATCTGATCTTGGTTCTGATTCCCTTCCTTCAACTTCCCCTCTGAATCTCCAGATCCTCCACCCTCTATTTTTCAGTTCCTTCTTAACCCCTCTTGATCTTGGGTTTGACCCATTCCTCCTTCACTACCTATTCGGGATCCTGACCCTTTCTCCCACTGTTCCCGGGGTTTCAGTCCTCACTAACATTCTCCTCCTCCTTTGTAAATCCTTTTTTTAGAGAGGTTCTTATCCCTCATATTCTTGTTGAGTCTTGTCTCCCTCTTGTTTGTGATTGAGTTGACTCCAATTCATGCCATCCTTACCTTTTCCTGCAAATGAGCTAATTAAATTCCACCAAAATCAAAGTTTGAAGACTAATGTAGGTCATTCATTCAATACAGGGGTCGCAATATTTATTTCAACACAAATAACATCAAAGAGAGTCATCTCATTTCACAACTAGAGTGGTCGAGTCAGTCTTAGGTTTATTTTTTTTTTACTTCTACAAAACTCAGGCTAGAGATTGCTCCACGCTAGGGAACTGACGTTCATTCCTTGTCATTAAAGGTCACCTTAAGCAATGATCATCACACACTCACATTGCAACCTTAGTCGGCTCCTCTAGCAAACTTCGCCGCTATTTAGGCCATACCTAGGTGGTGCAAAAGTTGTTCTCTCTTTACTCAGTCAAAGTGTAAAGGTAAAAAAGGGCTATTTAGGCGAGGCGACCGACCTAAGCACACCTTGATGAGAGGAAATCTCAATAGGGATGGTCAATCAGGCCTGCAAAAGAAAAGCAAAATAAAAGAGAGAAGAAGAACAAATGAAAGAAAATCGAGGAATAGGGGCATGTCAAAGAGTGGCAGTACAGTTTCCCGCGGGACGCCCTTGAGCCCGGTCGTACGTATGTCCCAAACAAGAAACAGGCACAATAAAGTGACCAAAATTCCCTCCTCAACAGATTGAATCTCTAAGAGTTATGCCGTGGAAGAAAGCTAAGCCTAACTTGTCCTTTAAAACTTGCACGAGATTTATCCTCAAACTTTCTTCTCTTTCTTCCTATAGGCTCGAACGTCTCCCGGATATGGCCTTTATAGCAGCATCGCAAGTTAGGGGAAACCAACTACAGGACACCACCTCCCTAATGCACATCCAATCTTTTGGTGGTCTTTAAGGAAAGGGGAATGAATGGGGACCCCTTGCCAGTAGTTTGATCTTCCTGTAGTAGCAAGTGTACGTACTTTCCATTTCATGTGTAGAGTTGGCTTAGGTATTATTCAAAAAAAAAAAAAAAGAATGATGAGCAACGCAACAATGTACTCAACTTCCTTTCTCTCTTTCTTGGATCTTGTGCCACACTCGTGTCAATTACAATCCTTGCAATCACAAAATTTTTGACACAAAAATAAAGTCCACTAACAAAAGCATCATGTACAAAGATAAAGGGGAGGTGCTCACAACTCCTCACTGTCCACCACCACTCTCCCAAGACTCCTCATGTCTATCTGGTGGTGGTGACATCTCACCACCACCCCTACCACTCCTAGCGCTCCTCTCCCCCCCTGGGCGCCTCTCCTCCACCTCGTTCCTCTGGCGACTGGAGGAACATGCTAAATACTGCCTAACAGAGGCGCCAGTCGCTCCGCTAGCACCGCTCACGCCGCTCTTGCTCCTACTCCGGGACCGGCCTATGGCCGTCATCACCTTTTGAAGGCCCCGAGCTAGGGTTTGCTCCGCGTGCTGATCAACGCACAGCTGGGCCAGCTCTGCCTGATCCACGGTTGGTCCCTGTGTACGTAGCCTCGCCAGCTCGGCTGTCATCGCATTCGTTTGAGTGCGTAGCTGGTCTCTCTCTGCCACTACTCTATCCACCTCCCTCTGCAGCTTGGCCGCTCAGTCGGTGGCAGTCCTCAGCTCCATCTCCTGCAAGAAAAGCCAAGTCAGTGCTAAATTGAATGATTTCCATTTAAATCACCATAGTACTTACCCGCTCAGCTAACTCCGCATGCACCTCCTTACCCCTCCTGACCGCATCTTCCAGTCGGTCCTCCAGATCCGACTGGGAGCTCTCTGTTGCTCTGGAGGAGGATGCACCGGACTGTGCCCTCCTCACCCTCTCTAGCTCCTCACGTTGCACATGCAACACAAGTCAGTTTCTCAAATCAACTATAAAATTGGTGAAGTACTGAAGTCTGAGTAAGTGCTTACCAGCTGCTCTGCCTCCCTCTGAGCTACCTCCCAATCCTGCACCGCCGAGTGGAGCAAGGCCTGAAGTGAGGCAATCTCGCTGGCCACGTCCACCTGCAATTCATTCCAAAGTTGTCAGCTCAATTCAATAAAAGAACAATCCATGGAGTTTGAGTTTAGGAGATTTACTTGTCACCCTTGTAGACCCTCGCCCCATACTTTAAGGCGAATGCCTAAGGTACGCGCCATCGGATGTAGCGGTGGACTTGATTTGCTTGCCTCGGCGCTCCCAGTTCTGGATCTGCTCCTTGCCCGCTCGCGCCAATCGGTGGTGTCGTGATGTTCCCGGAACCTCTGACCGGGGCTAGGAGTCTGGTCATGGCTCGAAAACTCCACCGCACTCTGATGTAGGCCGAGAGATCTCTGAGTTAGGTAGTGATGGAGAGGTAGCACGAGGTTGAGAGCATGGATCCACACCGTCCTACCGATGTAGGGGTGGGCCAGCTCCTACCAAGGCTGTCCCTCATCTACCTCCTCTAGATATGGTTGCCACACCACCTGCACATCAAGCACATTTTGTCAATAGCCAAATAGTTAAAGTGAATCAATTTGAGCTCAGTGAAGGGTTTAGAGCACTTACATCTAGCTGAGGGTAAAGGTCGATGGCATCCTGGAGGGACGCCAGCTGGTCTCCCAAGGGGTGCATGTCACGACACAGCACCCAGCGTCGAGCTATGGGCACAACGCTCGTTGCTCCAAAGTTCCTCTCCTCAGGCCTCGGAGGTGTAGGTAGGCCCAGACCTGCAAGAAAACAAGAAAGCATGGTTAATTCGCATTAAATATCAAAAGGGCAATTTTAAGTAAAGGGGCAATAGAAGAAGAGTGTACCTGAAGGAAGGGGTAGAAACCATGATCGCAGTCTGCCAGTCTGAAGAACCTAGGCTCTCGAACTGGTGTGCCAGGAACGCTGCTCCTCACGCATAGTCCCCTACCTGACCTAGGTCCTCTAGTAAAGGCAAGAACCGGCGATAGACCGGTTTGTCCCTCGTGGCAAATAGGAGTCTACCAAAGAAGAGGGTGAGGAAACGACGCAGGTGTAGGTCCGCCTAAGCCCCTCGCTCACTAGCTAGACTCTCTCTACAGCCCTCTGTCAATCTCTACAGTTTCTCATCCACAGACTCGGCTACTCTCCTCCCAGTCTCAAGCAGTCCTAAGCTCTCCTGTAGCTCAACCCTAGAAACGAGGGAGGACCTCTACCCTACGAGTCCTAAGCCTATCCAAATCCTTTGCCCATGGATCTAGAGCTCACCCCATGCCAAGTTGATGGATAAGGCTAGGAAAATGAGAGATAACTATGAGAAATTCAGAGTTTGAGGAAAGGAAGAGTTTTAAGGTGAATATGAGACTATTTGTTGCCCAGCTAGCAAGCCTAGGGGGGGTGAATGGATTCTAAAATTCATTTAAATAAAACCTGTCAACAAAAACGCTTAACAGAACTCACTGAAATTGGTTGTTATTGTTAGCAATAGAGAAGACAAGAGAGCAAACCACAACCACACAACACAGGGAATTTTATCCTGGTTTGGAACTCCTATCCCAACGAGTCCTACGTCCAGTCCCCAAGCAACAACTTGGGATTTCACTAACCAAGGGTAACTATCCCCCTCAGGACCCTTACACATCGAACCGCAGCTGGCCTTCTCTTCAAACCCCGAAGAGGCATAAACACCCTGATACCAGGTCTTCCTCCTCAATGAGGGAATACTAACCACCTGTTTCCAACAGGTCTTCTCTTCACAACCCGAAGAGGTACTTCACAACAGATGTGAATAAAAGCAAATGGCCCCTATACTAAGCTTACAACAAATGCTTGATCTGAGGCAAGGTCTAAGAGAGAAAAGATTTGCACTAGAAATCTCTCAGAACTACAACAGCTCTCTCAAGGTTAAGCAAGAAGGATCGAGAGCTAAGAGCTACAGAAAAATGATGGAATGAAGCAGGCGCTTTTCTTGTTCGTTGAGGATTCTCTGAAGGCTCTATCATATAAAATTTAAGTTTTCGAACTCTCGAACTGGGATTCTTCAGTCCTCTATATATTCTTCTCTTGAGAATATAGCCGTTGAAATGGCGTTGTCTCTAGTTGGATGCTCTTAGACTGCATGGTCCTCGTGTATGACAGGTATGCTTGTAGCCATTTAATGCTCTACGAGATATGCACGCAAAGAGAAGATTCATCCAGATCATTCACTTATAGTTGTCCAACATTGTAAGATCTTGTGTTGTCAGAGCCTGCACAAAATAAATGCCAAACCATAGACACTAGACTGTCTCTATGCTTGTCAGTCAATGTTAGAAGGATATACCCAAATTGAGATGCCATTCTACTATCCTGAAAAGTGTTTGCTATAGAATAAAGGAATAGATTGCATTTAGATAGATATACAAGCATTGTGTACGTCCAATAAATGCGGGATACAAGTGATGCACAAGCGAAAACTTTGACTTTCACAGTATTTGAAAATATATTTGAATATCATGTATGAAATGGATGTAATCCATAAGTCGTTATGACAATGAAATAGTTGTTCAACTTATGAATCGTTGTTATGCAAATCGTTTACAAATATAGGTAAACGTTGTTCAAACATAAATCAATCGTTGTTTGAGCAAATCGTTGTTCAAACATAAACAAATCGTTGTGAGCAAATCATTTTTCAAACATGACAAATTGTTGTTTGAGCAATCGTTGTTCAAACATAAACAAATCATGTTCAAACATAAACAATTATTGTTTGAGCAAATCGTTGTTCAAAACATAATAATCATTTGTTCAACATAAACAAATCATTGTTTAAGCAAATCATTGTTCAACAGAAAAATCGTTGTTTGAGCAAATCATTGTTCAAACATAACAAATCGTTGTTCGAGCAAATCATTGTTCAAACATGAACAAATCGTGTTTGAGCAAATCGTTGTTCAAACATAAACAAATCATTGTTTGAGCAAATCATTGTTCAAACATAAACAAAATCAAATCGTGTGTATAGATATAAAGCAAATCTTCGTACAAGCAAATCATTGTACAGATATAAGCAAATCATTGTACAGGCAAATCGTTGTACAAGCAAATCGTTGTACAGAATAAGAAAATCGATGCTTTCACTTATCGAATCGTCATAACATCAAATCGTTGTTTTTACTTATCAAATCGTTACAACAATCAAATGGTTGTTTCTCTTAAGAAACCAATGACCGAATCGTTGTTACACTTATGAAATCATTGTGAAACCAAATTGATGTTACACTTATGAAATCGTGTGAGACCGAAATTATTGTTTCACTTAACAATCGTTGTGAGACCGAAATCGATGTTACACTTACGAAATCGTTGTGAAACCGAAATCGATGTTACACTTACGAAATCGTTGTGAAACCGAAATCGATGTTACACTTATGAAATCGTTGTGAGACCGAAATCGTTGTTTCACTTAACGAATCGTTGTGAGACCGAAATCGATCTTACACTTACGAAATCGTTGTGAGACCAAAATCATTGTTTCACTTAACGAATAGTTGTGAGACCGAAATCGATGTTACACTTACGAAATCATTGTGAGACCGAAATCGTTGTTTCACTTAACAAATCGTTGTGAGACCGAAATCGTTATATCAATAGAATCGTTCTTTTTCTTTTGATCGTTATGCCATAAAGGAATTCGATATGGACTTAGAGGAATGCTTGCTCTGAACTTTAAATGATACAGTGTAAGAATTACTTACAGATTAGGCTGGATTTATTCCCTGTGGATGAACTTCATAAAAACTTGTTAGAAAATAATTGTTAGAGTTTTTTTATCACCAAAATTGTATATAATTAAATAAATTATATGGGGATGGACTGATCATCACTATTAACATACAAATACACCTCCACTTCATCTCTAGCGGACACCTATTGAACCTGGGGTCGCTTGAAGCATGAGAGAAGGAGCTATGGACGTAGAGCAAGGAGGAGAGGGTACGAACCTGGGATTTCGTCATCTCCTTTCTGCCCTAGGATTTTCAAAGGGTTAAAGGTAGGTAATCTCACTCAAGCACAAACTATTACTTCGACCTAGGTAGACCTGAACCCCCTCTTCAAAAGCCCTATGTTTCCCCCATTTTTATCGTGGTCTATGAAGAGTATTGCATGCAAATTCTGTCATGAACTTGTACCCGAAACAACTGTTTACCTTCAATCCATGCTACACTTGATCTCGTGACTTGCAATTTTATCATACATGCTTCATGATGTTTCGATTCAAATGATCCTATTTTCCCAATGTTATCAAGTACCCTCTGCAAATTAAATCAAATTCCATCACTATGTATGATTTTAGGTCAACGAGAGAGTAACCTATTCATGACATGTCCATACCATGTCTATTCTCTAATTAACTGTTATTTTAGATACCTATGCATGTCTAGTTTCTTATAAATTTGTTTTGTGATTTTTGGACATGTATATGAATTTATATGTATTTTTGAATGACCCTGTATCAAGTCCATGGAGGACTGGCCTGAAATCCCAAGTGAACTAGATCACTTTTGGGGTTCGGCCGGACCACCTGAGAACGTGACGGCCCGACCCGTCATGATTCTCAGGAGGGTCGCGACTTGAACGCGACGGCGCGACTCGTCGCGTTCTTCACACCGTGATCCGATTGGCCTTAATGCGACAGACTGACACATTACGTTTTGGACCTTTTGCTCAAATCGCGACCGACACCTCATCGTGATTACAACATCAATCGATTGCCTGACGTAGTTCTTGATAATGCGACTGACCTAACCGTCGCGATCTGGAACGCGACAGGTACCCCCGTCGCATTTTCACTGCGTCTAACAGAACCCTAATTCTTTATGCAAGGTGTGTTAGTCATGCCATTTAATCACTGTTTAACCCTTAAATTGTACTGTTATGAATAATAAAGACATGTTTAATAATATTGGGAAATATCCATATGATTTCCATTAAATAAAAACTATGTGCACAACTACATCTTGCTATCATGATTACCTTACTCATGCACACACTAAACATAAATGTTTGCCATGAAACCTTACCAAATTTACTCAATAATATATCTTGTAATTAAGTGCAATTATTCATATAAATTCCCTATTATTGTAAAAGAAATGTCTTCGTTCTATTCGTGTGTTTTGTATACCGCTATCGCGTCCCTCTGCCTTAGAGCACTCAAGGCATGACGGACAACTATTTTCTCTACACACTTCTATCTTGGCTTGAACGACCTCTCCATTGGGAATACTCCTGACTGGACCAAGAATCCTTGTCAAGGCCTCCGTAGGTCTCTTGGCTTTGGTGGACGTCCATTGCTGACGAGCAGGTTATACCACCAACACCTATTATACCCTTAGGGATCAACATGACCCAACGGCCTTAGTTTGTCTCTCTTACCTTGAGATCACGCCGGAACTCTGGCCTGTGTTCATAAGCACGGATATTGGGCGGTTGTGACTTCTATCGGACTGCCGGCAAACGACCATGTGTGTTGTGCAACTGTTATATCGCTTGTTACCGTTGACTTACGATTACGACCCTAGTTCTCATCTATGCTCTTTACACTCTCATATGTTCATTCTCTAAACTCTCATCTATTCGTCAATTACTCTCATCTATTCTTGGTACTCTATTTGGCCATCTAATTGATGTCTACGATATTAAACATAACCAATGCCAGGCAATATAGGGCCGATCTCGTCCTGGGAGATGCGCCCGAAAAGTGGCATTTGCCTGCGGGAGTTCAATGATCAGGAGTCTGCATTACATCCAAGCGCTTACTATCAAGATTAATCTAAGAAAATCAATCACTATACTATGTTCTCTGTGTTACAAGAAGTTTGACCAAACGTGCTATTTCAACTTGTGCACTTTTGTGCAACGTTACATGCTATTTCATTATATGGTCAATCTATTATCAAACTAATTGTGATATTCTCTTGTGAAAGTACTATTGTTCTCTTGCTATCATGCGACATTACTCTCTTGACTATACTTGATCGTACTCTCTAGATGTCCTACTTTACAAGACATTAATCACTTAAAGCATGCCTGTTTATACGAGATGTAAGTCCTACTGGGCGAGATCATATCATCCGCACAATTTATTCATGTGTTTCAGGTGATGGTCCGATGGAGACTACCACATGAACGAGGCTGGGAATGAGGAAGAGCAGGAGTGACCCACTTTACAACAACCAATGCTTTTTTAGTAGTTAGTTAGTTAGTTTGTAATAGTTTGAATTGAATAAAGTACTCTGGGCCCATAGTTATGGCTCTGAATTAGTGATGTAATAGTTGGTTTGAGGAACTATTAATGAAGTTGGATTTTATTTGGTGAAATCCCAATTTGTGCAATGGTTGATGTTGTTTCTCACTCTATACTATTTATTTAACTGTATTACCGCTCCGATATTCCACGTCGGGGCGTTACACTATTGGCTATTTGACTGATTGTCCAAAGATATAAAAACATGATCAATGCCATGCAACATTATAAAGGGCCCAGTCTTGTCCTAGGAGGTGCACCTGAAAGTGCTAGTACCCGCGGGAGTTTATTGACCAGAGTGTTCGGCATTACACTTAAGTGCTAGTTATCTCGATAATCTAAAGACAATCAAAGTGCTATCTTGACTAGTGTGCTATCGTGCTATCGTGTTATCGTGACGTGTTATCTCGTGATATGACCATTCTTTTAATGTGCTAATTGTGCTAGATTCTTTTTGAAAAGTATTATTGTTCTCTGGCTATTACGTGCTATTACTCTCTCAACCGTTCTCTTTAGTTATACTGTTATACAAGACATTAATCACTTAAAGTATGTCTGTTTTTTAGATATTAAGTCTTACTGGGTGTTATCGCTCATCCTACGCTATTTGTATATGTTTTCATGTGAGTCTGAGAGTGAATACCGCATGCATGAGGATGGGGACGAGTAGATATAGGAGTGAACCGCTATGTTGTCATCTAGTTACATTAGTATGAGCTAGTTAGTGTTTTTATTTGAATAAAGTATTATGTGCCCATAGCTTTGGCTCTGAAATAATGAATGTAATAGTGATTAGTGAAATTATCAATAAAGTTGGTTCATGTCACGCCCCTCCAATTTAGCAGCGGAATAAATCGGAGAGAAACGTGAGCAACGAGTATGGTAACGTGAATTGCGCATACAGACGCAAACATCATAGCATCTAATGAAATAATTGGAATAACTCTTGATCTCATTAAATCACTAAGACTATTAAAACACTAATTCAGAGCCATTCACAAGGCTCATTGACATCACTACATTAAAAATAAATCTAAAGCAATAACTATTAGACTCCATGGTACTAGGGTAACTTCATCAACTGACTCTAGGTCGCTCATCACTCTAGTCCTGTCCCATTGATGTGTGTAACGTCATTGTCCGACATACCTGAGACACAATAACAAATAACGAAGGGTGACCGATAACACCCAGTAGGACTTAAATCTCAATAGTCAAGCAGGCTTTAAATGATTAATGCTTTAAATGGCAGAGTAACTAATGATAGAGAGAGTCATGTAAAGTCGAGAAAGTAATAGCACAAGTAACATGGTTCAAATAGCAGATGAATCAGGTATATCACGATGATTAAAGTCAAGTCACGATAGAAACAATAACAACAATAACAAGTAACGACATTGTCAAGAAATAACAAGCGACATGTATAGCAAGGAGAGAGATAGTAGTTGGTCATATAGAGAGTAATTACACTTGATTGATTTCCATCAATCGAAATAGTATAGCACTTTTGATTAACTTTCGTCAATCGAAATAGTAATGGCACTTTGGTTATCCATAGATAGCCGAGAGAAAATATAGCACTTTTATTGTCAATAGATAACGAGAGAATATGGCACTTTGAACACGATTATGTCACGATAGAAAGTGATGACTCAAGATAGCCAGTAACAAATAGAGCAAGGAGAGAGTAGGACAGGAGTCGCTCAATAACAGGACAATAGCAGTTCAGTAACAATCAGTGGCAGTACAGTAACAGTGCAGTATGTCTGAATTAACAGACTAATAGTAACAGTATAACAGTCAGATGTCTAGCTAATTCAGCAGAACTGTGCAAATGCAGACACCATCAATAGCCCCTGCAGGTATTTTCAGGTGGCTCTCCACCCCAGGACTAGATTGGAGCCCCTCGGATGCTCTCCGTGCCCTCAGCAGTATGCATTCAAGTCAGTAGAGTCACAAGACCCATTTAGCTCTAGACAGTCATGACTAGTTCAAAACAGTAGGAGCCACACAGCTCAAAAGGGTACCAAGAGAGTACTAGATGAATAGACAAGATAGACGAGATAGTAGAGTGAACGTGAATAGATGAGTGAGTAGAGTATAGATGAGAGCTAGTGGACATTGCACATGAAACGTCGAGTAACGAGTGATAGCAACAGTCGCACAACACGCGTGACCGGTGTAGGCAGTCAGGTGGAATACACAACCCTTCCGCTGGCCTCGTTATGCATAGGTCTAGAGGTCCAGCGTGATTCAAGATAAGAGCGAGAGCAACTAAGGCCGTTTGGATCTTGCTAATCCCTAGAGGTGTCATAGGGTTAGGGTACAACCAGCTCGTCGACCATGTGGGAATCCATGGACAGAGGAGACTTACGGAGGCCTTGAACAAAGACTCACTAGTCCAGCAAGAGGAGTATCTGACGGAGAGTTCGTCCAAGTCAAGAGAGAGTGTGTATATAGAAACAAGAACTCGTCGTTCTAGAGGAATTCGAGGACAGTGGAGCGTCGGTAACGGTATTCCCAAAACATCGCGAGAATCGTAGACAAGTTCATTTAAAATAGGGCAATTTAAATATATAATTACCAAATGATTGAAGAGATATTTTCATGCCAAGTTCAGCCATATTTGGATGGTTCAAGTTGTGCGCACATGTAAGAGAAATCATAGATAGAAAGTAGTCATGTGCATGTATTTTTTTTACACACAAAATGTTCATTTTATGACAGGTGTATTTTCTGCGTGTATAACAGTTAATAGAGGGTACAAGCACTATAGAGGGTCAAAGCAACACAAATTATGGGTTTTCATGCAAAAGTCCCAGATCGCGACGTACCCATATGAGGGTCGGGACGTGGTCAACTGAGAACGCGACATGGCCTTCTACAGATCACGACGGGCTTGTCAGATCAGGCAGGAAGATTGCGACGACAGACCCTGTCGTGAAAGGTCGCGACGGGATTTGCTGTCGCGACAACCCTGAGAACGCGGCCTATCGGGCCATCGCGTTCTCACGTCCTGTACCTAAGTCCGACAGGAAAAGGACATGTTCTTGGATTGCGGCCAGAACTACCTTATATTGACACAAGGTGTTTCAGAAAATAAGAACTAATTGTACAATCGATCAAAATTCATGAAACCAATTTTAAAAGACTCTAGACATGAAGGATACTTCTAGTAAATAGAATTTGAAAATAACGAAAGTTTCAGCATGGTTTAATCAAGTGTATTCATGATGAACATAGAACAGTGCACAGTTGGGATGAATGATTTGATTCGAGCAACATAGTGGATGGAAATTAGGGCTTTTAGGGGCAAAAGATGCCTAACATGCATCAGTATCCCCAATAAAATTTTGTGGCATGGGGTTGAGTATACAAAGAGAACAAGATTTAAGATGAAGGGTCGGGGTCATGATGAATACAGAACTTAAAAAATCAAGAACAAAAGATATGCTCGAGGGAAAATTATGAAATCAGAGGACTTTTGATCTTGATGATTGGATCGACCTACAAACGAAGTTTTATGATTTTACTTGTGAGAATACCTACCATTAGTCATTTTCCTTCTCTAGGGCTAGAACTTGAAGAACTTGGGTAGAAGCTTTGAGAGATCCTCTCCCGATGAATTCTCCTCCTCCTTGGCCTCTCCTCCACGTCCAGCAACCCTTGGCAACGAGCTAGGGCCAGCCATGGGGGATTTAGGAGAATATTTATGCTTCCTATGTTTCTATTTCCTAATAGGACTCTAACTCCTATTTAATTCTGAGATTTCTTTATTTAATTCCACCTTCTATGCTTTCCACTTCCTATTTGGGTTAGGATGGGAGCTAAATCTGTGGCCAACCCATTAGGGTAGGTTTAAGAATCTAATTACAACTCAAATTAGCTATTTTACTTATTTAATAACCCCTTTTCTATTTAGGTAATATTTAAGTAACGAAATTTTGGTATTTTCTTATTATTCTCCTTTTAAAAATCTTATTTTGGTCCAATAAATTTTAGAGGGTCCATTTAACAAATCTCATTCTCAATGGAATTTAACTTAGGAGAATTCTCCATTTTAAATAGGGAAATAATAGAATTTCAGAATTTATTCTGGTTTTCTTACTTCAATTATTCATGGGCCATGAGAGGTCCATTGGTCCAATTCCGATAATGGGTAATCATTTCATGATGTTGGAAGTCTCTCCGACATGTTCGTTTAATTTATGGGCGCGTTATTTTTCCGTGTTAACGATTTTCCGACTTTGTTTCTAATTTGGATAATTAGCCACATTGTGACGTACACTTGGCCAATCAGATTTTTTGTTGCTTTAATTTCTTAGTAGAACACTTAGGAATAATGTCTGAGGTTGATTTATAATTTAAAGGAATTTTATGATGTATTCTTGCACATACGATAGTGGTATATATTTTCTATATTTTGATTTAAAGAAATTATTTTCAAGTTTTTAAGTATTAAATATTTCGGGTTGCTACATCCTCCCCCACTTAAAAAGAATTTGGTCCTCAAATTATATGATATGATACGACTACCAATTTATTCTAAATATTTCAATCCATCATCTCCCCCACTTAGGGTTTACTATCATGAAATTAATATGAGATTAACTAAGGGTTTAGTGATGATACCTTGTCCACCTTTATTGGCATGATTTATATCCACAGGGCTTGTAATCATCCTTGTCATGGAGTTTGGGTCTTATTTGTTAGACAATTGATGACTCGATGTTGTTGACTTCCACATCGCAAGCATCTGCCCATCTCTTCCAACAGTTATCAACCTGATGCCCTGGCTTTCACAAAATTCACAGACTTCCTTCTGCTTCACTTCCCCTTTCATTCTCTTGTTGTCCACTGTATTTCTTCCTTTATTATCATTGGAATGAGTAGCACGTTCCCTTTCAACACCTTCTTCTTATGGATCCTTTCAAGAAGTTCCATGGTGTCCTCTACTAATTGAGCTCTCAATACCATGACTGAATATACTTCAATGTCTAGTAGAGCCAACTTTTCCTAGTACACAGGTCTCAACCCTTCTAAGAATCTCTTTGCTTCATTCTTTTCCGTACTCACCAAGTGTGTTGCATACTGTGCTAGTCTTTCGAATTGCGCTTCATATTCTGCTACAGACATCATTCGTTGTTTTAGATTGGCGAATTCATTTGCCTTCTTCTCACGAATCCTCTCGGAAAAATATTTGGTGTTGAAGAGTTCTAAAAATTTATCCCACTCTATGTTGATGTTGGGTAATTGTCGACTGGCAGCTTCCCACCAGGCTCTAGCATCGCGGTCCAATTAGAAGGTTGCCAGAAGGACTTTCTCCTGCTCTGAACATTGCATAACTCTAAAGATTCGTTCCATCGCCTTCACCTAATTTTCAGCTTCATCGGGATCCAGAGTTCCATTAAACCTAGGGGGATTTATTCGTTGAAAGTTCCCATATAAGTCTTTTGCCCCATCTCTTCCTCCTGCTTGGATCATGTTGTTAAGGGCTTGAGTTAACCCCTGTACAGTCTGTTGTAATTCATGAATTTGTGCATGCCCGCCAGCCATCTCCTCTAGTCTCCTGCAAGCAATAACATTAATTTATTACTTTTTAGACTTTGGATGCTAAAGTATTACTAAGCTGTTACATAGATATATATAAAGATATATTTAGGTCTTAACCATGGTTTTACCCAATTCTTACATAGGTATGGTGGTTGACTTAGACACGTGTCATGGCAGTTCACCTAGAACATCCCTAGACATAAATATCCTAATAAGGACATCCTATATAACGCCCCGACGTGGAATATTGGAGTTGCTTTACAGTTATTACATAGTACAGAGCAAGAAAATAAATAATCAAACCATTGCACAAATGGTATAATACCAAATAACTCGAATTTCATTAATAATCCTTCAAACTTCATTACAATCACCAATATCTCATTGACATTATGGACTACTATTACATCAACGTATCAGAGCCAAAACTAGGGCCTCGAGTACTTTATTGAAAAACCAAACTAATACATCATAATTATCTAACTCATTCTATACTAACTATCTACTAAAGCAAGGGTTGCTAAAAAGGGGTCACTCCTGAGCATCGTCCCCAGTCTCGTCCTTGTGAGTGTGGTCATCGTCAAACTCACCTGAAACACATTAAATAAAAATGCAGGATGAGCGAATAACGCCCAGTAGGACTTAATATCTCATGAACACAAGCATGATTTAAATAATTAATGTCTTAATGGCAAGTTAACTAAAGAGCATAGGCATGTAGAGCGAGTAACGATAACGAGAGAACAATAGCATCTGGCACAGGGAAAATAGTGTTGAGCAACTACCCCTAAGAAAATCTAAGATTTTGAAGATATAGTATATATCATGTTTTTGCTATAACAAAATCTTTAAATAGACTATCTACAAAATAAATGTATATCAAAACATATATGCATACAACTGTGTGATAAACATCATCGCCAAAAATTTTCTAAGTCCACAGACTCTAAGTACATCATACTATATGACTTCAGACTCCAACTGTTGACTCCGACTCCTTAAGAATTGAAGTCAAAAAACCATCCTGAAATTTTTCTAGTCCATATAGCTATACATGATTCGATTGTTTTCACTTCGACTCATACAGTCGAATGCTTCATAAATCCTAACTACATGATTCGACTGTTCATTCGACTCTTACAGTCGATGTTTTAGAAATCAATCTCCATAGTATCCGACTGCTAAAGTGGAATTGTCTTATTACCTCAGAAGTCGAATCATTCTATTTCCACTCCGACTTCTACAGTCGATTACTCTGTTTGTAAGTTCGACTCCTACAGTCGAATTACTATCTTTTTGTAAAGTGAATCATCTTCAACTTCTACAGTCGAATTGCATGTTCTTATGAATTCGACTTCTCTGCATGTTCTGTGTTTAATACTTTCTGATCTTTTGAAGTAAACACTTAATGTAAGATTATCTCCTAATCTTTTCCTACAACATTTCCTATGAACTTTTAATTTCTTTTAGTTCATCAAAAATATTATTATCTTATTATTTTCTCTGACAAGACAAGTCATATTATATTCATCTAAATCCTGCACATGTTATTTCTAAAATGTTTTAACTAATCTTTGAGTTGTTCTTCATGTGTTTGTTCCAGATTTGCCTGGATACAATAGATACAGCTGCATTTATTTATTCTTAGGCGCATGACATCTGGACAAGACTACCTACCAACTGACAAGGACCCATGCTTACCTTTTTAGCATATCTGCCTGTCTATTCTTTATTTGAAAGCTTGTGCATACGAGGTTTCCATACCTTCTGTCTGTACTTATCTGACTTACCTACCTCAAAGGTATGGAGTGCTTTTTTTCTTTGGTCTTGTCTTGTTGCAGTCATTTATTGGAAGCACGTTTCTAGCATGTCTCCTTCACAGTCCACTCCTAGAAAGAAAGAGCTAATCTTCTAGCTGTGAAGACTGCACCTCTTCTGAAGACCTTGGAAAGAAGCAAACTGAAGAACTCCTGGATAATAAGCTCATCAAGATCCAAAGGATCCTAGAGTTCTCTTCAAAATGGTCAGATTGCAAACGGCAACGGCTATCTTCCAAATGGCTATATTCTGAAGTGATAAAAGAAGCTCAAGTTTGAAAAGAAGAAGACACAGAGATACATAGAGCTTTATAAAATTCTGTGAGCTACACACTTCGAATTTCCTACAAGCCAAGTCTGAGAGCTTCCCTCTTCAGGAAAACACTCTCTCTGAAGCTCTCCAAGAAGTCTTGGATAGTGTGGCAATTGTAATTGCTTATTTTCTCTACGTCCACCCTTGTTTTTCAGATAGGATTCAAGTTCATCTCTTATCAGTTAAATCCTTCTGATGTCTGTGTTTGTTCTCAGTCCTGAGGCAAACAACAAGTCTTTTTACTCTTGTGTATTTTGTGCAGAAGATTGTTTCTGCATTTTCCCCTCTGTGAAGGGAAGGCCTTGTGAAGGCAGTTTTGTACCCCTGTTCAGGGAAGACTTGCTTGGGAGCAAGTGGGTTTGTAATTCCTCTCAAGGGTGAGAGAAGGCCAATTTATTGGGAGTTAGTGGAAATCTCAAGTAGTTGACTTGAGGACTGGACGTAGGACTTCCTAGTTGGAAGGGCCGAACCAAGATAAATCTTTGTGCATATTTGTGTGATTGTTTCTGCCTAGTTCACACTTGAATCACACACAACACACTAAGTACTAACGAATCTATTTAGTGTTGTGCATTTCAGAAGAAAATTTTTTAAATCCAAGAAGTCCTATTCTCCCCCCTCTAGGACATCTAGTGTGCCATTCGATCCAACAAGAAGTGGTATCAGAGCGAGGTCTTCTCAGAAGAATCCAAAAGATTTGAGAAGAAATGGCATCCAAAGCTCACAACTATGAAGGCCAATCAGTTACAAGGCCACCATTCTTTGATGGTGAAGATTACCAATACTGGAAGATGCGAATGAGTACTTCATCAGAGGTACTGACTTGACTACTATGGCAGGTAATATAACAAGGTGACTATCAAATCCTTGGTAAAAACTTCTTCCTCTGGTCTTTCTATTGCAGATAAGAGAAATATGTCGTTAAATTACAAGGCAAAAATTATCTCTGCTGTGCATGTCTAAAAGAGAATTTAACAGACTTTTAGCTTGCAGAACAGCTAAAGAAATGTGGGATAAACTTCAATTAACCTATGAAGGTACAAATAGGGTTAAACAAACAAGGATAGATACTTGTATCCCAATATGAACAGTTTAAAATGCTCCCTAATGAGAACATAACTCAATGTAAACAGATTCTCAAATATAATTGTCAGATTAAGTGCTTTAGGTAAAGTCCTAACTAATGAAGAAACAGTTAGAAAATACTGAGATCTCTAACTAATGTCTGGACTCCTAAAGTTACAGCCATAGGAGGAGCCATGACTTAACACAATTATCTATTGATAAACTAATAGGATCCCTTATGACTCATGAATTACTATGGAAAGATTTTCTGAAAATTCTTCAAAAAAGAAAATATCAAATGCCTTGAAGATGCAGATTCCTCTTCATTTGAAGACTCTAAAGAGAAATCAGATGATAGTTTTGATGAGGCTATGCTTTCAAGAAAGTATAGAGAAATTCTGCAAAGAAGAAGAAGTTTGGCTCAAAAAGGTTCTTCAAGAAAGATAAGAAGAAGGAGCAAACTTGTTATGAGTGAAATCAGCCTGGGCATTACAAATCTGAAGGTCCCAAGCTGAAGAAGAAAGATCAAGCAGAAAGATCTGACAGGAAGAAAGGCAAGGAAAAGAAGTTCAGAAAGTTCAAGAAAAAGGCTATGCGAGCAGAACATGGGCAACGAAGAAGCAACCAGTTCAGAATCATCCAGCTCAGAATCTGAAGAAGAAGAGAAGGCAAACCTAGCCCTCATGGCAAGACTAGAACAGGTAAACTCAGAAACTTCTTTTACTTCTTGTTCAGAATCAGATTCTGATAGCCTTGAAGATGCCTTCAATGAACTTTATGAAAAATATAAAACAATGGTAAAAACAAATGAAGATAGTTAAATTAAATCTATTGAACCAAGAAAAGGCTAACACCGTTTCAAAAATGAAGCAGAAAGGTAAACAAAAGCTTAAGTGAAACTAAAAGAGCTAATGATTATTATGCGAACACTAAAAAATAAAACACACAAAATTTTGGAAATAGAATCAAATCTTAAGGAACTTAAAGATGAAGAAAAATTGCAAGAGGAAAATAATTATATGAAAGCTACTATAGAAAAGATTTCCAATTGCAAAACTTCCTTATGTTAATATAAAAGGTTCTAGAAAGGAAAAGAAGAAAGAAGTTGGATTAGGACACACACCTCACTAAATGAAGAAATGTTAATCATCCTAAAGTGTATCCACCCCTAATTTGTAGCAGAAAAGGAATCAAAAATACCAAAAAGTAAATCAGTATGTGTACAAACAAAAACAAAATTCAATGGTAATGCACATAAGAAGATTCTTTGATTTGTGATGTAGTCATTGTAATCAATTAGGACACACCGTTAGCACATGCACCACTAGACACTTAAGATTGTTGGGTTGAGTGTAATTTCATATCATGTTCCCTCCTATTTTGATGATGACAAATGTGATTTGAATGCAAATATTTGAAACATGATAAATGCATTTCACCTGAAATTTATATTCAAAAAGCATGTCTCAAAGCACACTTATCATTTGTACTCATAATAAAACATTTTACTAATGATATATGTGTTTAATTTTCAGGTACAAACATTTTTGCAAAAGTGTGTCGACACATCCCACAATAGTGTCGACACAACACCCCAGATTCAAAGGCAAAAACGTGAAGAAATGTTGAGATGTGTCGACACAAGCAAAGAGGTGTCGACACGAGTTGCAAAATTCATGTATTATACTACTCAGGTCGACGCACTCTCAGGGCAGGTCGACACTGGATCAGTTCCCGACAGCCTATTTTCAGAATGGGATAGGAGGTCGACACGCATCAGAGCAGGTCGGACCTGGACTCAGTTCCCAGAACAGCATGTTTGCAGAATTGGGACAGCAGGTCGACACACTCTCAGGGCAGGTCGACACTGGACTCAGTTCCCAGAACAGCATGTTTGCAGAATTGGGACAGCAGGTCGACGCACTCTCAGAGCAGGTCGACACTGGACTCAGTTCCCAGAACAGCTGTTTTCAGATTTGGGACAGGAGGTCGACACAGCACCAGAGCAGGTCGACACTGGATCAGTTCCCAGAACAGCCTGTTTCAAGGTTTGGGATAGTGTGTCGACACCACCATCAGGGCAGGTCGACAGACTACGGAAAGTTTGCAACTTAAATTGGATGATTGCCACGTGTCAGCCTAGGGCGATGGTGTATCAACCTAGAATCGTGTGCCCTTGTACCTAAAGGGTATCTTTGGAATCTTTTGGGTATAAAAGGCCCCAATTGGCCATCCATCAAAGAAGACACCAACGAACTCTCCAAGCCTCCAGAAAAGTTCCCCTTGGCAGCGAGAAGAGTTTATCTCCCTCTTCTGCTCTCTTGGTGCCTTCTGAAGACCAATTCTCATCAATTCGATTGTGAGAATTGGAGTTTGATCCTTGAAGAATCAATTGAAGTGTCTCAAGGAAGCAGATCAAGTAGAAGCATCTGTTGGAGAAGATTTCAAGGAAGATCCCCAAGTTCAATTGTGCAGAGCATCGGATGGGACTTCAAGGACTCAAGCCTCTTCCCAATTTGAGCTTCGACAAGGGAGTACACTGAAGAACAAAGTCCTTTAATACTATTCTCAATGTACTTTGTTTTTGAGACATCTTGAGATTGTGCAAGTGCTTCTGCATAACTCTCATGAATGTTCTCATGTTGACATGATCTGCTGCTAGAAGATCCATGTCATGTGTTGGTGTCTAGCATAGTTGTTTGTAAGCCAATGTGCTCAGTTTGAGTCGTGAGCTCAAGTGTTTGTTGAGCAGTCTTGCTCAGGGATCTAGAGTAGTCTTGCTCTAGAGTTGTGTGAGTTGTAAACTCAAGTGTTGGAGTTGTCTGGCTCCAGTGGGTGTGTAACCCAGGTTGTTTAGTGAATCCTCACTGAGTGTGAGGGGTGGATGTAGGAATCACATGGGTGATTTCCGAACCACCTAAAAATCTCTGTGCACTTGTCTATTTGTGGTTTGATTCTATTATCCATTAGATGCTTGCATAGGATCGATCAAGATTCACTTAATCAACTGGTTTTCATATCTATTTTATCAACTCACCTAACATTTCATCAGATCTGTGTTTTCACTGTCAAATTTGCCTCTGATTCTAAAAGTATTTTAAATTGCTTAAGCTTCCGCAGAAAGTGGCATAGATCTATTCATCCCCCCCCCCTTCTAGATCTTATCCACACCTTTTCCTCGATCCTTCAATTAGTATCAGAGCGGTCATACTTGATCTGATTTGATTTGAGCAGTTTTTAAGTATGTGTGTCTGATTGTTTGCTTGTTTGCTTGTTTGCTGATATTCTTCTGTGCTTTCTTCTTAAGTCAAGGGTTCCAAAGGTTTCATAGCTGAGGGGCATTCCATAAATAGGCCACCATTCTTTAATGGAAAGGACTATTCATATTGGAAAAATAGAATGCAAGTCTTTCTAAGAGCCAGAACTATGAAATTTGGAAAGTGGTTGAGGTTGGTCCCTATGAAAACCAGGGAGAGGAAGAAACCTGGACTAGGGAACAAATAAGAAAAGCCACATTGAATTATAGTGCCATGAACATGATTCAATGTGCTGTTCATCCCAAAGAGTATTCGAGAATCTCAATGTGCAAATCTGCCAAAGAGATGTGGGATAAACTCGAATTACTTTATGAGGGAACATCACAAGTGAGGAAACTAAGGCAAATATTCTTATTTCAGAATATGAATTGTTTATGATGAAGTCTAATGAAACAATTTCTGAAATGTTTGCCAGGTTCATGGTTATTGTCAATGGACTCAAGGCCTTAGGTAAGGACTACACAGATGCAGACTTGGTAAGAAAAATCTTACGTTCACTCTTTATTTGTCACACAAAGGCCACTGTCATTGAAGATTCTAAAGATTTGTCCAAAATGTCTTTGGATGAATTGATAGGATCCTTAATGACATATGAAATCAATTTGAAAAGGAATGAAGAACATATAACTAAAACCAGCCAATGGCACTTAAGGCCTCCTCTAGTAACAAAGACAAAAGTCAGGAAAAGACAAGTTCTGAGGAGTCTGAGTCAAATGAGGATGAAATTGCCCTCATGACCAGGCAATTCAGAAAATTCTTGAAATATAGAAAAGGAAAAATGTCTGGGAAAAAGAAGTTTTCCTCAGGAAAAGAAACACTCATTTTTCTAATTTAACAAGAACCAAAAATCTGACGAAACTGTCATTGTTACAGGTGCAATAAGCCAGGACACATGAAGGGAGAGTGTCCAGAGAACAAGAAGGAAAAGCACAAGAAGTTCCAGAAGTACAAGAAGCCAAAGGCCATGGTAGCCACTTGGTCTGATGAAGACTCAAGTGAAGAAGAAGAAGACAAAAATCCTCAAGCTCTGAGAGTGAGGAAATCTGCTTCATGGCCAACAATTCTGAAGAAAAGGTAAATACCTCCTTTGAGATTTCACTGTTGAAGATTGGCAGGATGTGTATGCAGAACTAGTTGATAAATATTCTGAATTGAGAAAAGAAAACAAACAATCAAAAAAGAAAATTGAAAACAGTATATAACCAATCTTCAAATAATAGAATTTTGAGCTAGAAAATGAAATAACTGAATTAAATGAAGAAAAGAAAACTTTCTAAACTTAATTGATGATCTAAAGCTTGCCTCTCAAAAGGCCACCCAAGAATTAAAGACCTATCTGAAAAGCTGGAAATTGAAAAACAAGAAAAACAACAAAAGAATGAAGAAATTAAAACTCTTCAAAACCAGCTAAAAGAAAGGGATGAAGTTATCCAAACCTTCACAAAAGGTAAAGATAACTTGGAGGCATTTCTAGGAACAAACATGACAACAACTCTCATGGATTAGGATTCAACAAACAGAAACCCAAGAAAGACAAATCTGGTGAGAAAAAGGGCAAAACACCATTAATTAAATTTGTCAGGTCCTAATCTTGAGAACACAGAAATCAAGCAAACATCAGACAAAACATCAAACAAAACACAAAACAAATTAAAAACTAAAAACAAAAGAAGACAACCAGGTCGACACAGTCTTCTGACAGGTCGACACCAGTCCACAAGAAGAGACTTCTGTGGTTGCTGTGTCGACACCAGTCATGGAGAGGTTGACCTGCTCAACATCAAAAGCTTCAAACAACTCAATCAAAAAATTCAAGTAAAAATCTGAAAATAAGAAAAAGTCAAAGAAAGTCATTAATGAAGAACCTTGGACCTCCAAGAAAGAATTTCAAGATGATTGGACCAATCCTTGGAGCCAATGGTATGACAACCCCTGTTGGTATCATCCTCAATTCTTCTATCCAAACCCTTGGATGTACCAACAGAATCCATGGATTCCACCTCCTAATCTCAACTCCTATGCTCAAATGAAAAACTCCCCTCCCACTAAAAATAAAAATGTTGGTGCTTTCATTCCAAGGAAAGAACAAACAGGAAAAGACTGAAAACACCAAAGTAAACAAACAAAAATCAAAAAACAAGTCAAATTTGGGTGAGAAAAGATTTACTAACAATGTTCAAACATTCTGATGGTCCCAACTCTGTTGGGTACCAAAATCTTCTCTCCACTGATCTTTTGCAGGAAGGTCGTGCACCCAACACCAATGTGTGGTTTCTTGACAGTGGGTGTTCACGACACATGACGGGAGACAGAGCCAAATTTTCATTCCTGATTGAAAAAGAGGGGATCAGTGACTTTGGAGGTAAAAATAAAGAAAGATCATAGGATCTGGTAAGGTTGGTCAAACTTCCTCAAACTCAGTAGATAATGTTTTATTAGTTGATGGTCTTGATTACAATCTGCTTAGTATCAGCAACTATGTGACAAAGGTCACAAAGTTGTGTTTGAATCTGATTTCTGTAAGATAATTGACTCATCAACTGATAAAATCAAATTCTTTGGAAAAGGGGAAACAATGTCTACATGATCAACCTAAATAAAAACTTTTCTGAAAATCTTTGCTTTGTTGCAAATAAAGATGAAATTGCATGGACTTGGCACAAAAGACTTGGCCATGCAAGTTTCAGAACAATGAATAAGTTGTAAGATTGAATTTGGTTAAGGGGCTTCCTGAATCCTTCTCTAATGTTGAAATCAAGTCTGTGGGATCTGTTCTAAGAAAACAAACAAGAAAATCCTTAAAAAACTTCAATGAGGTACTCACATCTAGGCCACTAGAATTACTTCACATGGACCTTTTGGCCCTAAGAATTCTAAGTCTTAGTGGCAAAAGGTATGGGTTTGTAATCATTGATGATTTTACTAGATTTACTTGGGTTATTTTTCTGTCCCATAAAAGTGATGCTTGTCTTGAATTCAGGAACTTCTGTACCACTATCTTAACAACTTATCCATATAAAATCAAAATATTTTGACTGATCATGGGGGTGAATTTGAGAACGCATCTTTTCTGATTTTTGTGCTGAATTTCAAATATTCCACAAGTTTTCTTCACTAAGAACTCCAGAACAAAATGGAGTTGTGGAAAGAAAGAATAGAACTCTTGTGGAAATGGCTAGAACCATGCTACTTGAGAGTAACTTGCCCAAATCCTTCTGGGCTGAAGCTGTAAACACAGCAAACCACATACTCAATAGAGCATTGGTCAGACCTAAAATCAAGAAAACCCCCTATGAATTATTGAAAAACAAAAAGCCAACTGTTTCCTATTTTAAAATCTTTGGGTGCAAATGCTTTGTACACAAACATAACAAAGAAAACCTTGACAAGTTTGATGCTAAGAGTCAGGAAGCTATCTTCCTGGGCTATTCTGAAGTGTCAAGGGCTTTCAAAGTGTACATTCTTAAAACTAAAACTGTTGAAGAATCTCCACATGTTATCTTTGATGAAAATTCCTTTTCAACTGATAATTCTAAATCTTGCAGGGAAAGACAAGACACTGAAGAGGATGAATTCATTGTGGACTCTTCACCAACTGTTGAGGAGTTTGACAACATTGAAGAGAACCTGAACAACACACCATCTTCAAGTGGTTCAGGTAATTGTCCCAGAAGTGGGCACTTCTCAACAGGTAATTTCTGAACATAGAATTTTGAGAGATCACCCATTAGACAATGTTAGTGGCAATGTACATGATAGAGTTAGGACTAGATCATCATTCCTGCATGATTAAGAAGAAGACCCACTAGCTCTAATTTCCCAATTGAACCAAGTCAATTGATGAAGCCTTATCAAGTTCAGATTGGATTAATGCCATGCATGATGACTTCATCAATTTGAAAGAAATCAAGTATGGGAATTAGTACCTAGACCTAGTGACCAAACAATCATTGGCACTAGATGGGTTTTCAGAAATAAGTTGAATGAAAATGGTCAGTCATAGAAATAAAGCTAGGCTAGTTGCAAAGGGGTACAATCAAGAATTTGGAATTGATTTTGAAGAATCATATGCCCTGTGTAGCTAGACTAGAAGCGTTAGAATTTTCCTTGCTTTTGCATCCTCCATGAATTTCAAAGTTTATCAAATGGATGTCAAAAGTGTATTTTTAATGGATATATTAAGGAAAATGTTTTTGTTGAACAACCTCCTGGATTTGAAAATGAAAACATCCTAACCATGTTTTCAAGCTTAATAAGGCTCTCTATGGTCTTAAGCAAGCTCCAAGAGCTTGGTATGACCGTTTGAGTACCTTTTTACTGAAAAAGGATATTCTAGAGGAAATGTTGATCAGACTTTTTCACAAAAACAATCAAAAATCAAATAATGTGGTCCAAATATGTTGATGACATACTATTTGGCTCCACCAATAAAGACCTATGCACTGAATTTTCAAATCAAATGAAGAATGAATTTGAAATGAGTTTAATGGGAGATTAAACATTCTTGGGATTGCAGGTTAACCAAACATCTGAACGAATCTTCATAAGTCAAGCCAAGTATGTCAAGGAACTTCTCAAAAGGTTTGACTTTCAGAAACTCAAGCATTCAAGCACACCTATTGCTATAAATGCTAAACTAGAAGAAGACTCAAATGGTAAGTCAGTAGACCAAAGACCTATAGAGGTATGATTGGCTCTCTGCTCTATCTCACAACTTCTAGACCAGATATTCAGTTAGTGTATGCTTGTGTGCTAGATTTCAGTCTAATCCTAAGAAAGTCACATGTTAGCTGTTAAAAGAATTTTCAAATATCTTGTTGGAACATGTGATTTAGGAATTTGGTATCCTGCTAATTGCAAGCTAGATTGATTGCCTATTGTGATGCTACTATGCTGGGTGTAAATTAGATAGGAAAAGCACAAGTGGTTTGTGTTTATTTCTAGGTGGGGCCTTATTTCTTGGGCTTCCAAGAAGCAACATTCAGTTGCTCTGTCAACTGCAGAGGCTGAATATGTTGCAGCAGGAAGATGTGGAACTCAGATTCTCTGGGTGAAACATCAACTTCTCGATTACAACCAAGATTTAGGTTGTGTACCCATCCTATGTGATAATACAAGTGCAATAAATCTGTCTAAAAACCCCATTCAGCATTCTAGAACCAAGCATATTGAGATTAGACATCACTTCTTGAGAGATGAGGTTGCAAAGAAGTTTTTGAACTCCACTTCATTGAAACTGAGAAGCAAATTGCAGATATATTCACCAAACCCCTTCCTGAAAACAGATTTTCATCTTTAAGGAGAGAACTTGGTCTTTGTAAATGTCCTCATTCTTGATCTCTCTTTAGGTTTGGGTTGAGTGTTATGCACTGTCTAAGGGGGAGTTCTTTTCATATCATAACCCTTTGCTTCCTTCAGTCATATTGTTCATATCTCTCTCAATCCACTTCCATTTCTTTGGACAATACATCCTTCAACTCTTATTGTGTTGAAATTTCTTGGTATATCAAATGGTGACTTGGAGAAGGACAGGTTATGCTTGTCTGGACACTTTCACTATGCGAGAGTATATGTCTCCGCCAGTACTAAGAAATGAATATGCAATTGTTGAGGGGGAGCTTTTATTGTTTAAAGAGAATCTTTCTTGATTTCAAAATTACCTTTATTTTGATAGAAAATGATTGAAATCATCATCTCAGGGGGAGCTAAGAAATTCACAAGTCATGACTTTTGCAAAATTCATAACTTTTCTTGCATTTCATCAATTTCCTGCATGATGTCATCATTCAGATGTCTAGAGTCTCCAAATGATCTTTTGAGTGATCTATCATATTTTTTAACTAATCAATTGTCAACTATATTTTCAACCCACAGAAACTCAGAATTCTTCCAAGATTGAAAACAACTTGTCTCTTGAAACTAAAACATCTCTTTGTTTGCAACTGATGTTGGATAAAATTGATTTCTATCTTACAAAACTCTCAAATTTTTGAAAACTCAACAGAGCAATGACATTGAGCTGAGAAACTGCACACCTTCACATGAATGAAGTGCCATGCATGTCATGAGGCACTAATGTTATCTCTGTTCAAAGGGGATAAAAATTCAAAAACAAAATTCAAAATATAGCAAAAATGTGCGATACTTTTTGATGATGACTGAGTAACTGGAAATATTGGCGTCTACAAAACGTATATTTTCATGTCAAAAGGTCATCATTTACCCTTTTGAGACTTAACAATGAATAAATCTTAAGTATCCAGGGACTATGGTGTGTGACAAGCACTAGTACTTGAGTGAAAAAGATTTATATCATTTGATAGTCTGTTGAAAAGACAAAATATATGTGTTGATGGAGTTTTGTTTAGAAAGAATCATTTTCATTCATCATCAAGTTGTTATTTAAGATTGTGTTTTATTTTCAAAGCAATTGTATTCAGTCTAGAGGATATCTTTATTTCTTTAAAGTTGAGAAATATGGTAGATTATAGTTGATTGTTAGATATACTATATCCCTCAAATCATCATTTCATTGACTCAAGTCTTTGAATGCTCATATCCTATTGGAAATTGTTTAAAACTTGAATTGTGATGAATTTTTTGTTAAAATATAACAAATAATTTTTAGTCTCTTAAACATCCTTGAAATGACTATTTTCTCATTAGTTATCATTTTAAGGAAGTCCCTGAATTCTCAAAAAAAAAAATCTCACACAAAAATTCAAATTTTCTTTAAGGCCAGGTCGACACCATCCTATCTCGTGTCGACACACTCACCAGGTCAGGTCGACACTACATCTTCCGTGTCGACACTGCCCTTTGCCAGAACCTTTTAAATCGTGGGTTCCGGATAAGCCTTGTTGTTCCTGGGGGTATTGCACCACTGCAAACCCTTTTCAGCATCAGGTCGACCCGACGATGCTTTCTTCTCATTTCCGGCAAGAAATCCCACACATTTCTCCCTCAATCAAAACCCTTTCTCAATCATCTCTCATCTCCTTCATCAACTCTCGATTCCACTCCATCCTAGCACCATGGTGAGAAAGTTGGGTCCTCGCCGTGGAGCAAAGTCTCAGGCCTCATCTAGGCTAGTTCCGGAAGAGAATGATGTTCCTCAGTTAGAAAGAAGATCCAAAAGGCGTAATGACCCTGCAGAGCAACCAGGGTCCTCTTCTGCACTGCAGCCAGCTGCCAAGAGAGGTAGACCCTCTTCTTCGGGCAGAGGTAGGGTTTCTAGACCAGAGAATCCGGGCTCCCCTTCTGGAGATTCTTCAGAGTCATCATCTTCATCTTCGTATGAGTCTTCCACGTCTCAAGACACCACTAGTGAAGCCAAGCTTATTCTAAAGACCAGGATAGTGGATTTATCAGATATTCAGCTAGCAGACTCATTTCCAGAAATTCAGACCTATTCTCTCTTCAGTCTTGGTTGATGTTTATTTCTGAGTTTCAAATCAGTTATCCAAGACTTGTTAGGGAATTCTACAAGAACCTGAAATGCACAGATGAAGGATATGAGTCAAAGGTTAAGGGCATAGTTATTGACATGCCAACAGATATAGCTGCCTCAATCTTCAAAATTCCAAATGAAGGGGCAGATTATCATGAATTTGAATTTGATCTTCATGAAGCCTATTCCATCATGACAGGCCTTCCTGCTGATGCATCTGATCGAAAACATACCTTTGTAACTAGATTCAACACCAATCATTTCCCCCTGTGTTGAGAGTCACCACCACATATGACCACAATCATTACCCCTCAAGGTGGTGGAAGGGACAGGCTAACAGATATTCAGAGATTCATTCTATATTGCATGGTAAAAGAAATCAAAGTCAATCTCAATGTCATAATGCTTCAAATCATATCTGAACAACCAGGAAAGACCTAAAGAGATCTCTCCATATGCAGCACATCTGACCTCAGTGTTCCAGCACTTTGGTGTGCCTTTGGAAAATGAGAAATCCAGTCTATCCTAAGTCCAACATCTATACCTTTAAGAACATTCAGAAATTCATGGGATTTAGACTGGAGGGTATCAAGTAAGGAGAGGGCCAGTTGTGGTTGAGGCCCCTCAAGCTCAGGAGAACAGCCTCAGATCAAGGGGACCAGCCCCAAGCTCAGGAGGAACAGCCTCAAGATAAGGGGGACCAGCCCCAAGCTCAAGAGGACCAGCCTCCAGCTGAAGGGGACCAGCCAAGGTCAAGAGCATCAGCCTCCCTTGAATGAGGATCAGCCTCAAGCCTCCACTGAAGGTGATATCCCAGTTCATGTACCACTCTCACTCACTTCAACCCTCTTCCATACACCCAGACTTTGATATTCCACATGCCTCTCCACAACCCACATTTCAAGCATCCACATCATCTGGTGGGCCTTCTGTTCACCAGAGTAATCTCTTTCTTAAATGATAAGTTTGAAACCTTGAACAACTCTATTCAAACCATGTTAGAATCATTTGAGTTGAGGATTCAAAGATTGGAGAACACAGTGTCTGCCAAATTTATAGAACAAAAAGCTGCCTTAGACTATGCAGCTCAGAGATTCAATAGATTGATTGGCACAATGGCAGATGCTTCAGTTCAGCTCAAAGAACATCAAGACAAATTGGAGAGGGTTCTTCAGGGAATTTTGGCAAATTCCCAAGCTGATGTTTTCAACACCCAGCAGACATTACATGAGATCACTAGCACTAGACTGTCTTTTGCTCATTTTGTGGATGACTTGGAGAGCATGAGGAACTTCAATGCACACATTGATACACAGATATCTGATTTGACAAAGGAATTCAAGATCATGCAGAGGCCTGGTTGGACAGCTGGATCAACTTCCTCTTCACAACCCATTGCAGCTGATCTAGCAAGAATTCAAGCTACCTTGATAGAAAATTCAGACAGAATGGAACACTTCTTGCTCACAAAACTCAAAACCATTCAAGATCAAATCAAGTCCAGCTTGACCTTCATGGAGAAAAGACTGTCTGTGAGACCATCTTACTTCCCATCCTCCTCCCCTCCATCTTCTACTTAATGTAATTTTTCTTTTGATGATTCAAAGGGAGAAGAAAGAAAGAACAAGAAATGTTTGTATCTTTTTGAATGATTGTAATGGTTCTCTGATGAATGAAATGAAATGTTTTTTTTTTGCTTAGCTTGAATAATTTCTCAGGTGTGTCTTCAATGTGATTGAAAATCTTTATGAGAATGTGATTGAATGATGCTTGTTAAGTTGCTTGACCTTCTTTATGCACTAACTCACTTCAAGTTACATTGTACTTCTCTAGTACAACCATCAATTGTGAATGAACCATATTTGAAGGTCTTTAACAAGCATGAACATGAACAAAAATAAGGACATTGAATAACCAAAAATGCTTAAATCACATCTCATCAAAACCTCATTGTCATATGGATTTAATGTGACATCATCAAAAAGGGGAGATTGTGTGGGTTGAGTGTAATTTCATATCATTTTCCCTCCTATTTTGATGATGACAAATGTGATTTGAATGCAAATTATTTGAAACATGATAAATGCATTTCACCTGAAATTTATATTCAAAAAGCATGTCTCAAAGCACACTTATCATTTGTACTCATAATAAGACATTTTACTAATGATATATGTGTTAATTTTCAGGTACAAACACTTTTTGCAAAAGTGTTCGACACACCCCACAATAGTGTCGACACAACACCCCAGATTCAAAGGCAAAAAGGTGAAGAAATGTTGAGACTGTGTCGACACAAGTCAAAGAGTGTGTCGACACGAGTTGCAAAATCCATGTATTATACTACTCAGGTCGACGCACTCTCAGGGTAGGTCGACACTGGATCAGTTCCCAGAACAGCCTGTTTTCAAAATTGGGACAGGAGGTCGACACAGCATCAGAGCAGGTCGACACTGGACTCAGTTCCCAGAACAGCATGTTTGCAGAATTGGGACAGCAGGTCGACACACTCTCAGGGCAGGTCGACACTGGACTCAGTTCCCAGAACATCATGTTTGCAGAATTGGACAGCAGGTCGACGCACTCTCAGAGCAGGTCGACACTGGACTCAGTTCAGAAACAGCTGTTTTCAGATTTGGGACAGGAGGTCGACACAGCACCAGAGCAGGTCGACACTAGATCGTTCCCAGAACAGCCTGTTTCAAGGTTTGGGTAGTGTGTCGACAACCACCATCAGGGCAGGTCGACACACTACGGAAAGTTGCAATTTTATAATTGGATGATTGCCACGTGTCAGCTAGGGCGATGGTGTATCAACCTAGAAGTGCCTTTGTACCTAAAGGGTATCTTTGGAATCTTTTGGGTATAAAAGCCCCAATTGGCCATCCATCGAAAGGAAGACCCAACGAACTCTCCAAGCCTCCAGAAAAGTTCCCCTTAGCGCGGGAGAAGAGTTCATCTCCTCTTCTGCTCTCCTGGTGCCTTCTGAAGACCAATTTCATCAATTCGATTGTGAGAATTGGAGTTTGATCCTTGAAGAATCAATTGAAGTGTCTCAAGGAAGCAGATCAAGTGTAGAAGCATTGTTGGAGAAGATTTCAAGGAAGATCCCCAAGTTCAATTGTGCCGAGAATCGGATGGGACTTCAAGGACTCAAGCCTCTTCCCAATTGAGCTTCGACAAGGGAGTACATGAAGAACAAAGTCCTTTAATACTATTCTCATGTACTTTGTTCTTCTGAGAACATTTGAGATTGTGCAAGTGCTTCGCATAACTCTCATGAATGTTCTCATGTCTGACATGATCTGCTGCTAGAAGATCCATGTCGTGTGTGGTTTGCTAGCATAGTTGTTTGTGAGCCAATGTGCTCAGTTTGAGTCGGCGAGCTCAAGTGTTGTTGAGCAGTCTTGCTCAGGGATCTAGAGTAGTCTTGCTCTAGAGTTGTGTGAGTTGTAAACTCAAGTGTTGGAGTTGTCTGGCTCCAGTGGGTGGTGAACCCAGGTTGGTTTAGGAATCCTCACTGAGTGTGAGGGGGTGGATGTAGGAATCACATGGGTGATTTCCGAACCACCTAAAAATCTTTGTGCACTTGTCTATTTGTGGTTTGATTCTATTATCCATTAGATGCTGCATAGGATCGATCAAGATGCACTTAATCAACTGGTTTTCATATCTATTTTATCAACTCACCTAACATTTCATCAGATCTGTGTTTTTCACTATCAAATTTGCCTCTGATTCTAAAAGTATTTTAAATTGCTTAAGCTTCCGCAGAAAGTGGCATAGATCTATTCATTCCCCCCCCCCCCCCTTCTAGATCTTATCCACACCTTTTCCTCGATCCTTCAAAGATGGATTCCTAAAACTAACCATCAGGACCCAAGAAAATTTGGGTACCAACAGTTACAAATTAGCTTTATTTGCAGGGTCGGCTGAGGGCATCCAAATGGTACTTGGATAGTGGATGCTCAAGGCACATGACAGGAGATAGGAAGCTATTCACAACATTTAGAGATGAAATTGGTCAAGTAACTTATGGTGATAATGGGAAAGAAAAGTGCTAGGATGTGGAACCATTGGTACAAAGGAAAGAACCTAATTGAAGATGTCATGTATGTAGAAGGTCAAAGCATAATCTAATAAGCATAGTCAGTTATGTGATAAAGGGCATTCAGTAAATTTTCAGAATGATAAGTGTGTCCTCCAGAAAGATAACAAAGAGTATTCGAAGCCAAAGAGTAAAGAAACTGTACACTTGCAGCTAGCAGAATTAAAAGAAGTAAATTTATGTCTTGCAAAACCAGAAGTGAAGAATCTGAGTTGTGGCATAGAAGACTAGGTCTGCAAGCACTTTAGTTATCAGATGATAAAGCTATGATTTGGTTGAAGGTCTTCCTAAGATGAAAGTTAAGAAATCTGGATTTGTTCAGCTTGTGCAAAAGGAAAGCAGACAAAGATTTCATTCAGTCCAAAACAATTGTTACAACTTCCAAGCCTTTGGAGTTAATTCACATGGATTTATTTGGACCTATGAGGATAGTCAGTCTTGGAGGAAAATGTTGGCCCTTTTGGTAACGACAGCAAGCTAACCTAGAGGGGGGGGGGGGGGGTGAATAGGGTTTTTCTGAAATCTGAAATAGAAACTTAAACACAGAAATCAACACTTGAAGGTTTTGGGTTGTTAGTGTGATAAAGAGGTAGTGCGGAAGCAAATAAACAATCACACAAAAGACACAAGGAGTTTATCCTGGTTCGGCCCTTCCCACATGGAAGTCCTACGTCCAGTCCCCAAGCAACCTCTTGGGATTTCACTAACCAAAGGTACAGTCCCCTTAAGGACACTACAACACCCAGCACCCCAGCTGGTCTTCTTCTCTTCCCGGGCAAGAAGGCAGCCCACTTATCTTACAGGTAAAGAAGCCAACCTCCTGGTACAAACCCCAGTGCGGTTCTGCTAGACACAAACCCCTAGCTAGGTTCTACACTCTATACAGTCCTACAGCTGGACAGAAGTCTTTCTTAGAAAAGAAAGAACAAAGCTGAGAGTTGGAACAAATGAAAACTAACTAAAAGAACTCTCAGCAAAAAGACTCTCTCCCCAGATTACAAAGATGCATACAGAGAGAGTGAAGAGAGGAGAAGGAGCTTGAAGCTTGAGGGCTTCAGATGCTTGAACACTTCTTCTTGGGCTCAGGCTCTTTCTCTCTTTTCTTTTGAGTGTATGTGGAGTTGAGGTTCTTCACAAGATGTACACTCCTTGAAAAAATCTTCAGGAAAAGCTCTTTTCTTCTTCAGCCTTGCTTCATCTTTTATATGAGCAATTTGAATAAATCCGTTGGAGTTCTAGCCGTTGCTCATCTTCTCTTTTTTCTGATAATTTGTGGTCTACGAGGTCTGCAAGCATAGAAAAAGGTGTTTAGATAAAAGAGTGTTTCTATCAAAAAGGCTCATACCTCTATGTTTCCTGTTGCCACCCAGAAGTAGTAAGTAATTCCCTTTTTGTTGGCAGGAAAGAAAAGATCTAGAGAGATAAGCAAAAAAGATCTCCTGTCAGAAAGATAGAGGATTACGCAAATCAAGAATATTTGACTTTTTCACTAGATGCCAAAAATATTTTGGAATATAAAGGAAATCTATGTTTAAGTGAAATCCATGTTGAAATCCATGTTTTACAAAGGAATCCATGTTTTACAAAGGAATCCATGTTTTACAAAGGAATCCATGTTTCACTTATCAAATCCTTATGAGAGTTACAAAGGAATCCATGTGAGAGCAAATCCTTATGAGAGCAAATCCTTATGAGTGTTACAAAGGAATCCATGTGAGAAGTCTGTGTGAGTACAAAGGAATCGTTATGAGAAGTCTGTGTGAGTTACAAAGGAATCGTTATGAGAAGTCTGTGTGAGTTACAAAGGAATCGTTATGAGAAGTCTGTGTAAGTTACAAAGGAATCCTTATGAGAATTACAAAGGAATCGTTATGAGAGTTACAAAGGAATCGTTATGAGAGTGAATCCTTATGAGAGCGAATCCTTATGAGAGTTACAAAGGAATCGTTATGAGAGTGAATCCTCATGAGAGCGAATCCTTATGGCACTTTGAACTGAAATCGATGTATATTGAATGTACATCGATTTATCGTTTTAGTGCAAATCACATGGCAATAATGTCATAATATTATATTTATTAGAAAATCATGATATTTAATTTATTATTAGAAAAATCATGGTAATAAATATATTTAATATTCAATTAATCATGTAAATTTATATTTATTAAGAAAAACATAATATTAAATATTTTTAATAATAATTAATTAAACATAAATTTTATTATCAACAAAATAAAAGGGTAAAATATAGGAGTGGTTCAACAATCTCCCCCTTTTTGGTGATGACAAAATTTATGAGAATTTTCTGACAAAAATACGTAAAGCATAGAAAATACAGAAAATTCACAGATAATGCATACCATGTATACTCTCCCTTTTTGTCACAAACCAAAAAGGAAGGTTCTTACCATTGCATTCTCTCCCCTTTGTGAAAGAAATTCTTACCATTGAGGGGTTCAACAATGATTGACATAAATGAATAACTCCCCCTTAGTCTGTGCTCCCCCTGAATGAGAGACTCCACCTGAATGAAACTTACAAATAATTGTTACTAATAAAGACTAATTCATTTTTGTGACTACTCTTTATTCAGATGTGATTTTAATGAAGAATCTGCAGTCACTCCTGCCTTGAGCATTCTTGGTTTTGATGCTCCAAGGCTAACCTGCAAATACATTACTCAGAGGTAGGTACCCAAATCTTTTGGGTCCTTGATGGTTAGATGCATGAAAATAACCTTTAGGAATCCAAACTAAGTGCCTTGTTGTGCAGTGTTTACTGTGTGTCCTAATTTATTACAATGAGAACAACAATGAATATAAATATTTTGTTGTTCTTATATCTTTGTACTGTCTGTTTAGAACACAATTTTTGGAAACATTTTCCTTTACAGGGGCCTTTTTCTGAGGCATCTTGGTTTCTTTTACAAATTTTGGTAATGGATATTTTTCAGGAATTATGACATGTTTTCCTTTTTCAGGAGGTATGTAACCAAGCCCTTGTTTGTTATTTCCAGATTTTGATCCGTTTAAGCATAGGGCTAAAGATGTTTTTCCTTTAGTTAATTTTCTAACTGATTCTTTTAAATACAGATTTTCTTCAGTTAGAGTTTTAATTTTTCTTCTAACTCTAATTTTCATTCTCCTTATTTTTTAAATATTCATCCAAAAGATAAATATTATCTTTATCGTCCTTTAATTGTTTTTCTAGTTGCTCCAGTTCGGATTTAAGATCAGAATTGGTGTTTTCTAAGCAAATAGTGTTGTTTTCAGATTCTTAATTCTTTTACAACATTTTTATGTTTTTCATATAGTTCATTAAATACTTCTTCTAAGTCTTCAGATTCTGATCCTGAATCTGTGCAAGAATCAAAAGATGAGTTAGGATGTACCTCATCTAGTCCTACCATGAGGGCTAGATTTACCTGCTCTTCTCTGATTCTGAGCTTGATGATTCTGAGCATGTGGTCTCTTCATTTTCCTAAGCAGCCGCCATGGCTTTTCTTTTGAATTTCTTGTGCTCTTTTTGGGTTTTTCATTTTGACCAGTCTTCTTGAGTCTTGGACAATCTGGTCTCAGATGTCCAGGTTTTCTGCATTCATAGCAGACTGGTTCTTTCTTTTCTGTTTTTCTTTTGAATCCTTTTCGATCCATTTTTCTTCTTCTTGAAAATTTTCTGAAGCTTGGACAGAACTTCATCTACGTCACTGTCTTCAGAATCTGCATTTTTGGAGCTAGAAGAAGAAGTGGAAGGAGCAGCTACAACCTTAAGAGCATTAGTACAATTCTTCTTAGATGAGCTTTCAGACAATCGCTCCATATTAATTTCATGTGCCATGAGGGAACCTATTAAGTTATCAATCGAAAGTTTGGTTAAGTCATGGGCTTCTTCAATAGCAGTTACTTTAGGTGTCCATGAAAGAGTTAAGGACCTAAGTATCTTTCTAACAGTTTCCTCATCAGAAAGATTTTACCAAGAGAGCTCAAACCAACTACTATGCTCGAAAATCTATTATACATCTGAGTGATATTTTCATTTAGAAGCATTTTAAATTGCTCATATTGTGAGACAAGAATATCTATCCTAGTTTGTTTTACTTTATCTGTTCCTTCATAAGTTATCTGCAGTTTATCCCATATTTCTTTAGCTGATTTACATGCAGATACTCTACTAAATTCTCTTTTGGATAAGGCACAACATAAGTAGTTCTTAGCTTTAAAGTTTAAAGATAATTTACCTTTATGCTGTTGTAATAGCAGTAGTACCTGGAATAGGAATAATAACATAATCACCTACCTCGATTACCTGCCATAGATCAAAGTCTGTGCCTCGAATGAAGCATTCCATTCTCATCTTCCAATATTGGTAGTCCTCTCCATCAAAGAATGGAGGTCTGGTGACTGATTGACCTTCAGCATATCCTTGAGCTGCCATGGATCTTTACTCTAAGATCGTTGGATCGTCTTTGAATGATCAGAGACCCGCTCTGATACAACTTGTTGGCCCTTTTGGTACGGCAGCAAGCTAACCTAGAGGGGGGGGGGGGGGGTGAATAGGTTTTTCTGAAATCTGAAATAGAAACTTAAACACAGAAATCAACACTTGAAGGTTTGGTTAGTTTAGTGTGATAAAGAGAGTAGTGCGGAAGCAATAAACAATCACACAAAAGACACAAGGAGTTTATCCTGGTTCGGCCCTTCCCACATGGAAGTCCTACGTCCAGTCCCCAAGCAACCTCTTGGGATTTCACTAACCAAAGGTACAGTCCCCCTTAAGGACACTACAACACCCAGCACCCCAGCTGGTCTTCTTCTCTTTCCCGGGCAAGAAGGCAGCCCACTTCTCTTACAGGTAAAGAAGCCAACCTCCTGGTACAAACCCCAGTGCGGTTCTGCTAGACACAAACCCCTAGCTAGGTTCTACACTGTATACAGTCCTACAGTTGGACAGAAGTCTTTCTTAGAAAAGAAAGAACAAAGCTGAGAGTTGGAACAAATGAAAACCAACTAAAAGAACTCTCAGCAAAAAGACTCTCTCCCCAGATTACAAAGATGCACACAGAGAGAGTGAAGAGAGGAGAAGGAGTTTGAAGCTTGAGGGCTTCAGATGCTTGAACACTTCTTCTTGGGCTCAGGCTCTTTCTCTCTTTTCCTTTAAGTGTATGTGGAGTTGAGGTTCTTCACAAGACGTACACTCCTTGAAAAAATCTTCAGGAAAAGCTCTTTTCTTTTTCTTCAGCCTTGCTTCATCTTTTATATGAGCAATTTGAATAAATCCGTTGGAGTTCTAGCCGTTGCTCATCTTCTCTTTTTTCTGATAATTTGTGGTCTACGAGGTCTGCAAGCATAGAAAAAGGTGTTTAGATAAAAGAGTGTTTCTATCAAAAAGGCTCATACCTCTATGTTTCCTGTTGCCACCCAGAAGTAGTAAGTAATCCCCTTTTTGTTGGCAGGAAAGAAAAGATCTAGAGAGATAAGCAAAAAAGATCTCCTGTCAGAAAGATAGAGGATTACGCAAATCAAGAATATTTGACTTTTTCACTAGATGCCAAAAATATTTTGGAATATAAAGGAAATCTATGTTTAAGTGAAATCCATGTTGAAATCCATGTTTTACAAAGGAATCCATGTTTTTACAAAGGAATCCATGTTTTACAAAGGAATCCATGTTTCACTTATCAAATCCTTATGAGAGTTACAAAGGAATCCATGTGAGAGCAAATCCTTATGAGAGCAAATCCTTATGAGAGTTACAAAGGAATCCATGTGAGAAGTCTGTGTGAGTTACAAAGGAATCGTTATGAGAAGTCTGTGTGAGTTACAAAGGAATCGTTATGAGAAGTCTGTGTGAGTTACAAAGCAATCGTTATGAGAAGTCTGTGTAGTTACAAAGGAATCCTTATGAGAATTACAAAGGAATCGTTATGAGAGTACAAAGGAATCGTTATGAGAGTGAATCCTTATGAGAGTGAATCCTTATGAGAGTTACAAGGAATCGTTAGAGAGTTACAAAGGAATCGTTATGAGAGTGAATCCTTATGAGAGCGAATCCTTATGGCACTTTGAACTGAAATCGATGTATATTGAATGTACATCGATTTATCGTTTTAGTGCAAATCACATGGCAATAATGTCATAAAATTATATTTATTAGAAAATCATGATATTTAATTTATTATTAGAAAAATCATGGTAATAAATATATTTAATATTCAATTAATCATGTAAATTTATATTTATTAAGAAAAACATAATATTAAATATTTTTAATAATAATTAATTAAACATAAATTTTATTATCACCAAAATAAAAGGGTAAAATATAGGAGTGGTTCAACAGAAAAGTCTATGGCTATGTGATAGTTGATGACTACTCAAGGTACAGTTGGGTGTCTTTTCTAGAAGCCAAATCTGAAGCCTTTCAAGCATTTATGAAATTCAGCAAAGTAGTTCAAAAAAATCAGAAATTTCAGATTGTAAGCATCAGATCTGATAATGGTGGAGAATTCAAGAATGAAGAATTCATGAAGTTTTGTGAAGAAAATGGGATTGAGCATAACTTCTCAGCACCAAGAACACCTCAACAGAATGGAGTAGCAGAAAGAAAGAATAGGACACTGCTGGATATGGCCAGAACTATGCTGAATGAGTATAATTTGCCAAAATATTTCTGGGTAGAGGCAGTCAATACAGCCGGCTACATCATCAACCGGTGCATGATCAGGCCAATTCTAAAGAAGACCCATATGAACTTTACAAGGGAATGAAGCCCAATATCAGTCATCTTCGACCTTTTGGCTGTAAGTGTTTTATTTTAAATAATGGTAAGGATAACTTAGAAAAATTAGATGCTAAAAGTGATGAAGGATTTCTGCTAGGATGTATTTCAAACCTAGAGGTTATAAAGTTTTCAATAGAAGAACATTAACTATAGAACAATCTGTGCATATCTTATTGATGAAACTAACCCTTCTATAAAAGAATAGAAGAAGAAGAAGAGTGTGTTGAAGGTTTGTGTAGGGATATGGAAAGAACCTGTCTTGAACAAAAAGAAGAAGAAGAAGAAATGGAAGATCATCGACTAGAAGATCTTCAACAACAAGAAGAACCACAAGAAGGGCTACCTAGGGAATTGAGGTATCACCGGGATTATCCAAGAGAAAACATCATAGGCAATCCTCAAGATAGGGTAAGAACAAGAGGTATGCAAATTTCTTGTGATTTTTCTGCCTTGGTTTCTCAAATTGAGCCTAAGACAATCAATGATGCACTGGGTGATGCATCATGGATCCTTGCTATGCAAGAGGAACTTAATCAGTTCCAACGCAGTGAGGTTTGGACCCTTGTACCTAGACCTTCTGATCATCCAGTTATTGGAACTAGATGGGTTTCTAGAAACAAGATGGATGAATCAGGGGTAATCACTAGGAACAAAGCCAGACTTGTAGCTCAAGGATATTCCAAGAGGAAGGCATATATTTTGATGAAACCTATGCTCAAGTAGCTAGATTAGAGGCAATCAGAATTTTATTAGCATATTCATGTTCTCTTAATATCAATTTATTTCAGATGGATGTTAAAAGTGCTTTTCTGAATGGTTTTATTAAAGAAGAAGTATATGTTGAGCAACCACCTGGTTTTGAAGATACTAAATATCCAAATCATGTTTTCCGTTTAAAGAAAGCACTGTATGGTCTGAAACAAGCTCCAAGAGCTTGGTATGAAAGATTAAGTGCTTATCTTATATCACATGATTTTATAAGAGGTAAAGTAGATAGCACACTATTTATAAAGAAATTTTCAGATGGAATCTTAATTGTGCAAATCTATGTTGATGACATTATCTTTGGATCTACTAATGAATCACTATGCAAGTTCTTTGAAAATCTGATGCAAAGTGAATTCGAAATGAGCATGATGGGTGAGCTCAATTATTTTCTTGGGTTGCAAATCAAGCAGACCAAGGAAGGAACTCACATTTGTCAAACCAAATATATTTCAGATTTACTTTTCAAGTATGGTTTTGACAAGTGTAAGCCATTAGGAACACCCATGAGCTCAGACATTAAGTTAGATAGTGATTCTCTTGGTAAAAAGGTAGATCAAAAGATCTATAGAGGAATGATAGGATCACTGCTCTATCTTACTGCTAGTAGACCAGACATAATGTTTAGTGTTTGCTTATGTGCAAGATTCTAAGCTGATCCAAACGAATCTCATGTTCATGCAGTTAAAAGAATCTTTAGATATCTTATAAATACCAGTAAGTTAGGATTATGGTATCCCAGATGTTCAGATTTCAAGTTAATTGGATATAGTGATGCTGACTATGCTGGATGCAAAATAGATAGGAAAAGCACAAGTGGCACTTGTCAAATTCTTGCAGGGTGCTTGATATCCTGGTCTTCCAGGAAGCAGAACTCAGTGGCTTTATCCACCACAGAAGCTGAATACATTGTAGCTGGAAGTTGCTGTACTCAACTATTGTGGATCAAGCATCAATTGGAAGACTATGGTCATCAACTATAAGAGATTTCAATGCTATGTGACAACACGAGCGCAATAAATTTGACCAAGAATCCTATCCAGCACTCAAGAACAAAGCATATTGAGGTTAGAC
Organism: Colocasia esculenta; assembly: GCA_014218235.1. Lineage (NCBI taxonomy): Eukaryota > Viridiplantae > Streptophyta > Magnoliopsida > Alismatales > Araceae > Colocasia > Colocasia esculenta. The sequence goes on from CM024756.1 coordinate 29,321,554, forward strand.
ATCACTTCATCAGGGACTATGTAAGTAATGGCAATATTTCACTTGAATTTGTTTCTACAGAAAATCAACTTGCTGACATTTTTACTAAACCTCTTCCTAAGGATAGATTCACATCTATTAGAAGAGAAATAGGTATGTGTAATCCTGACTAAATTGCTAAATCAAAATGATGCTTGAATTGTAAATTAAGAAATTGCTGTGAAACATTTTAGTTTGAGTTGTCTGAGAAAACTATCCTGAAAAATTTCTAAGTCCCAGCAATTCGACTTATAAAATTATAGGGCATTCGACTTATGTGTTAATGCTGCATTCGACTGATGCACTCGAATACACAATTCGACTTACCGTGAAATTTTGAAAATGTGCGTTCAATAAAATCCTTTTTAAATATATTATTTTGTGTCATCTGTCAAATCACTTGATCCTAACCATTCATCCTGAAAGCTCGGGCCAGTTACCTTTTCCCTCCTTATATAAGAAAACCCCTTTCTTTTAGAAGACACCCTTTCAAAATCCATCTTCGACTCCCTTGTCTTCTTCTGCCTCTTCGTGCCCTTACTGTTTTCGGCGAAGGACTTCCGGGGAATCACCAAGAACTCCATCCTCCTTCGAAGAAAGGTAGGTTCTCTAGACTCTCATCCTCTATTCTATCACTCCTTTACTAGTTCCCTGCGTCCTATTCATTTCCTTCTTCTAGATGGCATCATCTAGGGCTCCGGAAACCGCTCAGATGACCCCTGATCAACTCCAGACACTTGCTAAGATTCCCATCTGTCCAGGAAAGTTTGTAGATTTCTCCCATATTAGTGGAAACTTGTCGTGGGTAGAAGACACTCTAAATGTCATGAGATGGACCAAGCTGTGCCAAATGTTTGAACCCACAGTAGAAAATGCCGTTAGAGCTTTCTATGTCTCTCTGGAAGTATTATCTAGAAATACTGTGTTTGGATATGTCAAGGGTACCAATATTACCATATTTGAAAAGTTATTGGTTGAGATTTTGGATTGTCCAAACTCCGGGCACAAACTTAGTGAAGTCGTGCCTTTAGGAAAGCAAAAATTGGGGATTATTGGCAGTTTGGCCACTATCAATAAAAAGGGGCTTTTAGTAAATGAACTGATAGCGGAGAAAAGATTGCTTCATTCAGTTATATTAACTATTGTGACTCCTAAAGCAGGAACTCATTCTTCTATCACCTCTAGAAATGGAAATTTATTAGTTTGGGCTATTCAGAGGCACAAGGTAAATTTGGCTGCAATTATCTTGGAGAGAATGATCGCTTCAAAGACTTTGCAGGAGTCCCTTCCCTATGGACCTCTGCTCACTTTGATTTTCAAAAGATTCTCAGTAGATCTATCTAGAGAAATCTCTGCTGGAATCAAGGAGAAAATTGGTATTTCTACCTTGAAAAGGAGCCACTATTCTTTGATCAACAAAAAGCAAAATTTATGGTTAAAGGATTATGTTCCATAATGGGATCATGAAATTTTTCCTGATGAGCCTATCATTTCATCATCCTCTCAAGCAGTCCAACATGAAGAAGCTTCAGTGGCAGAAGTTAGATTGGAAGAACCAGAAGCTCAAGTCAGATCTGAAGTCCCAGATCAGATTCAAGAACATCAAGAACAAGTTCCTGTTTCCTCCTCACTTCCTGAACCAGATGCTCCTGAGGAAATGATAAATGAAGTCTTAAGAGATATTAGAGGAAAAGGAGTAGCCTATGATGATATTCATGTGAAAACTAATTTTGAGGAAAGAGAGCATCACTTTTCCCCTTCTCAGTTTGAGACCCGGCCAAGGTCTCAGGGGGAGAGTAGCAACAGCTTCAATTCCATTATGGATTTATTGAGCAAGCAACAGGAGAATCTCTCTGTTCTTCAGTTGCAAGTTGAATTCATTGATGCCAAGTTCGATGGTTTGACTGATGAAGTCAAACAAATCAAAGATTTATTGCTTCAATTATTGTGCCAATAGGTCACTTCTCGGCCATCACGGCCTTCTTCCTCTCAGTAGTAAGAAGAACATGTTCATGTTCAAGAATCTCAAGAAGAGCTAGTACTAGGGCATGAAGAGCCAGTACTTGAACAACAACCAATGGAAGAAAAAGAGCCTGAGTCACAAGCAGAAAAATAGCAGTCAGTAAATGATGAATCTCAAACGGTTGAACAGCAACCTGAGCAGAAGCAGGACCAGGAGCCAGAATCTCAAGTACTAGGGCATGATGAGCCAGTACTTGATCAGCACAATGAGTCTGAGCCACAGTTAGCAATGGTGGTGTTTCAACCACAAGTTAAGCAGCAGCAAGAGCCAGTGTTGGAAGAGCACCCAGCAGGAGTAGCAGCAGCAGTAGAGGAATCCCAGCAAGTGCAGGAATCCCAGATGGAGTCCAAGGCCAAGAGACACCTAGAGTCCTCTCAAAATCTCCAAACCTTCAAGAGGAAAGTGATGATCAGTTTATCCCCATGTAATTTAATTAATTACATATTTATTTTGGTGATTAAAAAAACTATAATAAAGTTTAATCTAACATATTTTCTATGAGATTTGAGTACAGAAAATGAAACAAGGAATAACAAGCTAAATGGGTTAGTATTATTTACTCTATAGCAATGTAAGTTCAAGCATGAAAATTCTCTAAGTACACATCGATTTTCTGTATGCTGTAACGACTTCCCTCTCTCGCATAACGATTTGCTTCCATAACGATTCGCTAAGTGATCGTGTCGATCTCACAACGATTCGGTAAGAAAGCATAATGATTTGCTTCCAAAATTATTCGTTAAGTGATCGCATCGATGTCACAACGATTTGCCAAGAAAACACATCAACTTGGTTCACAACGATTTGGTCTTCGCATCGATTTGATAAGTGAGAACAACGATTTCTCTCACAACGATTTGGTCTTCGCATCGATTTGATAAGTGAGAACAATGATTTGCTCTCACAACGAATTGGTCTTCGCATCGATTTCTTAAGTGAGAATAACGATTTGCTCTCACAACGATTTGGTCATTGCATCGATTTGATAAGTGAGAACAACGATTTGCTCTCACAACGATTTCTTAAGTGAGCACAACGATTTGCACTCACAACGATTTTGGTTTCACAACGATTCGTTAAGTCTCATAACGACTTGATCCTTGCAATGATTCGATATGTTACACAACGACTCTGTCACTGTAATGATTCGTTTAGTTACATAACGACTTAGTCGCCATAACGATTCGATACAGCAAAGAACGATTTGCTCACATCATTTTGTCTCCGACAACTTGCTCATAACGATTTGCTTATAGAGTCATAACGATTTGTCTATATAACGATTCGTATGTGCATCGGTTTGCTTATGAGTGCACAACGATTTACATGGATAATGACTCCTTTGCATAACGATTTCATAAGTCGTGCATGTAACGATTTCATGGAATATAACAATTTGATATTTGAACTCATTTTTGAATACGTTGAAAAGTCAAAATCTTCATGTATATCTTTCTGACAAGCATGCATATATTGCGACTAAATGTATCACTGCAGTACATGCAAACGATATCTTCTATTTTCATGGTTATTCCATAAACATCTTTTTAGAAGAACAAAATGGAACTTCTATTTTTATATAAAATCTTTCTAACGTTGACTGACAATAAGAGACAGCCTAGTTGTCTATTGTTTTAGCATTTAATGCGTGCAGGTCTCTGACAGCACACCTCAATACAACGTTGGACAATATGGAAGATAACGGATATCAGAGAAGATCCTTCCTCCTGTTGCGTGTATGGAAAGCTAAAGACTGTTGAACAAGAAGCTCTACAGTGATATGCAGTCTAACGTAAACAAAAGCTTAGAGACAACGCGCACTTCAACGTTCAAATTTCAAATAGAAGATATATAAAGAAGACTGAAGCTCTAGAAGATGACACCTTGAATTGATAGACAACGCTTACAACGATTTTTCCAAGTCTTCTGTGAGAAAAATGAAGAGCCAAGTTTTTTCAGTCGCATCTGTTCTAGCTCTTGCTCTCTGAGATTAGTGTAGATCCTTGAGAGAGCTTCTAGTACTGAGAGAGATCAATTCTGTAGATCCTTTTCTTTCTCACTCTTAGCTTCAGATCTAGCATTGTATAAGCTTGATCTAGGGGCTTGTTTTCATTTCCACATTCGTGTTGAAGGAAGACCTGGGGATTCCAGGGTGTGTATTCCCTTCGTGTTGAAGGAAGACCTGGTGGTATCCAGGGTGTTCTAATTCCTCTTCGGGTTGTGAAGAGAAGACCAGCAGCGGCTGGGTGTGTAAGGGTCAATAAGGGGGACTGTACCCTTGGGTAGTTAAATCATGAGGTATTGCTCAGGGACTGGACGTAGGACTCCTAAGGAGAGGGGATTCGAACCAGGATAAATCCTTGTGTAGTGTGATTGCCTTTGTGTGTTTGCTGTTTACCTTTACTAACACTAACAACTATCGAAGTGTGTTTTGTGTGACTGTTTTGTGAACAGATTTTAGGTTCTCAATAATTTTAAGAATCCCATTCACCCCCCCCCCCTCTGGGCTTGCTGGCTGGGCAACAAGTGGTATCAGAGCGAGTCTCTTCGACAAAGAAGAAGATCTAACGATCTGAAGAGAAAAGATCAAATGGCTGCCCAAGGTCACTCCGAAGGTCAGTCAGTCAACAGGCCACTGTTGTTCGATGGAGAAGATTACACCTATTGGAAAACAAGAATGGAGTATTACTTACAAGGTCTCGACTATCAGATCTAGTCGATAGTTGAAGAAGGAGATCTCTTAGTTACAAATGAAAGAGATAAGTGGTCTGAAGACGACAAGAAAAGGATCTCTCTAAACTGCAAAGCCAAGAGCATTCTATGCTGTGCCCTTAGTAAAAAGGAATTCAACAGAATTTCTGCCTGCAAATCTGCCATGGAAATGTGGGAAAAGTTGAGGATTACCTACGAAGGCACAGATAAAGTAAAGGAAACCAGAATAGACATTCTGGTGACTCAGTATGAAAGGTTTCAGATGCAGCCAGGAGAGTCAATAACCCAAATGTTCAGCAGATTTACAGACATCACGAATGGGTTAGCTAGTCTTAGAAAGACCTATGAAATGGGAGACATGGTAAGGAAGATTCTGAGATCTTTGCCATCTTCTTGGACTCCCAAGGTAACAGCTATAGAAGAAGCCAACGACTTGAAAAGGATGTCATTGGAGAAACTTATTGGATCCCTTATGGCCCATGAGATCAACATGGAGAGACTAGGAGAATCCTCTAGCCGAAAGAAACAGTCCAATGCTCTCAAGGCTGAGGAGGATGGATCAGAAGAATCATCAGATGAAAATGAAAACTTAAGCAACAGCGAAGATGAAGAAGCAATGCTATCAAGAAGACTACAACGCATCCTAGCCAAGAAGAAGAAGTATCAGTCAGGAAGAAGACATTTTAAGAAAGGAAAAGACTTCAAGAGGTCCGAAGCCAAGGATGGAAAGAAGACCGAACTAATCTGTTACGAGTGTAAGAAGGCAGGACATATCAAGGCAGAGTGTCCGAAGCTCAAGAAATCTGAATACAGAAAGAAGGAAAATTCAAGAAAACCAAGAAGATTCAAGAAGAAAGCTATGGCAGCAGCTTGGGACAGCAGCAATGACTCAAAAAGAGAGTCGAACTCAAGCAATGAAGAAAAAGAAGAAGCCAACTTGGCTTTCATAGCCAACACAGAAGACAAGGGAAACCTTCGAGCATCCAAGTGGTACTTGGATAGTGGATGCTCAAGGCACATGTTAGGGAACAGAAGACTATTTTCCCATCTAGAAGCTGAAGAAGGCACAGTCACCTATGGAGATAATGGAAAAGGGACTGTAATAGGCAGTGGTTTAGTAGGCAGCAATGGCAAGACAGTCATTAAGGATGTACTATGTGTTAAAGGACTGAAGCACAACCTCATCAGTATCAGTAAGCTATGCGATAAAGGTCATCAGATCAGATTTCAAGAATCCAAGTGCAACATTCTGAAGGATGGAGCAGTCATTTTTGAAGCCAACAGAGAAAAGAACCTAGAAGAACTAAGAGATCAGGATATCTGCCAGGCCGCAAGCAAAGAGCAGTCAACTGAGCTGTGGCACAGAAGATTGGGCCACTGCAGTCTAGATGGCATGAGAAAGCTGATCAAGAGAAGCCTGGTGGATGGTCTACCGAAAGTCTGCACAAGGTTGGATGGTGTCTGCGGACCATGTGCAAAAGGAAAGCACACCAAGTCATCCTTCAAGTCAAATACTGTGGTAACAACCTCTAAACCCTTAGAACTCCTTCATATGGACTTATTTGGGCCAATGAGGACTACAAGTCTTGGAGGAAAGAATTTTAGATTTGTCATTGTAGACGATTACTCTAGATTCACTTGGGTATTCTTCTTGGAGCACAAAGATGATACATTTGACAGTTTTGTAGGCTTCAGCAAGAAGGTACAGAAAGACAAAAAGTTTAGCATTATTGGAATCCGGTCTGATCATGGAGGAGAATTCCAAAATGAGAAATTTGTCAGTTCTGTGATGACCAAGGGATAGAGCACAATTTCTCAGCACCAAGGACACCACAGCAAAATGGAGTTGTTGAGAGGAAGAACAAAACCCTGTTGGATATGGCAAGGACAATGTTATCAGAATATGATTTGCCAAGGTATTTTTGGGCTAAAGCAGTCAACACGGCATGTTACATTATCAACAGAGTGATGATCAGGCCCATCTTGAAGAAGACAGCATATGAACTGTACAAGGGAAAGAAGCTGAAGATCAGTCACTTCAGGACATTCGGATGTCCATGTTTCATCCACAACAACGGCAAAAGACACATTGGTAAGTTAGATGCAAAATCGGATGAAGGTATATTTATGGGGTATGCTTCTAAACCTAAAGGCTATAGAGTATTTAATAAGCGTACTTTATTAATTGAACAATCAGTACACATCATTTTTTATGAAACTAACCCTTCCTTGAGAGAGGAAGAAGATAGTGATATTGATGATGCAGAAGAATTGTCTAAGAAATTAAAGAATACATCTATCGAGGACAAGGAAGATCCACCTCTGGAAGACCTGCAACAAAAGGACATTTTACATGAAAATCTTCCAAAGGAATGGAGATATAAGAAAGATCACCCACTAGAAAACATCATTGGTGATCCATCTGTAGGGGTAAGGACAAGAGGTAATGTAATTCCATGTGATTATTTAGCTTTTGTCTCGCAAATAGAGCCTAGGATAGTCAATGAAGCTCTCACTGATGAATCTTGGATTTTGGCCATGCAAGATGAACTGAATCAATTCAAGAGAAACCATATATGGTCACTTGTTCCTAGACCATCAGATCATCCAGTGATTGGCAACAAATGGATGTTCAGAAATAAATTGGATGAAGCTGGTGTGATCATAAGAAACAAGGCCAGATTGTTAGCTCAAGGCTATTCCCAGGAGGAAGGCATAGATTTTGATGAAACCGATGCACCTATAGCTAGACTTGAGGCTATTAGGATTCTACTTGCATATGCATCCGCATTAGACTTAAAATATTTCAAATGGATGTTAAATCAACTTTCTAAATGGTTTTATTAAGGAGGAAGTTTATGTAGAACAACCTCCAAGTTTTGATGACATTGATTTTCTGAATCATGTATTTAAGTTGCACAAAACATATATGGATCAAAACAAGCACCAAGAGCATGGTATGAACGTTTAAGTGCATTTCTATTAAACCATGGTTTCATTAGAGGTCAAGTAGATAGTACATTATTTGTTAAGTCTAAAGTCAAACATATTATGCTTGTTCAAATATATGTTGATGATATAATATTTGGTTCTACTGATGAATCCCTTTGCAAGTATTTTGAAAAGCTCATGTAGGGAGAATTCGAGATGAGCATAATGTGGGAACTCTACTACTTCCTTGGATTGCAAATCAAACAAGGAAAGGAAGGAACTCACTTGTCAAGCCAAGTACACTAAGGAGTTGCTAAAGAAATTTGGATTCGCAAATAGCAAGTCACTGTCAACGCCTATGAGCACATCAACAAGAATGGATAGTGATAAGAATGGTAAGAAAGTAGATCAAAGGCCTACAGAGGTATGATAGGTTCACTACTATATTTAATTGCCAGTAGACCTGACTTGTTTAGTGTATGCATGTGTGCTAGGTATCAGGAAGACCCTAAAGAATCTCATTTAATTAGGTCAAAAGAATTTTTAGATTTTTAGCTAAAACCCATGATTTAGGTTTATGGTATCCAAAGTCATGTGAAATCAATTTAGTAGGATACTCTGATGCTGACTATGCTGGAGGCAAATGGATAGAAAAAGCATCAGTGGTTGTTGTCAATTTCGTGCAGGATGTCTGATCTCGTGGTCCTCAAAGAAACAAAATTTAGTGGCATTATCTACAGCAGAAGCTGAGTACATAGCTGCTGGAAGTTGTTGTACACAACTCCTATGGATTAAGCAACACTTGAGGATTATGGACTCTAGATCAAGACAATTCCCCTATTATGCGACAACACCAGTGCTATAATCTACCAATAATCCAGTATAGCATTCAAGGACTAAACACATTGAGGTTAGATATCATTTCATTCGTGATCATGTAGCAAATGGTAACATAGACATTTCTTTCATTGATACTAATAATCAATTAGCAGATATCTTCAAGAGGCCTTACCTGAAGAGAGAGATTTACTTTTCTTAGGGGGAATTAGGCATGTGTAAATTGTGAAAGAATCATCTATATAAAACTGAGATATTAATATTCAGAATATGAATTATTTTTCTTCCTTGAATTTAAACAAAATTCCAAATGTTGCCTGCTTGTTTAAATATCCTTGACGGTTCGTAATTTTTAAAAGAATTTATTTCCATCGAACTGGTCATTTTGTCCTTTTCTGCCATCATACCGCCTCCGTTTTGAAAAGTTACTTTACTCTTTTGATATATCCCGAAATCTGTGTGGCAACTATTCACATCTCGCCTTCATCTCCTTCTACCTGCCTGAGGCGATACCCTATCAACTTCGGCATTGTCTCTCTAAGATTTGAAGCTCCAAACTCCTTCCCGCGAGAATTTCTTGAGGGCTTCTTTTTCCTCATCACAATCCTCCAGAAACCTTCCCAGTTCAAATCCATGGCCGCATTTATTGTTTCCAGTAGCGTCGGGGGCTATGGAGCTGAGTTCCTCACAGCAGTACAATGAGAAAGGTTCACCTCTGTGAAGGGAAAGCTCTGTGGAAACAAAGCTGTAGATATTGCAGATTTGCAGAAGAATGGCATGGGGAATGGATTGCTGCTATGGAGAGGATGAAGTGGTCGAAGCTGGCGACCCTATCAGAGGTAAGTTACCTAGACCTCGTCAAAGCATTCTATGTGTGCCTGAAGACGGAGGAGGACAGGTCCTTGACATCATCTGTCAAAGGTACCCAGATTAGAATCACCTATGAGCTCTTGGAATATTTATTTGGAGTTTGCACCACCGGTCATAGTGGAGTCCACACTGTGGACATTCAGGTGAAGGGGTTAGGGATTGTAGGTCCTGAGTTCCGTCTGAAGGATGGGAAATTGGACATAAACTAAATGAATGTGGTTAATCTCCTATTGCATTTCATAATCTATCAAATCATGGTCCCTAGGAGTGCCACCTTTTCGACTTCTACAAAGGCAGACTCAAACATGATGTTCTGGGCAATCCAGAACCAGGAGATTAACATGGCCGAGGTTATCCTGGAGCGAATGAAGTTTGCTCATGCTCAGGTTTGGGACACGAAGAACAAATTGAATGTGTCCTTGCCTTATGCTCATCTGCTCACCAAGATCTTTCAACATTTTGGCATTAACTTGTCTGGCGCATTAGTAGAGAAGATGGGGCAGGCTATCCGCAGCAGGAATTTAGGAAGATTGGATTTTCAGTTGTAAATGGTGTATGAACCAAGACATCAATGGCTGAGGGTGAGGCCATCATAGGCGAAGCCCAAGAAATCCAGAAGTAACAGCAGCAGCACTAGCAAAAGAAACAGTAACTCCAACAGCAGCAGAACAACCAGCAGCAGCAGAGGCCAGAGTAGAAGAATCTGTGGTCACTGGCAGCCTAATTAAAGAAATTCCTCCAGAGAATATTGTGCCAGTTGTAGGAACCTCTGAAGATCTAACCCCACCACTATTGTGGCATCCATTCTTAGAGTTGTGCTGGAATCCATTTCTAGCACCCAAGGGGAGCCTGAGAGGTTCAGTGAATCAGTAGCACCAGATGTCGTGGCACCAGGCCACATTGAAAAGACTGTAGTAGAAGATGATCTTGCTCAGGGGGAGCAAGATCAGGAAGATGAAGGTGTGGCATCAAGCCACAATGACGTTCAGATGGAAGATGCTCCTGTCCAAAGGGAGCAAGCAGCAGAAGTCAAAATGATGTACCTATGGAAGATGCCCCTGTTGAAGGGGAGATTTTGGGTGAGAAAGAAGGTCAGTCTCAGGGGGAGAGAACTGAAAAATCCCTAGTAAATGATTTTCAAGAAGGAGTAACTGCCAGTTCCTCTGATTCAGATTGTCAGGATGCTCATGATGATCTTGAGGAGCCCGTTGCTAGGGCAAGTAAGAAAGGAAAGGAAGTTGCTTCAGAGATTCCTCTCCTTACAGAAGCACCATTTCAGAGGCCACAAAGATAGAGGTTTGTCATTAACCTGAAGCCTGTGATTGAAAGGTTAGACGCCCAAGGTGAAATACTGTGCTCTGTGCAATCGGATGTTAATTCTATTTTTATGAGCCAAGCTTCGGCAGCAAAAGAAATGGACATGGTAAAGAATGCAATAAGGTGGTTGAACAAAGAAATGGGAAGCATGAAGACTCTTTTGTCAGACATTCTAAGGAGGTAAGAGCATCAACACCTCCTGCTCCCACACCACCTGCTCCTCAGCCTTCTGAGGATGCAAATGAAGAGATTGCTAGGCCACTAGGGCCTGTTTCAGCAGAAGAGTCTAGGCCATTCGGGCTATCTACTGAAGATTTGCCATAGGGCATGTTTCTGAGGATCCAGCAGGGCCTCAGGGCCAGTAATTGTTGATCAGGTGATAGCTGAAGAATCTGGGCCAAGAGGCCAGCTGAGGATCTGTCTGGGCCAACCGGGCCAGTGGAAGCTAAGGTTGATCGTGTCAGGGAAGAAGACGAAGCTGTAGCTCTTGAGCCTCCAGCTCCTTCTCCCATTCAAACACCAGCCCCTCTTTCTCCACCTTCATCCTCCACAGCACCACCAACCCCTCCATCTTTCAAACAACCACTACTCAGAAACATCTCTTCACCTACTCCATTTCCTTCACAGTCCTCTTCATCCCCTGTCTCCACCACTCACATTCCTGTTCCTCCAGCCTCCTCATCAGCTAGAGCCTCCTCATCTCTGGTCCCTCTTCCTTTGGACCAACAGATATACCTCACATTCTTTTTCTTCATCCATCTGCTTCTCCTTCCTTCATTACGATTATTCTGGAGAGTGCTCAGATTGATGCTCCCTTTCTTAGGGACATCAAAGATGAGTTTGAAGAAGCTATTCTCCGATCTATATTGAAGGTTGGCACTCGTGTTCATAGGACAGACTCTTCTAGCCCTGCTCCTAAGAAACGCAAAATAACCTCCACCTCTTCTATTTCTTCTGACCCTTGTTATCCACCTCTGTGGTTTCTCTAACAGTGGACAACAAAAGTAAACCACTCTATAGAGAATTCCTTCAGAAAGTTGCTTATGCTACTATTTTAATCTTCCTCACCTAAATCTTACCAATCATCTAATGTCATTTTTCCTTACACTTCTCTTTCTAAATCTGAAAAATCAAAAATCTTCTCTCTAGCTGAATCAAAAACTGAAGAGCAGTGGGCTCGAGGCCACAAGACTTTGTACAATAAGTTTCTTCATGCCCGATCAGCCGGTTCCCTCCTCGAGATCATTCCTTGACCTTATCAGAATGGTTCCAGATCCTCCACAAGGACACCTGGGCTCCTTTCATACAAAAGGAAATCAAGATGATCCGGTACTTTCCAATGTTCAATGACTACCGGTATCTCTATCGTCTCCCCGAAATTCAGCTTGGTCAGTTCAAGCAGGCTATCAGTGCTCTGGGGTCAGTAGAAGCTCACACTGAAGCTATCCAGGTTGATTTTGCCACCCTCGAGTTACCTGAGTTGTTTTTCTTCCCCCACTTCACTCCCTGGTCATGGAATCAGCTGTTGGCTCAATTATTTTTGAGCGTTTAGCCAAAGTCATGGGAAGAATCAAAGTGCAGAAGGGTCATCTGGTTGCCTTTCACAGATTTTTGTTCAGAGAATATCACCAGGGCCATGTCAATGCTGATGTCCTCGCCCCTCTTTTGTCTGAATGTGAAAGACTCTCTCCTTCAGAGTGGGCCAGATTCTATCCCCTATCTGCTCAGCAGCTTACTGATCTGAATGTATCTCAAGTCAGGGAAGGTAAACCTCCACTTTCAGCTGCACATTTCTGGACATGAACTCCTTTCACCTTGTTCATGATCCTTATCAGACATGGGTTGAAAGGTATATGGGTGTATGTGGCCATGCGGCTAGAGTTGAAGCACCATGAGCTTTTCTATTCAGTCTCTATGAATCAATTCCTCGCCTGTGCCAGTTTTGGGAAGATTACCCTCTTTAAAGTTTCCCTTGATCGAGATCGGTATGCTCAGTTCTTAGATGAGCAGCTGGTTCGTCATCTTGCCAGGATGGCTCCTACCATGGGACCCTCCTATTCTCTAGAACCTGGGGTTTTTAGGCTGTACTTTGAGAAGCAGGAAGAAAAGGCTTGGGAAGTCATTTCTCATTATGTGTCTCTCTGTCTCCTGCTTTCTATCTTCTTGTACCCAGTCAAAATTGAATAAATTGATCCCCTGTTCTCCTTATTCTTTTCTCTCTTCTTTATCTCACTCTTATATCTTTTTTGCTTAATGACAAAAAGGGGAGAAATATAGTACTTTGAAATATATCTCTTATATTTCTGCAATTTCATTTAGATTCATTTCAGATCATCTATGCTTATAGTTAAGTTTTGTCATCACCAAAAAGGGGAGATTGATGATCAGTTTATCCCCATGTAATTTAAATTAATTACATATTTATTTAGTGATTAACAAAACTATAATAAAGTTTAATCTAACATATTTTCTATGAGATTTGAGTACAGAAAATGAAACAAGGAATAACAAGCTAAATGGGTAAGTATTATTTACTCTATAGCAATGTAAGTTTAAGCATGAAATTCTCTAAGTACACATCAATTTTCTGTATGTTGTAATGACTTCCTCTCTCACATAACGATTTGCTTCCATAATGATTCGCTAAGTGATCGCGTCGATCTCATAACGATTCGCTAAGAAAGCATAATGATTTGCTTCCATAACGATTCGCTAAGTGATCGCATCGATCGCTTAACGATTTGCTAAGAAACACATCGACTTGGTTCACACGATTTGGTCTTCGCATCGATTTGATAAGTGAGAACAACGATTTGCTCTCACAACGATTTGATAAGTGAGAACAACAATTTGCTCTCACAACGATTTGGCCTTCGCATTGATTTGATAAGTGAGAACAACGATTTGCTCTCACAACGACTTGGTCTTCGCATCGATTTCTTAAGTGAGAATAACGATTTGCTCTCACAACAATTTGGTCATCGCATCGATTTGATAAGTGAGAACAACGATTTGCTCTCACAATAATTCTTAAGTAAGCACAATGATTTGCACTCACAACGATTTCGGTTTCACAATGATTCGTTAAGTCTCATAACGACTTGATCCTTGCAATGATTCGATATGTTACACAACAACTCTGTCACTGTAATGATTCGTTTAGTTACATAACGACTTAGTCGCCGTAACGATTCGATACAGCAAACAACGATTTGCTCACATCGTTTTGTCTCCGACAACTTGCTCATAACGATTTGCTTATAGAGTCATAACGATTTGTCTATATAACGATTCGTATGCGCATCGGTTTGCTTATGAGTGCACAACGATTTACATGGATAGCGACTCCTTTGCATAACAATTTCATAAGTCATGCATGTAACGATTTCATGGAATATAACGATTTGATATTTGAACTCATTTTTGAATATGTTGAAAAGTCAAAATCTTCATGTATATCTTTCTGACAAGCATGCATTTATTGCGACTAAATGTATCACTGCAGTACATGCAAATGATATCTTTTATTTTCGTGGTTATTCTGTAAACATCTTTTTAGAAGAACAGAATGGAACTTCTATTTTTATATAAAATCATTTTAACGTTGACTGACAACAAGAGACAGCCTAGCTGTCTATTGTTTTAGCATTTAATGCATGCAGGTCTCTGACAGCACACATCAATACAACGTTGGACAATATGGAAGATAATGGATATCAGAGAAGATCCTTTCTCCTGTTGCGTGCATGGAAAGCTAAAGATTGTTGAACAAGAAGCTCTACAGTGATATGCAGTCTAACGTAAACAAAAGCATAGAGACAACGGGCACTTCAACGTTCAAATTTCAAATAGAAGATATATAAAAAGACTGAAGCTCCAAAAGAAGACACCTTGAATTGATAGACAATGCTTACAACGATTTTTCCAAGTCTTCTGTGAGAAAATTGAATAGCCAAGTTTTTTCACTCACATCTGTTCTAGCTCTTGCTCTCTGAGATTAGTGTAGATCCTTGAGAGAGCTTCTAGTACTGAAAGAGATCAATTCTGTAGATCCTTTCTTTCTCACTCTTAGCTTAGATCTAGCATTGTATAAGTTTGATCTAGGGGCTTGTTTTCATTTCCACATTCTTGTGTTCTTTTCTTCCCTTCGTGTTGAAGGAAGACCTGGGGGTTCCAGGGTGTGTATTCCCTTCGTGTTGAAGGAAGACCTGGTGGTATCCAGGGTGTTGTAATTCCTCTTCGGGTTGTGAAGAGAAGACCAGCTGCAGCTGGGTATGTAAGGGTCCATAGGGGGACTATACCCTTGGGTAGTGAAATCTTGAGGTATTGCTCAGGGACTGGACGTAGGACTCCTAAGGAGAGGGGATCCGAACCAGGATAAATCCTTGTGTAGTGTGATTGCCTTTGTGTGTTTGTTGTTTACCTTTACTAACACTAACAAACTATCGAAGTGTGTTTTGTGTGACTATTTTGTGAACAGATTTTAGGTTCTCAATAATTTTAAGAATCCCATTCACCCCCCCCCCCCCTCTGGGCTTGCTGGCTGGGCAACAGAAAGTGAAGCACAGACTGGTCAACAATGGTGACCCTGTCTTCCCTCCTCCTCCTTCTAGGCCAACTCCTTCTACTCCAGCTCCATCTGTTAAGCCTCCTCTAGAGCCTAAA
Source organism: Colocasia esculenta (assembly GCA_014218235.1). Classification (NCBI taxonomy): domain Eukaryota; kingdom Viridiplantae; phylum Streptophyta; class Magnoliopsida; order Alismatales; family Araceae; genus Colocasia; species Colocasia esculenta. The sequence continues at coordinate 29,336,927 of CM024756.1, forward strand.
AAGCCAACACTAGCTGAGCCTCAACCCACTGCACCCTCTGCACCTACTCCTTTCACCACTAAAACCCTCACAATCCACTTTTTCTAATCCTCCTCCCCTTGCATCCATTCCAAGGGATCCATTCCACCCGGACATCAAGTTCAAAATCTACCCAATGAAATACCAGTTCAAACCTCCCAAACCTCTCACTCTCACTCTTTCCACTCAACCTCCTCAGTATTTTTCTTGTCTTCCCACTGCCTCAAGAACAGACTCCAAGAAAACACTTCTCCATTTAGCTGAAATACTTCCCAGTATTCAGCTTTCCTCATCTAGTGGACCCAATCTTGGAGACAATCCTTCCAAACTCCTTCCACCCTTTTGGTATGCTTTCATCAACCACTCTGAACATCACATGAATCTATTTAGAGAATATCTATCTATTCGTGCTTTCCTTGAAGTTCATGAGATGACAGGGTTCACCTTCGAACATTGGCTTCCTATTCTTCTCAGAACTACACAAATTTCAGTTGAGGAACTTCAATTTATCTCTCAGAAAAGTTATAGCCTGACTCCCAAGGAGTTCCTTGATCTCTATCTGATGAAGTAGCCAGATATCAACAAACCCAATCTAGAAACCAATGTTTGACTGTCTAGCATCACTTATCCTTAAGGTTTCATGATATGTTTGGACATTTTCTCCAGGACTCTCAGGCCAAGTACACCAGAATGAAGTCATTCAATTTTGACAATTCAAATTGGGATTGCCTAATGTTTCTAAGGCTAATGGGACAATCTGCTAAGAGGCCAAAGAGAAATCATTCCCTCCATGACTGTGGCCTGACCCTCTAGACTGCATCCATCCTTTATAGGAGTAGTTGCCTTCAGAAGGAATTTGCTGAAGTGGTGTTCAATAGAGTCATCCGCATTGCCACAACGTTCAAAATTAAATACAAGCTCAAATTGTCTTTCCAAAGATTGTGTTCCTCCAAATCTCCAAGAACCCCCATCATCTGTTGGATTTCGAGTTATGTTTTACTGAATCTGAGAGACTCAATGTAGATCAGTGGGTAGCTGCTTATCCCTCTTACCACTCTGACTGTGAAAAGATGAAGCTCTCTCTTTATAAATTCCAGTCCAAGAGTCTTAAGGATCTTAGGAAGAACATTGGTCATAAGTGGGCATAAAGGTACTTAGTGTATTATCAATCCAAAGATGCAGCTGTGGACCAAGGCCTGCACTGGAACATCACTATCCATGAGTTTCTTCTCCTTGCAGCCTCCAGAAAATTTGTCCCCTCAGGATTCGTTTGTCCAGGGATAAGTACCACATAGAGTTTCCTGGTTCCATAGACACCACATCAAATCTCATAGGAAACTGCCTACTACTAATCCCTCCTACAACATTGACTGCTCATGGTTGATAATTTCTTTTGTGAAAATGAGAAGAAGCTCTGGGACCTTCTCAAACCATAGTTTGCTCAAATTCCTAGATCTTTGTACTTACCTAGCTCCTTATCTAGGTCTTAACACTATGCTCTGTATTTATTTTTCAGTATCTGAATGCAGCTATGATCTTTCTTCCCTACTTATTTCACGTTTTCCTTGTGGTTTGTTACCCTTTTGTTAATGCCACAAATAGGGAGAAAGAGGTAAGCTAAGAAACTAGAATATCATCTAAATCTCAAAAATTTTCACTATTTTTTTTACTATCTATTTTAAAGTTTTTGTCATTAACAAAAAGGGGGAGAATTGTTGAGCAACTACCCTAAGAAAATCTATGATTTTGAAGATATAGTATATATCATGTTTTTGCTATAACAAAATCTTTAAATAGACTATCTACAAAATAAATGTATATCAAACATATATGCATACAACTGTGTGATAAACTTCATCGCCAAAATTTTTCTAAGTCGACAGACTCTCAGTACATCATACTGTATCCGACTTCAGACTCCGACTGTTGACTCCGACGCCTTAAGAATCAAAGTTAAAACCATCCTGAAATTTTTCTAAGTCCATATAGCTATACATGATTCGACTGTTCACTTCGACTCATACAGTCGAATGCTTCATAAATCCTAACTACATGATTCGACTGTTCACTTCGACTTACATTCGAATGTTTTAGAAATCAATCTCTATAGTATCCGACTGCTAAAGTCGAATTGTCTTATTACCTCAGAAGTCGAATCATTCTATTTCCACTCCGACTTCTACAGTCGAATTGTAATCTTCTTCTGTAGTCGAATTACTCTGTTTGTAAGTTCGACTGCTACAGTCGAATTACTATCTTTTTGTAAAGTCGAATCATTCTTCAACTTCTACAGTCGAATTGCATGTTCTTATGAATTCGACTTCTCTGTCAAGTTCTGTGCTTAATACTTTTCTGATCTTTTGAAGCTTAAACACTTAATGTAAGATATCTCCTAATCGTTTCTTACAACATTTCCAATGAACTTTTAATTTCTTATTATTTCATCAAAAATATATTATCTTATTATTTTCTCTAAAACACAAGTCATATTATATTCATCTAAATCCTACGCATGTTATTTCAGAAATATTTTAACTAATCTTTGAGTTGTTCTTCATGTCTTGTTCCGGATTTTCCTGGATACAATAGATACAGTGCATTTATGTTTTCTCAGGCGCATGACATCTGACAAGACTCACCTACCACTGACAAGACCCATGCTTTACCTTTCAGCATATCTACCTGTCTATTCTTTTATCTAAAAGCTTGTGCATACGAGGTTTCCATAACTTCTGTTTGTACTTATCTGACTTACCTACCTCAAAGGTATGGAGTTGCTTTTTCTTTTTATCTTGTCTTTGTGTAGTCATTTATTGGAAGCACGTTCTATCATGTCTCCTTCACAGTCCACTCCTAGAAAGAAAGAGCTAATCTTCTAGCTGTGAAGACTGCACCTCTTCTGAAGACCTTGGAAGGAAGCAAAACTGAAGAACTCTTGGATAATAAGCTCATCAAGATCCAAACGGTCAGATTGCAAATGGCAACGGCTATCTTCCAAATGATATTCTGAAGTGTATAAAAGAAGCTCAAGTTTGAAAGAAGAAGACACAGAGATATATAGAGCTTTTGAAAATTCTGTGAGCTACACACTTCGAATTTCCTGCAAGCCAAGTCTGAGAGCTTCCCTCTTCAGAAAACACTCTCTCTGAAGTTCTTCAAGAAGTATTGTATAGGGTGGCAATTGTAATTGCTTATTTTCTCTAAGTCCACCCTTGTTTTTCAGATAGGATTCGGTCTCATCTCTGATCAGTTAAATCCTTCTGAAGTTTGTGTTTGTTCTCAGTCCTGAGGCAAACACACAAGTCTTTTTTACTCTCTTGTGTATTTTGTGCAGAAGACTATTTCTGCATTTTCCCCTTACGAAGGGAAGGCCTTATGAAGGCAGTTTTGTACCCCTATTCAGGGAAGACTTGCTTGGGAGCAAGTGGGTTTGTAATTCTTCTCAAGGGTGAGAGAAGGCCAATTTATTGGCAGTTAGTGGAAATCTCAAGTGGTTGACTTGAGGACTGGACGTTGGACTTCCTAGTTGGAAGGGCCGAACCAGGATAAATTCTTGTGCATATTTGTGTGATTGTTTCCGCCTAGTTCATACTTGAATCACACACAACACACTAAGTACTAACAAATCTATTTAGTGTTGTGCATTTTAGAAGAAAATTTTTAAAGTCAAGAAGTCCAATTCACCCCCCTCTAGGACATCTAGTGTCCCATTTCGATCCAACAAATAGGACAACGAGGACGATAATAGAATGGCCATGTAACGATATAACATGTAAATTGCACAATGGTGCACTAGTAAAGATAACGATTGCACTTGTATAGATTGTCATAGATTAATCTAGATAGTAAGCTGACACTAGATGCATGTCGTAACACATCCTTGATCATTTTAACTCCCATGGGTACTAGCACTTTTCGGGCGCTCCTCCCAGGACCTGATCGGGCCCCATTGCACAGGCATTAGTCATTTCTTATCTTAGAAAATCACAAGAATGGCCAATAGAGTACCGAGAAATAGATGAGAGTAGTAGACGAGATAGACGAGAGTGTAGAGAGAACGTGAACAGATGAGAGGATATAGATAGTAGATGAGATAGGGACAATATCGTAAAATGCGATAAACAACGATAGACACAGTTGCTCGGCACAAGTCGTGTACCGGTAGTCTGGTAGAAATCATCACCGCCCACTAGCCGTGCTATGAACACAGGCTAGAAGGTCCGACATGATCACAAGGTAAGAAGAGAACACACTAAGGCCATGGATCGTACTGATCCCTAAGGTGTAATGGGTTTTAGGGTACAACCAGCGTCGGTTAAGGACGTGCGCCAAAGTCAAGAAAACTTACGGAGGCCTTGACAAGGAGTCCCTGGCCCAATCGAGAGTATTCCCGATGGAGAGGTGGTCCAAGTCAAGAGAAAGTGTATAGAAAACTGGTCCGTCGTGCCTCGAGAGCTCGAAGGCCGAGGGAAAATGTTAATGTATTCAAATCACGTGCATAAATCGAAGACAATAGTATTTAATAAATAGGGAATTTAGTCATTTATTTTGCTAATTTACCGAATACATTATTGTGTAATTTAATAGGACCCAATGGCAAGCATGAAGGTTATGTGAGTGCATGTGTAAGAAATCGAGAGAACATGTATAGTTGTGCATATAGCTTTTAAATTAATAGTTTTCATGTAATTAATACCCATTATTAAATAACAAGTTATTATCTAACATATTAGCACTTAAACAGGGTCAACATGTCATAAGATAGGGTTATATCATCAAATCTTATGTTCTGGGCGTAATTCAGAGGTCGCGACGTCGGCCTCTGTCGCATTCAGGTCGTGACGGGCTAACCGGCAGTTCAGATAGTCAGGTCGCGACGGGCTTGAAGGCCACAATCAGGTCGCGACCCTCAGGGCTGTCGCGTTAAGGCCATCGCGACACCCACGCATGTCGTGATCAGTCGAACCGGCTCCCAGGGTGAACCGGCGAGCAGGTCGCCACCAGTCGACTTGTCGCGATCAAATCGCGATGGGTCCTGGTGTCACGACCCTCTCTGAGGTCACGGTGGATCAAGCCGTCGCCATCTCGGGGAGTGGCCCGAGCCCAGAAAAGAGGGATTTGCCCTTTTTTCCAGGGGGTCTACATGATACCGGCTATTCAAAATTCAATAATAAATCGCTTAGTGTTCCAAAAAGCATGAAACAACTTTAAATGAGAGTAGACATGAAGATCTATCAACAGGCATGATTAATTTGAAAATAGACAAGGTTTAGGCATGCTTTGATTAGGTTACATTTCGTTGACCTAAATATGCACAGTCAAGGTTCAATGAATTAATTCGCAATGGATACATGATAAAAATTAGGCAAATCAAGGGCATTTGAAAACTAACATGATGTAGTATTTATGAGAATTTTCTCATGGCATGGGATCAAGTATACACGACGTTTGAAAGCATGCGTGAAGGTTCGAGTACAAGGAACTGATAGGGATTCAAAGAATTAATTCTCCCTCATGGGGGATCGAAATAGAGCAAAGCTAGAGGACTTTCACACGAGATCATGAAGCCTTCCTAGGGTAAATTTTACACGTATTTGGCTTGAGAGATTGCCTACCTTTTTCGCGGAGTAAAGAAATCCCTAGTTGGTGACAAAAAATGATGAAGAAAATCCCAAGCTCCAGCCCTTCTCCTCCAAGCTCCTCGTCCAAAATCGCCTCCCCTTCATCTCCCAAGTCTTCAGCAACGTTCTAGGGTTAGCTTGGACCGAATTGGAAGAGTTTTAATGTCTAATAGAGTCCTATCATCTTCTAACTCTTCTCTTCTCCTCTAACTCCAAAAAAAAGATAATTATCTCCTATTTCCTATAATTATCCACCTAATTAGGATGAAGATGAGGCCTAATCTCGTGGCCTAAGTGTTAGGATGGGCTAAGGGCTCTTGTTTTAGATGAATACAAGTTATTTAGTATTTATCCTAGCCTTTTACTATTTTCTAATTAATAAATCCGAAATTGAGATTATTATTTCCCATCCCGTGATGGACTTCTCTTTATTAGGCCCATTATTTTGTGTTTGAGCCAATTACACAACCCTTTATTTATTTAACTTAATGGGCTTGGTTAATTTCCCTTTTGTTTCATTTATTTCTCATTCATTCTAATTAAATATAATTTTCTCATTATTAAAAGTAAAATTTTTATTTTATTTGGGTTTCAAAAAAATCAAGGGTGCTACATCCTCCCCTCTTAAAAGAATTTGGTCCCCAAATTCATATGATCGTGAGAGGAAGAGGGACTCACTGAATAACTCCGGATAGTTCCGTCGCATGGTGGCTTCGGGTTCCCACGTGGCTTCTTCGACTTCGTGATTTCTCCACAGTATCTTGACCACGAGTATGGATCGATTCCGAAGCTGTTGCATCTTCTTATCCAAGATCTTCACTGGCCTTTCTTCATAGGTCATGTCCTTGTTCAAAATGATATTCATAGCTGATTACGTATGACAGATCATACATGTACTTCCTCAGCATTGACACATGGAAAACATTGTGGACTGTAGAGAACTGGGGAGGTAGAGCTAGCCGATACGCTACCTCGCAAACTCGCTCCAACACTTCAAATGGTCCTATGAATCTTGGTCTCAACTTGCCTTTCATCCCAAACCTTTGAAATCCTCTGGTCGGGGATTTTCAACATTACATGATCTCTGGTCTGAAACTCTAAATCTCTTCTTCTCTTATCAGCATAGCTCTCTGCCTAGACTGAGCTATCTTAATCCTGTCTCTGATAATCTATATTTCTCTACTAGTGCTCTGCACCATGTCTGGTCCCAGCCATTGTTGTTCTCCTACCTCATTCCAGCACACATGTGATCTGCAACTTCTTCCGTACAGCGCTTCAAAAGGTGCCTTTTAATGCTTGCCTGATAGTTGTTGTTGTAGGCAAATTCAATCAGGGATAGTTGCCCATTCCAATACCCTTCAAAATCTATAGTGAAGGCACGAAGCATGTCTTCTACTATCTGATTTGTCCTTTCTGTCTGTCCATCCGTCTGTGGGTGGAAAACAGTACTGAAATTTAACTTGGTTCCCAATGCCGTCTGAAGTCCCTTCCAGAATCTAGAAGTGAATCTGGGATCACGGTCTGAGACAATGGATACTGGGACTCCATGCAATCTTACTATGTCCTTTACATAGAGGGCTGTTAACACATCCACACTCAAGGTGCTCTTAATGGCAAGAAAGTGTGCGAACTTAGTCAATCGGTCCACAATAACCCAGATAGCATCAAGTCCGCCACGAGTTCGAGGTAAACCCATGATGAAATCCATGCCAATACTCTCCCACTTCCATTCAGGTATGTCCAGGGGTCTGAGTACACCCGCAGAACGACTGTGCTCGGCTTTTACCTGTTGACATGTGAGATAGTGTGCAGCATGCTCAGCCACCTCACGCTTCATATTTGGCCACCAAAATGACCTTTTCATGTCTTAGTACATCTTGGTTGCACCTGGGTGAATGGTATACTTGGTCTTGTGGGCTTCATCCATCAACTTTCTCTTCAATTCTTCATTGTCGACACACAAGTCCTGGCGGGGAATAATATTCTCCCATCTTCAGCGATGGAGAATCTGGCTTGTCAACTATGGTCTCCCTGACTCGGACTAAGAATGGATCATTTCCTGCTGCTCTTTGATCTCGACAAATATGTCGGGTTGAGCTCTTAAATTGGTCATAACATCTTATCACTTCTTTCCTCAAGATTCAGATTCAAACTAGCGAATTGCTCAAGTAATTGCATCTCGCCCATGACTAAACAGGATAAAGAAGCTACGGGTTTTCTACTAAGTGCGTCAGCTACTGCATTACCTTTGCCTGATATTGAAATCAAAGTCTTTCAAGTATTCCAACCATCTTCGTTGTCACATATTGATCTCCTTCTGAGAAAATAAGTACTTCAAGCTCTTGTGGTCGGAGTAGACAATAAATTGCTCCCCGTATAGGTAATGCCTCTAGATCTTGAGTGCAAATACCACAACAGCTAGCTCTAAGTCATGGATAGGATAATTGACTTCATGTGGCTTCAACTACCTTGATGAATATGCTATCACCTTCTCATTTTGAATGAGCAAGCAGCCTAGACCGATTCCAGAAGCATCAATGTAGACTGAGAATCCTACCCCCTCGACTGGTAACGCTAGGACATGTGCAGATGTAAGCAATTGCTTCAGTGTCTGGAAGCTCTTCTCACATTCCTTGCTCCAGAAATAAGGGTCCTCTTTTTGCGTAAGACGCATAAGAGGTACAACTATCTTGGAGAAGTCTTTTGTGAACCGTCTGTAATAACCAGCCAGTCCAAGAAAGCTCCTGATCTCTGTGACATTAGTCGGCCTTTCCCAGTTAAGCACGGCCTCTACCTTGGAACGATCAATAGTGATACCATCCTTGGAAATAACATGGCCGAGGAACGACACCTCCTCGATCCAGAATTCACACTTGCTCATTTGGCGTAGAGTCGGTTGTCCCGCAAAATCTGCATAGCAATCCTCAGATGCTCCTCGTGCTCTTCCTTGGTCTTGGAGTATATGAGAATATCATCAATAAAAACCATGACAAACTTTTTGAGGTAGGGCCGGTAGATGTTGTTCATTAGTTGCATGAAAGCTGCAGGAGCATTGGTTAGTCCAAAAGACATGACTACAAATTCGTAATGACCGTACTGCTCCTGAAAGCCATCTTCTAAATGTCTGCATCTTTAATCCTGATCTGATGATTCCCGATCTAAGGTCAATCTTAGAGAAATATTTGGCTCTTGATATTTGATCAAATAATTCATCGACACGAGGCAGAGGGTACTTGTTCTTGATAGTGAGATTATTCAGCTGCCTGTAGTCGATGCATAATCTCATAGATCTGTCCTTCTTCTTGACGAACAACACTGGTGCTCCCCAAAGAGAAGTACTCGACCTAATAAATCCCTTTTCTAGAAGTTCCATCAGTTGCTCTTTCAACTCTTTCAATTCAGTGGGGACATCCTGTAGGGTTGGCGTGATACCGGTGCAGCTCCAGGTATGAGATCAATTGAGAAATTCACATCTCTCTCTGGTGGAATGCCTGGCAGCTCATCAGGAAATACATTGGGATATTCTGAACTATATGATGTCTGATATCTTAGTTACTTTTTTTTTTGAATGGATATGACAGAGGAGCAAACTCCAATGTCGATATGGGGTTAGATTTTATATATAGCTGAAAGTAAAAAGTACAAAGAGAAGGGATGGAGGAGGGGGGTACATGGATAACGGAACATAATCTAAGACTCCCTACATAGAGGGGTCAAGAGTACACAGGGGGGGAACCAAAGTACATGGTACACCAGTCCGAGAACTCCTCAAATTCCCCGTCCGAATCCATGTTGAGAACTGTCGTGCTGCGCGTTCGGCCTACCCAGCTGTTATGCAATGTTAGCAGGTCCACTTCCCCCACCACGATGCCGGGGGTGCTTCTGATGTTGTGTATCATGGGGAGGTTAATTATGTAGCCACCGTGTTCTCCCTTTTGGGTCTAGGATGGCAGGACCGGTGCTCATGTTGAGGAGGTGGCAGCAGTGAAGCATGGAGGAGGGGGTTTGCTTGCCATCATGCGGGTGTCTCCTTTCTTGGTCTTTTTGCGGAGGGCGTTGGCAAAAGACATTCAGGGTGCTGGCGGGGTCGATGAGGCTGCCATTTCAGGGAGGGCAGAGCTCTTTACCTCAAGTGAAGATGGCGTGGCTTCAGGTGATGCAGCTTCCAGATACTTAGCGAACTTTTTCGGGTCATTAAAAGGGCAGGAGGGAGCCGGACTCCAAGCAGGGGCAGCAGCATTTAGAGCGTGGGGGGTGTGAAGCTTTGACATGTTTCCATCCCCCTCAGCCACTGGGGAGGTGACACTCATTTCTGGTTCACCATGGGGCTGGTTTGCAGACATTTCTGGTTCACATGTAGCTGTGTGTGGAGGCGACTCTACATCAAGGATGGCAGTCACTGCTGGATTACCAGTGGGAACCGTGGCAGAATTAGCATGGGCACCCTCTGGACAGACAGGGTCTTGATCGCCCTCACAGGTAGATCTCATGCTGTCAAGAGGATGGACAGCAGTAGTTGCATCTGTCACATGCTCCGGTTCAGATTTCTGAACTAGCATTTCAGCGAACACTGGGTGTGCATCGTCTTGTGCTGCTGTCTTGGCTGCTACTTGGACATTCTGAGCACCAGGATACAGTGGTATCATCCACTAAACTTATATCAATGTGGTGGGTAAGAGTGGAACAAAGCAGTGGTTTGTTTGCATTATCACTTGGTGGAGGGTTGTTCTACACACAGGAGAATTAACATCCTGCTCATCAGTGGGAGCACACAGTCGCTTGAGATTGTTGCCCATTCTGAGGATGGGTCTCCACATTGTTTACCGATCTGTCTCGACGCCATATCATCAGAATTTATGTCAGTTCTGTGAGCAGTCAGATGTTCAGATTTCCTTGGTCAGAACTGATTGTTTGTTGGTTCATCTTGGCATTGTCCTGTTGCATTTAAGCATCGGGTGCCCAAGCCGTTTGCATGAAGAACAGTAGAGCGGAGGGTCAGAGTACACTATGGGCTGCCAGTAGCTCTTTGAACCCATGCCCACCTAGATACGATTGGGCATTTTCTAAGATACATCCATCTGGACATTTACTCGAGCGGAAGATGTGCATGTCATAGCAGTGGTGTTCCTATCCACTTTCAAGACCGGGCCAACACTCCGGCTATTGAACATATCATGGTTTCATTGAAAAATTAGCTAGAAGTGCCAGCAGTTCCATCCAAACTGGGATTACAGGTGAGTCCTCCTCAGGAGAAAAATCTATAGACCATCTAAAGAACCTGAATATTTGCCTTGGACATACAAGAAGTCATTGAGGAGAACCTGGAGGAAGTCTTCCTTATTCTGGAATTTGATGAGCAGATGGCGTTTGTCCAGCGCACTGAGGAGGAAGTCTTCCTGGAACTTGAATCTCTGCTATAGGTGGTATCGGATCTCCTGAAAAGGTGGTCTTCTTGAGGTGTTCTTGCAATCACCGCCAGCTCCAATGGTTTGCACGAGATGTTGATCTCCTCCATGGAGAAGAACACTGTTGGCTGCCCTGCATCAGTGAAGGCTGGGGAGTGGATGGCAAGAGGAAGAGTTGGTGGGCACATGGATCGCATCAAAGCCTGGACAAAAGATGCAGCCGATGGAGATGGAATCACTGGGCTGCTGGAAGGCCTCCATGGCCCATCTGCAGGGCCGGGGGTGGAGGGCACAGCTGGAGCTGGGTCCACAGCGGGAAGGTGGCCCTTGGCAGTAGCTTTAGGCGTGCCTATGGCAGCTGGAGAAGAGGAGGGCCCCAACGGAGGGAAGGCCTTGAGCAGGTCGCAGCTTCTGCCAGGTTGGGGGGAACCGGTGCTTCTAGGGTAGCTGGAGAAGAAGAGGGACCCAGCAGTGGGGGAGCCCTAAGCAAGGACGCAACATCTGCCAGGATGGGGGGGATCGCACTAGAGTGGGTTGGGGGAGGGTCGGCCCCCCTTCTTCTCAACCACAATTGTGGCAAGAAATGCCACACAGCCCTTTCTTATCATGTTTTGTGCTTTAATGGCAGAGACGAGAGACAAGTGCCTCTTGTGTCTACGTCCAGTGAAGGTCAGCTTAGGGAATTCACTAAAGGTAATTTTCCCTCTTCTACAATCCACACAATCCCCATAAGCAGATAGTCAATCGACTCCCAGAATAACATCGTAGCCCTCCATGGGCATACAAATTAGGTCAGCTCTAAGGTTAAGTTCACCAATCTTAACATCAGCTCAAGGAAAATATTTATTCAATTGAGCCTTTTCCCCAAGTGGTGTCGTGACAGGTAATTCAAATTCCATAGATGCAGGTTTTTCCTTTAAGGTGTCAGCGAATGCTTGTGATATGAAAGAATGCGTTGCGCCAGTATCAAACAAAACAAAAGCTGACTGAGAGAAAACTGGTAAAGTACCTTCTACGACCCTAACATCCTTGGTGGTCTCCACTTCTTGTAAAGCTTGAAGTCTGTCGGGCTTCTTTTTTCCTATGGACGCTTTTCATTCTCTTTAAGCAATGGACATTCAAGAATCCAATGATCTCAGCTCCCACAACGAAGGCATGCACCTGCCTTCCTCCAGCACTCTTCTGCGGTATGGCCCAGTTTGTCACAGTGTTTGCATCGGGGCTTGTTGTTCAGGGCGGTAGAAGTGGGGACTTTGGGCTTTCGCTCCTGGCTTGGCCATCAGTGATACTTAACGACCTTTTCTTTCCATTAGTAGGCTTGCTCGGCGCTCTGGAAGTCTACTCCTTCTTGACCATTCTACCCTTGATGCGCTCGGTGAGTTCAATCGCATCCTCCAGGCATTGTGCTCTCCTGACAATCTCCGGATAAGTCTGAATATCGAATGGTGCCAGTTGAGTGATATATGCGGGTCTCAGCCCGTTAAGGTAGCGCTTTGCCTTCATTCTTTCCGTGTTAACCAGATGATTGGCGTAGTGAGCCAGTCGGGAAAACTGAGCCTCATACTCAACAACAGTCAGGTTCCGCTGCTTCAGAGCTGCGAACTCAGCCGCTTTCCTTTATTGAACTCTTTCTAAAAATATTTGGAGTTGAAATGCTCCTTGAACTCATTCCAGGTAAATTATGCATCTGCCGTGGTGGCCTCGATGGACTCCCACCACGCACGGGCATCCCTCTCTAGCTGGAATGTTGGTAACAGTAGCTTATCACCATCCGCGCATTGCATATCGCGGAAAATACGCTCAGTCTCCTTGAGCCAATTTTTTGCCTCATCAGGATCTGTGGTTCCACTAAATCGGGGTGGATTCACATTGCGGAAATTTCGATGTAACTCTCCAGCTCCTCGGTTGTTGTTGTTATTAGCTCCAGCAGCCTGGACTAAAGCCTGAGTGAGTTGCTAGATTGTATGCTGCATGTCACAGAGTTGCGCATGCTCCGCTGCCATTATTGTGTTTTAAGTTCCTTCAAAAGAGAATGTACTTATAAGATAATGAGTTTGCACTAAGGTTGTGCGTGTGTGAGTTTATTTTATCATATTACCCAAGGTTATACCCATCTTACATAGGTATGGAACTTAGAGTCTAAGTCGAGGCAGGTCAAACCTAGATCATCCTATACATAAGAATAACCTAGGCTCTGATACCACAAAATTGTAATGCCTCGATGCGAAATATCAGAGCTGGTTTACAGTTATTACATAGTACAGAGAGAGAAAATAAATAATCAAACCATTGCACAAATGGTATAATACCAAATAACTCGAATTTCATTAATAATCCTTCAAACTTCATTACAAACACCAATATCTCATTGACATCATGGACTAACTATTACATCAACGTATCATAGCCAAAACTAGGGCCCCGAGTACTTTATTGAAAAGCCAAACTAATACATCATAACTATCTGACTCATTCTATACTAACTGTCTACTAAAGCAAGGGTTGCTAAAAAGGGGTCACTCCTGAGCATCGTCCTCAGTCCCGTCCTCGTGAGTGTGGTTATTGTCAAACTCACTTGAAACACATTAAATAAAAATGCAGGATGAGCAAATAACACCTAGTAGGACTTAATATCTCATGAACACAAGCATGGTTTAAATAATTAATGTCTTAATGGCAAGTTAACTAAGAGCATAGGCATGTAGAGTGAGTAACAATAACGAGAGAACAATAGCATCTGGCATAGGGAAAATAGCACAACGAGGACGATAATAGAATGGCCATGTAACGATATAACATGTAAATTGCACAACGGTGCACTAGTAAAGATAACAATTGCACTTGTATAGATTGCACTTTGATTGTCATAGATTAATCTAGATAGTAAGCTGGCACTGGATGCATGCCGTAACACATCCTTGATCATTTTAACTCCGATGGGCACTAACACTTTTCGGGCGCTCCTCCCAGGACCTGATCAGGCCCCATTGCACTGGCATTAGTCATTTCTTATCTTAGACAATCACAAGAATGACCAATAGAGTACCGAGAAATAAATGAGAGTAGTAGATGAGATAGACGAGAGTGTAGAGAGAACGTGAACAGATGAGAGGATATAGATAGTAGATGAGATAGGGACAATATCGTAAAATACGATAAACACGATAGTCACAATTGCTCGGCACAAGGTCATGTACCGGAAATCTGGTAGAAATCATCACCGCCCACTAGTCATGCTATGAGCACAGGCTAGATGGTCAGGCACGATCACAAGGTAAGAAGAGAACACACTAAGGCCATGGATCGTACTGATCCCTAAGGTGTAACGGGTTTTAGGGTACAACCAGCTCGTCGGCTAAGGACGTGCGCCAAAGCCAAGAAGACTTACGGAGGCCTTGACAAGGAGTCCCTGGCCCAGTCGAGAGTATTCCCGATGGAGAGGTGGTCCAAGTCAAGAGAAAGTGTTAGAAAACTGGTCCGTCGTGCCTCGAGTGTTCGAAGGCCGAGGGAAAACGATAATGGTATCTAAATCGTGTGCATAAATCGAAGACAATAGTATTTAATTAAATAGGGAATTTAGTCATTTATTTTGCTAATTTAGCGAATACATTATTGCATAATTTAATAGGACCCAATGGCAAGCATGAAGGTTATGTGAGTGCATGTGTAAGAAATCGAGAGAAAATGTATAGTTGTGCATATCGCTTTTAAATTAATAGTTTTCATGTAATTAATACCAATTATTAAATAACAAGTTATTATATAACATATTAGCACCTAAACAGGGTCAAAATGTCATAAAGACTGGGTTATATCAGCAAATCTTATGTTCTGGTCGTAATTTAGAGGTCGCGACGTCGGCCTCTGTCGCGTTCAGGTCGCGACAGGGCTAACCAGCGCTTTCAGATAGTCAGGTTGTGACGGGCTTGAAGGCCGTAATCAGGTCACGACCCTCAGGGTTGTCGCGTTAAGGCCATCGCGACACCCACGCATGTCGCGATCAGTCGAACCGGCTCCCAGGGTGAACCGGCGGGCAGGTCACGACCAGTCGACCTATTGCGATCAAATCGTGACAAGTCCTGGTGTCGCGACCTCTCTGAGGTCATGGCGGATCTGCCGTCGCGATCTCAGGGAGTGGCCCGAGCCCAGAAAAGAGGGATTTGCCCTTTTTTCCAAGGGGTCTACATGATACCGCTATTCAAAATTCAATAATAAATCGCATAGTGATCCAAAAAGCATGAAACCAACTTTAAATGAGAGTAGACATGAAGATCTATCAACAGACATGATTAATTTGAAAATAGACAAGGTTTAGGCATGCTTTGATTAGGTTACATTTCGGTGACCTAAACATACGCAGTCAAGGTTCAATGAATTAATTCGCGATGGATACATCATAAAAATTATGCAAATTAGGGGCGTTTGAAAACTAACATGATGCAGTATTTATGAGAATTTTCTCATGGCATGGGATCAAGTATACATGAGGTTTGAAAGCATGCATGAAGGTTCGGGTATAAGGAACTGACATGGATTCAATGAATTAATTCTCCCTCATGGGGGATTGAAATAGAGCAAAACCAGAGGGCTTTTACACGAGATCATGAAGCTTTCCTAGGGTAAATTTTACACGTATTTGGCTTGAGAGATTGCCTACCTTTTTCGCGGAGTAACGAAATCCCTAGTTGGTGACGAAAAATGAAGAAAAAATCCCAAGATCTAGCCCTTCTCCTCCAAGCTCCTCGTCCAAAATCGCCTCCCCTTCATCTCCCAAGTCTCCAGCAATGTTCTAGGGTAAGCTAGGACCGAATTGGAAGAGTTTTAATGTCTAGTAGAGTCCTATCACCGTCTAACTCTTCTCTTTTCCTCTAACTCCAAAAATAGATAATTATCTCCTATTTCCTATTAATTATCCACCTAATTAGGATGAAGATGAGGCCTAATCTCGTGGCCAAAGGGTTAGGATGGGCTAAGGACTCTTGTTATAGATAAATACAAGTTATTTAGGATTTATCGTAGCCTTTTACTATTTTCTAATTAATTAAATCCGAAATTGAGATAATTATTTCACATCCCATGACGGGCTCCTCTCTATTAGGCCCATTATTTTGTGTTTGAGCCAATTACACACCCATTATTTATTTAATTTAATGGGCTTGGTTAATTTCCTATTTATTTGACTTATTTCTCATTCATTCTAATTAAATCTATTTTTCTCATTTATTAAAAGTAAAATTTTTATTTTATTTGAGTTTTAAAAAATCAAGGGTGCTACATCCTAGGCTCTGATACCAACTCTCACGCCCCTCCAATTTAGCAGCGGAATAAATCGGAGGGAAACGTGAGCAACGAGTATGGTAACGTGAATTGCGCATGCAGACGCAAACATCATAGCATCTAATGAAATAATTGGAACAACTCTTGATCTCATTATAATATCACTAAGACTATTACAACCACTAATTCGGAGCCATGCACAAGGCTCATTGACATCACTACATTAAAAAGAAATCTAAAGCAATAACTATTAGACTCCATGGTACTAGGGTAACTTCATCAACTGACTCTAGGTCGCTCATCACTATGGTCCTATCCATTGATGTATGTAACGTCATTGTCTGACTTACTTGAGACACAATAACAAATAACGAAGGGTGAGCAATAACGCCCAGTAGGACTTAAATCTCAATAACCAAGCAAGCTTTAAATGATTAATACTTTAAATGGTAGAGTAACTAATGATAGAGAGAGTCATGTAAAGTCGAGAAAGTAATAGCACAAGTAACAAGGTTCAAATAGCAGATGAATCAGGTATAGCACGATGATTAAAGTCAAGTCACGATAGAAACGATAACAACAATAGCAAGTACGACATTGTCAAGAAATAGCAAGCGACATGTATAGCAAGGAGAGAGATAGTAGTTGGTCATATAGAGAGTAAATTGCACTTTGATTGATTTCCATCAATTGAAATAACATAGCACTTTTGATTAACTTTCGTCATCGAAATAGTAATGGCACTTTGGTTATCCGTAGATAGTCGAGAGAAAATATAGCACTTTTATTGTCAATAGACAACGAGAGAATATGGCACTTTGAACACGATTATGTCACGATAGAAAGTGATGACTCAAGATAGCCAGTAACAAATAGAGCAAGGAGAGAGTACGATAGGAGTCGCTCAATAACGGGACAGTAGCAGTTTAATAATAGTCAGTGGCAGTATAGTAACAGTGCAGTATGTCTGAATTAATAGACTAACAGTAACAGTATAACAGTCAGATGTCTAGCTAATTCAGAACAGTCAGTCAGAACCGGTGCAAATGCAGA
This sequence comes from Colocasia esculenta, assembly GCA_014218235.1. Taxonomy (NCBI): domain Eukaryota; kingdom Viridiplantae; phylum Streptophyta; class Magnoliopsida; order Alismatales; family Araceae; genus Colocasia; species Colocasia esculenta. The sequence goes on from CM024756.1 coordinate 29,354,301, forward strand.
CACCGTCAATAGCCCCTGCAGGTATTCTCGGGTGGCTCTCCGCCCCCAGGACTAGATTGGAGCCCCTCGGACACTCTTCCGTGCCCTCAGCAGTATGCATTCAAGTCAGTAGAGTCACAAGACCCATTTTAGTGCTAGACAGTCATGAACAGTTCAAAATAGTAGGAGCCACACAGCTCAAAAGGGTACCAAGAGAGTACTAGATGAATAGACGAGATAGTAGAGTGAACGTGAATAGATGAGCGAGTAGAGTATAGATCAGAGATAGTGGACATTGCACATGAAACATCGAGTAACGAGCGATAGCAACAGTCGCACAACACGCGTGACCGGTGTAGGCAGTCAGGTGGAATACACAACCCTTCCGCTGGCCTCATTATGCATAGGTCCAGAGGTCCGGCGTGATTCAAGATAAGAGAGAGAGCAACTAAGGCCGTTTGGATCTTGTTGATCCCTAGAGGTGTCATAGGTGTTAGGGTGCAACCAGCTTGTCGACCATGTGGGAATCCATAGACAGAGGAGACTTACGGAGGCCTTGAATAAAGACTCACTAGTCTGGCAGAAGGAGCATCCGATGGAGAGTTCGTCCAAGTCAAGAGAGAGTGTGTATATAGAAACAAGTGCTCGACGTTCTAGAGGAATTCTAGGACAGTGGAGCGTCGGTAACGGTATTCCTAAAACATCGCGAGAATCGTAGATAAGTTCATTTAAAATAGAGTAATTTAAATATATAATTACCAAATGTTTGAAGAGATATTTTCATGCCAAGTTCAGCCATATTTGGATGGTTCAAGTGTGTGCACGTGTAAGAGAAATCATAGATAGAAAGTAGTCATGTGCAAGTATTTTTTCAACACACAAAATGTTCATTTTATGACAGGTGTATTTTCTGCGTGTATAACTGTTAATAGAGAGTACAAGCACTCTAAAGGGTCAAAGCATCACAATTTATGGGTTTTCATGCAAAAGTCCTAGGTCACGATATACCCATATAACGGTCGCGACAGGGTCAACTGAGAACGCGACATGGCCTTGTACAGATCGCGACGGGCTTGTCAAATTAGGCAGGAAGATCGTGACGACAGACCGTGTCGCGATCAAGTCGCAACGGGATATGCTATCGCGACAGCCCTGAGAACGCGGCCTATCGGGCCGTCACGTTCTCAGGTCCTGTACCTGAGTCCGACAGGAAAAGGACATGGTCTTGGATTGCAGCCCAGAACTGCCTTATATTGACACAGGGTGGTTCAGAAAATAAGAACTAATTATACAATCGATCAAAATTCATGAAACCAATTTTAAAAAACTCTAGACATGTAAGGGTACTTCTAGTAAATAGAAATTTGAAAATAACGAAAGTTTCAGCATGGTTTAATCAAGTGTATTCATGATGAACATAGAACAGTGCACAGTTGGGATGAAAGATTTAATTCGAACAACACGGTGGATGAAATTAGGGCTTTCAGGGGCAAAAGATGCCTAACATGGATCAGTATCCCCAATAAAATTTTTGTGGCATGGGGTTGAGTATACAAGGAGAACAAGATTTAAGATGAAGGGTTTGGGTCATGATGTATATAGAACTTTAAAAATCAAGAACAAAAGATATGCTCGATGGAAAATTATGAAATTAGAGGGCTTTTGATCCTGATGATTGGATCAACCTAAAAACGAAGTTTTATGATTTTTGCTTGTGAGAATACCTACCTTTAGTCATTTTCCTTCTCTAGGGTAGAACTTGAAGAACTCAGGTAGAAGCTCTGAGAGATCCTCTCCCCACGAATTCTCCTCCTCCTTGGCCTCTCCTCTAGTTCCAGCAACCCTTGGCAATGAGGTAGGGCCGGCCATGGGGGATTTAGGAGAGTATTTATGCTTCATATGTTTCTATTTCTTAATAGGACTCTAACTCCTATTTAATTCCGAGATTTCTTTATTTAATTCCACCTTCTATGCTTTCCACTTCCTATTTGGGTTAGGATGGGAGCTAAATCCGTGGCCAACCCATTAGGGTAGGTTTAGGAATCCAATTACAACTCAAATTAGCTATTTTACTTATTTAATAACCCCTTTTCTATTAAGTAATATTTAAGTTACGAATTTTGGGTATTTTCCTATTATTCTTCTTTTAAAAATCCTTATTTTTGTCGAATAAATTCTAGAGGGTTCATTTAACAAAGCCCATTCTCAATCGAATTTAACTTAGGAGAATTCTCCATTTTAAATAGGGAAATAATAGAATTTCAGAATTTATTATAGTTTTCTTACTTCAATTTATTCATGGGCCATGAGAGGTCTATTGGTCCAATTCCGATAATGGGTAATCATTTCATGATGTTGAAGTCTCTCCGACATGTTCGTTAATTTATGGGCTTGTTATTTTTCCGTGTTAACGGTTTTCGGACTTAGTTTCTTAATTTGGATAATTAGTTACATTGTGACGTACACTTAGCCAATCAGATTTTTCGTTGCTTGAATTTCCTAGTAGAACACTTAGAATAATGTCTGGGGTTGATTTATAATTTTAAAGGATTTTCTGATGTATTCTTGCACATACGATAGTGGTACATATGTTTCTATTATTTAGATTTAAAGAAATTATTATTTCAAAATTTTAAGTATTAATTTTTTCGGGTTGTTACAATTCATTTGATATTATTCCAAATTGTACAATGGTTTGATGTCTATTTTCCACTCTATACGATATTTAACTGTAGCCCGCTCCGATATTCCGCATTGGGGCGTTACAGATTCACAGGGTCACTCTATTGGGAGGGGAATATGTATATTGAATATGGAAGAAGAGGGATCCTAGTAAATTTTGATGTTCTTCTTTTTTCATTTAAAATGTAGATGAAAAAAGTGGACTTTCAGCATAGTATGTGCATGTGGATATGTATTTTGTGTAGAAGGGATTGATATATTTGAATATAATTGTGGATTTCCTTTGCAAAAATAAATATGTGAATATATATATTGCAGAAATGAAATATGTGGATGAATATTTTGTGTAAAAGGTATTGATGCTATTGCATTTTCTGCTATTGATGTTTCCGACAGGTAGTTGATGTTTGTGAAATAGTCTTTGATTCCTTCCCTTCTATCCAGCCTGTTCCTTTTTCTCTTTTTTTGGGTGTTTGTCTCATGATCTGTTTGAATCACCCAAGTTCATAATTCCACAGCTTCTGATGAATTGTGATGGCGCGTCAAATTTATAAGCAATCTCATCGTAATACACACTGTAATGTCTGCAAAATTTCAGATTCCAACTCTCTCATGCATGTTATTCTTCTTTATCTTCTTCCTCAACTGAGAAGATTTTGATTTTGATGACAGTACTGTCTGTTTTTGTATGTTCTCCCTCCTGCTAACATCACAGAGAAAACTTGCAGACTCCCTGGCATCCAACCATGCAAGAATGGAGCATCCCGACAGGACCAACACCACTCTGGCGCCCAGCGTTAGCAGCCTCCGTCTCCAGTTCGACCCAACCATGATCGTCCACCATTACGACGTCGATGTTAGGCCGGAGATCCTGCCCATGGCCGTCAAGACAGAGCTGTTCAGGGTCTACGCCGCGCAGTTCCCCCTGCAGGTGCTGGCCTACGATGGCCACCGGAGCCGCCTCAGCCATTGGGTTGCTCCCAGAGGGTGACTTCCGCGCGGCAACACAAGCTGGTATGCGATCCATGTTCGGTTGATGCTCACGGGAGCTGCAATTGGATGCCAAGCATGTGGTTACTTTGGAATGTCTGCAAGAGGTTCATCATCTGCACGAGAACTTCAAGAAGAATAAAAAATAGTAAAAAAAAATGTTGAATTTAGAAAAAGAGAGATCTTAGAAAATTTGATGTTCTTTCTTTGCATTATATATGTGGATGACAAATTGTACTTTTGATACAGTATGCACTTGAATGTGTAGTTTTTTGTAGAAGGGATTAATATTTTGAATATAATTGTGATTTTTTTTTTCTTCATAAAACATATATGTGATTGTGAAATAAAAGATTGTGGATGTTTATATTTTTGAGCCTAGTAAAACATGTGAATGTATATTTAGTAGGTGACAAATATCAATATATTAATATTAGAAAATAAAAAATGGCCTGAAAGAATAGTCAACGGTTTTCCTACTATCGAAATTATATAGTCGAATGTTATATATTAATAATAAAAAATATAATAAAAATAGTTTGAAAGAATGGCCGATATTTTTAAACCGTCGAAAATCTAAAAAATTGTCAACCCTAAAATTGACTATAAAAAAGACGGCTATCTAACCGCGTCCCACATTCTCACGAATGTATACAGTTGGCAAGCGCCGAGCCATGTTATATACTAGTAGTTAGTTTATATATGGCGTGCCAGCCGAACCACAGCTCATTAACTTACCCCCTCCCGTCTCTGAATGGCCGTGGATGTGGCTGTCGATTGTGCATCACCTCCCATCTGAGAGACGACGACTTTTGCAACTCCCCTATATATCATGGCCAAGTCAAAAATCCTTTCGATGTTCTTAAGTCCACGCTGAACAACATTCTTTCCAACATTATATATTCCTGACAGAAAAATTAATATATAATATTAATATTGTGGCAGCTGCATGCCTATATATATATATTCATTTGAATTCAATTTCTCAATGGATTGCATTTATCCTTAGGTCTAATTAAGAAAAACTGTTAAATTGCGCCTTGTTAGAAAACCATGTGATCGACCATTAAATCCAAGAATTGTAAAAGGTTATATATGTATTGGAGCAAGTAGAGAATTAAGTCTTCATCATCCAATATTCACCCGTACGTCTAGGCCTGAATGAAAGGTTGACCGGATTAATGAGAACCAGGTTGAGACTTTGAGTAAATAAGTGAGTGGATGCACAATTAAAGCATTCATGCACAAGTCATTTGGGGGAGGGGTAATTACTGAAATTAATTCTCTGATGCAAATAATTCTAAAAACATGACACTTCTGTATCTATATACATATATATTAGTTAAAATAATTTACAGGCTACAAACAGAAGTACATGAATATCCTATATATACTTAGTGGTTAGTTCCCATATAATAAACATGCAGTGACGACGTAGTGACAGAATGGTACTGTACTCATAGTTAATACAATATCGCCTAGTTTTTTGTGTTTGTATATCATAATAGAATTAATTCCACTAATAAATAGAGACACTAGAAATACAGTTTAACCGTAGATAGATTTTAGTTCATGTTTAATTTCATTCATATTCGGAGAGCAGCGGCCGAGGGTCTCTAACGTAGCCAGTAGGTTTGGACATATTTCACATGTCTGTAATATGTAATTATATATATATATATATGACAAAAATTTATTGCCAGATAGGCTTAAAATTATATTACATATTATAAGAAAGTAATTCCATGAGTCGAAGTCCCCAGTCAATCAATTATAAATTGCTTTCTTAAAATCTAACTCAGCTTTGTTTCAAGAAATTTTTCACAGTAAACATTTCTATACATGTATAGATGCATACATCAGCATACATATAACAATGGTATTTCTTCAGTTATGTATATTTTAAAAAACTATTTAATAGAAAGTGGCTTCCGTGTTAATCCATCGTGAAGGGGCCGGGAAGCCCCAGCGGAAGCGGCTGTGCCAATTGCGTGGTTAAGACAGAAAGCCCGACACGTACGATTACGAAACCCAAACCTCTGGGGGGGGGATCTCTCGCCGGAGACCCTCTCACCCCATAGAGAAACGTACACCACAAAACCGTAAACGCAGGAAATATAACCCAGTAAGCTCCTCCCGGGATACCCGTTGGAAGACGCAGAAGATTACGACGGCGGTCTCGCCGCCGGCCCCTATCCCTATATATGGCGTTGCAGACGCTACTGCTGTGCTTCATAGCCCTGACAGCCTCGGTTCGCGGCCAACGCCAATCAGGTACATAGACGAAAAGCTCCAGTTTGAACATGTCTCAGCAACTAGAAACAAAAGAACAATCAAAAGAAAATCTCAAAGGAAACTTGTATTCTGCCGAAGCTGTACACGAAATTCCTCTGATCGTGAAAGAATAAAGAGAGATCTCAATCTTTGTGTTGTTAGATGCTGAAGTGATTAAAGCCACGAATCTACTTGCTCTCTTCTCCTGCTTCTTCTGCAGATGCCCACTTCATAAGCATAGACTGCGGCATCGACCCCGACGGAGGCTACAGGGACTCAAACACGCAGATCGCTTACTCGTCGGATGCGGGCTACATCGAGACAGGTGTAAACAAGAGGGTCTCCCCGGATTACAACATGGGCAACCTCGGGCGGCGCTACTACGACCTCCGGAGCTTCCCCAATGGGACTAGGAACTGCTACACACTGTCGCCCCTGCAGCGGGGGAAAAAGTACCTAGTGAGGGCCGGTTTCGTGTACGGCAACTATGACGGCCTGAACCAGCCGCCGGAGTTGGACCTCTACCTCGGCGTCAATTTCTGGCAGACGGTGTTCGCGAACGTAACCGGAGTGGAGATCATGGCCCTTATACCCGACGACTTCGTGCATGTCTGTCTGGTGAACACGGGCGCCGGTACGCCCTTCATATCGGCGCTGGAGCTACGGCCTCTCGGCGATTCCATGTACCCGTTTGTGAATGCGTCCCAGTCGCTGGTTCTCCTCGGAGACCGGCTAAATTATGGAGGGAACCCCGACGTCCAGATCAGGTAATAATGCCGACTTCGACTTCTAATCCGTTCGTTCTTTTGTGATATCTAGCTATCTGTGTTAGGCGCAGTAGTTATACTAGGTGTTCGGCTTTGTAATTTGTTTGTGTATGGACATGGCAGGTACCCCGCTGACCCTTATGACCGCGTCTGGTTCACTGCCCAGAACGGGAAGAGCTGGTTGCCGGTGAGTACGAAGGCGCCGAAGTGAAAACAGAATCGGACGACATGTTTCTGGTGCCGTCGGCCGTCATGGGTACGGCGGTGACGACGGCGTCGCTCTCTGCCGGCCTAAGCTTCACTGTCACTAGTAGTTCAAGAGATAGGTTCTACTTGATCATGCACTTCGCCGAGCTCCGGCGGCTGGGGACCAACGAGTCGAACGCCTTTGACGTGAACAAGAATGGCGCCCTGGCATACCAGGGGTACGTCCCCAAGTACCTGCAGGCAGGGCAGCTGTATACAAAGGAGCCGGGGTCGGAGGGGGCATCCACCACCTACTCCCTCGTCGCCACGGCCAACTCCACCGTGGCGCCCATCCTCAACGCCCTCGAGGTGCATTACCTGCGGCGGATAAGCCTGCTGCCTACCGACGACCGCGACGGTGAGTTCATCGCTGCTTTCTTGGGTTTCGATAGTTTAAAGAAAGAAATGTTTAGAGTTGCATCATGTACTAAAATGGCATACATTTGATTCATGGCTAAGAATTAGAAACGAAAGAAAATATTAATTGCTACGAGCAGGAAGCGTTCCTTCCAAAAAAAAAAAATAAATCTAAATGTGTGTGTGTGTGGAGAGTTTTTGCTGTATCGGGTGTCTTTTGTTACATGTAAAATAGTTTACTAGGGAAATAGTTTTCATGAAATAATTTTTACATGAAAATAAAAACGTAATTATCCATTTAGTTGTCAAATAAATATTTTCATTAGCTATTTATGTAAATAGAGAGTATGGGAGGGGTATGGGATCTTATGATCCACTCAAATGAGAGAGAGCCATGTACTCTTTATGTATTAACACTATTCATCAAAAAATATTTATTTTATTTTTTATTTTTAATATTTTTTTAAAATAAAAAATAGATAACTAATGAAAAATGAGTAACTTTGACAAAAAATAATTTAAATTAGGAGAAATAAAATAAAAATATAATTTGGATGAATAGTATTCTATAGATATTTTATAAAAAAATAAAAATTAAATTAACTAATAAAGATAATTAAATTTGATAAAGACTATTTAAATGAGTGGAAAGAAAATAAAAATGTAACTAAATTAATAGTGTCTAAAAAAAGATCACTGCAGATGTAGAATGCGCAGGAAAATGGTGTCCGCGTAAAAACGCTGGATGTCAAAATCCGTGATTTCTGGGATACCGTTTTTCATATTTTACTTTTCAAAGATATCAAACGATCAAAAACATAAGATTTTCCCTGAAAAACTTTTCCTAATAGAGTTTTACATTAAAACAAACGGACATAAAGAGATTATGGGGTGAGATATACTCTTTCCAGCTAAGGGTATAATGTTACTTTGAATCTTTGGGTTGGTTCACATAAAAAAGGTGGCGGCCGGAGCACGTAAGAAGAGATGTCTTTCGCTCTTCCAACACAAATCACATATTAACTAATTGTGTTCTAAGAAAATTATGTACGTACGCGACAGTTCTAATAAAAGTGGCTGCTAGCTGTATCTGTCGAAACATTTGATTATATCTGAATTTAACTTTCGCGTGGATTCATGTTGGACTATATATACGTTCGCATTAATCTAACTGATCTGATAGTACACCTGGATGCATGAATGACACAGTTAATGCTATGTTGAGCATCAAACGGCTGTACCAGGTGGGAAAGAATAACTGGGAAGGTGATCCATGTGCTCCCAAAAAGTTCATGTGGGAAGACCTGAATTGCAGCTATGATGCGTCTATGAGCCCCAGGATCATTTCTCTGTGAGTTCCTACAATTAAAGATTAACATGGGCGATTCTAAGATTTCAATTACATATATATATATAATCATATAAAAGGAATTTTTAATTTTATTTGTCGAGAAAAGGTGCATGTACAGAGCTTAATTACTAACGCGTGACCTCTTTATAAATTGCCCCGCAGAAACTTATCGTCTAGTGGATTGACAGGTGGAATTCCCGATTCTATTGTCAACCTCACGGCTCTCGAAAGTTTGTAAGTAATTATTTACCTCGTAACTATATATACCTTTCTCTGTTCTTTCACTTCAAATCAACAACAATACCGCAGGTCTCCCACTTCAATGTACACGCTTTTAGCTTTGTTTCTAATCAAATATAACGCCACAATCCGCACCTATATATTTGGGTGAAATATCTTCCCCTTGGGTGCATGAAGAATGCAACTAAACCGAAAAACCAAACACGAACAGAGACAAGTATTATAACAAAGTGGTACAGTTACAATTTATGTCCCATAGCACGTCTTTATTTGTCCAAACCAATATATATGCATGGTCTTGACAAAAACTCCTCAGAAATGAATGACATAACCATTTGAGCGATTTCTTAAAGATGGCAAAGAAAGTGGGGACAATAAATTAACTCGGCATTCAACAAGGTATAAAGAAGCAAGAGAATGCGGAATCATGTAAACATGCATCTTTACAAGTCAATATCCATGAGTAGAAAATGGTGCGTAATCATATGTACTTCCCTTTTTTTTTTTTTTCAGGGATTTATCTTGCAACAACTTTACAGGTGAAATTCCTGGGTTTCTGGCGGAGTTACCAGCTCTTCACTTTCTGTAAGTTTCAGAGAAATAGCTCTTTTTGATTCAATCGTAAATCATGTAAAAGGATAAAGTTACTAGTTGAATATCTCTCATCGCAGGAACTTGTCGAGGAACCAATTATCAGGAATTGTTCCTCAAGGTCTTGCCAAAAAATCGCAAAATGGTTCGCTTTTGTTAAGGTAATTTGTTTTTAATATATGGAACCATGAGATCAAATGCTTCCATATTATTGTAGCTTTACTGTAAACAAAAAACAGAATCAATGGCCCAAGCCAAGGTGAGCATGTTTGTGGTTGAAGAGGCTCCTGCAAAAATGGAACAAGTAAGCATATATGTGCATACAGATACTTCAAATGTATTAAATTATCAAATTAACATGATGGCAAGAAGGGGGCATGAAGCTGGTGTTGTTTCCCTTTTAGTGGATCGATGAAGGGACGTTCATGGTCATTCGAATTGACCAAGGGGATGAAACAGAGCCCTATAGCATGTCGCTATCGTTCTTCATTAATTATATGGTTCCGCCACCATCAAATATTTTAACCAGAAATATTTATGGGCTCCTTTAATATTCACACTCCCGCACACTAGGATACCGATATAACGTACGTACGTGTTCTATAGTTTCGGCTGATGCATACAGCTAGGGTAGTAAGTCCTTCCTTGTTGATAAGCTTACGAATAAATCAGGATTATTTCCAAAGTTTACCAGGCGAACATTATTTGTACTTCATGAAAGAGCGCATTTAAGCTTCTTTATGACTCCTCCCTTAAAAATGTCAGTGTCAACGGCAACCCAAATTTATGCGAAAAGGTGGGTTCATGTGAAGTAGTGAAGCAGGGGAAGAAGATTCCAGTTCTAATTATAATAGCTGCCTCAGCCTCCCTTCTGCTGCTCCTACTACTACTGTTCACCTTTATATGGGTATTCAAGAGAATAAGGAGACGAGATGCTCTCCAGACTAACCCCCACGCCCAAGGTATATGCATCTCCCTTATTTCTTATCTTTTATCCCATTCAACTGATTGGTCCTCCCATTTAATACATATGATATATATATGTCTAAGCTGCACTTTCATTGTCTTCTATTAATTTCAGTGCTAGATATATCTGCAAATCAGCGAGGATTAGATGTGGAGAATTTACAACCAGAGAGTTGCCAATTCACATTCTCCGAGATTGCAGTCATTACAAACAACTTTGAGAGGGTAATTGGCAAAGGAGGTTTTGGAACTGTTTACCTTGGCTACTTACCAGATGGATCTCAAGTTGCCGTCAAAACGCTTTCCGAAGCATCCCCTCATGGAGCAAAGCAGTTTCTAGCTGAGGCAAGTTATTAGGAGATACTAATCACATGTTGGTTAAGCTTAGTTGTTTCGTTCCATGTACAGGTGGGTAACAATTTTGTGACTAATTGGGATTTCAGGCTCAAGTCCTCACAAGGGTCCACCACAAGAACCTGGTTTCTTTTCTAGGCTACTGCAACGATGAGAATAACCTAGCATTGGTATATGAGTTCATGCCTCAAGGCTCCCTCGACAAGCATCTCTCAGGTTTCCTCACCGATCATTCACAAAATCGACAAAACTTTTTTTTTCTCTCTCATAATTTGTTATTTACCAATTGTTTATGTAGCATTCATTCTATGTTGGTCTGTAACAACTGGGCACATGTACAGGTAATTCTGACCATACCAACCTCCTAAGCTGGAGAATTAGACTCAGAATAGCACTTGAAGTTGCACAAGGTCACTTCTTCCTTGACAAATATAAGTAGTTTGCCCTTTTTCCTTCCGTACGAATTTTGTTGGTTTACAAGTATGTCATGATGAGAAAATCTGAAAATTGCAGGACTAGACTACTTGCACAGCGGCTGCAATCCACCTATTGTGCACAGGGACGTAAAGGCTACCAATATCCTCTTAGATAAGAACTTGGGAGCCAAACTAGCAGATTTTGGATTGTCTAAGGTTTTCGCTAACCAGGACGCCACTCACATCACCACCGCAGTTGCTGGCACCCTTGGATACCTTGATCCTGAGTACGTTTTCTATTGGCATTAATGATTAATTAACTTTGTTCAACCAGAAATAACGACCGTTGACAAAGGTTGGACATATGTCAATAGTTATTAATAGAGCCGCTCACATATATCTAATTTATGTCAACAGATTGAATAGGTCGTTGACATAAGATTAATATAGGTCAACCATCGTTTGTAGTTGTTGACAAAGATGATAAACATCAACGGGTCGTATAGCCGTTGACATATGTCTAGATATATATCAACGACTAAATATAGTCGTTGACATATGCTAACGATATGTCAATGGATGGATTTAGCCGTTGACGTAAGTCTCTTTTGTCAGCGATTTTATCAACGGATGATCAATACCGTTGATAAAATTATTATTTATCAACGACTTGTTTAAGTCGTTGACAAATATCTAACTTATATCAACGGACATTACTTTTGGTTGACAAACTTTTTTTGTGAGCAAATTTTTCTAGCCACTGACATGTAGTTATTGACAAATGTTGTCTTCCTTGTAGTGACCCTTGGATATATATACCTTGATCCTGAGTACGATTTCTACCGGCATAATGATTAATTAACATTGTTCATTCAAAAGCATCTTGTACGTAGATTTCATGAAATAATTAGTAGAAGCTTAAAGTAGAGTTGAGTTCAGAACTCAAATCTTTAACAAATTTCACCGAGTACATATATTATTATTCATATACCAATTCGTAAAATACAGACATCGTGAAACAAAATGAATTGTGTACCTCTATGACCTATATATGCAGGTATTATCGATCTTATAGGCTGAACGAGAAAAGTGATGTCTACAGCTTCGGAGTGGTTCTTTTGGAACTCGTAACAGGCCGACCTCCAATTTCTAAGGGCTTGAAGAAAATTCACATCACCGAATGGGTTTCCACAAGGCTTAATAGAGGCGACATAGCCAGTATAGCTGACCACAAGATGCAAGGAGATTATGATGTCAATTCTGTTTGGAAAGTAGTGGAAATTGCAAAGGAATGTACAGAGTCATCTTCTGTCGATAGGCCAACGATGAGTGAGGTCGTGATAAGGTTGAAGGGGGGTTTGACATCAGAAAGTTCAGCGAGGGACACATCACACAATTTCCAAATGCAGTCAATAGAGATGCCTCCTTCTGCAAGGTAGTGTGTCTCTTGCCTACGTATGTGAATACCAAGCAAAGAATCGAACCATCTGCATATCACTTACATACCTTTGTAAGTTCTAAAGCATTCTATTCATAGGAAGGATAGTAACAGGATACTCCGATTTCACCTTGAGTGTGTTTTTCGGCATGTTTTGATTGCAATTTGAAGTCATCAAAGCGTTATTTTCAACAGTGTTAATTCCCTCTCCAAAATTTATGTATATGCTAAGCGCTCTGTGAGTTTGAACATGAAAGATATATGTGGATATTGTTCGGCTGTATTTTTCATAAATATTTACGCTAGTGCATATGGATACAACTTTGGGACATGTGAAGAACATAAAGCTTTGCTATGAACCTACAAGATAGGGTGTCTTATCAGTCAAATATGTCGTTTGTCAGCAGTGGCGGATCCACCTTGGGTCTAGTGAGGTCACGAGACCCCACAGGATTCAAAAGTTTTCATTAGTGATGTAAAATTTTATTATTAATGACCCCACATGATCAAAAAAATATGTCTAAAGATGTAATATTCGGTACGTTTGGATCGTAATTTACCGGGTTTAGGGGCCAGTGTGTGGCCCATTGGTTGAGTAAATGTGTTTATACATATTTTCACAGGTTGGGAGGCTGGAGGGTTGCAAATTCTAGCCCAAACAGATCTCTGGCGGGTTCATTAAGAACGCGACCAACACAATCGCCGCGATTCTTACATGAACGCGACCACTTGCACCATCATGATTTGGCACCACTTTTACGTGGGCGCGGCTGCATGCGCGCCGCGTGGCGCATGCAGGGTTGTCGGTTAATTGCTACGGCGGCATACGTCGCGTTTTGAAATGCGACGGCCCAATACGTCGCGATTTAACCTCTGTGTGTTTTAGGTCTCTGCCCTTGGCCGAAGAGTGCAGTTGCACTGTTCAGTTGAGGGGGAAAGCTGTGAGGGTTTGTTGAGGAATCTTGGGGCGATTTCGGTTGTTTTGCTGTTTTTTCGGCATGATTCCGGTGCGAGGAGGTGCTTTGGAGCGCGGGGAATCTCTGGACGGCATTGGTTTTGCATTTTACTTGTTGGTAGGGGAAACTCTTCACTGTTTTCTCTTGTATGGACTGTGTAGGTTAGGGTTTATGGTTTTAGAAAGGGGAATTACATGAACATGATAGAGAGCATGCCTAGGATTCTATATAAATAGTTATTTCCCGCTTTACAAGCATGTAACACTGTTGGGTGTGATTTTCGGAATGAAAGGTTAAGGTAGGTTAGTACTGTCTGAAAGGCGACAGAGCCAGTCGTCGCATTTTGTGAACGTGACGACCTAGTCCATCACGATTCAGGCCTTAAGGTGACTGGTTGGTCCGTCGCGATTCAAGCACCGATTGACGACCACTGTGTTGGCCGCGATTTAGATTGTGGCCACCCGAACTCAGAGGTTCTGTGGCCAGTCTATCTGATTTTGACGTACATTGCTTGGGCTATATTGGCTATGCAATTTAGGGTCTGTATGGGTTGAGTTGGCTTATACTATGGTCGATAATGATGAGTTTTACTTGGATTTGTGTGCTAAGCGAGTTGGGTTATTCACGCCTTCTGTGGTTACCTCTCAAATCGGTTACCCAGGCACCGGGTGCTCGGGTTTTCTCCCGATATGGTGAGTACCGTCAAACTTTGTGTCATCTTCTTGGACACCCTCACTCCTGAGTTTGAGTTGTACGTCCGGCTGAGGGACAGATGGCAGTGGGGCAGCGACTCGTGTTTGTGGGTGTGTGGTCGCTTGTAGCACGCTCTTGGGGGACGGACACCGGTAGACGTACTGGTCTCCAGCTAGTCCTATTTCCAGTGCCTCACTTTAGGGAGCTCGGGCCGGAGTCCCTAAAGGTGCAAGGCTTGGGCCTATAGCCGTGTGGTCTACAGGAGTGGTGTTGGTTGGTCTCCACTGTTTCTTGGCCTTGTTGAGATGGAGCTGCAGCTAGACCTTTCATTCGTGGCTGCAAGACTGAGAGGTGGACTTGTGTTGTTTGTCCAGGTATGTGGCTAGTGTCGCGAACCAGTTCTTGTGACTCGTGTGCAGCGTGCCCTTCTTTAGCTTGTACACAAATATGTGGTTTACCGTTATTTATATACAACTGTAGTATCATGCATAGGCAGTGTTATAATTTAATTGCTTATCAGCTTTACTCACTTAAATTGTTGTACACTATTTACTCGACTTTGGGGGAGCTACCCTACTGAGCCAATGACTTGTGAGGCTCACCCCTTCTTCTTTCAGGTGAAGGAGGGTAGGAGGGTTCCCGTCCCTCTTCTAGTTTCGGTCGGCACCATAGCGGAGTCGGGCCTTCGTCACCAGCAGAGTAATATTCATTCTTGTTGCGCCTTAGGGGTTTGTCCCAGACCATTGTACTTTGTACTATGACTTTGGTATGGAACTGAATATGTACATTTCATATGGATATGTGTGAGAAATGGAAACTTATATGTGTTCAGCGTGTTCTTTTATATTTCCACGGACATGTGTAGATGATATCCCTTGCAAGGCTATGGCTCGTTCATGGGAGACGGAGTCATGCCAGGCACGTTATTGGGTTAACGGGTCTGAACAGCGACGACCGTCACAAAATATGCACCAACTGAATGAAAATTCTAAGTCCGCCACTATTTGTCAGATAAACACAATTTTGTTGGTCTTTATTGAGAGAAAAAGGGAAAATTTAATCTTATTACTTCTTGGAGTAAAACCTCCTTATTATATAGAGGTACATATGGTAACATATGGTAAGATGCCCAATGAGACATCTTTATACTAACATGTTCCAACTACTCTAATATTTCCCCTCAAACTAGAGCATATATATAATATATATATATATATATATATATATATATATATAATATACCTAATTTGTTGCAAAATGTTGGCGATCTAGAGGAGGTAAGAGCTTTAGTGAATAGATCAACTAATTGCTTCTTAGAGGAGGTGAACGGAGTGTCAATCTTCTTCAACATTATCGCTTCTCGAACAAAATGATAGTTCGCCTCAACATGTTTGGTTAGTTCGTGGAACACACAAATATTACTTGCAATATAGATTGTTGTTTGGTTATCACAATCTATAAGCATCGACTCTGAGTATGAAAAGTCTAGTCTCATAGAAGAGACTATAGCCACCACATCTTATAAGCTGTGTGCGCCATTACCCGATACACAACTTTTATATTAAAACAAGTAACCACATTTTGTTTCTTGCTACACTAAGAGAAAAGATTACCACCGGCATAAATGCAATAGCCTGGGGTGAATTTCTTGTCAGGAACTGAGCCATTATAGCTGTGGACACAAAAAAATGCAGGGAGTGGCCAGCCCGGTTTCTCCAAGTAAAGGCCCATCAAAAAATTACTAAAAGGTCTCTTAAAACAGGCCCAAGAGGGCCCATCACCCAAGCGACCCATCTCCCCCATGTAGGGAGGTCATCTTAAGGGAATGTGACACCTCCCATCCCAACAAGACCTGCCACGGCAACAGAGGTGAAGTTGGCCAAAAAGCCTTTCTCCTTTGGGCTGGGCCACCACAGTTGACAGGGGGTTTGGCTAGCCATTTAAAGAAAGAAAAGGGGGGCTGGGCAAAGAGGACACGGTTCTTTGGCTAAGAAAAGGGCTGGATAAAAGGGGGTGAAGAGAAGAAGTGGAAGAGGCCCCCCTGGTTCCTACGGGTTGGTCACAGGGTGAAGAGAGCAAGGGGAAGGCTTCCTCCCGCGTCTGTTGCGCAAAAGCTTGAGGAGGGCAGCAGAAGTGGTCTTCATTGGCTGAGGAAAGAGGTAGAAAACCTTCTTCCTGGGATCGGCTGGGAGGAGGCTGCTTGGAGGAGGCTTGAAGGAAGGGCTGGCTGCCATCTTCTCCCTTGGAGCCTGCTAGTTACAAGCAGAAGATCTCTGGTGGTTGAAGCTTGCATCCTTGTTCGCTGGAGGTTAAGAAGAGAGCAGGACTGGTTTTCCTGGGGCTGGTGTGAAGAGAAGGGCTGGGCTACCTCCTTTCTTCCTCTCGTGGCTGCTGATTGCTGGTTGCGTTGAGAAAAAAAGGGGGGGGGGGGGGGCTGCTGGTACCGTGAAGAGAATAAGCAAAAAGAAAAAGAGAAGACCAAGAGAAAGAGAGAAGAGGGTGAGCAGGAGGGTTGAACGAGAGTGAGGGGGTCTGCTGTGGTAGCCCCCATTCTCCCTATTTTCTTTGTTCTTTTCCTTCTTCATCTATGTAATATTCTTCCTCCCAAATAGTGAATAGAACTCTTATTTCCTATCATTCTTTTGCATATCTCCGGTTTTGGCTAAGGCATGGGTGTGTAGAAGTGGTTTTAGAGGGCCCTTCTATCCCCTTTCTTGCCTTGTTTACATGAGATCAAAGTCCCCCCTTACGAGCATGGAGTGTGATGTGGTTTCCTTTGTGTTTCCCATTTGTCTTCTTCTAGTTTAAGGTCTTACGGTCTTGTATTGTTTGGAACATTGAGGGAAGCAGTGGGCACCCCCTTTGCTCCCTAAGAGCAGCCAATAGGGGACTGCTCACAGCTATGCTCAGTCCTCATGAACAGCCCCTCCCTTTTGATGTGTTTTCCACTGATTTTTGCACTCTTACTATGGAGGATGGGAGCCCGATGCAAGGAGGTCATGTAGGACCATATGTGTGCCACCCTTGCTGGGCCAAAGAACAGTCAAAACACTGTTCAAATACCCCTTGTTGCTGCTGTGTTTCACTGTCCCACAGGCTGCCGTATCGCTTTTTCATGGACCGTTGAACAGTGAAGGTCATGTAGCAAGCATCTGGGCCCGATCCGAGTTCATGGATTCATTCTTCATATCCGAAGGATGCTGTCCCCCAAATTTGAGGCTCAGCCCCTTCAGGATTTTGAGAACCAAACCCCGAAAGTCCTGTCGTATCGATTTCTCGCACGGCTTTGAACAGGAAGTATCGGATCGCTGTGTTTGGGCCTGATCCGAGTTCATGGGCTTGTTCATCATATCCCAAGGATGCTGTCCCCAAATTCGAGGCTCAGCCCCTTCACGGATTTCGAGAACCAAACCCCAAAATTCCTACCGTATCGATTTCTCGCACGGCTTTTACAGGAAGTATCGGACTGCCATCGTTTGGGCCTGATCCGAGTTCATGGACTGGTTCCTCATATCCCAAGGGCTCTGTTCCCAAAATTTGAGGCTCAGCCCCTTCACAGATTTTGAGAACCAAGTCCCTAAAAGCTTGCCGTCGCTTTTTCGCACGGCTTTGAACATGAGGTGTCAGATTTCCGGCGTCTGGGCCTGATCTGAATTCATGGAATTGTTCCTCATATCCCAAGGGTTCTGTCCCCCAAATTTTAGGCTCAGCCCCTTCACAGATTTTGAGAACCAAGTCCCCAGAAGCTTGCCGTATCGCTTTTCTGCACGGCTTTGAGCATGAGGTGTCGGATTTCCGGTGTCTGGGCCTGATCCGAATTCATGGACTTGTTCCTCATATCCCAAGGGTTCTGTCCCCGAAATTTGAGGCTCAGCCCCTTCACGAATTTTGAGAACCAAGTCCCAAAAAGCTTGTCGTATCTCTTTTCCGCACGGCTTTGAACATGAGGTGTCGGATTGCCATTGTCTGGGTCTGATCCGAGTTTATGGACTTGTTCCTCATATCTCAAGGGTTTTGTCCCCCAAATTGAGGCTCAGCCCCTTCATGGATTTTGAGAACCGAGGCCCCAAAAGCTTGTCGTATCGCGTTTCCGCACGGCTTTGAATATGAAGGGTTGGATTGCCATTGTCTGGGCCCGATCCGACTTCATGGACTGGTTCCTCATATCCCAAGGGCTCTGTCCCCCAAATTTGAGGCTCATACCCTTCACGAATTTCGAGAACTAAGTCCTGAAAGGCTTGCCGTATCGCTTTTCCGCACGGCTTTGAACATCAAGTGTCGGATAATCAATATCCGGACCCCGCTTGAGTTCATGAGTGTTGTCCATATGAGTTAAATATCCCATCCTCTCAATTGGATGCAATGATTCTTCGCGGATTTCAAGAATTATGCGTAAAAAGGGTTGCCGAATCGCCTGGGCCCGAAAACTATGATGATACGGCAGGACCGATCGGCAGGGTCCCTGCCGATTCGTTTGAACAGTACCTTGCCGATTGGGCCTTGCCGATTCGCCCTTGCCGTATCGTTTTGCCTGTCGAATCGCTTTGTCTACCGAATCAATGGGTTGTGCATGATGATGCTTGAGTATTCAAATGACCAAATGACTTCAAATCATGAAAAGAACAATGATAATCAAAACATGTCAATTTCTTGCATTACCAAATAGAAAAATTGTCTAATAAAATAAGAGAACAAATAAATGAACAAGCATGCAAATTGACCTTAAAAGATGAATGGCACACATACACATCTAAACCTCTTTCAAATTTAACTGCAATCTTGTAGTTTTATTTTGCGTCTCCGACTTAGGCCATAAGACCTTCTATTCTGGCGATTAATCAAGGGTTTTTTCTTCTAAAAGAGATGTAATTAACGTCATTGCGCTCAGGCAACGACGGGATCTTGGTCCAGGACCCGACACTCACTTTCGTTTGACGAAGTCAAACGGTGCGCACAACAGACCTAAAGCCCTTCGGCTCTCGGAGGCAGAACACATGTTGTCACTTCGGTGACTGGCACGCCAGCGCTGTGCGAATGTGGATTCATCACACGTCACCATTGCTCGTGTAGCATTCGACGAGACTTGGATTCACAATACGCACGCACCCATGAGAATATGAGACACATGATAAATAGATTTAAAAATTTGATAAAATTTTCCATTTCCACAGTGGGCACGCCCGATGGGACCAAACTTCCCTTCATACTCTTCGCCAGAATAGAAAGCCTTGCGGCCTTCATACTCCGTACTGACTGCTGGTTTGAACTGACTTGCAGGTGACTAACAAACTTATGACTGAAGTATGTTTTGGACCGCAAATTGTTCGGGACCACGCCCGGTATGGCTATCTTGCCGTGCCGACACGCTTTGGAGACTTCCCTCCAGTGGTTGAATTCCCAAACTTCTTGGGGGTTGCCTTCGTCAACATACTGCACCAAGAAGTCGGAGCTGAAGCTAAAGTGACTGTAAAGGAGCTAAGGTGCCAGGTTCATCATGTGGACTGTGGCAATGGAAGAATCGACAAGGGACCCAGGGGGCATCAAGCTAGTGCTAGGAAAGCCATGGAACCAGGGGGCATCAAGCTAGTGCTGGGAAGGCCAAGGGACCCAGGGGGCATCAAGCTAGTGCTGGGAAGGCTACAACAACTACTCCCAACAAGGCACGTGTCTCTAGCTCTGGAAAGAGCATGCTAGTCGGCAACATCAGAATCCATCTGCAGAGCGGCCATGCCGCGATAGAACAAAATCAAATGGTCCAACTATGCCAACAAGAAATCCTTCCAAGCATTAGAGGGAAAGAAAGAGATGTATAACACTTTCAAAAGCAAATTGGCCCCAAAGCCAATCAAATTCAAGCAAATTTGGGTACCTAAGAAGATCTAGGCACTTCAACTGATAAAGCAACAACATGACAAAGACAATGAAACAAATGCAAAGGGAAAAAATGGATATTGACCAGCTAGCTGCAGCACCTCCCATGCCAGTGTTCAAATCTTATGCACGACAAGGGACTATTTTCTGCTACACTGCATACTGCAACAAGGCAGTCAATCTGGAGCGTTTGGCTCATATGCTCCTGCTGCAGAAGAGGGGTTCAGTATCTGTCCCTTCATTATACAAGCAGCTAATGAGGACAACTTGGCTGTGTCCAGTTATTTCTATGATCTGGTAAACCTTCCCTTGAAGCGACCCAAGGTGGTCTATCATGTTGTGAAGATAGAAATGAAAATGAGAAAGAAAAAAGAAGAGGAAAAGATAGTGACAAAGAAAAGAATATGAGAAAGGAAATAGAGAGAGAAAAATCAAAAGAAAATGCAAAGAAAAGAAAGAGCAAAAATATTTGAAAAGAGAAAGGAAAAGGAAAGAGAAAGAGGAAATTGTCGTGAGCCACTGGCTCAGGGAAATGGTGCATTACGCATTCTCCCCTGTTATATGGCTAGCATGCTTAGCCGGTGTGGGGTTCCCCTGAAGAAGAAGGGGAACCACCCAAATTCACTGAAGAACTAGATGTCTTGCCAGAGGAGGAGACTGACGGCAAGACTCCAATAGTTAGAAAAGCGACTGGAATGACAATGATATTTGAGGAAGATAGCAAGTTGCCATCCGTCTCCGTAAAAGAGACTTCGTTTAGGGCAACAACTAACATCCCTACCATGTCTATACATGATCCTGCTGTGATAGTCTTGTTACAGAAATGTCAGCTGGAAATTGAAATGCTGAGAAAATAGATTCAAGAACGAGATGAATACATCATAGCATTAAAAGGAAAAGAGGGCACAATCAAAGCATTGCAAGGCAGTATCAGTTCGCCCCAAATTCTACAAACAATGACACACCGATGTCAAGCCACACTAGGGGCATTTCACCCCTGAATCCATGTCAAGAGACTTCGGAAACAATCAACATGGCAAGGGCTTCCACAAGCTGAAGGGTTCACACTACAGTCGGCCCACAATCGCTTGAGTTTAACAGATCCAGCACTGATGAGCAGCTTGGTGAAATAACAGAAACGTATGAAAGTATGTACCACACTTAATACTCACCAAGCTCCATACCCTATATGTCATGATATGGACTTTATCGATGAAATGGGGCATTTGACTCTAGATGCATCTTGTCAGATGACGCCTCGTGCACCTGTTGAACAGACATTCACATTCAAATCTTCTAGCAGCATCTTTGGCAGATCGGCTAGACAAACAGGGAAGTCTGATGGTGACAAGACAAATAATATGTGTGGCAGAAATTGAGGCATTTCTGGCAAGATATCCAGTAGCTCATTTCTGGGACAAAGAGGCAAATCAGTTGATAAGAAGCCTGCTAGAAAGGAGGTACACACTGGAGATCTTAAGGCCTTCGAGCTGTTAAGAGATGCAAGTAAATCTACAACTGGATCCTCTAGTACCACGTCCAAAGGCTCAAGACGTATCATTCCTTTCCAAGATAAAGTTTAAAAAGCCCTATTCATTCCCCAAGGAAAAGACAAGGGTACTATTTGAATGGGCAATTGAATACAACAAAATTGCACTACCGATGCCCAAAAGACCTGAGCAAGCAGGAAAGAAGATGATCCCCGATACTGTCTATACCATCAGATCTTAGGGCATCCTTTGGAAGACTGCTATGTTTTCAAGATATCATGGAGTCTTTGATCTAAAGGGGGAATTGCAAATGGGCGAGTACAAGGTGGATCCGCCACGCCCACATGAAGCCCAAGCCCGACAGGAAGCTTGCAAAAGGGTGTAAATGTAATTTCTCTATATCAGTAGCTACCCCAAGAGATGCCGAAGGGTAGGTCTGAAAGGATGTAGACACCCAGGAATGAGGTAGAATGCAAAGAAGCCAAAAGAACAGACAAAGCTCTGCAAATATACACTTGCTATATGACCATAGTGGATGATACGGCAGGACCGATCCGGCAGGGTCCCTGCCGATTCGTTTGAACAGTACCCTTGCTGATTGGGCCTTGCCGATTCGCCCTTGCCATATCGTTTTGCCTGCCGAATCGCTTGTCTACCGAATCAATGGGTTGTGCATGATGATGCTTGAGTATTCAATGACCAAATGACTCAAATCATGAAAAGAACAATGATAATCAAAACATGTCAAATTTCTTGCATTACCCAAATAGAAAAATTGTGTAATAAAATAAGAGAACAAATAAATGAACAAGCATGCAAATTGACCTTAAAAGATGAATGGCACACATACACATCTAAACCTCTTTCAAATTTAACTGCAATCTTGTAGTTTTATTTTGCATCTTTTATCGGATGTCCCGACTTAGGCCATAAGACCTTCTATTCTGGCGATTAATCAAGGATTTTCTCTTTCTAAAAGAGATGTAATTAACGTCGTTGCGCTCAGGCAACGACGGGATCTTGGTCCAGGACCCGACACTCACTTTTGTTTGACAAAGTCAAACGGTATGCACAACAGACCCAAAGCCCTTTGGCTCTCGAAGGCAGAACACATGTTGTCACTTCGGTGACTGGCACGCCCGGGCTGTGCGAATTGTGGATTCATCTCACGTCACCATTGCTCGTGTAGCATTCGACGAGACTTGGATTCGCAATACGCGCACACCCATGAGAATATGAGACAACATGATAAATAGATTTTGAAAAATTGATAAAATTTTCGATTTCCACAATAGCCTACATTAGAAAATCCTTCCATACGTATGTGACCATGTTTCCCATACAGTAGACCCTTTCCAGAAGCTCTTTTACATATTTCAAAATTCTCAAAATAGCCACCTAATGACATTGCTTTGGATTTTGCATGAAATGACTAATCATACCAATTGCAAAGGTGATATCTAGTCTGGTATTAGTCAAATAAATAAGCGTACCAACCAAACATATATAACGACCCACGTCTCAAATTTTTTTTTTTGAAATTGATCATAAAACTTGGGTCGAGTGACCATAAGAGTAACTACGGGCTTGCAAAAGGAGTACGATTTCCTAAACTAAAGTCTAATGCATATTTTCTTTGAGAAAGAGAAATATCCCCCTTGTTGTATGCCACCTCCATGTCAAGAAAGTAATGTGGTTGACCAACATCCTTTATGACCACTTGTTGTTGTAGATATTCTTTACCACTATAATAGCATCCTCATCACTACCAGGATCATGTTATCAACAAACATAGCTAGAACAACAACTCCTGTAGAGTGTTTGTTGATAAAAATTGAGTGGTCAACCTACCAATTAATAAGACCAACAATGAAGATTATCGGTGATGACTCAATCAACAAACTGGCCCAATAACCATACTAGTTTGTAGACTTCCCAGGAAAGTCACCCATCCTGGGACTACTCCCAACTAAGCACGCTTAACTTCAGAGTTCTTTTCCTCCTCGAGCTCCGAAAATGACTAGTCTGAGTTGTTGGTAGTTTGCTGATTTAGTCCATTTAACATATTCTTATATGGGGTGTTACAATCTACCCCTCTTATATAAGCGACGTCCTCGTCGCTGCTCACATATAGCACACAATCAAACCCCAGGCATGCAGGATTCTAGAGGTGGCCCCTACAGGCTCAAGAGGTGGCTCCCACTATGTAGCACTTTGCACCATTATGGCCTCAAGAGGTGGCTCCCATAGCGTAGCACTTTGCCCTATGTGGCACTTAGTTCCTACACTTCCGGCTGGGCAAGTGCTCTGATACCATTTGTGACGATTCAACCAACAAACTGGCCCAACAACCATACTAGTTGGTAGACTTCCCAGGAAGGTCACCCATCCTGGGACTACTCCCAACTGAGCACGCTTAATTTTAGAGTTCTTTTCCTGCTCGAGCTTCGAAAATGACTAGTCCGAGTTGTTGGTAGTTTGCTGATTTAGTCCATTTAACATATTCTTATATGGGGTGTTACATTATCTGACAGAATTTACGAAACCATGCCCATGGACTTTTGCTTGAGGCCTTAAATCACCTTCCAAGCTAACTGACCTTTCTCTCCCCCCAAGCAACATATCCCAAAGGTTGCTCCATATAATTGCCTTCCTACAAATCTTCACAGAGGAAGGTATTTCTGACATCCATCTAAACTATACGCTAACCAAGATTGGCAACCATCGAGAAGAGGACATCAATGGAGGCAATATGATCCACAGGGGAGAATATCTAAAAGTAGTCAATTCCTATGTCTGTATGAAGCCCTTGGCTATCAAATGGGCCTTGTATTGATCAATAGTGCCATCCGGAAGATATTTTAGGGCGAATACCTATTTGCATGCCATAAGAACAACGGCCGAAGGAGGAGAGACGAGATCTCAAGTACCACGAGATTAGAAGGGAAGAGAATTTCTCATCCATAGCAACCTTCCAGTCAGGTGTGCAAGAGCATCCAAATAAGAGGAAGGAATGCAGGTGGAGGAAATAGAGAAAGCAAAGTCTTGAAAAGACAAGTTGAGATGCATCATACAAATATGGCAATAGGATGAGTACCAGCATGACGAGTATTCTTGTGAAAAGAGGACCAATCAAAATTATTATCAAACATAGAAGGAGAGGGAATAGTACATTACCTTTCTGGAGAGCAATAGGAAGATCCAATGAGATGTCTGGAGTAAAGGAAAGTTGGCAGCATCACGACATTCCATCTTTGATAATCTTGCAACAGTTTTGCAACAACATTTGTTGTATCTAGGGCAATATCGTTGACTAGCCTCAGATCATCCAGGGAAGGAAGCACTAGAGGGAGAGGTAGCAACAGAGGCATTGATGACCCTGATGATGGTGAAAAGTGTGGTGTAGTTTCAAAAAATGTGATGTCAACTGCAACAAAAAAATGCCATGAGACTAGGTCAAAACAACGACTTTTTAAGTGTGTGAATAACCAAGAAATATGCAGTGAATCACATAGGGAGACAACTTACCATAACTCAGACCCAACACATAGACAAAATAGAGACAACCAAACACTCGAGGGGGAGAGAGAAGGGGTTAGTAGAAGGATAGAGACACGAATAGGGATGGACTCCTGATAAGACAAAGAGGGAACTTGATTGATAAGGTAACAAGCCATAAGGACAACATCACCCAAAAAATGCTTCAGAATTGCCATATGAACTTGAGAGTCTGAGCAACATCAAGGAGGTGGTGATTTTGCATTCGGCAATCCTATTCTATTATGAGGGGTACACATATGAGGATGATGAATAATTTCATGAGCTGTGCAAAACTCATAAAATTGGCTGGAAAAAATATTCTAAGAATTGTTAGAGCAAATTTTTTAATAGAGGTGGAAAACTAAGTCTTATTTCATGAAAGAATTCTTGAAAAACATGAAGACCGATGCTAAGAAGAAACATGCACGTCATTCGAGAGTGGTCATCAATTAAGTGACAAGATACGTAAGCCTCAAAGTGGTGACAATAGGATTGGGAACCCATTTGTCACTATGAATTAAATCAGAAAGAGAGATACTCCATTTATTTTCACGAATAGAAAAAGATACTTTGTGTTGTTCGCCAAGCTCACAAGCATCACACTAGAACTGAGGCACGTTTAGAGGAATGGAAACAAAGTGATGGAGCTTGATGGAGCTAGATGACCAAGATGACAATGTTGTTCATATGGAGAAGCCAGTATGAGACATGAAGAAGCAGATGATAGATGGCCTGTCAGATAGTACAAGCCACCAAATTCATACCCTCCACCAATCATCTCCTTGTTTACAAATCCTTAAAGATACAATAAGAAGAAAAGAAGGTAATAACATTTATAATTACGAGAAATACAACTGGTGGAAAGATGATTTAATTATAAGAAACTAAAGAACATATAACACATTCAAAAGGATGAGAGTGGGTGCTAGATGAATAGTGCCAATGCCAAGAACCAAAGATGGGGACCATTAGCAACAGACATAGGTGCTAATAAGAGGTAAGTCCCAAAGGAAAAAAATTGGAATGATTACTTGACATGTGACTAGAGGCCCTAAAATCAATAATTCAGGACGAACTATGAGAGACAATAGATGCACTATGTAAAGTGGAAGTTGGGGGGACGGACACCAGTAGACGTACTGGATCCCAACTAGTCCTATTTCCAGTGCCTCACTTTAGGGAGTTTAGGCCAGAGTCCCTAAAGGTGTTAGGCATGGGCCTGCGGGGTGTGACCTGCAGGTGTGGTGGTTTGGTTGATCTCCATAGTTCTTGTTTGGTTTAGTGGAGTGGCAGCTAGACCTTTCGTCCGTGGCTGCGAGACTGAGAGGTAGACCTGTGTGTTAGTCCGAGTTGGTTGCTGGTGTCGCGAGCCAGGCTACGCGACCCGAGTTTGGCGTTTACCTACTTTAGCTCGTACACCTGTTGGGTTTTCCATTTATTTATTAACATTACATTCGAGGTCAGCAGACGGTAAGTAAATTACAGCTTTAATATCTTGCTTAGATATTTCATTAAATTGTTATAGCGTAGCTTCTGCTTAGTACTTGAGTTGTGGTTTGCTCAGTTTCTTAGTGGGAGTTTCCCTACTAAGCCAATGACTAGCGAGGCTCACCCCCTACTCCTTTCAGGTGAGGGAGAGCAGAAGGCTTCCCAACCGTCTTCTAGTTCCGGGCCGCACCGTAGTGGAGCAGGGTCTACGCCACCACCAGCAGTGCAATTGTCTCTTTTTGTATACCTCGGGGTATGCCCCAGGTTCTGTTGTACTGGTTTATGGTTTTAGTTGAGAAACTGGCTATGTAAATCTCATGTAAATATTTGTAGATGAAAAGTTTTCTTCTGTTCAGTTGCCCTTTATATTTCTACGGCATGTGGAAAGATATCCCTTGCGAAGCTTTGGCTCGTTCGCGGGAGGCGGAGTCATGTCAGGCTCGTTATCAGGTTAACGGGTTGAACGATGTGGTCCGTCACAATAACAAGTGGCTATTCACCTTGAGGACCAAGAAAAGACCACTTTCACATGGCCATTTGGAACTTTTGCCTTTAGACGCATGCTCTTCGGGTTGTGCAATGCCCCTATAACTTTTCAACGTTGCATGCTATCTATTTTCTCAGACATGGTTGGGGATTACTTAGAAGTCTTTATGGATGATTTTTCTGTGTTTGGAAATGACTTTGATTCGTGCCTCGACCATTTGACTGAAGTGCTCAAAAGATGCATTAATGCCAATCTTGTCTTAAGTTGGGAAAAGAGTCACTTCATGGTAAAGGAGGGGATTGTCTTAGGGCATATTGTCTCAGAGAGAGGGATAGAGGTAGATAAAGCTAAGGTAAATCTCATTTCAAATTGCCTCCTCCCAACTCTGTCAAACAAATTCGATCCTTCCTTGGTCATGCTAGATTTATAAGAGGTTCATCAAAGACTTTTCAAAAATTGCAAGGCCATTGACTTCTTTATTAAAAGACACTCTATTCATTTTTGACGAAGCTTGTATAAAGCATTTGAGGACTTAAAAGACATTTTGACCAAAGCTCCAATTCTATAATCTCTAGATGGTCATTACCATTTGAGATAATGTGTGATGCTTCAGACGTTGCAATAGGTGCTATTTTGGGTCAGAAAACTGATAAAGGATCTATAGTGATTTATTATGCAAGCAGAACATTGAATGACACCCAGATCGATACACAACCACTGAGAAAGAGCTCCTAGCTGTTGTCTTTGCCTTAGAGAAGTTCAGATCACCTTTTAGGAGCTAAAATCATTGTTTTCACTGACCATGCTGCCTTAAGGCATTGCTTGCCAAAAAGGATGCCAAGCCTAGGTTGATCAGATGGATTCCTTGTTACAGGAGTTGATTTGGAAATTCATGATAAGAAAGGTCCAAGAATGTGGTAGCTAACGTCTATCCAGAATAGTTACCCCAGACTCTATGCCTATTAGAGATGCTTTCTCGGATGAGCACATTTTAGCTGTCTCCAGTATTTCATCTCCATGGTATGCACACATTGTGAATTATAAAGTCATTGGACGAGTACCTGGAGATTGGACCAAAAATGAAAGAGAGAGATTCTTTGCTAGGGACAAGTATTTTATTTGGGAGGACCTGGAGCTATTTTTCATAGGACTAGACCAAGTGATAAGAAGATGTGTCCCTGAGAGTGATCATCAAAGTGTCCTCAAATTTTGCCATTCTCTGCTTGTGGAGGGCATTTTTCAGAAAAGAAGACCACTGCTAAGGTCTAGACTCCAGTTTCTATTGGCCCACATTGTTTAAGGATGCCACCAATTTTGTAAGGCCTGTCCTGATGTCAAACCATGGGAATATTTCTAAGAAGGATATGATGCCTCTTAACCCCATTTTGGTTGTAGAAAATTTTGATGTATGGGGAATAGACTTTATGGGACCTTTTCCACTGTCCTTTGGATACACGTACATTTTAGTTGCTGTTGATTATGTGTCCAAATGGATAGAGGCCATTGCCACAAAGACCAATGATCATAAGGTGGTCATCAAATTTGTTTAGAAAAACATCTTTTCTAGATTTGGGTGGCCCAAGGTAATCATTAGTGATGGAGGACCACATTTCATTAACACTCAGTTCAAGACACTCCTAAGGAAGTATGGGATCACCCATAAGCTAGCAACACCTTACCATCCGCAAACCAGTGGCCAGGTAGAAGTATCAAACAGGGAGATTAAGAACATTCTTCAGACGTCAGTTAGGCCTGATAGGAAAGATTGGTCAGAAAGGTTAGATGATGCATTGTGGGCCTATCGAACCGCTTTCAAAACACCCAATGGAATGTCCCCTTACCGACTTGTTTTTAGAAAATCTTGTCATCTACCAGTAGAACTTAAGCATAGAGCCTATTGGGCTATTAAACAGGTAAATCTTGATTTAGCCCAAGCTGGTCAACAAAGGACCCTGCAGCTGAATGAGCTAGAAGAGCTTCGAAATGAGGCCTATGAAAGTTCCAAGATCTATAAAGCCAAAGCCAAAGCATTCCATGATAACACATTCATAGAAAAACTTTCAAGTGCATGATAAGGTCTAGTTATTTAATTCTAGGCTTTTTCTGTTTCCAGGAAAATTGAAGTCCCGATGGGATGGTCCTTACACTGTTGTCAAAGCTTGTGATAATGGTGCTATCATTATTCTTGACCCTAAAACTGGACAATCATTCACTGTTAATGGGCAAAGATTAAAGCACTTCTTTGGAAGCCCACCTTCCTTTAAAATTGAGTCTACCAAGCTAGCTGAGCCAAATGGAGCTTAATTGCGTCTGGCTGAAGACGATAAACTTAGCGCTCTTAGGAGGCAACCCATGTGTACAGATTTCCTTTATCAGGTAATTCTCTGTCTTACTTTTTTTTCCTATAAATAAGTTAGGAAGGGTAGAATAAGCATGCATTCATAGTCCTCACCCTAACCAGTGCTTCATTTTTTTTCGTTATATTGAGCTTATACATGTGCAAATAAAAATGAAATTTCACAATGTTTCATCTTTGAATAAAAAAATGCCTGGCATTGTGAAACACAGACTATGTGTCTGATCTTTAACCATTAAAATTTTGTAGTTGTCACATTCCTTTGTAAACATCCATGTTAGGTAGCCTCTAGTAAAGGATTACATGTATCCCATGTCTACCTTATGTAAGGATTTATGGCAAGAAGTTTTTATACACACAGTACACAGCCACTTAGACTACCTGAACTCGAATGTAGCAAGTTTGTTAAGGCTAGTAGGAGAGAGGTGATTAGTTTTCTCCCTTCCCCTTAAGTGAAGTGCGAAGGAAGTGAAGGCATGTGATCAAGGAACCTGACTGCCCATCCATTCTTACAAAAAAAAAAAAAAAATCCATGGAAAATGCCCCGGATCTGAGTAAGGTGGACTCGCTACTCTTGAAAAGTGAGGGTTGTGCAGCACTATGGATGAAAAAGAATGAAAATTCTGAGTGCACAAAGTGCAAATAAAGGGGAGAAGTCCTTAGCTCAGAGAAATAATCCTCAGAAAAGTTGGGCAGAATGGAACTGAGAGAACAACCTAATATGACTGAGCAAGGATCTTATTCCACAATTCTTTCTTCTCCCTCGAATAACCTAATCTCAAATACTAGCTGAGGCAGAGGAGCTTTAGGAGGGCTGATTTGAACTCTTAAGTGAGCCATCATTGTGCACTAATTTCTTTCCATAAGCCCTTACAATTAGGAAAGACATGGATAGAAATATCCCCACATTAATCTTTTACATGATGGCTGTTTAGCATGAGACATTGCATCTTCTAGTGTACATTTGGAGTAATTTAGTGTTAAGGGACTAGCAATGTTCAAGTAGGGGGGAGGGGTGTAAGATAACTGTAAATTTTTAGTGTTAAATTTCATACATATAGTTGATTGAGACATCATTTGTGTATAAATAAAGTACACTCTACCTTAATTTATTTCTATTCATGTATAAATTTTGAGCATATTAGTTAAATTTTTGGGTAGAACTCATAGTTAGATTCTCATTTAATAAAGTCAATGCCTTTTGAATAGTTGGACTAATAAAAGTGTTTTCTCTTTTTGCAGATACATTGCACATAAATAATTCTTGGTCTTATATTTTCATAAACATCTTCTAATAATTCTTGCAAATATTAGTCCGTAAATAACTCAGATTTTAAATGAATTTTAGTTAAATAAACAACCCTCACCCAATACCATCATTCCATATACCCCTTTCATGAGTCCATTGCGCCAACATTTTTTTTACCACCATCGGCGCATTGCGCCATTCCCTTTCTCTCATCTAACACGAATAGGCCACGCACACCACTAAAACCATTTTTTTACCCTTTCTTTCTTCCCATCAGGAGTCCTGGAGGCAGTGTGTGAAGCTAGAGGTGAGAAGCTTGGGCGTGCGGAGGGCGATGGAGCTTGGGCGTGTGAAGCAGAAGGCGATGGAGCTCGGGCGTGCAGAAGCTGCGCGTGGAGCTTAGGCGTGCAGGCTGTCGTGCGTGAGGCTGGTGTGCATGAGGAGCCTGGCACCTGGAAGATTCGATGGATCCTATATAAGGACCCCAAGGTCCTTAGAGGTAGGGGTCTAGGGGGGGGGGGATCGAGGGCTTCTTCCTCTCTTCTGTAAGCATCTAGTGAGGACGACCCAAGACGGCTTCTTCCTTTCTTCTGGGAGGGGGTCTGCGTCCAGAGGGATCCCGGAGGTATGTGCGGCAGAGAAGGCACATGGCGACCAAGAACACCCCATTTCTTGGCTCGTTCTGGGGCTGGCCAGCGTCTAGAGGGCGATGACATCTAGAGAGCTTCCGGAGAGTTCAGATCTAAAGTTGAGTTTGTGAAGTCCATGTTCCTGTTATAGCAGAGGATGGAGCTGATTTCGTGAAGATTTTGAGTCTTTCTGGTTTTGTTTTCGAGTCACTAATGTTGCTTATTCATGTTCATCAGTAATAGCATGAGGATTCCGATTAGCAACAATAAACTCCTGTCTTATTTTTGTCCTATCCTTGAGCTGTGAGGGTAGTGATTCGGTGTTTGTGGAGAGCTACTATTATGATTGTTCATCCCCTGAGCTGTAGGGGTAAATGGTTTGAAATTTTCTTTTGAGATTCTGTTCTGTCATCTTTTATCTTCTTAAGTTCCAGATCATTTTAGAATTAGAGGTGCATCCGTGTGTTTCTAGTCAGATTTTGCCTACCTGTTTGATCCCTCAATTTTGAGGGTACAGTGGTACCAATTCTCTTTATTTTCAATTCTGCTTGTTCTTTCTTTATGTTTGACCTATCGAGTTATGAGGGATTTGATTGGTGCTATGTACATAATTAATTCTAATGCAGTGTTATCTTGGTGAATAAGTGTCTGTTAGAGTTGTTCCAAACAGTAGTTTCTTAAGTCAAACTTTATTCAGCCTCTCTGTGGATATGACCTACTCTCACCACTTTATTAGTTCAACTTTGCGATTTTAAATCTGTGAGATAGTTTAGAGAAGGTGAGCATCTTGATTTGTGCAAAGGACTCTAGACAACGAAAGTGTACAATCAACAATGCTGCGTTCACCTCTCACACTCTAATGGGGTAGAAATTATCAAAACAAGGAAGGTGATAGACCAAAATCGCAACCCTTCTTTCCTACACATAATGGGACTCCTAAAAACCCTAGATGGGACGAGTTTACCTAGTGTTGGGATCGTGGTTAGCCATTCGTGAGCACAAGAGGTGGAGGGAAAAACCCCAAGATGGAGCTCTCTTTCCTGCTGCGTCTGCACCGACCTGTGCAGAGTGCTCTCCTTGGAGTCGACCAAAGGTAAGCCTAACCTTAACCAAACAGTGCAGGACTTATACCCCTAGAAAGAGGGTCGAGTCTAGCTCCTAATGGCACTAGTTTACCTATTTTTCATTCAGTGGATCAGGTGTATTAAGCGTTCTCCTCAAGCGGTCTGAAAGAGGGCTATCTGGAAAAATGTGACTTCTTTAACCCAAAAGGTAGGTATTCACATGCTGAAGAGGAACTAAACTCATACTATCTGGTAGTGCTACATGTCTAGTTTCATATGCAAGTGATTTACCCAATTTTCATGGTGTATCCCTCGAGTTATAAGCATTTTCCCATCATCGCGCAAGTCTGTACCATTTATTGTTCATGCTAGTTTGCACGCCAAACAAGACCAAATTGATTTGGTCCAAAGGCATAGTTCTCTTCTTCTTGATGTCCCCTACAAGTTTCATGTTCATCAATTTGCCCCAAGAGCCCTAGTTTGTGAGTTATAAGCGTTGCATGATGATCGCTATGTGTTTCTGCTGTTTTCCGTTCGAACGTTGAATCGCGACCGATCCAGGCGACGCGATTCAACCGACTGGTATCGCGTCGATCCTGACCGTCGCAATTACCTGAAAGGCGTCAGCCCATGTCATAGCATTTTGGCTCGTCCCGTGCCTCAAACTGTGTGCACGTTGACTATAAGAAGACCTCCGAAACGCGACCGCTGAGGTCGTCACGTTTCATTGTCTTTCCCGCCTCTGGGGAATCTCGCGCCATTTGAACGATTAGGGTTTTCATGAACGAGAAGGTCTCCGTCATCGCATTTCTGCCAGCCTGATAAATGCGACCATGATACCCGTCGTGATTTATCTGTTTTATCCCAGCAGCGATTATTCTGTTATTTAAATGATTATTTAAGCATGTTAAGCATGTGTATATCCTGTAAAACTATGTAATGAATAGTAGACAACATGCTATTCAATTTTGATACATGTCACATAATTTCTTAATTTAAAAGTTAATATGGACGATCATTCCATGTCTCATGATTTCATGCACATGCACACACCAAATACATATCCCTGCCATGAAACCATGCAGAAAATACATGAAAAAAATTATTGATAATTTACTTCGATAATTGCACATTATTCACCCATGATAATAATGACATTGTTTTCCATTTTCTTACGTGGATTTGGAATACCGTTATCGCCGTTCCACTATTCTAGAATTCCTCTAGAACGTCGAGCAACTCGTTTTCTCTACACACTACTCTCTTGACAAGTTGGAACCTCTCTATTGGACATTCCGTTCTGGTAGACAAGGGACCTTTTGTTATGACCTCGTAAGACTCCGTACTTTGTGGATTCCCTCATGGAGACCGAGCTGGTTGTACCCTAACACCTATAACACCCCTAGGGATCAATATGATCCAAACGGATTTAGAAATTCTCTCTTATCTTGAATCACACCAGACCTCTGGACCTGTGCATAACATGGCCAGTGGAAGGTTAGTGAATTCCACCTAACTGCCGACACCAATTGCGCATGCTGTGCAACTGTTACTATCGCCTCGCTTACTCGACGTTTTATGTGCAATGTCCTATAGCTCTTATCAATACTCTACTCGCTCATCTATTCACACACCCTCTCTCTACTATCTCGTTATTCATCTAGTACTCTCATCTATTTCTTGATACTTTCTATTGGCCATTGACTGATTGTATAAGATAACAAACATAAATAATGCCAGACAATATTATAAGGGCCCGATTGGTCCTAGGAGGAGCGCCCGAAAAGTGTCATTTGACCGCGGGAGTTTAATGATCAGGATGTCGGCATTACATCCAAGTGCCATAATATCTAGATTAATCAAAGACAATCAAAAGTGCTATATCTCTGATTATCTATTGACAAACAAAGTGTTATACTCTCTCGGTATCTATGGATAACCAATGTGCAATACTATCTCGATTGACGAAAGTTAATCAAAGTGCTATACTATTTCGATTAATGAAAATCAATCAAAGTGCAATTTACTCTCTATATGGCCAACTACACTCTCTCTCCTTACTATACATGTCACTTGCTATTACTTGACAATGACGTTACTTGCTATTCATTTTGGATATCCCTTTCTACGGTGACTTGTTTTTATCATATTCAAAGTGCTATACTTGATTCATGTGCTATTGAACCATGCTACTCAACTTCTTTTCTTTCTTGACTATACTTGTTTCTCTATATCATTAGTGACTCTGCTTTTAATACATTAATCATGTAAAGCATGCCCGCACTAAGAGATATAAATCCTACTGGGCGTTATCGCTCACCCTACATTATTTGTCATATGTGTTTCAGGTAAGTCGAATGTTGACGATACACACATCAAGGCGAAAGGACCAGAGTGTTGAGCGACCTGGAGTCAAATGATGAAGTTACCCTAGTACAACAGAGTCTAGTAGTTTTTGTATTAGATTTCCTTTCCAATGTAATGATGTTATTGATCCCTATGTATTGGCTCTGAGTTAGTGGTTGCAATAGTTTTAGTGAAATTTTAATAAAATGAAGAGTTTATTCCATTTATTGTTCATTAGATGCTCTGAATTACATAACTGTGGTGCAATTTACATTACTATGTACTTTGCTCACGTCTCCCCGATTTATTCTGCTGCTAAATTGGCGGGGCGTGACAACAGGAATTGGAGCATGAAACACTCCTAATTGGCACGATGAAAATTGAGGAAAACATGGGACTTTTGAAGATGGGTACATCGGCTATCTATGGTCGAACTTAATTGATTTGTGCTTGAGAGATTACCTACCTTTCACGTTGTGAAAATCCTAGGGTTTGGAGATGTGAAGATGACGAATCCTCCGTCATTCCTAGCCCTTCCTCCTTGCTTTCCTCATCCAAAACGTTCTTTCCTTTGTCCTCTAAGCTTCAGATGTGGTCTAGGGTGGGATTGATACAAATTGGGGGTGTATTTGTTTGTTTAGAGAGTCCTACATCTTTAAAACTCTTCCTTCCTCTCCAACTCTGAATTTTCTCATTTATCTCTCCCTTTTCTATCATTTTCCACCTAATAGGATTGGAAAGAAGTCTAATTTCGTGGGCAAAGGGTTAGGATAGGCTTAGGGCTCTTCTTAGAATAATTATAAACTATTATATTCATTATCTTGCCCTTATTTAGTTTATTAAATAATTAATTCCAAAATTAGGCCTAAATATCTCCCATCCAATTCGGGCTTTTCACTTTTGGGCCCATTCATTCATGTTTGGACCATTTGTATAACCCATTTCCTAATTTAACTTAATGGGTTCTAATTTAATCACATTTATTCAATTAAATTCTCATTTAATATCATTCATCGGATTTTAAAATTTAGAGTTGATGCACCTTATATGGAGATATATATGGTAAGTTGTCCAATAAGACTTCTTTAAAGTAACATGCTCCAACTCTAATAGTCTTATTTCCTATTTGTGAGCCTCTCTTCTTGCTATGAATTGACTAGATAAAGGAAGCATTCCTACAAAGTTTGAATCTCTGATATTGGTAATCCTGAGCTATATATTGGTCTCAAACCTCTCAACCCTCCCAAGGAGGAAGAGCTGAATCTTGAGGAAACAGGTGAGGAGGCAGAGACACTGCCTCCATGTGGGGTGACAACAAGGATATTGAAGTTGTTGACAAAGATTTTTCCTCTAATGACTACCTTGGCACCAAACTAACCCATCTCATGTACAACCATGGCAGCTATTGGGAAAACAACTATTTATTATTATATAGACAAATCCGAGGATGAATTCAACAACTTACAAGCATAGAGAAAATCAAATCTGCAAAAAAATAAAATATAGAGACAACATACATTATTTACATGGCAAACCCCAAGATCGAAAAAAAAAAACAATGGGATAAGCCCCATCCACATACATCGACTAAATCCTCAAAAATATGAAATTCCTAAACTCATAGAAGTATGAGAATCACACGCTTAAGATTCCAACAAAAAATTCTCGAGATAATGTCCAAGGTAAGAAACCTTGAGAAAATAAAGGTTGGGAAATCCCAAAGATGTTGCCACCCTTTTCCATCATTCTTTCTCCTTTACTTTTCTCTTTTATCTCTCTATTTTTCTGCCTGATGATTTGACAACAGAGCTATCATGTTGCTGTGTCTTTTTTCCTTTTTCTCCTCTTGTTCTGATGTGAACAACAATTTTCGTGGGGGTTGATGGGTCTTGATAGTCGTCCTAATACCAACCCAGTCTCCGTCCAATAGTAGTCTCGGTCCAACGGCGATCTCAGCCAAGATGAAGATCGATGTGCATCAACACCATTGGGGTGAGGACTTGTACCAGCGCTTGGAGTCCTTCTCCACCTGGTCTGAGCTTCTTGGCGATAGGGTCTAAAGTCCATCATGAATCTAACTCTACATCGAAGAGTTATCCAAAGGCATTCCCTGACTC
This sequence comes from Colocasia esculenta, assembly GCA_014218235.1. Taxonomy (NCBI): domain Eukaryota; kingdom Viridiplantae; phylum Streptophyta; class Magnoliopsida; order Alismatales; family Araceae; genus Colocasia; species Colocasia esculenta. The sequence continues at coordinate 29,391,238 of CM024756.1, forward strand.
CTACTAGGAGTCTCATTCTGGAGTTCAACCGACCTAAGGCTCCTTAGAGTCCATCCCAAGTAAGAAGGCCCAATAAAACTTATACTCTCGACCTATAAAAGTAGACCTATAGGCATAGGTAAAAGGACAAATTATAAGATTCCAGATCTAAATAGGAGATCTCAGCTAAATCTACTTGCCCCCTTCTTCTATCTTTATCTAAGCACACTCGTTTCCTTTATTCCCCTTCCCAGATTGACGCTTGACTTGAGCATCGAAAGTTCGATCCCAAGAACCCCTTTCTAGGTTTGACTTCCTATCATATGTGGGAAATGAAGTACTTTCCCTGGCTCCAACTAGAAGCAAAGGGATCATTATAATTTTAGAGCCAATTAACATCTTGGAGGTTTTTGGTCTTTTGTGTAGGCATCTGACATCATATCAAGAAGTTACCAACTATTGGCTCAATATAGTGACAACATATACAATTTAGTTGTTTATTTTATTCTTTAAGTTTTCTAGAAAAATTGCATCAGCAAATCTTGCCACCAAATACTCTCCTCTGAAATGCCAAAGAGTATGAAAGATCTATCATGATTATGCATTTTGAAGAGTTAGGACAATCTTGAGAAGGTTGTGGAAGATGAAAAAAAAGATTAACAAGACAAGAGCAGATTTCCTTAAGGTAATGTAGTCTACCTTTGTAGCAACCTTAGAGTTAACTTTGTTTCAAATCTTATTGTGACCTTGAGTTATAGGATAAGCACTTTGAACCCAAGCATTAACCAGGGTTTTTCTTTTTGTAGTGAAATAACTTATTATAGGGTTGTTTCACGTTGGAAGGGAGAGCTCCTCTCGCCTTATCTTCTCCAGCCAGCCCTTGTGCTGTGGCATAAGGGGGAGGGCTACTTTTCTCGGACTCCAATTGGGATCCTCTCTTTGCTTTAAAGGATCGCAGCCTATAAATCTAAGAAAGTTTTATTTCTAGTTTTTGTTCTTCCTCTTGGGAAAGGAAAGCGTCTCTGGTTGCCACCGGAGGATCTCGACATTCGGCTTCTAGCCTGCTCTGGCAAGTCTGTATCTCCCTTCTTTGGGGGCTTCTCTTAGGTAAAATCTCTAGGTTCTAACCTAGCATTTGTCCCATGTTTCGTATGATGTCTTTACTTAGTATCTCTATTTTTCTCTTGTTGTTCAGATCTTTGTTTACCCCTTTCATCAACCATCTTTTATCTATATGTTTAAAGTTCCACCTTTCATTTCCTTGTCGGTACCCATCTAAACACTTGCTATCGTTGGATCCTTATGCCCTCTCCTATCGTTAGAGCTCTCCATTAGTTGGGCCCCTAAATATGAGGGCTTACAAAAAGGATACCAGTTGGAACTCTTCTTCTGTGTCTCATGGCATTTCTTGTTGTGCAGTCATTGAAGATGGGATTCAACATCAAACATCTTTCATTAAAATCCCAAATAAATAGGAATATATATATATATATATATATATATATATATTTGTGGATAGGTTTGATTAAAGGTACACCAAACGATATGGCAATGGATAAAATAGTCAATAATCGATATGGGTTAGTTAGCAATCGATGTTTAGGGAAAATCGATGTTAGTTAGCAATTGATGTTTAAAAGAACAACCGATGTTAGTTAGCAATCAATGCTTAAGTATAGTCAATGTTAGTTAGCAATCGATGTTTAAAGGAACAATCAATGTTAGTTAGCAATCGACGTTTAAGGACAATCAAAGTTAGTTAGCAATCGATGTTTAAAGGAACAATTGATGTTAGTTAGCAATCGATGTTTAAAGGAACAATCGATGTTAGTTAGTAATTGATGTTTAAGGACAATCGATGTTAGTTAGAAATGATGTTTAAAGGAACAATCGATGTTAGTTAACAATCAATGTTTAAGGACAATCAATGTTAGTTAGCAATCGATGTTCAAGAGCATCGATGTATCAAATTGACTGGCCAAGATATAACGTTGTCAATACAAGTTAAGCTTCGACTGGTCACGACTAAATCGTTCATGACGAAGTGGACTTCGTAGATGATGAAGTTGGACTTCGAATATGACAAAGTTAGACTTCTTATATGTCGAAGTTAAGCTTCAACCGATTATGACCAAATCATACATGATGAAGTGGACTTCGTATATGACGAAGTTGGAGTTAGGAAATGACGAAGTTAGACTTCGTATATGACGAAGTTAAGATACGACTGATCAAGACCAAACCATGTATGACTTCATACATGACGAAGTTACCAGTCATTTCCAAACTATAAAAGGCATGTTAATTTTTATACCTGATGCTAAAAAAGGGTTAGTTAAGATAAATATGGAAAGTGTGGACCGTAAATCGTGACCGAATCCAATAGAGGATCTAAATCTACTCCTAAGAACTAAACCAAATAGGAGCAGACTTGTTACAGAAACAACTTCTATGGAGGTTCTGAACATGATAGGAATCCTATCAAGAGTTAGGAAACTACAAATTTGGAAATTTCACCATCATTAGACTTCCATATTAACCCAAATTTGTGCCCCATCAAGAGGAGGGTTTCCTTCCTACTCCAATTGAGATGGGAATCCTCCAACATGTAAGGGATCAAGCTAAAATCGCAACTTCACTTCCTTAGTTACAATAGGACTCCTATCAGCCCTAAATCTATAAATACTCATCATAAACCCCTTCGGGATGAGTTACCAACTTGCTGGGGGACGTGTGGAGACTAGCTAGAGTACCACAGGCGGAGGAGATCGCCCCAACCGGAGCTTTCTTCCCCGAACCACGATCTGTTTCGTTCTGCAGAAAAAACTTCTTAAGAACACTCAAAGGTAGGCAATCTCTCAAGCAAAAATTTAATTAATCTCATCCATAGATAGTCTATGAAACTAGTAAGAAAAAGCCCAATGTTTTCCCCAGATTTCATCCATCAAGTTGCGAGATTTTCATATTCCATTATTTCATGTACTCGTGACCTCTTATTTACTCTTGTTTTCCAAGAAATCCTTGTCAAAATCCTAGATTTCTTTTGGGTATATCTTTTTAAGAATCGTGTTAGCTTTGTTTTAAGCTATTTCCATACTTTTTCATGCTCTATACATTGACATCTAAGTTTTTTTCCTCTAGCCCTAAAACCCTAATTTCTGAACCATCATGCTATAATACCATGTTGAGTCTATCGTTAAGTTCTTGTAAATATTGTAACACAATATCAAGTGATATTAAGTTTAAACCATGCTAATGTCCCTATCCAAATGACATGTGCACAATCTATCACTGTCTCTTGATTCTTCTTCACATGCACACACCAAACAAAAGGAAAAGAAGTCCAAACTTTATGCCAATACCCACTGTGTGTTGTGCAACTACTATCAGTGGTATTACTCATCGTTTTACATATATAACCTATAGTTCTCATCAAAATCTCTCTATAATCTCATCTATTAAAAATTCTCGATAAACTCATCCATTTCTTCTTACTCTCATCTATTCTTGGTTCTATATTGACCATTGACCGATTGTCTAAAGATAATAAACATGATCAATGCCTGGCAATATTATAAAGGGCCCGGTCTGGTCCTGGGAGGTGCGCCCGAAAGTGGAAGCGCCCATGGGAGCTTATTGACCAGAGTGTTTTGGCATTACACTCAAGTGCTTTCTATCTCGACTATCTTTTGACAATCAATGTGCTATACTGTACTTGACTCGTTGTGCTGTGCGCTATCATGAACTTTGTTGTGTTATTCGTGCTATGGTCATCTTGTTCTTGTGCTATATCATAAAACATGTGCTATCTATACCATGCTATTTGTGTTATTACTCTCTCAGACATTACCTCACTTTCTCCATCATTGAATTCTCTACTCTTTAATACAATTATCACTTAAAGCATGTCTATTTTACGAGATATTAAGTCCTACTAAGCGATATCGCTCACTCTGGGTAATGGTGATATGATCTCAGGTGAATATGATAATGAGGACCACACTCATGAGGATGGGGATGAGCGAGTTCAAGAGTGACCCGGATGTCCCCCTGTTATTTTAGAGTTTAGTTAGTTGTTTTATTTAAGTATGATGAAGTTCTCTAGGCCCATAGATATGCCCCTGAATTAGTAAATGTAATAGACATAGTGGAAGGAATAAGGAAATATAGTTGGTTTCGTATTTTTAAAAAATTGTGCAATGGTTTGAGGTTAATTTCGCTCTATACTCACACTGTATTAACTGTCTCATGTCCCAATATTCTGCGTCAAGGTGTGACAATTTTGTGGTATCAAAGCCTATGATGTCTTAATTAGATCTCTTAGGTCTAGGATGTTCTAGGATGGACTGCCTTTACTACGCATCGACTATCATAGCTATGTGAGAATTGGGAAGAACAAGGGACAAGGTCTAAAAGATACTCAATAATACCTTAACATAAAGATAATTTTGTAGGAACATGCACAATTGAGGAATGTGCACAAGTTGGCTGTCGAACGTGCACAATTGAGGGGCATGGAACAGACCATCTAGGAGCTTACACATGCCCTCCTGCAAGCTGCATAGGGAGGGGGAAACTGTGGAGCAGGTGAACTGCATTGCAACTTCAGAAGTATGAATCCACCTAGATTCAGTGGTACTACTGACCCAGATGAAGCCGAGCACTGGCTTAAGGAAACATAAATAATTTTCCATGTCATGCAATGTGCGGTAGAGGATAAGCGGTTGTTGACTACCTTTCAACTCGAGAGAGACGTTCGCACCTGGTGGGAGTCTATGGAAGCGACCAGAGCTAGTGGTCAGTTCACTTGGAACGAGTTCAAGGAAGCATTTAATGTCAAATACTTCTCAGAACGCGTCCAAGAGAGGAAGGCTCTTAAACAGAGAAGCTTTTCTATGGCTTACTATGAAACTCAATTCTCCAGACTGGCACACTACGCCAATCATCTCATTAACACAGAACAGATGAAGGCTAAGCAATTTCTCAACGGCCTTAAACCTCAGTACATAACACATATGGCCCCTATCGACATGTAAACTTATGACGAGATGGCTAAAAAGGTTCAACTCCTGGAAGATGCTACTGATTTCACCGACCGCATCAAGGGGAAGTTTATAAGGAAAGAGCTGACACCTGGCTCTTCAAGCGTCAAGACGACCAATGGAAAGAAGCGACCTTTCAATACCACAGAATGGTCATGTCATAAAAAGAAGCCAATGGTGAATGTCCCCACTACTCCAGTAAAAGGCAACTGCAAACACTGTGACAAGCCTGGTCACACTGTCGAGGAGTGCTAGAGGAAGGTAGGCGCATGTTTGCATTCTGGTAACCACGAGGATCGCATTCCAGAATGCCCACTGCTCAAAGAACATGAGAAACACAGTAATGTGCCGAGGAAGCAAGGCCGGCAGCAAGCCCTACAAGATGAGGAAACCACTGAAGAAGCGGAGTGGTAGAAGGTACATTACAAATTTTCTCTCAATCAACATTTATTTTGTTTGATATCGACGCTACACATTCATTCATATCTCAAAACTTTGCTGATACTCTGAATATTAAACCTGCATCTATTGGTTTTGAATTCCCTATCACAACACCACTGAGAGGGAAAGCAAAATTGAACAAATATTTCCTATCAGCCGATGTGATGATCGGAGAACTCTATCTAAGAGCGAACTTGGTGTGTATGCCCATGGAAGGCTATGATGTGATTTTGGGAGCCGACTGGCTATCCACTTATGGAGCAAGTGTTAACTGTAGAAAAGAGAAGATTACATTTAGTGAATTCCCTAAGGTATCATTCACTGGGATTAGACATAGGAGACGAATGTCACTAGTCTCTGCAATACAAGCCCACAACATGATAAAGAAAGGTTGTATTGCTTTCCTTGCAGCCGTAGTAATTGAAAAGAAATGGTCCAAGATAAAAGACATACACGTCCAAGATTACCCTGACGTCTTTCCCGATGAGCTACCAAAAATTCCCCCTAAACGATATGTAAATTTCTCTATCGATTTGATCCTTGGAGCTACACCGATGTCATGTCGACCATATGGGATGTCACCTGCCGAGTTAAAAGAACTAAAGGCACAACTGATGGAGTTATCAGAAAGTGGTTCATTATAAAAGATGTGAGGAATTATACAATATGGTAATCTAGAAGGGGGGTTGAATAGATTACTATCAATTAAAAATATAATAACCTTCTTTTCAGTGGAAACACAGACTTTTGATATTTCAAACAGAGTTTAAATCAAACTGAGATGTGTGTTAGTTGTAAGTAGATAGAATAGCAATTTATCTAGCATGTGAAAGATCAACGTGTCTACCAAACATCTAGCGTGAAACGTTCAAACCACAGACACGATGATTTAAGGAGGTTCGGAGTACACAACTTGTGTATCCTACGTCCACCGTCCACACACACATGCAGAAAGACTACTTATTAGCAAGTTCACTCGCTACAACACACACACACTCACGTAGTCTGATGTAAACCACGATCAGAACAATGTGACAAACGTGAATCAAGCACAAGGATGCTTGACTCAACAACACCCACACACAAATATGAAAAACAGAGATAAAGAAGAGTTCAGAGTTGAGATTTCAAATCCTGATGTGGAACTCTTCAGATGATCGTCCCTATGTGCTTCAAGCTTCGTCTTGACAGGTATCAGTTGATGGAGAAGCTTGAAAGTGTTGAGTTCTCATATGTTGAATGCTTAATGAGAATGCTAAGCCATAAATCACATCTTTATTTTTGATGATGAGCATGAACATTTCATGGACAAAATTGATGAATGTTAAGTAATGAAACTTGATGATATGACTCTTGGAATGTAAATGAAACAAACATGTTAATTGATCATGTATATGTCATTATATCTCCCTAACTAAGTTCTTTTATGTAGGTGAGATACTATGCAAGACATGTACCAAAACAAGGTTCAAAAGATCAAGAAAAGCAAGAAAAATAGGTACCTGTCGACAGCCATAAAGGTCCCTGTCGACAGCTACAAACAGGCCAGAAAGCCATACCTCAGGACAGGAGTGCCTGTCGACAGCACCAGTGTCGCCTGTCAATATCCACTGACAGGAAACTGTCTCCCGAACTCCCAGTCCTCTGCCTGTCAGCACCTGATGATAGGAGCACCCAGTGCTGTCGACAACGAAGAAAACCTTCAGATACGGAAAGTTTTTAAGCTGCCGAACATGGTGGTTCCAACTACCACGTCTCTCCATATATGGACACCACTATATAAGCTATCTTTTGAAGGTAAACTCGTACAGAAGCAGCCTCCACCAAAAACCCTAGAGAAAGTCCAAGAATAAGAGGTGTTGTTGCTGCTCTGCTTCACCCTGTTGTTCAGAGATTGAACCAACTGTTGATCCAACAGTATTGAAGTCTGATCGTCGTGGATTCAAGCCTCTCCATCAAGTTGTGTCCCTCAAGACGAAGCCTGAAGTCCATCCAGAGGTTCATCAGAAGAGTTCTTAATCAGGATTTGTGTTTCAACTCAGAACTCTTCCCTGTTTTAGTTTTTACATATCCGTGTGTGTGTGGTTGTGTCTCAAGCAGTCCTTGTGCTTGATTCACGTGGCTTGTGTTGTTCTGATCGTGGTTTCACATCAGACAACTCGTGTGTGTGAGTTGTAGTCGCTGAACTAGCTCATAAGTAGTCTCTTCTGCGTATGTGTGTGGACCGTGGACGTAGGATACACAAGTTGTGTCCTCCGAACCACGTAAAACTCTGTGTCCTATGGTTTGAACGTTTCTACGTTAGATGTTGGTAGGTACGGTGTCTCTAAACACGTCTGATAGATTGTTTTTCTATCTATTGTTAAGTTACACACATCAAAGTTTAGCTTAAACTCTGTTACAGTTTTCATAGTTTGTGTCTTCATGAAAAGAAGGTGGTAAGAACTTTTTAATTGACGGTAATCTATTCACCCCCCTTCTAGATTACCATATAGGGAATTCCGCAACCTTTCAAAAAGATGGACAATCTGGCTTTAATCCGTTCAGAAGATGTCTCTTTGGTTTCTTGGACGAACGGTTGAAGCAGAGCAGCAGAAAGATCTTCCCTCTTGAGACTTTGCTTAGGGTTTTGAGTTGTGGCTGCTTCTATACGAAAATAACTCCAAAGAGTTTCTTTCATATGGGTGTTAAGTATGGAGAGTCGTGAGATTTGGAAATACCCAATTCGGAAACATATGAGATCTCGTATTGAGATTTTCCATTTGTCTGTCGACAGCAAGAATTGCATCTGTTGACAGATGTAGACAGGTTTGCAAATGGCAGAAGGCTGGGTTTCCAGGAGACAGTTCCTATGTGGATATGTCGACATGCGATTTGAGTTGTCGACAGGCACACCTTGCCAGGAGCCTGTGTGTTCTGTCTGTGCAGATCTGTCGACAGGCATCAGTGGGGCTGTCGACAGGTACACCTTGCTAGTACCCTATAAGATCTGTCTATGCAGGGTTGTCGACAGGCATCTTGGGGGCTGTCGACAGGTACTTGCCTTTTGTGATTTTCTTGATCTTTTTGCTCTTGTTTTGGTACATTGTCTTGCATGCAATCTCTCCTACATTTAAGAACATTGTTAGTGAGATAATGTGAACATTTAGATAATCAAATTAAACATGTGATTCTTGATTAACATTTGCTTGACTTGTCATTCTTATCATGTTTCACACATACATATCACATGAAATTCTATTGTTCATGCAATCTCTCCTCATTGATTGCTCATCATCAAAAACAAACATCTTAATTATGAATCCATGTAAACCCAACACATTAGACCAAGTAGTTCCCCATGGGGAGCACTTGTTCTATTTATCAAGAAGAAGGATGGATCCATGAGGTTATGCATCGATCATAGACAACTAAACCAGTTGACAATCAAGAACAAGTACCCATTGCCTCGAGTTGATGAACTCTTCGACCAGATATCTAGAGCTAAATATTTCTCCAAGATTGATCTTAGGTCTGGATATCATCAGATGAGAATCAAGGATGAAGATATTTATAAGATGACTTTTAGGAGCAGGTATGGACATTATGAATTTGTCGTTATGCCTTTTGGTCTAACTAATGCTCTTGCAGCTTTCATGCAATTGATGAACAGTGTCTATCGACCATACCTCGACAATTTGTCATGGTATTTATTGATGATATCCTTACTTATTCCTAAACCAAAGAGGAACATGAAAAGCATCTAAAGATCGCTCTACAAATCTTGCGTGACAACAAGCTCTATGTTAAACTGAGCAAGTGCGAGTTTTGGCTCGAAGAAGTGTCCTTCTTGGGCCATGTCATCTCCCAGGATGGCATCTCTGTCAATCCCTCCAAAGTTGAAGTTGTGCTTAATTGGGAGAGACTGACCAACGTCACTGAGATCAAAAGCTTTTTCAGACTGGCTGGTTATTATAGGCGGTTCATAAAAGATTTCTCCAAGATCGTTGTATCTCTCACTCGCCTTACTCGAAAGGAGAATCCCTATGTCTAGAGTAAGGAGTATGAGAAAAGCTTTCAAACATTAAAAGAATGTTAACCTCTGCCCCAGTTCTCGCTCTTCCTATAGAAGGGGAAAGTTTATGTCACACCCCAATAGCTGGTTTATCGAGTATGACACAAACTAAAATTCCAAAGACATTTAAGTTAAAATATTCATTACTACAGCGAAAAGAAAACAATATACATCAAGTAACTTCAACTAAGCATAGGCGCATTATTACAGCTGAACATAGTTCTAACGGAAAGAAAAGAAAAATATAATCTATTCTTCATGGTCAGCTCAACACACAATTCCCCCATCGGAACTGAACCTTTCTTGATCACCTGAAAGGAGTAGGAAATTATGAGCAGGAGAGCTCAGTAGGATATGAACTACAAAGAAAAGTTCAGATTTCACCATAAGGTCCAAGTTTACTAGCTGATAGGACACTTGAATCTCAGATATTAGGGACAAAAATACAATAAGGAGACATCAAATATCATGATTTGCTAAATAGAAAATATTGGCTGAAGAGAAATTTAGAAAACACTACCTCGAATCTGGAATCATATAACTTAATAACTGAATGCAATTCATATAGCACAACATATCACCTCATATATCTCATCTCATACTTATTAATAGAAATGCAAACTAATTTAACCTATGTGGTGTCATGCCAAACACCCAAAAGGTCCAATATCACTATGCGCAAAGTAAACGATTTCGTGTGCTCCTCCCGGGACTGGACTTGCCCCATTTGCACTGGCATAGAATCTGAAAGGAGTCCAAAGACTCAAAAGTACATCATCTCATTTCCATTTGGAACATATTTTTCACCCCTACATTGGAACTCAAAAGTCATATGCTAAGACAAATGTTAATTCCAAGGAATAGTGAACCCAAAAGAAAGGTTTACATGACTGACAAAAAGATTAAATGACTTTAAATATGTTGTGTGATATAAGATTGTCCAACTGGAATATGTTCAAGACTAAATTGGGTCTGTTACAGAAAATTTGATAGTTCTGGCAGTGTTTCGGTCGACCAGAATCATGAAATCGGTCATCCGATTTGGGGTTTTCGGTTGTCCGAAAGGGAATGCCGGTTGACCAGTTCTCCCAGCAGCGCATGTAAGAACAGTAGGGGTAGTCGGTCGACCGATTAAAGGAAATCGATCGTTCGAGTCTCTGAGTAACATTTTCTGTCATCAGTTGGCTACAGTCTGTCTTCCAACAAGGGTGTCGGTCGACCGATTGGCAGAAATCGGTCGTCCGATTATAACGACTCAACAATTTTGTCTTGATTTCTGCTATGTTTGAGGGGTAAATTGCAGTGGTTTTTATTCTTGTATGGTATTATATCTAGTATCCACTATCTAGGGAATGAACGAACATGGTCAAATAAGAATACATGTTCAATCAAATTACAAGAGGCTGACATGAGGAAACAAGGAGTTTGGAGAAATATCCTACACGACTTTGAGGTTCTGACATCCTATCTTATTCCTAATGGTTCGTACTCCTCCACTGGTAGCAGCAGTAGCAGCAGTAGTAGGTCGCAGCAGCAGAGACTATCCAAAAGCCACAGTAGTTCTAGCGTTGACTTTTTATAACCCTTGCTTCGCCCATGCATGTTGCCGAATGAAAAGTTATCTTGAGCATGAAGCTCAAGTTTTTACTGCCGAAGTAACACGTAGTAAGCCTACGTGTTGGTTTTCTTCAAATGTACACTCAAGTTTTTACTGCCCAGGTAACACGTAGTAAGCCTACGTGGTGGTTTCCTTCAGATGTACGTAATCTTACGTACACAAATACGTAAGGCTTTTACGTATAAACTCTTAAATTCTTTTACGTAAATAAATTTTAATTCATTTTGCTCTATTGGGTCCTTCATTTTGTATCCCAATGATGTCCTTTAGAGATAAATTTTCAAACATAAGCTAACTAATAGGCGACGTGAATTATAATGATTTTAGTTGAAATTTTCAAATTTAATTATCATTGTGTGATAATTACCCCAAAAATGAATAAATCAAATTGTTCTCAACATCTGTAAGTCCAACCCTGAAATAATTATGTTTTTGGAGTTAGCATATTTTTCTAGTAATAATGATATGTTCATATTCCTATTTAATTTCAGGATCTTAATGACGCCCTGTTGGGGTACGCATACCTTGATTATATAATAACTTATATTTCCTACATTTTCTTAATATTTAAATCCCTTATAATTCTAGGATGTTAGAAATTCTCCTCTACTAAAAAAAAATTTGGTCCTCCAAATTTGACTAGTATATAGTTTAAGTGTTGAGTACTAACCTGTAAACAACTCAAGATATTGACTCTTCATGTTGTCCTCTAGTTCCCATGTTGCTTCCTCTGTACCTCGTCGACTCCATTGGATCTTTACCATGGGAACAACCTTATTCCTCAGTAGCTTGATTTTTTGAACAAGAACTTGTATTGGCTTCTCTTCATATGACAAATTATCCTGTACAGCTAGATCTTGGTACGTAATGACATGAGCTGGGTCATACACATATTTATGTAGTAAGTATATATGAAAAATGTTGTGTAATTAGATAATTGGGTAGGTAAGGCCAATTGATATGTTGATTCCCCAATCCTTTATAGAATTTCAAATGGTCCAATGTACCGCGGACTTAGTTTCCCTCTGATTCCAAATCATCTAATTCCTCGCTTGGGTGATATTTTTAAGAATACATGATCTCCCTGTTGAAATTGTAACTCCCTTCTTCGATGATCAACATAATTTTTTTGTCGTTCTTGTGCAACTTTCATTTTTTTGCATACTACTTTGATGATTCTAGTTATTTCTTGGATCATTTCAGTTCCTAGTATTTGAGTTTCGCTCAATTCAGTCCAACAGATCGGAGATCTACATTGTCGACCATATAAAGCTTCAAAAGGTGCCATATGAATTGTACATTGATAACTATTTTTGTAAGCAAATTTCATAATTGGCAAATGACTACTCCAGTCTCCACCAAATTCCAGTATACATGTTCGGCACATATCTTCAATAATTTGATTTACTCTTTCTGTTTGTCCATTATTTGAGGATGAAAGGCCGTACTAAATTTCAATTTTGTACCCAGGCTTCTTGTAACTCTCTCCAAAAATGCGAAGTAAACGTGCTTCTAAATCAAAGATAATGTTCATAGGAATCCTTTGCAATCGAACTATTTCCTTCAGATATATAGCTGTTAGAACATTAATTGTCCACTTACTTTTGATAGGCAGAAAATGAGTAGATTTCGTAAGCCTATCAATTATCACCCACACAACATCATATCCACTACATGTTTTGGGTAATCCCATAGTAAAATCCATAAATATATTGTCCCATTTCAAATCTAGTACCTCCAATGGTTGTAGTTTTCATGCAAGCTTTTGATGTTCAGCCTTAATCCTTTGACAAATTAAACATCTTGTAACAAAGTTTGCAATTTCCTTCTTCATATTACACCACCATAAATTTTTCTTTAAATCATGATACATTTTAACTGTTCCAAGATGAATGGTGTACTGAGATTGATGTCCTTCTTCTAATATTTGTTGTTTAATTCCATAAACATCTGGTACACAGATTCTTTCCTGAAATCGAAGATTCCCTTGTAAGTCAATATTAAAATCAGGTCGAAGATTTAATGTTTCCCTAATTTCTGTCAAAATTGGATCATTATCTTGTTGTTCCCTGATTTGATCTAAGAGATCAGGTCGAATCTTTAAATGATCAACTATGACCTTATCTACTTATACTTGGACCTCTAGACTTAAGCTCGAGAATTCTTTCAATAGCTTCCATTCTTTTATCATTAAACAAGAAACATGTATGGCAACATTTCTACTAAGAGCATCAGCCACATAATTTCCTTTTCCGGGATGATATTGAATCTCAAAATCATAATCTTTAATGGTTTCCAACCATCTTCTTTGCCTAATGTTAAGTTCCTTTTGTGACAATAAGTACTTCAGACTCTTGTGATCTAAGTATATTATAAATCGATTACCATATAGGTAATGCCTCCAAAGTTTCAGAGCAAATATTACAGCTGCTAATTCCAAATCATGTACTGGGTAGTTTCTTTCATGATTTTTTAGCTGTCTAGAAGCATAAGCAATAACCTTTCTTTCTTGCATTAGAACACATCCTAACCCAATGGTAGATGCATCTGTGTAAACTTCAAAAATCTTTCCTTCCATTGGTAATGCTAGAACTGGATTCTTTTAACTTTTGGAGGCTTGCTCACAATTTTCCTTCCATAAATATGGAACTCTCTTTCTGGTTAGTAGAGTAAGAGGTAAGGCTATCTTTGAAAAATCCTTGATAAACTAACGATAATACCTAGCCATACCCAGAAAACTCCTAACTTCTGTGATAGTCTTGGGTTGTTCCCATTTCTAAATAGTCTCAATCTTGGATGAATCCACTGTTAATCCTTGTCCAGAAATAACATGCCCTAAGAAAATTATTTGTTCCAACCAAAATTCACATTTAATGAGTTTAGCATATAATTGATGAACTCTCAACACCTGTAAGACAATTCGGAGATGGGCTTCATGTTCTTCTAGGCTTTTGGAGTCAATCCAAATATCATCTATGAACATTATCACGAATTTATCCAAATATGGTCTGAATATATCATTTATTAAATTCATGAATGCAGCAGGAGCATTAGTTAAATCAAAGGGCATTACTACAAATTCATAATGCCCATATCAACTTCAAAATGTTGTTTTATGAATATATTCCTCTTGTATTCTCAACTGATGATATCCAGATCTGAGATCAATGTTTGAGAAATATTGTACTTTAGACAATTTGTCAAACAAATCATCGATTCTGGGAAATGGATACTTATTTTTATGGTTAATTGATTTAATTGCCAGTAATCAGTGCACATCCTTAGTGTTCCATCTTTTTTCTTCACAAACAATACTGGAGCACCCCAAGGAGATGTACTTGGTCTAATGAATCTCTTTTCCAACAATTCCATCAATTGCTTTTTCAGTTCCTTCAATTCATCTATCAACATTCGGTAAGGGGCTTTGATATCGGTGAGACTCCAGGATTCAACTGCATTGAAAACTTCACCTCTCTCAAGGGTGGCAACTTTGTTAATTCTTCTGGAAATACATCAGGAAATTCTTTTACCACTGGAATTTTTTGGTTCTGAGATATGCTAATTCAGGATTAGAACGGTCGCCATGTACCCTTGGCATCCTCTTTGTATTAATTTATGGGCCTTAATAGTAGAGATGAAGATTGGTGTCTTAGATTTGCTAAAGATCAGTAACACAGTCTCAGTATCTTGGATAATTATTTGCCCCAATCGGCAATCAAAGTAACATGATACTTAGATAACCAATCTGCCTCAAGAATTACATCATATTCTTCCATTTCAAGGCATATCAAATCCTCAGGATAATCATGATTTTTCACTAAAACTTCACTGGCTGGATAATACTGGTCAAGTTTCCTTCCTTCCTTAAGAGGTGTAGTTACTTCAAGGTTTCTTGGTAAGGGAACTGATTGTTTCTCCAAAGATTTAGCAAATACTTGACTTATAAAAGAATGTGTAGCTTCAGAATGAAATAAGACATGAGCAGATTCAGAGTTTACAAGAAGTGTACCTTCAATGATTCCTCCTTCTTATCGTGGTTCAGGTTCCACTTCCTATACTGCTTGTAGATGCCCTTGTCTGGGTTGTTGTTTCGATGGTTGTGAAACACCTTTTATCAGTAGGCAATCTGAAATCTGATGATTTCCACTTCCACATTGGAAACAAACATCAAGTCATCTCCAACAATTTTCTGCTTTGTGACCGCTCTGATTACAATGTTGGCACACTTCCTTACTGACCATGGGACTTTTCCTTGTCTTTTCTCGAGTGGTTGTTGTGATTTAAGATCATCAATCGTCTCAATTTTCCTTGTCCTTTCACTTATTGAAGTATCCTTGCTGAATTTCCCTTTTATCTTTTCTACTACCTCATTGGCAGCTTCTAAAGCTAATGCCCTTTTCACCATCTCGGAATAAGTTGTAATCAGATGAGGGGTTAACTGAGTGATAAAATTGGGTCGCAATCGATTCATAAATCTCTTTGCCTTCAACTTTATAGTAACTATCAAATGAGGGGCTTACCTAGAGAGTCGAGCAAATTGGGCTTCGTATTCTACTACCGATAAACCCCTGTTGCTTTAAATTGGCGAACTCCATAGCCTTTCTTTCCTGAACAACTTCTGAGATACTGCTCATTGAAACATTCCACAAACTCCTCCCAAGTTATTGGTTCTGAATCTTCCATAATTGTCTCAATTGATTGCCACCAAGCTCGTGCATCATGTTCTAACTGAAAGGTAGCAAGTCGAACATTATCTTCTTCAGGGCACCTGATAGCTCTAAAAATCCTTTCGATATCCTTAATCCATATTTTGGCCTCATTAGGATTTATGCTGCCTAGAAAACGTGGCGGATCCAAACTCCGAAATTCCTTGAAGATATTAGTCTCGTTATATGTATGGTTCTTAGCTACCATTCGTAAAGCCCGAGTCAAATCATGCATAGTACTTTCCATTCTTCGCCATGTGTCACCTCCTTCCATAACTCCCTAAAACTTGATTTGAAATATACAAAGATTAATATTTCAAATTCCCAAGTAAATAATTACATGCTAATTCACACATACAACACATACATAATCTCACATTAGTAAACTGGAAAAGTTTCTTTGTACATAGATAGTCTTCGTTCCTCTCACAGTCTATATTTACAAAAAGAACCACATACTATGAACCCAAAACATATGCTGATTTGCCCTTTATAAACTCTACTCCCATACTACCCTCAAGTACTAAACTCAAGAGAGACTCTTAACAAAAAAACAAGATGTTTACTATAATTTATTCTACGATGCCAGCCGATCCGGGGACTCTTCCCATGCCTCTTCATTATCATAATGCAGTTCTCGGGTTGCATCAGACATAGCATCCCAGTATTGCTAGAATTGAATTTGAAGCACATCTTGGCCCATCTTTAAATTATCCAAATTTGCCATAACGGATGACATAGCTTCCAGTGCCACATGAGGGTTTCCTACTAAAAATGCCCGACTTGTTTTTTTGCACTTGCTCCTTAATCTGTATATGCAGTTCTCACTATGTAATAACATATATCTCTAAATCCCGATAGAGCATTTCCAGAGCCAGCAGCAACCTTTCACGTGCATTCATTTCCTTTCTTCTATAAATAAATAAATTAAGTGTATACAATAAAATTACTTCCTCTCTACCCTTAACGTTCTACCCCATCTCACAAATTTCATATGATGGTCAAGGTAAACCTATTCTCTAATACCAACTCTGTCACACCCCAATAGATGGTTTATTGAATATGACACAAACTAAAATTCAGAAGACATTTAACTTAAAATATTCATTTTTGCAGTGGAAAGAAAACTATATACATCAAGTAACTTCAACTAAGCGCTAGGCACATTATTAAAGGTGAACATAGTTCTAACGGAAAGAAAATAAAATATAAGATATTCTTCATGGTTAGCTCAATGCTCAATTCCCCCACTTCTTGATCACCTGAAAGGAGTAGGAAATAATGAGCAGAAGAGCTTAGTAGGATATGAACTTACAAACAAAAGTTCAAATTTCACCGTAAGGTTCAAGTGTACCAGCTAATAGAACACATGAATCTCAGATATTAGGGACAAAAATATATTAAGGAGACGTCAAATATCATGATCTGCTAAACAGAAAACACTAGCTGAAGATAAATTTAGAAAAGGTTGCCTCGAATCTGGAATCGTATAACTTAATAACTAAATGCAATTCATATAGCACAACATATCACCTCACATAGCACATCTCATACTGATTAATGGAAATGCCAACTAATTTAGCTTATGCGGTGTCATGCCAAACACCCAAAAGGTCCAATATCACTCTGTGCAAAGTAAACGATTTCAGGTCCTCCTCACGAGACTAGACTTGCCCCATTTGCATTGACATAGAATCCGTAAGGAGTCCAAAGACTCAAAAGTACGTCATCTCATTTCCATTTGGAACATATTTTTCACCCATACATTGGAACTCAAAAGTCATATCTTAAGACAAATGTTAATTCCAATGAACAGTGAACTCAAAAGAAAAGTTTACATGACTGACATAAAGATTAAATGACTTTAAATATGTTGTGGGATATAAGCGTGTCCAGCTGGAATATGTTCATGACTGAATTGGGTCTATTACAGAAAATTTGACAATTCTAGTAGGGTTTTGGTCGACAGGAATCATGAAATCGGTCGTCCGATTTTGGGTTTTTGATTGTCTGAAAGGCAAATGTCAGTCTACCAGTTCTCCTAGTAGCGCATGTAATCGATTAAAGGAAATTCGTCGTCTGATTCTCCAAGTAAATTTTTTTCATCAGTCAGCTATAGTCTATCTTCCAATAGGGGTGTCGGTCGACCGATTGGCAGAAATCGATCGTTCGATTACAGCGACTCAACAGTTCTATCTTGATTTCTGCTACATTTGAGGGGTAAATTGCAGTGTTTTTTATTCTTGTATGGTATTATATCTAGTATCCACTATCTAGGGAATGAATGAACATGGTCAAACAAGAATACATGTCCAATCAAATTACAAGATGCTATGACAAGAGACTGACATGAGGAAAAAAAGAGTTGGAGAAATATCCTACACGACATTGAGGTTCTACCTAATGGTTCGCCCTCCTCCACTGGTAGCAGCAGTAGCAGCAGCAGTAGGTCGCAATAGCAGCAGTAGCAGCGACTGTCCAAAAGCCACAACAGTTCCAGCGTTGCGTTTTTATAACCCTTGCTTCGCCCATGCATGTTGCCGAATGGAAAGTTATCTTGAGCATGAAGCTCAAGTTTTTACTGCCCAAGTAACACGTAGTAAGCCTACGTGTTGGTTTTCTTCAGATGTACACTCAAGTTTTTACTGCCCAGGTAACACGTAGTGAGCCTACGTGGTGGTTTCCTTCAGATGCACGTAACCTTACGTACAAAAATACGTAAGGCTTTTACGTATAAACTCCTAAATTATTTTACGTAAACAAATTTTAATTCATTTTACTCCTTTGGGTCTTTCATTTTGTATCCCAACGATGTCCTTTAGAGATAAAATTTCAAACATAAGCTAACTAATAGGCAACATGAATTATAATGATTTTAGTTGAATTTTTCAAATTTAATTTTCATTGTGTGAGAATTATCCCAAAAATCAATAAATCGAATTGTTCTTAACATCTGTAAGTCCAAACCCTAAAATAATTATGTTTTTGGAGTCAACACATTTTTTTGGTAATAATGATATGTTCAGATTCCTATTTAATTTCGGAATCCTAATGACGCCTTGTTGGGGTACGCGGGCGGGGTACCTTGATCATAGAATAGCTTATATTTCTTGTATTTTCTCAATATTTTAATCCCTTATAAATCCTAGGATGTTATAGTTTCTCAGTCTACACTGATGCTTCGGGAATTGGTCTAGGTTGTGTGCTAATGCAGAAAGAGAAAGTCATTGCCTACTCTTCAAGACAACTAAAGACTCATGAGGTCAACTATCCCATACATGATCTAAAGTTGGATGTCATAGTCTTTGTGCTAAAGATCTAGAGACATTATCTATATGGTGAGCAATTCACTGTCTATTTAGTTCACAAAAGCGTGAAGTACTTATTTTCTCAAAAAGAACTTAATATGAGACAAAGAAAATGGTTGGAATATATAAAGACTTTGACTTCAACATCCAATACCATCCAGGTAGAGGTAATGTTGTGGCTGACACTCTTAGTAGGAAGCCTATGGCATCTTTTTCTAGTCTAATTATTAGGGAGATGCAACTGTTAGATCAATTCGCAAGGTTAGACTTGAATATTGAACAGAGAGATGATCGTGTCTTGGTTGCCAACAATAAGATTCAATCTGACATCCTCGTGGAGATCA
This sequence comes from Colocasia esculenta, assembly GCA_014218235.1. Lineage (NCBI taxonomy): Eukaryota > Viridiplantae > Streptophyta > Magnoliopsida > Alismatales > Araceae > Colocasia > Colocasia esculenta. The sequence goes on from CM024756.1 coordinate 29,410,730, forward strand.
AAGCTCAACAAGACAACGATCCATTCTGGTTTGTGGTTAAGGAGACTCTAGAAGAAAGACCAAATTTTGCTACGACTGAGGATGGGAGATTAATATTTCAAGGAAGAACATGTGTATCTGACAATGAAGATCTTAAAAAGAAGCTAATGGATGTATCTCATAAAACCAAGTACACTACTCATCCTGGCCCTACCAAGATGTACCAAGACATGAAAAGAACATTTTGGTGGCCAAACATAAGAAGAGAAGTAGCTGAGCATGCTGCTCATTGTCTCACTTGTTAACAAGTGAAGGTAGAACACCGGCGCGCTGCAGGTGTACTCAAACCTTTAGAAATCCCAGAGTGTGGAGTGGGAAGGCATTGGCATGAACTCCGTCATCCCTTAGTGCTGCATAAGGACCTGACTTATGAAGAAAAGTCAATCAAATATTGGATCGGAAATTGCAAAAACTCAGGAACCGGTCTATACCTGTGGTTAAAGGTTCTATGGAACAATCATGGAGTAAGAATCTATATGGGAACCTGAATCAACAATGAGGCGAAACTACCTCGACATATTTGGTAAGTCATTCTCCTTATTATGATTATGAATTTGGGGACCAAATTCTTTTAAGTGGGGGAGGGTATAAGAACCTGGATTTTTTTAAATCCTAAATAAATAGGATATATAATATATATATATATATATATTTGGAGAGGTTTGATTAAAGGCATACCAAACGATATGGTAATGGATAAAACAGTCAATAATCGATCTGGTTTAGTTAGCAATCGATGTTTAGGAACAATCGTTGTTTAAGGACAATCAGTGTAGGTAGCAATCGATGTATCAAATCGACTGGCCAAGATATAACTTTGTCAGTCGAAGTTAAGCTTCGACTGATCACAACCAAATCGTTCATGACGAAGTGGACATCGTATATGACGACATTAATCTTCAACCGATTATGACAAAATCATACATGACGAAGTGGACTTCGTATATGACGAAGTTGGACTTCGTTTAAGTTAAGTTTCGACTAATCAAGACCAAATCATGTATGACTTCGTACATGTTGAAGTTACCGATCATTTCCAAACTATAAAAGGTGTGTTGATTTTTATACCTGATGATAAAAATGGGTTAGTTAAGATAAACATGGAAAGTATGGACCATAAATTGTGACTGAATCCAATAGAGGATTCTAAATCTGCTCCGTAGAACTAAACCAAATAGGACTAGACTTGGTGCGAAAACAACTTCTATGGAAGTTTTGAACATGATAGGAATCCTATCAGGAGTTCGGAAACTACAAATTTGAAAGTTTCACCATCATTAGACTTCCATATTAACCCAAATTCGTGTCCCATCAAGAGGAGGGATTTTCTAAAGGATTCCTACTCCAATTGAGATGGGAATCCTCCAGACATGGAAGGGATCAATCTAAAACTGCACCTCCACTTCCTTAGTTACAATAGGACTCCTATCACTGCTAAATCTATAAATACTCATCATAAACCCTTTGGGGGTGAGTTGCCAACTTGCTGGGGGATGTGTGGAGGCTAGCTAGAGCACCAGAGGAGGAGGAGATCGCCACAACCGGAACTTTCTTCCCCAAACCACGTTCTGCTTTCTTATGTAGAAACCCTTCTTAGGAACACTCGAAGGTAGGCAATTTCTCGAGCAAAAATTTAATTAATCTCATCCATAGATAGTCTATGAAACTAGTAACAAAAAGCCCTATGTTTTCCCCAATTTTTTATTGAGCAGATTGCAAGCCCAGAGAGGGGGGGGGGTGAATGGATTGCTAAAATTTCTTTTAAGAAGATTCCTGTGAATAAAAATGCTTTGACAAAAGACACTAAATTCGATGGTTAGAGTTAGTACATAAATGAAGATAGAATAAGATCAAATACAAGAACAATAGAAATTTTATCCTAGTTCAGATCTCCTATCACAAGGAGTCCTACATCCAGTCCCTAAGCAAAGACATGGGATTCCACTATCCAAGGGTACAGTCCACCTTAAGGACGCTTCCCCATCTAGCTGCAGTTGGCCTTCTCTTCACTACACGAAGAGGCACTGCACCACCTGATACAACATGTCTTCCTTCTTACCAAAGGGAACAACCACCCACTCCACAGTAGGTCCTCTCTTAACAGATGAAGAGGATCACTCAAGAATGAGTAAAGGAGGATGGCCCCTAGACCAAGCTTATAGCAAATGCTTGATCTAAGGCGGACACTGAGAGACAAAAGAATAGCACAGGAAGAAGGTCTCTCAGATCTAAACAAGCTCTCAAAAATCTGAAAGACTGCCCTGGAGAGCTAAGAGTAGAAAACTATTTTTGAATGAAGGAACGAGCTCTTTCTTTCTTTTCCCTCAAGGTGTCAAGTATGTTCTTCGTGTCGACCTTAGTCTTCTATATATATTCCATTTGAAGAGGTATCTGTTGAAGTATTTGTTGTCTCTCATCTTTGAAGCACATTAGATGTGTCTGGTCCGATGTAGGAATCAAGAAAACCTGCAGCCATTAAATGCTGGGATAGACACATACAGAGAGAAAGATTATCTGAATATCTTCTTGCTTCTGTCATGGTGACAGGTCCAACGTTGTAACATGTGTGACCACCGGAAACCTGCACGTAATAAATGCTAAAGCATAGACAACATAAATGTGTCTAAACTGTCACTCAACATTAGTAGTCGTGCTTTAAGAAGATATACCAAGAGGAAGTTCCATTCTGTCATCCTTTAAAGTCTCACTTTATGTGACAAGAATATGATAACCTGAAGATATGTTGTGCAGAGATATTATACTATTCATAATAAATGTTTGAGTGCACAGGATACAACATGGTTCGCGGGAAAGTTTGAAATTCATAGAGATTTGAATATATTGAATATTATGAAGGATAAAATATATTCAAGACAATCTAGAACGATTATCATAATATCCATCAATTGTCTAAAACATAGTCGTTGCAAGAAGAAATTCGATGTTTATAGACAATCTATGTAAGATGGCAGTCGATGTCCAAACACAACTGATGTTCAAGGGACGTCATTGTGAGTGTAATCGTTGTTGGAATGAAATCGGTGTGAACGTAATCCATGTATAAATGAAATCGATATTGAAGCAAAATCGATGTTGGAGTAAAGTCGATGTTCTGCTGAAATCGATGTTGGATATGAAATCATTGTTTACATGAAGTTGATGTTCTACTGAAATCGATGTTTATTTGAAGTCGATGTTCTACCGAAATTGATGTTGATATGAAGTCGATGTTCAAGTGAAATCGTTGTTGAACTAAAATTGATGTTTGACGAAAGTCGATGTTCAAATGAAGTCGTTGTTTTAAGTGGAGTCGATGTTGAACCGAAATCGATGTTTAACTAAAATCGATGTTCTAAATAAAGTCGATGTAGAACCGAAATCGATGTTCTAATGTGAATTCGATGTAGAACCGAAATCGATGTTCTAATATGAAGTCGATGTAGAACCAAAATCGATGTTCTAATATGAAGTCGATGTAGAACAGAAATCGATGTTCTAATGTGAAGTCGATGTAGAACCGAAATCGATGTTTTAATGTGAAGTCGATGTAGAATTGAAATCGATGTTCTTACATGAAGTCGATACTTAAGTAAAATTGATGTTCTTTCAGAAATTGATGTTTTAATACATAAGTCGTTATTTAAGTGAAATCAATGTAGAAACAAGATAATAATCGTTGTGATCCTTTAATAGAAGTTGATGTATACTTAGAGAAATCATATGCAATAGACTTTAAAGAATATGAATGTAGAATACTTACTAAGTTTGTTTTATTTGAGACATGTTGACAAACCTTAGAAAACAATCTTAGTCAATAATTTCCAAAGTTTTGTTAATCACCAAAAATACATATAATAATTAACAAATTATATGGAGATGGACTGATCATCATTCTCCCCCTTTTTGGTGATGACAAAATATTAAAAATTATATATATGAAAAAGCTGAAATAAATGTGCTGGATAATTTCTAAAGTATGTATTTCAGAATGTTTTCTCCCCCTTTTTGTCATTAAGCAAAAAGAATAAGGAAAGAGACAAAGATAAATGGGAGCCAAGAGTGCAAACCTTATTAATTAGTGAGGGTCAGAAATATAAAGGGTAGGAGACAGAAGGGAAGCAAGGCGAGTAATGATCTGCTAAGCTTGGACTTCCTGCTCTTCAAAAAGATTCTTAAAGACACCCTAGCTAATGTTATTAGAGGGCCTCATGTCTGAATTGAATCTCTGAATATGAGCCTGTCTCTGATCCTCAATGAACTTGGTGTATTCATCAGCACTGAGGGACAGTTTGTAGAACCCAGCATTACCAAAACTAGCATGCTGAAGGAACTTGTCTATGGAGATGGGATATTGCGAGCCTTCAGTTCTTGCTTCAAGGCTTCAAAAACTTTGAATCTCTCAAGCCAAATGGAGTAAGGATCTGAAACTAGGTTGATGGAGTTGAGATCCATGAACTGCTCAGGAGAAAGAGTGGGTTGATTTGATCTGAGTATAGATGAATTAAGCTGATCCAACTGGAGAGTAGCCTGATGATATGTTTTTCTCCACTCAGTGGGGAAAAACCTTTCAGACTCTGCCAGCAAAGGTGCTAAAACTGAAGACGTAATGAATCCCCGGTGATATTCTCTAAAGAGAAACCGATGAAATGCTAAGGGGGCTCCTTTCTGAACAAAAATTCTGGCTTTAACTCTAGCAAACCTTTCAAAAATGATGGGACCCACATCAGAGTCCATGAGTAGAAAGTGCAACTGAGGGAGAAGCTTGAGTTTAGGCATCTTCATGGTGGAAAAATCAACTTGAAGGGGTACATTGAGTGGGTTTTCTGTTCTGAGATCATAGACTGTAGACCGAAACTAACCAAGCTGAACTTCAGGAAGCCTATTAACATGGCAGTAGTCATTGTACATCTGAAACTACTTGATCAGCTTGATTTCCTTCTGAATAAAGGGACCCCCAAGAAGAAGTGTGCTGACTAACAAACCACTTGGATAAAGTAAGAGGGTGATCTGAAGGAGGAAATCTGTTAACCCTAGACACCTCAAATTTTCTGTAGAGGGCTTTATTGGACCTGACCCACTGATCCTCAGTCTTAGACTCATTCGAGGAGAGGATTTTAGAATGTTCAGGCTTGGGCACAGCAGAGATAGGAAGAATGAGAGTGAGATATTTGATGAGATTTAGAGAAGGGAGGCTATAAATTGCAGCAAAAGTGCATTTTTGAAGATATTCAGAATAGAGGGATTTGCGTCTATGGACTACTAAAAGAGAGTACCATAGAGGAGGAAAGAGAGCTTGAGAGGAGTGGGGTACAAGCATTTTGTAGAGTTTTCTTTTCTTGGAGGCAGGACTGAGAGAAGGCTGAGAATTAGTCTTGTGGATATGAGAAGATACAAAGAGGACTGTTTGGATGATCGCCTCTTCAAACTCATCTTTGATTTTGGAAACAGTATGGCCAATGGTACTAGCACCCTCAGGAACAATAGTGAAGAAAGATTGTGGAGTAGGAGGGTGGAGAGAGGAGAAAGAGGAGGTAGAAGGAGGTTGTGTAGCACCCCGGAAAATTTAGTAAGTTAAATTTTAAATAAATAGAAATAAATAATTTCTGTATTATCGAAATGGTAGAACCTACGTACCACTATAGTACATAAGAGAACTCATCAGAAAATTCCGTAAAAATTATAAATCAACCTCAAACATTATACCTAAGTGTTCCACGGGGAAATTCATGCAACGAAAAATCCGATTGACCAAGTGTACGTCGCAAAGCGACTGATTATCCAGATTAGGAAACTAAGTAGAAAAAACATTAACACGAAAATTTAACACGATCATAAATTGAATAAACATATTGGAGAGTCTTCCAACATCATATATGATGACCCATTATCAAAATTGGTCCAATGGATCACTTTTGGCCCAAGAACAAAATGGAGCAAGAAAAATACTAGAAATTCGCAACCCTAATTAAGCTGAAAATAGAAGGGGGTAATTAGGGCAAACCCCAAGGGAATTAGCCTTTCTTGGCAACTCAAATTCGTGCTTAACCATGGTGGGAGATTTCCTAAATCCTCACACACTCTATTAGGGTGAGAAATTAATAAGGAAGGTGGAATGCTAAAACCGCACCTTGCCTTTCCTTCACCCAATGGGACTTCTAAAGCACACTAGATGCATATATAATGCTATGAAACCCTAGAGGATGAAAATACACATTGTTGGGGTCGTGGGAGGCTGTTCTTGAGCACCCAAAGGAGGAGGAAACAGCCCCAACTCGAACCTTTTTCTCTGTTGCGTGCTGCATCAACCTGTGCAGATAGCTCATCTTGGAGTCGACCAAAGGTAGGCCAAACCCTAACCAAACCTTGCAAGACTTATACCCCTGGAAATAGGGTGGAGTCTACTTCCCAATCCCTCTAGTTTGAATATTTTTCATTCAGTAGATTGGGTGCAGTAAGCGTTCTCCTCCAAGTGGTCTGAACGTGCATTTTCTGAAAAATTGTGACTTCTTCAACCCAAAAGGTAGGTTTTCTATGGCCAAACCTTAACAACTCACATACCAATGTGTAGAGCATCGAGTCTACTTTCATGTACAAGTGGTTTCATTGAATGTCATTGAGTATATCTTGAGTTATAAGCAATTTGCCAAAGTCGCACATGTTAATCACGTTTATGTTTGTGGAGATTTCTCGCACATCCCGAGGCCATTTTAAATTTTTCTGAAATCATAGTATTAACCTATTCCATGTTCCAACAACTTTCATGTTGGCACTTTGTCCCAAAGGCTCTAGTTTAGAAGATATAAGCGTTGCATGGATCGAGCACCTGTGTTTCTGCATTTTCGGGTTGAAGAGTGAATCGCGTCCAGACTAGGTGACGTGATTCACAGGGCTTCTTAAACGCATCCTCCATTGGCGACACGATTTGGGGCGTGACCCGTGCCTCAAACTACGGGCCGTTGTTCTATCAGAAGGCTTTTGAAATGCGACGGCCAAGGCCTACGCGATTCTGACGTTTTTCCCTCCCAAGAATCTCAACGATTTTTATAATATCTATTTAAAGGAATTTCATGACACGTCGAGATGCCCCGACACTATTTGATGTGAAATGCAACCACCTAGGTGGACGCGATTTAGCTTCTTCACAGTACGTTGTGTATCAACTGTACACACCGTTATGAAGTGCATCCACTGTGTCGAACGCATATTTCAAGGCCTACCCGAGACCTATTTACAGTGTTCAATGTTAGTCTTGCATGATACATTATTAAAATGCATGGTACAGTCCGTCTAATGACCTAAAAGCCAGCAACCCATGTTAAATACGTAATGATGTGAAGACTATTCTAATTGTTCATTTAACGCTATGATCTATTCTTGCAAACTATTGATTGAATCATCTATTGTCCTAGCGTGTTAAGGTGATTAATTGCAATCTTAAAATATTGCAAAACATGTTTAGTTAATTGAATAGTTTCATCTCATGTTAGCATGTTAATCATTTTCTGCAAGTTTTAAACCGATGGGTTGTGGATTGAGATTCGTACATCACTACACACTTGCACATCTAGGCAGCCCTTTCTTGGGGGATTGGAAGCCCTCTGTCAGTCATTCCGTATTGGCAGACTAGCGACCTTTCTAAGGCCTCCGTAATTCTCCGTACTCCATGGATTCCCTCATGGAGACCGAGTTGGTTGTACCATTGATGTTCCCTGGAGATACCGTGCACTTCCTTTCTTCTCTTGTTCTCATGAGTGTGATGTATGATCTAGACTTAAGCCATTAATGTAAATAGTGCATTAAAATATAAATTGCACCGTTATGCTGCCGAAATTATCTCTTGACCATTGTTATCATGGAAACATGTTCACATTCCATGCTACTTGTTCTCATCATCATCATGAACATGACACTACACATGCTTACATCTTGAAACTCTCATTAGCCATTATTAATGACTGTGGGTATCTACATTTAAAATTGAAATGAGATGCTGACCTGGCACGGTGAGTGTCCAAGGGCTCCAATCTAGCCCCAATGATGGAGAGTCATAAATATAATGATAACCATGGGATATAATGATTACTGGCGTTGCATTTGCGCTGGGAGTACTTGCGTGTTGAATGCTAGATACAATAACCACAACATGTGTCCTAGTGTGCATTTCAAGGTGGATCTTTCCTTGTTGTACATTTGTGTCTTCGTGCTTGATTAGTGTTACATGATCGTGCTCGTGCTCGTGCTTGCTTGCTTGCGTGATATGGCCATCCTGCATTTATTGCAATTTAAAGTGATATCTTGCGTGCTTGTTACATGCCTCACTATTGATAATATCTTGCTCGTTATATCGTTCTAGATTTTGTTCTATCATGATCACTCTAACTATCTTGTTCATGTATCATGTTTTAATGAGTTTTATTCGTACATGCATATCATGATAGTCATCGTGTTTACGTAGTTCTAAACTGCTACTCACTTATATCATTACCCGCACATTGAGATATAAATCCTACTGGGCTAGTTTGCTCATTCCCTTCATTTAACCATTCTAGGTGATTATGAAATTCAAGAAGAGGAGCAAGTCAAGGATGGGATGTGTCCGAGTGATGAGCATCCCAGCACTTGTGTCTATCATTAGTTAGTTTGCTTTGAGTGTTAGCTTCATGTAGAGAAGAGAGTGGGGAATAAATGTAATTTGCTTTTATTGAGTCTTAGTCCTGTTATCCAATATTGAAGAGTTCTAATAGTCCCGAGATACAATGAGATGAGTTTTGAATACAATTTCCATTGAGTTCAACATTTGGGCCCTATGATGATATTGTGTTGTTATACCCTTAGTGCGTGCTAGCTAGAGGCTTATTTGCCGACTGGTCACGTCTCGGGATATCGACTCGAAATATTCGAATTAATATCCACTGCGTAATTCTCAGGAACGTGTTAGTTTAGTGGTATCAGAGCATAGGAAAACCAAATAGGATATATGTCTCAGGAATAGAGATGCCTATGGAACCTAGGTCATGGAAATTAAATATAGTACCTGGTGAGAATGGGTAGAGACTGGGAATATGATACAATGAACAAACACTCCTACCCATTGACTCTTATAATGTATCTAGAGACATTAATTGGTTTCTATCCTTTTCTCAGGAACGCTCATAACTTACACTCAACTGCAATGGCTCACAATCAGTGGCAAGCTATGCAAGAAACTTAGCCGGTTGACCCAGGCATTACAAAATGTGGTTCAGGCTGGAAATCAGGCTGCTGCTACTAGAAATGAAGCTGGTGATCTGCACCACAACTTTAGGAGTTTGAACCCTCCTCGTTTCTCTGGATCCCTGGATCCGAATGAAGCGGAGAACTGGCAGGAGGAGATAGAAAGAATTTTCCAAGTTATGCAATGCACTAATAGGGAGAAGGTGGTACTCGCCACTTTCCAATTTACTAAGGATGCTCGAGCATGGTGGAAGGCCACATCGGCCCATCTGCCTAATGTAGCTGAATTGGAGTGGGCCGGATTCCTGGAGATATTCCGGGGAAAGTATTTCTCTGAGAGAGTTAAGGAAAAGAAGGCGACAGAGTTTTCCGCACTAAAACAAAAGAGCATGTCTGTGGTTGAGTATGAAGCTCAGTTTGCTCGCCTGGCAGTGTATGCCCCACATCTGGTGGGCACGGAAAGGTTGAAGGCCACAGTTTCATCGATGGGCTCAGGCCCATGTTCTTGAAAAGCTCGGACCACACAACATCCAAACCTACACTGAGATGGTCCAAAGAGCTCAACTTGTAGAAGACACTATGGCTAAGGTGGAAGGCATAAGGGGGAAAGACATCTCAAAGCAACCTTCATAAAAAGAGGATTAGTCGATACAACTGGAACTTTCCACAACAACAACAATAACAACAACTAAAACAACAACAAAAGGCCAACCACTGGGAAGGACTATGGCATGGACAAAAAGATCAAAGTAGAAGAAGAAACAACGACGGTGGAATATTGTAAATTTTGTGACAAGCCTGGGCACCAAGCGGACAAGTGCTGGAAGAAGGCGGGGCTTGCCTATGATGTGGGAGTCAGGAACATTGTATCGAACTGTCCGTGCTAAAAGACCAAGTTGGAAGGAACCATGGAGTGGTAAAGCATCAAGGACGCGTGAATGCAATAACACCAGTGGAGCTCCCGGAAGGAGGTATGATTGTTAAGCCCCTAGACTGATCTTATGATGTTTTTTTATTAGTACATTTCTAAGTGGGGGAGATCATTAAGGAGAAATTGGAAAGGAATAATCTAGTGGTTATACCCTAGTTCATTTGGTGGATTAAGGTGGAGTTATAACAACATGGAAGAAAAGAGGAGTGGAAGGAACCAAATGGATAATACAGTGGCCATAGGTGTAGATGATGAACTAGCATCCATAAGCTAGAATGTTGAAACAAGTTGGAGGAATTAAATCCAAAACAACCTCAAGGATCACAAATATCAAGAGCCAATTAATGATCAATGAATTTGGGGACCAAATTCTCTTAAGTTGGGGAGGGTGTAGCACCCCGGAAAAATTTAGAAGTTAAAATTTTAAATAAATAGAAATAAATAATTTTTGTATTATCGAAATAGTAGAACTTATGTACCACTATCGTACGTAAGAGAACTCATCGTAAAATTCTGTAAAAATTATAAATCAACCCCAAACATTATCCCTAAGTGTTCCACGAAGAAATTTGTGCAACGAAAAATCCGATTGACCAAGTGTATGTCACAATGCGACTGATTATCCAGTTAGGAAACTAAGTCGAAAAATCGTTAACACGGAAATTTAACATGATCATAAATCGAATAAACAAGTTGGAGAGTCTTCCAACATCATATATTGATGACCCATTATCGAAATTGGGCCAATTGATCACTTTTGGCCAAGAACAAAATGGAGCAAGAAAAATACAGAAATTCGCAACCCTAATTAAGCTGAAAATAGAAGGGGGTAATTAGGGCAAATCCCAAGGCAATTTGCCTGCTTGGCAACTCAAATTCGTGCTTAACCATGGTGGGAGGTTTCCTAAAGCCTCACACACTCTATGGGGGTGAGAAATCCTCAAAATAAGGAAGGTGGAATGCTAAAACTACACCTTGCCTTTCCTTCACCCAATGAGACTTCTAAAACACACTAGATGCATTATATATATGCTATGAAATTCTAGGGGATGAAAATACACATTGTTGGAGTCGTGGGAGGCTGTTCTTGAGCACCCAAAGGAGGAGGAAACCGCCCCAACTCGAAGCTTCTTCTCTGTTGCGTGTTGCATCAACCTGTGCAGATACTCATCTTGGAGTCGACCAAAGGTAGGCCAAACCTAACAAAACCTTGCAAGACTTATACCCCTGGAAATAGGGTCGATTCTAACTTCCAATCCCACTATTTTGACTACTTTTCATTCAGTAGATCGGGTGCAGTAAGCGTTCTCCTGCCAGTGGTCTGAACGTGCATTTTCTAAAAAATTGTGACTTCTTCAACCCAAAAGGTAGGTTTTCTCGGGCCAAACCTTAACAACCACATATCAATGTGTAGATCATCGAGTCTACTTTCATGTCCAAGTGGTTTCATCGAATGTCATTGAGTATATCTTGAGTTATAAGCGTTTTGCCAAAGTCGCGCATGTTAATCACGTTTTATGTTTGTGGGGATTTCTTGCACATCCCGAGGCCATTTTAAATTTTTTACAAAACCATAGTTTTAACCTATTCCATGTTCCCATCAACTTTCATGTTGACACTTTTGTCCCAAACGCTCTAGTTTAGAAGATATAAGCATTGGATGGATCGAGGACCAGTGTTTCTGCGTTTTCGGGTTGAAGAGTGAATCATGTCTAGACTAGGCAACATGATTCACAGGGCTTCTTAAACGCGTCCTCCATTGGCGATGTGAAGTGGGGCGTGACCCGTGCCTCAAACTGTGGGCCGTTGTCCTGTCAGAAGGCTTCTGAAATCCGACGCCTAAGGTCGACGCGATTCCAACATTTTTCACGCCCAAGATTTTCGACAATTTTTATATTATTTATTTAAAGGAATTTCATGAATGTGTCGGGATGCCCCGATGCTATTTGATGTGAAACGCGGCCACCTAGGTGGACGCGATTTAGCTTCTTCATAGTACACTGTGTATCAACTGTACACACCGTTGTGTCGGACGTGTATTTCAAGGCTACCCGAGACCTATTTTTACATTGTTCAATGTTAGTCTTGCATGATACATTATTAAAATGCATGGTACAGTCCGTCTAATGACCTAAAATCCAGCAACCCACGTTAAATACGTAACGATGTGAAGATTATTCTAATTGTTCATTTAATGCTATGATATATTCTTGCAAACTATTGATTGAATCATCTATTGTCCTAGCTTGTTAAGGTGATTAATTGCTATCTTAAAATATTGCAATACATGTTTAGTTAATTGCATAGTTCCATCATGTTAGCATGTTAATCGTTTTTTCGCAGTTTTAAACCGAGGGGTTGTGGATTGAGATTCGTACATCACTATACACTTGCACATATAGGAAGCCCTTTATTGGGGGATTGGAAGCTCTATCGGTCATTCCGTATGGCAAACTAGCGACCTTTCTGCTAAGACCTCTGTAATTCTCCGTACTCTGTGGATTCCCTCATGGAGACCGAGTTGGTTGTACCATTGATGGTCCCTGGAGATAGCGTGCACTTCCTTCTTCTCTGTTCTGTGAGTGTGATGTATAATCTAGACTTAAGCCATTAATGTAAATAGTACATTAAAATATAAATTACACGATTATGCTGCCGAAATTATCTCTTGACCATTGTTGTCATGGAATCATGTTCACATTACATGCTACTTGTTCTCATCATCATCATGAACATGACACTACACATGCTTACATCTTGAAACTCTCATTGGCCATTATTAATGACTATGGGTATCTACATTTAAAATTGAAATGAGACGCTGATCGGGCATGGCGAGTGTTCAAGGGCTTCAGTCTAGCCCCAATGACGGAGAGTCATGAATATACTGATAACCATGGGATATAATGATTACTGATGTTGCATCTGCGCTGGGAGTACTTGTGTGTTGAATGCTAGATACAATAACCACATACACGTGTCTAGTGTGAATTTCAAGGTGGATCTTTCCTTGGTGTACATTAGTGTCTTCGTGCTTGATTAGTGTTACATGATCGTGCTCGTGCTCGTGCTCGTGCTCGTGCTTACTTGCTTGCATGGTATGGTCATCTGCATTTATTACAATTTAAAGTGATATCTTGCGTGCTTGTTACATGCCTACTATTGATAATATCTTGCTCGTTATATCGTTCTAGATCTTGTTCTATCTTGATCACTCTAACTAGCTTGTTCATGTATCATGTTTTAATGAGTTTTATTCGTACATGCATATCATGATAGTCATCGTGCTTACCTGTTCTAAACTGTTAATCACTTATATCATTGCTCGCACATTGAGATATAAATCCTACTGGGCTAGTTTTCTCATTCCCCACTTTTTACCATTCTAGGTGATTATGAAATTTAAGAAGAGGAGCAAGTCGAGGGATGCGAATGCGTCCAAGTGATGAGCATTCCAGCACTTGTGTCTATCATTAGTTGTTTGCTTTGAGTGTTAGCTTCATGTAGTAGGAAGTGAGGAATAAATGTAATTTTCTTTTATTGAGTCCTAGCCCTGTTATCCATATTGGAAGAGTTGTAATAGTTCCTAGATACAATGAGATGAGTATTGAATACAATTTCCATTGAGTTCAACATTTGGGCCCTATGATGATATTGTGTTGTTATACCCTTAGTGCGTGCTAGCTAGAGGCTTATTTGCTGACTGTTCATGTCTCGGCATATCGACTCGAAATATCTGAATTAATATCTTCTGCGTAATTCTCGGGACGTGACATGTTGAGTAGATGGTCCAGCAGAGGAGGGTCCAGAAGATGAGGGACCAGAGGAAGAGGCAGGAGGTGCCACAGAAGAGGGAGGAGGAATGGAGGATGAAGGAGTAGGTGAGGATGAGGGTTCAGCAAAGATAGGAGTAAGAGAAGAAACATGTTTAGGAAGGGGTTTCATTGATGGTTCAGGAGCAGGTGGGGCAGTGTGAAGAGGCAAATGGGGAGGAAGGAGCTAGAGTCTGAAGGACTGAAGGATCAGAAGGCCCTGGTGGCACAATAGCTTCCTCTTCAGGTTCTTGAGGCCCGGATGACCCAACCACTGCTTCTTCTTCTTGCTCAGATGGCCCTGATGGCCCAGCTATATCTTCTACTAGCCCAAATGGCCCTGGTGGCCCTGCAACTAATTCAACTGGCACTGACTAGTCTGGCTATTCTGGTTGAGGAGGCCCAGATGGCCCTACAGTAGCTTCAGGTACAGGTACAGATAGAGCAAGAGGGACTTGAGCTAAGGAGGGAGCTGTAGAATAAGGTAAGTGCTCCCTCACAAATTGTGCAAGATCAGTCATCAAACTCTTTAAACTATCCAACTCATTATCATATCATGGAGCTCAGATTTAACTCACAAAAATCTTTTGCTTGAGAGCTCTGGCTGACAAAAATATATGAAACATCTGACTGAAGAGAACACAAAAGCCTGCCATGAACATCCAATCGAGCTATAACAGGGTCTAGATGAACACAAATCTTCTTCTTCTTTGATCTATTATGAGCTCTACTAGAAAGCATTGGGATTTCTTGATACTCCTTTTCCTTCCAAACGACCCAGCAACTGGTACATCATGCATTATTGTAAAATCAGTGTGCTGGTGAGCACAAACATCATCATCCTCATGGAGGCATCTTCCACTCAGCCTTCTTGAAATTGGTCTTCATAAATTGCAGTAGGCTTCCCCTGAGTAGCAGGCTCCCCCAGAGCAGAAGCATCTGCCATAGGAATTTCTTCAGATTGGACTGGTGCTACAACATCTGGAATATCTTCTTCATGACCTCTTCCAACAGCAGCCTCTTCAACTGGAGCACTTAGTGAATCTTCAATATGAGTATCTACATGCTCCCCCTCAGTATGCGCAAACTCTTCTTCAACAAGGCTAATAGAGGACTCCTGAAAAATAGGAGGCTCAATGATGGGGGTAGGTACATCACCTATAGTTGTTTGCCCAAAGGGCTCAATAAGATCAGTGCAATATCTTCAATCCTCCTTTCAGGTAAAGTGGATGCAACAGGTTCATCAATCCTTCCTGCAGCTTCAGGCTCTTGAATAGATGGAGCATCAGTTGTAGAGGCCTCTCCTATAATAGCTTCGTTTTCAGCCACATAAGTCTTACTCCAAACATTTCCTACCAATGAAAAACCACTTTTCTTAAGTTTCTAGTGCGAATAGGCTGACCCTTGTCTCCATTAGTTCACTTCCAAATCAATTTCAAGTGTCTAAAGATTCTTGTAAGCAAGTGAGCATAGGAAGAGATACTGCCAATGTTCTTCTTATCCCAAATGACTCAGTAGCAGACTTCATCTTCTCAACTATAATCTGTGCCATATTGACATCGTGTTTCTATATAGCCCAAAACATAAACATCTGCATCTCCTTTTGTACAGGAAGAGAAGGTAGGACTGCGAGGTACTAAGATTTGACAAACAATAAAATGCAGTACCCTGTTTAATGCATTGAACAGATTGATATCTATTTTGTCATCCCTCAGCTTGTACTCTGTTCCTATGATTCTGAAGCCCTTAGCATGTATGTCTACTGTGTTGACTAAACTGTGCCCTACTTTAGAAACACCAAATAGCCTTTCCAATAAGTCATGAGTAATGCGAATGGATTTACCTTTGACAAGGGTGGTAAGAGACCCATCTTCTTCAGATTTCAGATAGGTATAGAATGCCTTGGCCAGATGCGGGTAACTAGGTTCAGAAACTGTGCATACCCTTGTCTACTTCAACCTCTGAAGGGCTTCAATTACACAGCTCATCTCGTGCTGCTCCAAATCATCCAAATCCACTGCCTTGTTTCCACAAATCTTGATCTTTACATTCGGGAATCGCTCGAGTTGATCTGCCGTGAGGAAGGTGGCACTGTAGCCACCCAAACTGCTGGAGCTCCCAGATGCGGCCATGGAAATTATCAAGAGAGGGTTCTAAGAGATCGTGGAAGGATGAGGAACAAGACCCCTCAAGAAATTTGAGCAGGAAAAATCAAATCCTTCGAGAACAGGAATAAGGGGTATGCTGTCGATGGAGGGTTTGCAGACTTTGGAGTCGAAAGGGTGCGAGAGAGTGAGAGAATCGGTGAGGGATGAGTTCCCTTCACAACAGAGAGATATAAAGTGACTTCGAATAAATGCAGAAAATGACAAAATAGGCGATGACGGTAGCACAAAGCAATGGATTTACTTAAATAAAGAGGAGAGAATAAGACTTTTTCCGAAATTGATTATTTATTCCAGTTATATGCAGATAAATCTGTACAAATTGCACATGCCTAGTTCTCGTCTCAGAGGTAAATCTCTCTTGGGTAAGGCTTTTTTAAAGATATCTGCTAATTGATTTTGTGTATCTACAAATGAAAATTAATATTACCATTTGCTACATGATCTCGAATAAATGATATCAATCTCAATGTGCTTTGTCCTCAAGTGCTGCACAATTTTTAGTGAGATTTATAGCACTGATGTTGTCACATAGTAATGGAATAGTCTTGATATGTAGTCCATAATCTTCAAGCTTTGTTTGATCCAAAGAGTTGAGTGCAACAGCTCTCAGTGGCTACATATTCAGCTTCAGTGTTGATAGAGGCTACTGAGTTTGTTTCTTTGAAGACCATGAAATCAAGCATCCTGCAAGAAAATTGACACAACCACTAGTGTTTTTCTAATCCACTTTGCATCTAGCATAGTCAGCATCCGAATATCAATTAAACTAGTTTCAAAGGTTTAGGATAACACAGACCTAAGTTATAATTAGGAGCTAGATATCTAAAGATTTTTTTTACTGAGATTAGATGATTTCCTTAGGATCAGATTGATATCTTGCACCACATGTATACACTGAATAGAATGTCATGTCTACTTGCAGTTACTAGAGTAATGAGTTAATCATACCTCTATAAAGTTTCTGATCAACTTTCTTACCTTCCGGATCACTATTAAACTTGGTTAATGTGCTTATAGGAGTAGATAATGGTTTGACATTCTCAAATCAAAACATCTTAACAGTTCCTGGTGTATTTACTGGCTTGAGTGAGTTCCTTCATTGCTTTGTTTGATTTGAAGTCTAAGGAGTATTGGGTTCTCCCATCATGCTCATTTCAAATTCTCCCTGCATTGGCTTTTCAAAATACTTGCACAGAGATTTATTAGTGGATCGAGATAATGTCATCTACAAGATTTGTACAATTTGCATTAGATTTAATAAATAGTGTACTATCTACTTTTCCTCTAATAAAATCATGATTTAATAAAAATGCACTAAGTCTTTCATATCATGCTCTGGGTGCTTGTTTTAAACCATATAGAGTTTTATGTAATTTAAAAACATGATTAAGATAATTTAAATCATCAAAACCAGGAGGCTGTTCTACATAGACTTCCTTCTTTATAACACCATTCAAAAAGGCTGATTTTACATCCATTTGAAAAAGTTTTAGATATAATATAGATGCATAAGCAAGCAAAATTCGAATAGTCTCTAGTCTAACAACTGGTGCATAGGTTTCATCGAAATCTATGCCTTCCTCTTGGGAATAGCCTTGAGCAACAAGTCTAGCCTTATTTCTAGTGATAACACCAACTCATCCAACTTGTTCCGAACACCCATTTGATGCCAATCACAGGATGATCTGATGGTTTAGGAACAAAGGACTAGATTGATTTCTCTTGAACAGATTTAGTTCATCTTACATGGCAAATTCAGGATTCATCAATGAGTGCTTCATTGACTGTCTTATAGGTGTTTGGGAACACTTTTTTTAAAAAACTATTTCTATCTAAAAACTAATGATGTCTCCATTTTCTACTAAAAATTTAAATTGTAAAAAAGTTGTTTTATCTATTTGGAAGAAGTGTTTTTTTTTTAAGTTTGAAGGCCTTGGGGGTGGGGGGGAGGGGTCGGCGGGGGGTGGGGGAGGGGGAGAGTGCGCAGGGGCAGGGAGGGCGTCAGCTGGTGGTGGGGAGGGTGCCGATCGGGTGGGGAGGAGGAGGGCGGGGAGGGCGACGGGGGGGTGGGGGGGGAGGGGGCCAGTGGGGGTGGGGGAGGGGGAGGGTGCACAGGGGGCTAGGAGGGTGCCGGCAGGGATGGGGGAGGGGGCCGGTGCACAGGGGGAGGGGGTGAGGGCACGGCGGGGGTGGGGGAGGGTGCCGGCGGGTGGAAGAGGAGGGGGGAGGAGGAGGGCGCAAGGGGGGGCGGGGGGGAGGGGGCGGCGGGGGGTGGGTGAGGGGGGGGTGCGCAGGGGGCGGGAGGGCAACGGGTGCACAGTGGGCGTGGAGGGCGCCGACAGGGGTGGGGGAGGACGCCAGCGGATGGGACGAGGAGGGGGGAGGATGCAGCGGATGGGAGGGGAGGGGGTGGAGGAGGGCGCACAGGGGGGTCGGGGAGGGCGCCACGGTGGGGGGGGGGGGTAGGGGAGGGGCCGACGGGGGATGGGGGAGGGGGAGGTGGGCAGGGGGCGGGGTAGGCACCGACGGGGGGTGGGAGGGGGGAGGGGTACGCAGGCGGTGGGGAGGGCACCGGCGGGGGTGGGAGGACGCCGGTAGGTGGGGGGGCGTCGTCGGGTGGGGGGGGGGAGAGGAGGAGCCAGTTGTGTTCTTAAAATAAAATAGGGTGGACTTGTTTTTTTTTTAAGAGAGATTTACATAGGGAAAAAAATTCTTCCTAAAAAAAAAAAAAACTACTTACCAAACATGTCTTTGTTCTGGTTCTCTCTTTTTTCAAATTAGAGAAAAAAAAGTAAAAACTGCAAACCAAACACCCTATTAGGCTCTATTTGAGAAACAAATGCTAGTAATCACAAAGAATAACATTACCTCTAGTTCTTACCTCAACAGATGGATCTCCAATGATATTATCATTTGGGTGATCCTTTTGTATCCTAATTCCTTTGGAAGATCATCATGAATGATTTCTTTTTGTCATAGTTCTTCCAAGGATGGATCTTCATCATCTTTGATGGATGTTTCTTTACTTTCTTAGAAAGATTTTCTACATCTCATTCATCACTAATATTTCCTTTCTCAGGAAGGGTTAGATTCATCAAAAATAACATGCATAGTTTGTTCAATTAATACTTCTTTCATTAAAAACTCTTTACCCTTTGGGTTTAGAAGTGTAACCCATAAAATTCTTTCATCAGATTTGGGATCCAACTTACCAATATCTATCTTACCATTTTTGTGAATGAAGCATGGGCATCCAATGTTCTGAGATGGCTGATCTTGGGCTTCTTTTGCTTGTACAGTTCATATGTTGTCTTCTTCAGAATGGGTCTGATCATGGCTCTATTGATTATGTACAAGCTGTATTGATTGCTTTTTCCCAGAAATATCTAGGAGATTATACTCAGCTAACATTGTTCTTTCCATGTCTAGAAGTGTTCTATTCTTCCTCTCAGCTACTCCATTTTGCTGTGGTGTTCTTGGTGCTGAGAAGTTGTGTTCAATCCCCAGATCATCATAGAATTCTAAAAACCTATAATCATTCTGAAATTCTTCTCCATGATCAGATCGAATACTTATAATGTTGAACTTCTTATCTTTCTGAACTAACTTGCTAAACTTCACAAAGCTATCAAATGTGTCATTTTTGTGCTCAAGAAATGATATCCATATATATCTAGAATAATCATCAACTATAACCAATCCAAAATTCTTTCCTCCCAAACTTGTAGTTCTCATTGGTCCAAACAGTCCATATGAAGTAGTTCTAGTGGTTTGGAGGTAGTAACAATTGTCTGGATTTGAAGGAAGATTTTGCATGTTTCCTTTTGCACATGGTTCACAGATGTTGTCGTCTTGAATTCATCTTGGTAGACCTTCCACTAGATCAAGCTTGATAAGTTTTTCTGATTTCGTCCAAGCAGCAATGTCCTAATCTTTTGTGCATAGTTCAATATTTTGTTCTTTGTTGGCAGCCAAACGGATGTCTTGACTCTTCAAATTCTAGATGCAATACATACAGATTCTTCTCACTATAGGCCTCAAAAATTTGTTGTTCCATCTTTGATGATAAGGCACTTTGATTCCTGAAACTTAATTTGATGGCCTTTGTGCACAGCTGACTGATGCTGATCAAATTATGCTTGAGTCCTTCGACGCAGAGAACATCTTCTATTAGGATCTTGTCTTTGCTTCCAATTGATCCACAACCAATCACTGATCTTTTACCATTGTCTACATAAGTTACTGTTCCTTCTTCATTTTTGATAGAAGAGAATAGCCTTTTGTTGCCAGTCATATGCCTTGAGCACCCGCTGTCCAGATACCACTTCAATGCTCTAAGGCTTCCCTATAATAAATCAGTGAAATTTAGGTACCCAAGTTCTTTTGGGTCCTGGTTGGTTAGCTTCTTCAGAGTTTCTTTTCGGAATCCATTTTAGATGTTTGGTTGTACATGTGATTTTTGTATGACCTAATTTGTTACAATGAGTATAACAGGAAATGTTATTTATTGTTTTCTTTGGCTTATGTTTTTATTTGAGTTTGATTTATAGTTATGATTTTGTTCAGCTACAAATTTTGGCATTGGATATACTTTGGGATAAACACTGTTTCTTCATTATCTGGTGGAGTATACTCGATTCCATACATTTCTTACCTGATCTTCTTGCTCCTTTAGTATTAAAGAGGATCTCCATTTGTTAATTTTTCATTTATGGCTGTCAAATATTCATTATCTTTTGTTAATACATTAATTTCACTTTTAAATTTACTCATGGTTTCCTGACCTTCTAGACTTAATATCTTTTCATTTTTAATTTTTACATCTTCACATAGTAGTTCATTTCTTCTTTTCAGTTTAGATATTTGTTTTTCCAATTGTTCAGTTTCTAATTTTAGATCTGAGTTGGTTTTTTGAGGCATCCATATTTTTCTTAACTGATTTTAATTATTTACAAACCTCTTTATATTTACTATATTGTTCATTGAAAGCATCTTCTAGACTATCAGAATCAAACTCATTGCATGAAGTGAAAGAAGAGTCTGAGGTTACCTTGTCATCGATATTTGCCATGAATGCCAGTTGGCCTCTTCCTCTTCTTCTTCGCTGGAGCTTGACTCACTGTCTGAGTCATTGTCGTGTTCCAAGCAGCGGCCATAGCTTTCTTCTTGTATTTCTGAATTTCTCATGTTGTCCTTCTTCTTGAATTCAACCTTCCTGAAGTTTTGGACACTCAGTCTTGAGATGTCCAGGCCTCTTACATTCATACATATAGACTCAGATCTTTTACTTCTTTGCCTTCAGTTCTCTTGAACTCTTTGCCTTTCTTGAAGTATCTTCTTCCTGACTGATATTTCTTCTGGCTAGGATTCGTTGTAGTCATCTGGAGAGAACGCTTATCATTTTCAATGTTTTCTTTGCCCCTTTCACTTTCTGATTCACCTTCAGATGTGTTCTCTATAGCTTTGAGGGCATTGTTATGCTTTTTCCTGCTAGAGGATTCTCCAGCCTTCCATGTTTATCTCATGAGCCATTAAAGACCAATGAGTTTCTCGAGGGATATTTTCATGAGATCATTACCTTCCTTTATGGCGGTTACCTTTGGATTCAAGAAGTTGGTAAAGATCTTAATATTTTTCATACCGTGTCTCCTGCTCATATGTTTTTCCCCCCAGCCCAACCAGTAATGTCTGTAAAGCAACTTACATCTGGCAGATGGATTCCCAGATTGCATTTGGAACCTCTCATGTTGAGCTACCAATATCAATTCTTGTTTCTTTTACCTTTGTCAGTTTCTTCATGAATGAGCTTCAGCTTATCACACATCTCTTGGCTGACTTGCATGCAGATATTATGTTGAATTCTTTCTGCTTAGAGAGCAGCACAGTATACTCTTGGCTTTGCTGTTCTGAGACAGTTCATCTTCTCATCGTTTGTCCATTTGTCTTTGTGTTGGTGATTTTTAGATCTCCATCTCTATTATTGTCTATAATTAGAAATCAAGTCCTTGGAGGAAGAACTATATCCTCGTCTTCCAGTAGTTGTGTAGTCTCACCATCGAATAGTGGATGTCTGTTGACATATTATTCTTCTGCATGACTTGTGCTGCCATTTATCTTTGCTCTTCAGATCGTGAGATCTACCTACTCGAAGTGATTTGGCTCTGATACCACGTGTTGACCAGGTTGCAAGCCCAGGGGGGTGTGAATGGATTGCTAAAATTCTTTTAAGAAGATTCCTGTTAATAAAAATGCTTTGACAAAAGACACTAAATTCGATGGTTAGAGTAGTACGTAAATGAAGACAGAATAAGATCAAACACAAGAACAACAAAAATTTTATCCTAGTTCAGATCTCCTATCACAAGGAGTCCTACGTCCAGTCCCCATGCAAAAACTTAGGATTCCACTAACCAAGGGTACAGTCCCCCTTAAGGACGCTTACATATCCAGCCGCAGCTGGCCTCTCTTCACTAACACGAAGATGCACGCACCACCTGATACAACAGGTCTTCCTTCTTACCAAAGGGAACAACCACGCACTCCAAAGTAGGTCCTCTCTTCACAGATGAAGAGATCACTCAAGAATGTTAAAGGAGGATGGCGCCTAGACCAAGCTTACAGAAAATGCTTGATCTGAGGCGGACACTGAGAGATAAAAATAGCACAGGAAGAAGGTCTCTAAGATCTAAAAAGCTCTCAAAATCTAAAAACTAAACTGCGTTGGAGCTAGAGCAGAAAACCGTTTTGAATAAAGGAACGAGCTCTTTCTTTTCCTCAAGGTGTCAGTATGTTCTTCATGTCGACCTTAGTCTTCTATATATCTTCCATTTGAAGAGGTATCCGTTAAAGTATCTGTTGTCTCTGATCTTCAAGCACGTTAGATTGTCTAGTCCGATGAAGGAATCAAGAAAAC
>CM024756.1:29433905-29514101 GCA_014218235.1 Colocasia esculenta
GGAACCATTAGAGGGGTCAGGCGTGGGACCGTAGTCGGCCAGACTACGGCGTTGTGTTTACTTTAGTTCCTCGTCTCACTCCGACGGGAGGTGCTAGACATGGATCGTTGGTCGAGGGTAAGGTGTGTGGCGCACCTGACCGGCTGACTAGTGTAGCATTCTGTAGCTAGTGTGTTTGTCCAGGCAATGTTTAGCTGTCTATGTTACAGCCTTGGGTTTCTTCTGGTGCCGTGTTTTACACGGGTTTCCGGTCCCGACGTGTAGCCTAGACCGATGACCGTGTAGTTTCTTTCACGCTTCCGCACTTGACTCTGTTTAGTAGAATAGAATTTACTACTTTATTTAATTATTGCATTTAGTTCTATTTCTGCTGTTAGAACCAGTAGGAGATTCGTAGTCCCTATTGGGCTTCTTCGTGAAGCTCATGCCCTCTTCTGCAGGTGAAACTTCACAGTAGTTCCCTCCGCGGCGGACTGAGGAGACGGGGCCGTAGTAGACGGCGTCCCCAGTGAGCAGTGTTCCCCAACTTGTGTACTTCACCCTCGGGGTATGCCCCTATGGGATGTGTTCTTTCCCTTTATTTCAGCACTTGTACTTTATTTACTTTGGGACTGTACTAGACTGTTACTCAGTGTTGGACTCTTTTCCTTCACCTGTCCTACATTTTAGTGCATTTATTGTTATTTATCTCTATTACATATCTTGTTAGACCGATCCGTTAGCCCTTCCGGGTCTCCGGACCAGTGGGCGGCGGTGCCGATGTTCGGATTCTGGTGGGAGCCGAGGGTCCGGGTGCGGGGCCATTACAGTTCCACTGAATCTCCTTGAGGAATGTCTGCACTAGGAACAAGCTCTTCTGCAATGTGATCTGATGGTTGTTCCATGACTGGACCGCTAGTGACTTGATCACCTCAATTCTAAATTTCATGAACTTTGTCACATTGTGCAAACAGTAGACATTATTCTAAGGAATCTTCTGAACTTTTTCATTCACAAAAGATACACCAAAATGCTCAAAAACAACAGTTAAATGAGCAGCATATGGAAGAGATCTGTGTAGTTCTTTCCTTATGGTTTCAGAAATGGTTTGAAACATGATCTAATCAAATTCACTTTGATGTTTTTCTTCATACAAAACAGTAGAAACCTTTAAATATCTGTGAGTTTATTCCTACCACCACCTTGAGGTGTGAGAATAGTGGTAAAAACATGATGCACCAGTCTAAGCAGTGGGGAGAAGGAATTGGCATTGAAACTAGTGACATTTGTTTGTTTTGAATTTGACTTATCATGAGGTAATCTCGTAAGAAGTGAATAGGCTTCATGAAGATCAAACTCATAAGTGCAATAATCCTCACCAGAATTAGGGATTTGAAACAGTTGATTTGTCAATTCTGTAAAGAAAATAATTTTGACACCTTTAACCTCTGACTTAAGTCCTCTTCTATATCCACAATATTCAAAGAGAATTCCTGAACTAGCCATAGATAGAAGGTTCTATACTCACTGATGAACTTAGTCCAACCTGAAAAGCAAACAGAGGGATAAATTCTGGAAAAGCATCTGAAAGCTCTGTGTCAAAAAGATCTACTGCCCTTGGCTTCAAAATCATTCTTCGTTTAGTGTGAACAGAGTTTGAGGGTGTTGCTACTGAAGATTGAGAGGTGTTCAAAAAAGATACTTCTGGAAACTGTGTATTAGGATTGGAGGAAGATGTACCATCAGAGGAAGATGAACCGCTCTCATCAGAAGAACTAAAATCTTGCAAATCCTTCATTTTTGGGTATCGAGATGGCATGACAGATTTTCCTTTGCCCTAAGCGATGGACGCCCCATTTTAAAGGAGTTGTTGGCCCTTTTGGTATGGCAGCAAGCTAACCTAGGGGGGGTGAATAGGTTTTTCTAAAATCTGAAATAGAAACTTAAACACATAAAATTATCACTTGAAAGTTTGGTTAGTTGAGTGTGATACAGAGTAGCAGTGCGGAAGCAAATAAACAATCACATAAAGGACATAAGGAATTTATTCTGGTTCGGCCCTTCCCACATGGAAGTCCTACGTCTAGTCCCCAAGCAACCTCTTGGGATTTTACTAACCATGGGTACAGTCCCCCTCAAGGACAATACAACACCCAGCACCCCACTGGTCTTCTTCTCTTTCCCGGGCAAGAAGGCAGCCCACTTCTCTTACAGATAAAGAAGCCAACCTCCTGGTACAAACCCCAGTGCGGTTCTGCTAGACTTAAACTCCAGCTAAGTTCTACACTATATACAGTCCTACAGCTGGACAGAAATCTTTCTTTATACAAGAAAGAACAAAGCTGAGAGTTGGAACAAATGAAAACTAACTAAAAGAACTCTCAGCGAAAAGACTCTCTCCCCCAGATTATAAAGATGCACACAGAGCGAGTGAAGAGAGGAGAAGGAGCTTGAAGCTTGAGGGCTTCAGATGCTTGCACACTTCTTATTGGCTCGGACTCTTTCTCTCTTTCCTTTGAGTGTATGTGGCGTTTAGGTTCTTCCTGGATGTACACTCTTTGAATGATCTTCAAGAAAAGCTCTATCTTCTTCTTCAGCCTTGCTTCATCTTTTATATGAGAGGCTTTGAATAGATCCGTTGAAGTTCTAGCCGTTGCTCATCTTCTCTTTCTTCTGATATTTTGTGGTCTACGAGGTCTGCAAGCATAGAAGAAAGTGTTTAGATAATTTGTGTTTCTGACAAAAAGGTTCATGCCTCTATGTTCCTGTTGTCTCCCAGAAGTGGTAGGTAAGCCCCTTTTTTGTCTGACAGGAGAGAAGAGATCTAGAGAGATAAAAAAGATCTTTTGTCAGAGAGATAGAAGATTACGCAAATGAAATATATTTGACTTTTCATTAGGTGTCAAACACATTTGAAACATCTGAATATAAAGGAAATCGATGTTTACATGAAGTCGATGTTTGGACAAAATCGATGTTTAAGTGAAATCGATGTTTAAACAAAATCCATGTTCTGATGAAATTGATATTTGAATAAAATCGATGTTTAAGTGAAAGCAAATTGTTGTTTTGATCAAATCGTTCTTTTAGTAGAGGCAAATCGTTGTTTGTCTTCTCGAATCATTATAGCGGTGAAAGCAAATCGTTGTTTTGATCAAATCGTTCTTTTAGTAGAGGCAAATCGTTGTTTGTCTTCTCGAATCGTTACAGCGATCAAATCGTTGTTTTCTTATCGAATCATTATAGCGATCAAATCGTTGTTTTACTTATCAAATCGTTACAGCGATCAAATCGTTGTTTTACTTATCGAATCGATGTGAGAGTGAAATCGATGTTTCACTAATAAATCGATGTGAGAACAAAATCGATGTTTCACTTAATGAAATCGATGTGGCACTTTGTGAACTGAAATCGATGTATATTGAATAGACATTGATTTGCCTTTTCAGTGCAAAACACTAATTCTATAAATTTATATTTATTGGGAAACATAATATTAAGTATATTTAATAATATTTAATTAATCATAAGTTTTGTTATCACCAAAATATAAGGGTAAAATATAATAGTGGTTCAACATACCAGAGGGAGTGGAGTCAGATTTCCTCTTCGAGGGATCATTTCTGAACTTGCTTGTTCTTTCCACTGGCAGTTTCTGAATAACCACACCTTTTGATACTGCCCTAGCCTTTGCTCCGCGCCTTGGAACTTGCTTGGGTGCCATGAGATCTGGAGATGAAGGGTGTTGGAGAAAGAACCTAGAGGAAACAGAGCGTCATTCTTCCGAGGTTGTAGGAGAAGAGGGAAGTTTGAAAGATGGAGAAACAGAAAGGTAGGGTCGACCTAGGGTTGAGTGCATTTAAGAAAGGGATTGACACCAAAAGATAGAGGATAAGATGATCCTCAGGTTCATTCACCCATAGAGTTGTGTCGACACAGGATGAGGTGTGTGGACCTGAGAGTTGACTGCGTCGACACAAGATGGGTGTGTGTCGACCTGAGATAACAAAAATTCAGGATTTTGTGAAATGATGAGAAGGAAAGTCTTTATTAAGATGAGAAGAATCTGAAATTCAATTATTCAAGGATTTTTAACATGTTAAAGATATCACATTCAAATTCTTATCATCATTCCTTTGCAAATATAATGGGTTGAGGAATAGTATACAATGTTTGACCATTAGATGAATCTGAAGAACCTAGATTACACTTTAAGGGAATTAAAATATTCTATTCAGAAAAATTCATTCTTTAGCCCTTACTTAGCCAAAGTAAGATGATTTCTCTAGAATAAAAACCAATCATTATGAAGTTAAAAACTCCTAATAGATCTGAATTGGGCAAGTTGTTGTCCATTTTGCTTAATTGAATTTTTCTTGAAATATTATCAATGAGCAGTCAATATAGTAAATCATGTTCCTCAAGTGCACATGCTTTTTACACACCTGAGTCCCTAGTTACTTAAGATTTACTAATTATTCTGCCTCAAGGGGTCAATGAAAACATTTTGACATGGAAATATGTGTATCAGACGTCATATTTCCAGTTACTCAGTTAACATCAATTTGAATATTTAGATTAAACCCCTTAGAACTAGGGGTGTCAATTGGACCGGGCCGGCCCGGAGGCCCGAAAGCCGGCCCGGTTTTAACCGGGCTTGGGCCAAAAAAATGAGCCCGTTAAATTTTTTAGGCCCGGCCCGGCCCGGAATAAATAGGGTCGGGCTTGGGCTTTGTGAGGCCCGGCCCGGTCGGCCTGCCAGCCTGGTCGGCCTGCCGGCCCAAAAAATATAAATATAATTTATATTAAATATAAATTTTATATTAAAAGAATTATATGTATTTTTTCTACAATAAATCTACTCAAAAACATAATCTTTTACAAGTTAAATGTTAATATAGATATAAGTAAAATATATATTATTTTTTTATAGATGTATTATAGTAGATATATAAAATTATATATTATATAAATAAAAATAATATTTTTCTTATTTTTTCGGGCCGGGTCGGGCTTTTTCTAGGCCCGGCCGGGCCACCCATACTGGGCCTACCCCCGGCCTGGGCCGGGCCCGGGTCAGCTTTTAAAAATCGAGCCTGGGCCGGGCCTAGCAAGGCCCGGTCCAGCCGACCATTGACACCCCTACTTAGAACAGAGTTAGCATGACACTTCATGACATACATAGCTCGTCACTTTTTGTGAAGGTGTGTAGTTTCTCAGTATGCATGTAGCAACTCTGATTTCTTAAACCGTAATAAAATAAAAAATTTTATTAAATAAATGTGATAAATAGATTAAATTAGAATAAAAAAAGGAATAAATGGAATAAAAGGGAATTAAATCAAACACATTAAGCTAAATTAGGAATGTGTTGTACTAATGGTCCAAACCCAAAAGAATGGGCCTAAATGTGAAGAGCCCATCATGGGATGGGAGCTAATTAAGTGAAATTCGTACCTAAAATTATTAATAATTAGAAAAGGATTAAGATAAATACTAATTAACCCATAATTATCCAAAGGAGGAGTCCTCATCCCATCCTAACCCCTTGGCCACGAAATTGGACCTCTTCCCTATCCTTTTAGGTAGATAATCTAGGAAATAAGGTGATAATTATGTAAATTCGGAGTTTGAAGAGGAGAGAAGCGTTTTAAGGTTTTAGGACTCTTACACTAGCTAAAACACCCCTAATTCGTCTCTACCAAGCCTCATTTCATTGTTGGGGCTCTGGAGGATGAGGAGAGAGGGCTGAGGACGAGTAGCAAGGAGAGGAAGGGCTTGGAGTAAGGAGGTTCTCTCTTCTTCTTCGTCATCAACCCTAGGTTTTCATTACAGCAAGAAAAGGTAGGCAATCTCTCAAGCTTAACCTAATTAAACTCGACCCTAAGTAGACCTTGATCCTCTCTATTAAGCCCCATGATTGCCCTATTTTTCGTTGCTCCATAAGGAAGAATTAAATACTCTAATCTCTGACTTCATCATGTCCCTGAACCTTCATATTTGTTTTCAATCCAAGCATGTACTCGATCCCATGCCTGAACTTATTTTCATAAATATTACATGCTGTTAGCTTTCAAACGCCCCTATTTGCCCCAATTTTCATCTTGTATCTGTTGTTAATTAAATCATTTTTCATGACTGTGCATGTTTAGGTCACCGAAATGTAACCTAATTGAAGCATGCACAAACCTTGTCTATTTTCTAATTACTCATGCCTGTAGCTAGATCTATGTGTCTACTTTCATTTAAAACTAGTCTCATGATTTTTGGATTATCGTGTGGTTTTATATCGATTTTAGAAGTGCACTGTGTCATGCATGGGAGGGATGTACCCAACCCAAAAAGGGGCTAATCTCCCTTTCTGGGTTCAGGACCCTTTCTGGGTTCAGGACACCTTCTGAAGTCGCGACGGCCTGACCCATCGTGATCTCAGAAGGGGTCGCGACAAGGAGAACCATCGCGTTCTGAACGCGACAGGTCGACTCGTCGCGACTTCCTCGGTTCAACCCCGGCGGCCCGGTTCAGCAGAACACGACCGGACCACCCGTCGCGTTTTCAGCATTGTGGCCAGAACCTGAAATTGCTCTTATGCCCCTACTAATTATACCATTTAGCCATTATTTAGCCTTAATTGAACCCTGTTATTAACATTTCTACCTGATTAATTAATGACGGGCAATATATTATATATATATAATTAATTAAAAGCCATGTGCATAATTTTTCATGCATACATGATTTCTTTACACTTGCGCACACTAACATTATTATTTGCATTGAGATCCTATTAAAATATTCAATAATATCCGGTAATTATTAAGTGTAATTATTTCATTTATTTTCCAATTGTTTAAATGACACTTGTCTTCGTTTATTCGCACACTTTGTACACCGTTACCGCTTCCCTTGGCCTTCGAGCACTCGAGGCACGACGAACACTTATTTTATACACACTTTCTTGGCATGGACCACATCTCCGTTGGGCATACTCCTAACAAGACCAGGGACTCCTTGTCAAGGCCTCCATAAGTCTCCTTGGCTTTGGTGCACGTCCATTGCCGACGAGCTAGTTGTACCCTTAAAACCCGTTACACCCTTAGGGATCGACATAATCCAAACGGCCTTAGTGTGTTTCCTTCTTAGCTTGGGATCACACCGGACCTCTGGCCTATGTTCATAGCACGGCTAGTGGGCGGTTGTGACTTCTGCCAGACTACCGGCACTTGACCTGGTGCTGTGCAACTATTACTATCGTGTGTTTAACGTTTTTTTATGAATATGTCCCTATTCTTATCTACTATCTCTGAACTCTCATCTGTTCACTTTCTCTCTACACTCTCGTCTATTCGTCTACTATTCTCATCTATTCTTGGTACTCTATTTGGCCATCCATATGATTGTCTAAGATAAGAAACATAACTTATGCCAGTGCAATAGGGCCCGATCTGGTCTTGGGGAGAGCGCCCGAAAAGTGCCATTTGCCCATGGGAGTTAAAATGATCAGGATGTTGGCATACATCCAGTGACATTATACTATCAAGATTTAATCTATGACAATCAATCAGCGCTATTTGTACAAGTGCTATCTATGCAAGTGATATCGTTACATGGCCATTCCTTTATCATTACTCGTTGTGCTATTTTTCCAGTGCAAGTGCTATTGTTATCTTGTTATCGTTACTTTACTCTACATGACTATACTCTCTAGTTACCCTGCCTTCTAAGACATTAATCATTTAAAACATGCTTGTTCATACGAGATATTAAGCCCTAATGGGCGATTATCGCTCATCCTATGTTATTATTTCATGTGTTTCAGGTGAGTTTGATGGGGAATACCACACTCACGAGGAAGGGAATGAGGATGATGCTCAGGAGTGACCCGTTACGTCAACCCGTGCTTAGTAGTTATTTAGTTAGTCGTCAATTAGTCCATATGTAAGTTTGTATTTGGAATAAAGTACTCTGAGCCCTAGTTTTGGCTCTGATTAGTCGATGTAATAGATAGTTGATGAATTATTAATGAAGATGGATTTTGTTTGGTATTATTCAATTGTGCAACGGTTGTTGTCTTTTATCACTTTGTACTATTTAATTAACTGTAATATCGCTCCGATATTCTGCATCGGGGCGTTACAGTTTTGTGGTATCAGAGCCTAGGTTATTCTTAAGTATAGGATGATCTAGGTTTGACCTGCCTCAACTTAGAGTCTAATTCCATACCTATGTGAGAAATGGGTAGAACCAAGGGTAATGAGATAAAATAACTCACACACGCACGACTTTGATCAACCTCAAATAACTTACATTAAAATTCTCTTTTGAAGGAACTTAAACGTAGCAATGGCAGCGCAGCGTGCACAACTCCGTGACATGCAGCAGACCATTCAGCAGCTCACTCAGGCATTACTTCAGGCTGCTGGAGCCAATGGTAACCGTGGAGGAGGAGATCTGCACAGAAATTTCCGAAATTTGAACCCGCCTCGTTTCAGTGGGACCACTGATCCCGATGAAGCAGAGAATTGGCTTAAGGAAATAGTACGCATTTTCCATGTCATGCAATGCGCGGATAGAGATAAGTTATTACTAGCAACATTCCAGCTTGAGAGGGACACCCGTGCGTGGTGGGAGTCCGTAGAGGCCACCAGGGCCGATGCACAGTTCACATGGAATGAGTTTAAGGAGGATTTCAACTCCAAGTATTTTTTTTGAAAGAGTCCAAGAGAGGAAGGCCTCTGAATTTGCGCACTTAAATAAAGGATCTCACAGTTGCCGAATATGAAGCTCAGTTCTCACGGTTGGCACGATATGCCAATCACCTGGTGGGCACTGAGAGAATGAAGGCGAAGCATTTTCTTAATGGGTCTCAGGCCCGCATACATCACACAACTGGCACCATTAGACATCCAGACTTATCCAGAAACGGTCAGGAAGGCACAACTGCTGGAGGATGCGACCGACCTCACCGATCGCATCAAGGGTTGAATGGTCAAGAAGGAGCAAACATCTGGAGCACCAAGCAAGCCCACCACGGAAAGAAAAGGTCGTTAAGCATTACCGATAGCCCAAGCCAAGAGCAAAGCCCAAGGTCTTTGCCCCCACTGCACCCAACAAGCCCAGATGCAAGCACTGTGACAAGCTAGGTCACACTGCCAAAAGTGCTAGAGGAAGGTAGGCGTATGCCTACATTGCGGGAGTCGAGAGCATCGTATTCCCGAATGCCCCCTGCTTAAGGAGAATGAGAAACGTCCGGTTGGACAAAAGAAGCCTAGCCGATTGCAGGCCCTGCAAGAAGTGGAGACCACCAAGGAAGGTGGAGTTGTGGAAGGTACCTTATCAGTTTTCTCTCAGTCAACTTTTGTTTTGTTTGATACTACTGCGCAACACATTCATTCATATCACAAGCATTTACTGATACATTCTGAAGAAAAACCTGCATCCATGGAATTTGAATTGCTTGTCACTACACCTTTGGGGAGAAAGCTCAATTTAACAAATACTTTCCAATAGCTGATGTAAAGATTGGTGAACTCAATCTTAGAGCTGACTTAATCTGCATGCCCATGGAGGGCTACGATGTTATTCTGGGAGCCGATTGGCTATCCACTTATGAGGCTATCATGGATTGTAGAGAGGGAAGATTACCTTTAGTGAATTCCCTAAACTGACCTTCACGGGATGTAGACACAAGAGGCACTTGTCTCTCATCTCTGCTATTAAGGCGCAGAACATGATAAGGAAGGGTTGTGTGGCATTTCTTTCCGCCATCGTAGTTGAAAGGAAAACATCTAAGATATCAGACACCCATATAGTGCAAGAATACCCCGATGTGTTCCCCGATGAGCTGTCAGGCATTCCACCTGAGAGAGATGTTAATTTCTCAATTGATCTAACACCTAGAGCTGCATCAGTGTCACGCCAACCCTACAGAATGTCCTCTGCTAAATTGAAGGAGTTAAAGGAGAAATTGATGGAACTACTGGAAAAGGGCTTTATCAGACCAAGTACTTCTCCATGGGGAGCACCAGTATTGTTTGTCAAGAAGAAGGACGGATCTATGAGATTATGTATCGACTACAGGTAGCTAAATCATCTTACTATCAAGAACAAATACCCTCTGCCTCGTGTTGATGAACTATTTGATCAAATATTAGGAGTCAAATACTTCTCTAAGATTGACCTTAGATCGGGATATCATCAGATGAGAATTAAGGATGCAGATATTACAAGACGGATTTCAAGAGCAGGTACGGTCATATGAATTTGTAGTCATGCCTTTTGGACTAACCAATGCTCCTACAGCTTTTATGCAACTGATGAACAGCATCTATCGGCCCTACCTCGACAAGTTTGTCGTGGTTTTTATTGATGACATTCTTATATACTCAAAAACCAAGGAAGAGCATGAGGAGCATCTAAGGATCGCTCTGCAAATCTTGCGCGACAACAAACTCTATGCCAAATTGAGCAAGTGTGAATTCTGGCTCGAGGAGGTGTCATTCCTAGGCCATGTTATATCAAAGGTTGGTATCGTTGTCGATCCTTCCAAAGTAGAAGCTGTACTCAACTGGGAGAGACCGACCAATGTTACTGAGATCAGAAGTTTTCTTGGATTGGCTGGCTACTACAGACGGTTCATAAAAGACTTCTCCAAGATAGTTGTACCCCTTACTCGCCTTACGCGAAAGGAGAATCCATATGTCTAGAGCAAGGAATGCGAAAAGAGCTTTCAGACACTGAAGCAATGCTTGACCTCTGCAACTGTCGTGTTACCAGTTGAGGGCGAAGGATTCTCAGTCTACACTGATGCCTCTAGAATCGATCTAGGCTGCGTGCTAATGCAGAATAAGAAGGTTATAGCCTATTCATCAAGACAGTTGAAGCCTCATGAAGTTAATTATCCTGTCCATGACTTAGAACTAGCTGCAGTGTGTTTGCACTCAAGAATGGAGGCATTACCTGTACGGAGAGCATTTATTGTCTACTCCGACCACAAGAGTTTGAAGTACTTATTTTCTCAGAAAAGCTCAATATGAGACAAAGAAGATGGCTGCAGTACCTGAAGGACTTTGATTCAATATCCAATATCACCCAGGCAAAGGTAATGTTGTAGCTGATGCACTCAGTAGGAAGTCAGTAGCGTCATTATCTTGTTTAGTCATGGGCGAGATGCAACTATTAGAGTAATTCGCCAGTCTGGATCTAAATATTGAATAGAGAAGTGACAGATGTTAGTGGCCAGCCTTAGAGCTCAACCCGACATCTTTGTCGAGATCAGGGAGCAGCAGAAAATGATCCATTCCTAATCCGAGTCAAGGAAACCATAGTTGATAGACCTGATTTCTCCATCACTGAGGATGGGAGAATGTTATTTCAAGCCAGGACATGTGTGCCTGACAATGAAGAGTTGAAGAGAAAGCTAATGGATGAAGTCCACAAGACTAAATACACCACTCACCCAGGCGCAACCAAGATGTACCAAGACATGAAAAGGTCATTTTGGTGGCCCAATAAGAAGCGTGAGGTGGTTGAGCATGCCGCGCACTGCCACCGATGTGCTGCAGGTGTACTCAAACCCCTGGACATCCCTGAATGGAAGTGGGAGAGTATCGGCATGGATTTCATCATGGGTTTACCCCGAACTCATGGTGGACTCGATGCTATCTGGGTCATAGTCGACCGTTTGACTAAGTCCGCACACTTTCTAGCAATTAAGAGTACCTGGAGTGTAGATGTACTTGCAGTATTGTATGTAAAGGAGACAGTGAGATTACATGGAGTCCCCATGTCCATAGTCTCAGATCATGACCCCAGATTCACCTCTAGATTCTGGAAGGGACTTCAATCTGCATTAGGTAGTAAACTCAATTTTAGCACAGCATTCCACCCACAGACAGATGGACAGACGGAAAGAACTAATCAGATCATGGAGGATATGTTGCGAGCCTGCACTATCGATTTTGAGGGGTACTGGAACGAACAGTTGTCACTAATAGAATTCGCCTACAATAACAGCTATCAGGTGAGCATTAAGATGGCACCGTTTGAAGCCCTGTATGGAAGAAGTTGTAGATCGTCGTGTGTTGGAATGAGGTAGGCGAACAACAATGGTTGGGACCAGACATGGTACAGAATACCAGAAGAGATATAGATCATCAGGGATAGGATCAAGATAGCTCAATCCAGACAGAAGAGCTATGTTGGCAAAACAAGAAGAGACTTAGAATTTCAAATTGGAGATCATGTAATGCTTAAGTGTCCCCGACCCGAGGATTTCAAAGGTTTGGGATGAAAGGCAAGTTAAGGCCGAGATTCATAGGTCCATTTGAGGTACTGGAAAGAGTTGGCGGGGGCATACCGTCTAGCACTACCTCCTAAATTCTCCACCGTACATAATGTCTTTCATGTATCATGCTAAGGAAGTACGTGTATGAACCATCACACGTAATCAGCTATGATGATATCATTTTGAACAAGGACATGACCTATGAAGAGAAACTGGTGAGAATATTGGACAAGAAGATGCAACAACTTCGGAATTTGTCTATACCCATAGTGAAGATATTATGGAGAAATCACGAAGTAGAAGAAGCCACAAGGGAACCCGAAGCAACCATGCGACGGAATTACCCGAGTTATTCAGTAAGTCATTCTTCCTCTTAGGATCATATGAATTTGGGGACCAAATTCTTTTTAAGAGGGGGAGGATGTAGCAACTCTGATTTCTTAAACCGTAAATAAAATAAAATTTTTAATTAAATAAATGTGATAAATATTAAATTAGAATAAAGAAGGAATAAATGGAATAAAAGGGAATTAAATCAACCCATTAAGCTAAATTAGAAATGGGTTGTACTAATGGTCCGAACCCAAAAGAATGGGCCCAAATGTGAAGAGCCCATTATGGGATGGGAGCTAATTAAGTGAAATTCGTACCTAAAATTATTAATAATTAGAAAAGGGTTAAGATAAACACTAATTAACCCATAATTATCCAAAGGAGGAGTCCTCATCCCATCCTAACCCCTTGGCCATGAAATTGGACCTCTTCCCTATCCTTTTAGGTAGATAATGGCTAGGAAATAGGGTGATAATTATGTAAATTCAAAGTTTGAATAGGAGAGAAGAGTTTTAAGGTTTTAGGACTCTTACACTAGCTAAAACACCCCTAATTCATCTCTATCAAGCCTCATTTCGTTGCTGGGGCTCTGGAGGACGAGGAGAGAGGGCTGAGGACGAGTAGCGAGGAGAGGAAGGGCTTGGAGCAAGGAGGTTCTCTCTTCTTCTTTGTCATTAACCCTAGGTTTTCATTACAGCAAGAAAAGGTAGGCAATCTCTCAAACTTAACCTAATTAAACTCGACGCTAGGTAGACCTTGATCCCCTTATTAAAGCCCTA
This sequence comes from Colocasia esculenta, assembly GCA_014218235.1. NCBI lineage: Eukaryota > Viridiplantae > Streptophyta > Magnoliopsida > Alismatales > Araceae > Colocasia > Colocasia esculenta. Next base: position 29,447,283 of record CM024756.1, read on the forward strand.
TGATTGCCCTATTTTTTGTTGCTCCATAAGGGAGAATTAAATATTCTAATCTCTGACTTCATCATGTCCCTGAACTTCATATTTGCTTTCAATCCAAGCATGTACTCGATCCCATGCCATGAACTTATTTTCATAAATACTACATGCTGTTAGCTTTCAAACGCCCATATTTGCCCCAATTTTCATCTTGTATCCGTTGTTAATTAAATCGTTTTTCCATGACTGCGCATGTTTAGGTCACCGAAATATAACATAATTGAAGCATGCATAAACTTTGTCTATTTTCTAATTAGTCATGCCTGTATACGTGTCTACTTTCATTTAAAACTAGTCTCATGATTTTTGGATTATCGTGCGATTTTATATCGATTTTAGAAGTGCACTGTGTCATGCATAGGAGGATGTACCCAACCAAAAAGGGGCTAATCTCCCTTTCGGGTTCAGGACACCTTCTGAAGTCGTGACGGCCCGACCCGTCACGATCTCAGAAGGGGTCGTGACAGGGAAACCGTCGCATTCTGAACGCGACGGGTCGACTCGTCACGACTTCCCCCGGTTCAACCCCGACGGCCTGGTTCACAGAACGCGACCTAACCACCCGTCGCGTTTTCAGCATTGCAGCCAGAACCTGAAATTGCTCTTATGCCCCTTTTAATTATACCATTTAGCCATTATTTAGCCTTAATTGAACCTATTATTAACATTTCGACCTGATTAATTAATGGCGGGCAATATATATGTAAATCTCATTAATTAAAAGCCATGTGCACAATTTTTCATGCTTACATGATTTCTTTACACTTGCGCACACTAAATATTATATTGCATTGAAACCCAATTAAAATATTAATAATATATCTGGTAATTATTAAGTGTAATCATTTTATTTATTCTCCCAATTGTTTAAATGACACTTGTCTTCGTTTATTCGCGTGCTTTGTACATCGTTACCGCTTCACTCAGCCTTCGAGCACTCGAGGCACGACAGACACTTGTTTTATACACGCTTTTCTTGGCATGGACCACCTCTCCATTGGGCATGCTCCTAAGAGGACCAGGGACTCCTTGTCAAGGCCTTCGTAAGTCTCCTTGGCTTTAGCGCACATCCATTGCCAACGAGCTGGTTGTACCCTTAAAACCCGTTACACCCTTAGGGATCGACATGATCCAAACGGCCTTAGTGTGTTTCCTTCTTAGCTTGGGATCACACCGGACCTCTGGCCTGTGTTCATAGCACGGCTAGTGGGTGGTTATGACTTCTGTCAGATTTCCGGCACTTGACCTGGTACTGTGCAACTATTACTATCGTGTGTTTAACGTTCTTTTACGAATATGTCCCTATTCTTATCTACTATCTCTGAACTCTCATCTGTTCACTTTCTCTCTACACTCTCGTCTATTCGTCTACTATTCTCATCTATTCTTGGTACTCTATTTGGCCATCCATATGATTGTCTAAGATAAGAAACATAACTTATGCCAGTGCAATAGGGCCTGATCTGGTCCTGGGAAGAGCGCCGGAAAAGTGCCATTTGCCTATGGGAGTTAAAATGATTAGGATGTTGGCATACATCCAGTGCCATTATACTATCAAGATTTAATCTATGACAATTAATCAATGCTATTTGTACAAGTGCTATCTATGCAAGTGCTATCATTATGTGCTATATCGTTACATGGCCATTCCTTTATCATTACTCGTTGTGCTATTTTTCCTGTACAAGTGCTATTGTTATCTTGTTATCGTTACTTTACTCTACATGACTATACTCTCTAGTTACCCTGCCTTCTAAGAAATTAATCATTTAAAGCATACTTGTTCATACGAGATATTAAGTCCTATTAGGCGATTATCGCTCATCCTATGTTATTATTTCATGTGTTTCAGGTGAGTCTGATGGGGAATACCACACTCACGAGGAAGGGAATGAGGATGATGCTCAGGAGTGACCCGTTCCATCAACCCCTGCTTAGTAGTTATTAGTTAGTCGTCAATTAGTCCATATGTAATAGTTTGGATTTTGAATAAAGTACTCTAGGCCCTAGTTTTGGCTCTGATTAGTTGATGTAATAGATAGTTGATGAATTATTAATGAAGATGAATTTTGTTTGGTATTATTCCAATTGTGCAACGGTTGTTGTCTATTTATCGCTCTGTACTATTTAATTAACTATAATATCGCTCCGATATTTCGCGTCGGGGCGTTACAATGCATGCCATTGCTCTGCCAAAAAGAACTAAAACTTGATGAAGACAAAGAATTGGACACAACTTTATCCTTAGTCAGAACCAAAAGAAATGTGTAAAGACAATAATGAATTGGACAATATACAATCAAAGAGATCAAATTACTTTCGAATTTCAAAAGATAAAAGAATGTGAACTTAAGGAATATGTTAATACGATTAAAAATGCATTCCTGGTTGTTTTCAGAAAATGTAATGATCAGGTTATGAATTACATACCCATCAAATCACTAAATTACTTTTGATCTGATGAAAGAAAAATCAATGAAATCTTTAGCTCCCTTGAATTCTTGACTAGATCAATTTTCATCACAAATAAAGATTGACCTTCTTCAACATGAATTTCAGATAAGATTGACATTGAAGCAATTTGAATAGTTTGAGGAAAAACATTGAAGGAAAGTGTCGACACAGAAATTAACATGTGTTGACACAGGACTTGAGACATGAACACTCTCAAAATAGGAATAGAGATTTGGTGTCGACACAAAGCTGATTGTGTGTCGACCTGATTCAGGAAACAGAACTGCCACTTACATTGCTTCAATGACTAAGATCAAAACTTCAACTTGTTCTCATCCATCTCATGTGCAAAACTAATACCATTGAATCCTTCTTTCCAAAATCAATCGCACTTCTCAAATTTATTGCTCCCCCTCAAACAGTGAATGAGTTAAGCAAGTGATATTCAAATGATACACAATCAACATGGCACTCAATTTTAGCAAGCAGTCAATAAGATGAACATAAAAGATATGAAATGAATCAACAATCATAGTGCAAGGATAGGCATTTTATTAAAAAATAATGACTCTTATACAAGAAAGATTATTGGTACTCGGTGGAGAATTTTCCTCACACATAATGATAGTTTTCAGACAAGCCTGAGTTGTCCTTCCCCCAAAATCACCATTTGATATACCACATAACCTTTGCAGAAGAAGCCAAATTATTTTCAGTTTTTTAAATATATTATTTAATTTTAGTGCATGATGCAGATTCCAAGTTCTCTTCTTAAAGATGTGAATCTATCCTCTGCCAAAGATTTTGTAAAGATGTCAGCCACCTTTTTTTCTGTAGGAATGAATTCCAATTGAATGTTTTTGTTTGCAACTTCATCTCTAAGAAAATGATGTCTAATCTCAATGTTTTGTTCTAGAATGTTGAATTGGGCTTTTAGAGAGATTGATAGCACTAGTATTGTCACACATAATAGGTCAACACCAATATCAATATTGTAGTCAAGTAATTGACTTTTGATCCACAACACTTGAGCTGCACAGCTCCTTGCAGCAACATATTCTACTTCTGCAGTAGAGAGTGCAACTGAGTGTTGCTTTTGGATGCCCACGTCACCATGCAACCTCCCAAGAATTGACAACAACCACTAGTGCTCTTCCTATCAAGTTTACAACTAGCATAATCAGCATCAGAATATAAATTAAATCAACATGACAACCAGCTGGGTACCATAAAACCCAAATCACATGAACCACAGAGATATCTAAAAATTCTCTTAACAGCAAGCAAGTGACTCTCTTTGGGACTAGATTGAAATGTAGCACAAAGACAAACACTGAATTGAATATCAGGTCTACTTGCAGTAAGATATAAAAGAGATCCAATCATACCTTTGTATTGCTTTGCATCAACCAATTTACCTTTTTCACCACTGTCCAATTTTATGCTTGTACTCATGGGAGTGGATGCTGGCTTGGCTTGTTCAAACTGAAATCTTTTCAGAAACTCTTTGACATATTTTGCTTGATTGATAAAAAATCCATCTTCAAATTGTTTGACTTGCAAGCCAAGGAAAAACTGTAATTCTCCCATAAGACTCATTTCCAACTCATTGTTCATGTGATTTGAAAATTATTCACACAATGAAGGATTGGTGGAACTAAAAATGATATCATCTACATATACCTGAACTATAATGATGTGATTGTGGACAGATTTTGTGAAGAGAGTTTGATCCACCTTACCTCTAGAATAATTCTTACTAACTAAGAAATTGCTCAACCTGTCATACCACGCCCTTGGAGCCTGTTTCAATCCATAGAGAGCTTTGTGCAATTTATAACATGGTTAGGTTTGTCATGATCTTCAAATCCAGGTGGTTGTGCAACAAAAACTTCTTCTTTAAAGTAACCATTCAGAAAGACAGTTTTTACATCCATTTGAAACAATTTAAAATTTTTAGAACATGCATATGCTTATAGGATTCTCACAACTTCCAATCTAGCCACTGGTGCAAAGGATTCTTCAAAGTCTACCCCAAATTTTTGATTGTATTCTTTTGAAACCAATCTAACTTTATTCCTCACAACTTTCCCTTCTTCATTCAGTTTATTTCTAAACACCCACTTAGTTCCAATTATTGAATTTTCAGGGTTTCTAGGAACTAGGCTCCAAACATTATTTCTTTTGAATTGATTAAGCTCATCATGTATTGCTTCTACCCAAGTTTAAGGCTTCTTCAATGTTTTTGGGTTTCTCTTGAGATATGAAGGTCATTTGATCTTGTTCAATGATATTTTTGAAATGAGATCTAGTTTGAACTCTATCATTGACATTACCTACAACATTCTCAAGTGGATAATCTTTAGAGTATCTGAAGTTACCTGTTGTCAGTGTATTGACACTTCAGTTGGTCTGTCTAGATCTAGTGTCAACCTGATGCTGTGTTGAGTCGACACATCTTCATGTTCAAGTGTTCTTCATTTTCCATTGATTGATCTGATTCCTTCATAAGGATATCTGCATCCTCTTCTTGGTTCCTGCAAGAATCATGGTCATTAGTATTTTCACAATTCTCATCAAAGATGACATGAGAAGTTTCCTCCATAGTTTTTGATTAATTATTAAAAACTCTATATGACATTGAATGTTCAGAATATCCTAAAAAATTCCTACATCACTCTTCTTTTCAAACTTGTCTAGATCTTGCTTGTCATTATTGTGAATGAAAACTTTACTTCCAAAGACTCTAAAATAGGCAATGTGAGTTTTGTTACCTTTTAAGAGCTCATAGGAAGTTTTCTTAAGAACTGATCTTACCATGACTCTGTTGAGAATGTAACATGAAGTGTTAATAGCTTCTGTCCAAAGGCTTATTGAAAGATGACTTTCAATAACAAAGTTCGGGCCATTTCAACAACATCCTATTTTTCCTTTCCACTATCCCATTCTGTTCGAGGGTTCTTGGTGAAGCAAATTTGTGATCAATCTCTTTATTCCTGCAAAATTCAAAGAACAAATATTGTCAAATTCTCCTCCATGATCAGTAAGTATGAAGCATATTTATTTGTTTTTCTATGTTCAATTTTATTAAAGAAATTTTGAAAATTCTCAAAGGTGTCACTCTTGTGAGACAAAAAAAAATACCCAGGTAAACCTAGAGAAATCATCAACAATTACAAAGTCAAACCTATGTCCACTAATACTGAGTGTCCTAGTAGGACCAAAGAGATCCATATGCAACAATTCAAAGGGTTTTGAAGTTATTATGGGTGTAATAGACTTGAATAATTTCCTAGTCTGTTTACCTTGAGCACATGCTGAACAGACAATTGCATTTTTTTTTCTTCATTTTAGGCAGACCATTCACAAAAGTGTGTCTGATTATTTATTCAAAACATTTTCACTAGCATGACCTAGTCTACGATACCAAAGTTGAAATAGATCATGCTGGTTTGCAACTAAACAAAGATTTTCATTTTGATGTTCATTCAGGTCAACTAGACAGACATTATTAATCCTTTGACTAAGAAATTTTATTTTACTAGATTCTTTTTCAACAATTTTACATGAATCAGAACTGAAAATTACCTTAAGGCCCTTGTCACACAACTGACTGATGCTCAGTAAATTATGATCAAGGCCTTCAACCGATAACACATTTTCAATAGAGCTCGAAAGATTCTTACCAACATTTCCAGTTCCAATGATTTGACCTTTGTTTTTACCTCCGAAGATTACTTGACCACCATCTTTCTCAGTCAATGAACAGAATTTTTCTTTATCCCCAGTCATATGTCTTGAACAGCCACTATCAAGGTACCATTTATCCTTCTTGTGGGCTGTAAGACATTCCTACAAAGGAAATTAGAAAGAAGATTTTGGTACCCAAATTGCTTTGGGTCCCATCAGTTTTCTCAATTCAATGACAATTTGTTTTGGAATCCAGACTTGTTTTACTTTACATGCATTCACATTTAATCTGCATTTTTCATTAGAATGCCCATTTTTTTTTTGCAAATTTTTGTGACATGAATTTTTATGACATGAATTTTTGTGATGTGAAATTTTTATTGTTTTTCAGATGAGAGGTAGATCTAACAGTTTTCTTCAAATCCTGTTGATTATTGAAATGAACTCTCTCATACTTGAATTGTGTTTTGGAATTTTTAAATTGACTCTGACTTTTGTGTTTTGTGTTCATGGATTGTTTTTTTTAGTGTTCTTTTCAGACTGATTGTGAAAATGTTGTTCCTTTAACAAATGATGTTATTAGAGTCTGTCCAATTTTCTTTTTATTCTCAGACTGAAAACCTAATCCATGCTTAGTAGTGTTCATTCAAACCCTTAATATAGTATCTAGATTTTGTTTTCCTTTAACAAACTTGGACAAAGTATCTTTCTTATCATTCAATTCCTTTTGAACATTTTTCAATTCTTCTTGAAGTACTCCTTTCTCTTTCTTAAGCTTTTTAGTCTCATCAGTCAAAATTTATTTTTCCTTTTCAGCATTTTGGCATCTTTCCTTGATATTATCAGTTGTTCATTCAGAGTTTCTTGTTCCTTTTTTAAACTGACAATTTCACTTTTTAAAAGATTGACTTGTTCAGAATTTTGAGAATCATGCAATATCTGTTAATTTTTCTTTTCAGTGATTTATTTTCAGATTTCAATTTACACAACTTCTTAAACAAAGTAGCATATGCTTCTTCCCAATCATCAATGGAGAGATCTTCAAATGAAGAGCTTACCTCTGTGTTCTCTTCACTTCTGGCCATGAGACATGTAATCTCTTCATCTTCATACTCACCTTCTTCTTGTTCTTCTTCATCCTCATCACTCCATGTAGCTAGCAGGCTCTGGTCTTCTTGAACATCTGATTTTTCAGCTTTCTCTTTAAATCAAGACATTCTTCTCTCATGTGTCCTGGTTTCCTCCTGCATTATACATATAATGTCAGTCTTTTTGTTTCATTCATTTTCTTATTAAGCTCAGGTTCTTGGAAAAGTCTTTCTTATTGAAGGATTTGAATTTACCTTTTTCTTTCTTTCTCAAAAATTTTTTGAACTGCCTTGTCATAAGGCCAATTCACCATCATCTTCTTCATCAGAAGATTCATTAGTATCATCACAGCTTTCAATCACATTTTTAGAACTAGATGAAGCTTTCAAAGCTATAGGTTTCTTTGAAATCATGACAGATGCATTTTCTTTTCAGATTGATTTCATATGTCATCAGGATCCTATTAGCTCATCTAATTGCATGGTAGATAAATTTTTGGAATCTTCAATAACAGTGGCATTTGTATGTCAAGTAGATGGAAGAGACCTTAGTATCTTCCGTATAAGGTCACTATTAGAGTAATCTTTTCCAAGACCTTTAAGTCCATTAACAATCAACATAACTAGCAAACATCTCAGATATAGTCCTCATCATTTTTCATTCGAAACATTTCATACTCAGAAACTAGCATAGTTGCCTTGGTCTCTCTTACCTTAGATGTTCCCTCATAGATGAGTTGGAGTTTATCCCTCATTTCTTTCGTAGACTTACATGATGAGACTCTGGAATATTCCTTGGGATGTATGGCGCATTGCATCATGTTCATCGCACTCCAATTGAGTGTGGATTTTTAATTTGCTCCTTGGTCCTAAATCTTCATCTTTTGGCAATTCAACAGACCCTTATCAACAATCTTCCAAGTTCATAGTCCTGTGCTCTTAAGAACACTGCATCCTATTTTTCCAATAAGAATAGTCAGATCCATCGAAAAATGGAGGTCTAGTAACTGAGTGACCCTCAGCTATAAACCCCTTAGTGATTTCCATAGCTAAAACTCTTGATCACTAGATCAAACACTTAATAAGTGCAACGAGAACATGCTCTAATACCAATTGAAAGACTGCATAAAATAGCTATGATGAAATCTAGAAGAGGGGAGGGGGGGTTGAATAGATTTTGACCAAATTAAAATTAAACGCTTATCAACTCAGAAACTTATGAGAATTTTCAGATCTATGACTTTGCACAAGTTCAACAACTTAAAAGATTAAGTAGTGTGTGAACAGCGAGCCTACCAAACACTAACGTTCAGGTTAATCAAACCACAGAGGCATGAAGATTTAGGGTGGTTCGGATTACACAACTGTGTATCCTACATTCACCATCCACATGCACACACAAATCTGCTTATCTAGCAAGTTCAGATAGATATCACACCACACACACACAATCTAAGATGACAGGTATCTCATATTAGACACACACGTGAAATTGAGCACAATTGCTTCAATTTCACAATACACACAAATTGAATTGAGTTTGAGATGAAGAACCAGATGAATCAAGAGAGTTGCAAATCAGAAAGGACTGGTATGCTCCTAGTTGAGACTTCAGACTTCCAGCTTCAGCTCGATGATGTGGACTTAGAAATCTGGGAATTCAGCTTGAGGTTGATAGATCAAGGTGCTTGGATCCCCAAATCTTCAGATCTGGACCAGCAATTCTCCACAGATGAAGCCTCTCTCTGGTTGCCACCTTATGCTTCTGGAAGATGAGGAACTGAGGTGTGTGTCCTCCAAAGGATGCGTGGATCATGGGCATTTATAGTCCCATGTACCCACGAGGTGCCTTGGAGTTTTGGGGACACAGAATTCCTGCTCAAAAGCCATGTATCAAATCCTTCCACGTGTCTAGATTTTAGATCTGGAACAAAAGTCGAAGTGTGTCGACACAACTTAGTTATGTGTCGACACATGATCCTTGTATTGTGTCCTGACAGTATTGAGTGATGACTTGTGTCGACACACCTGACCATAGACCAAAAAACATGTTTATGGGAGTACAAGATGTGTCGACACATGATCAACCTGTGTCAACACCACTAGTCTCTTGTCTTCTTACTATTTTCTGGATACAATGGATGTGTCGACACACAATGAACTTGTGTCGACACCACTGACTTCTTCTCACTTCACTGCCTACTGGATGCACAGGATGTGTCGACACACAATTCACTTGTGTCGACACCACTGACTTCTTCATCTTCTGAATGGCTTCTATAAACAGATGATGTGTCGACACATGATGTACTTGTGTCGACACCACTGGCTTCACATCAACTTTTCTGTCACTAAGAATGAAATATAGTGTGTAGATATGATTGAAGCAGGATATTCAAACTTATATGGATCATAGTTAAACATCGTCAAAACAAGAGATCCAACACTTATGTCTCTCACTTCTGAAAAAGTAGGTCTCAGTTTTTAGAGCTTCTAAGGCCTTTCTCTTCTGTAAAATAGCTTGTCATACTCCTCGAGGGTCAGTGTCTGGTGGAATATAGAAATTGATAAGACAGTATAAATGAGCACAATTGAAATACATGTCATATAACAATAAGGAGATATAGATAACTATATCTCCACTCTCTAGGAAGAGATGGTAACTCAAAAAAGGACACAATGTACATCATCGTTTGCATTCTTTTTTTCAGAAGCATCTTGCAGAGCAGCAGACTCATTGGCTTGTTCAACATCAGTATTCTTTAGAACTTCATCCTCCGAGTCTTTTAGAACTTCTACAGCCTCAAAAACTTCCCTGCTCCAAGATGTTTCCTTCAAATCAGGAATGTCCGAAATACCGGCCCAAAAAAATCTGACTACATGCCTTTTCATGAACGAAGACCCAAAGAAACAGTATGAATGTGCATTTGAGTCTATCTTTACACATCATTTGACTACATACCTATTCATCAATATATAAAGACTCCAGGAAACAGCATGAATGTGCATTTGAGTATATCTTTAAACACATCATTCAGGTATTAAAAAAAATGCACTACCTGTTATGAAGACACACCTGTTAGAATAATTACTACCCCCTCCAAATGAAAATATTAGACGTAAAGCAAGTGGAAAAAGATAGGCAGAGCAAGAATTAGTGGTTTGGGAAAATGCAGGAATCAACAATATATAATATATATGATAATCACAAAAGCAGTAGTATCAACTTAGTACATCAAGATGTTTTGCATGACATAATATGATTAAATGTCTATTTTTGTATATTTTAATCCAGCTCATGAACAATGACTGAAAGTTAGTACAAGGTTAGAAATCACTACTTTTTTACAGAGTACTTTATAATGATTTAAAACATATATGAAGAAACCACTGAAAGTTTCTTATTTGAAATAGCTGGGGGAGGATGCTCATCTTGCTGCCACGAGGGGCCGGCGACAGCTTCTTGAGTGGAGGAGGAAAATGGCAGTAGAAAGAGAATCCCGAGAAAGATGCAACGGGGGGGGGGGGGGGGTGGAAGGCTTGCGCGAAGGAGGAGGCATCCGTGCTGCTCCAGCCTTGCCATCACTTTTCCTCTGCAGTAGTGCGACTCTAGCATTGACACTTGCCCCCGTCTGTGATGGCCCCAAGAACGCATTGCTGCCCCCTCTTGGTCAACAATGTTCCGCGTTCAAGCTTCACGGGTCACAGCCATGATTACCCCCCCAGTACGGTCGAATTCCAACCCAACAAATAAGAATCCAAAAAAGAATCCGACACAAGAAGCAAGCAACATCAAGATTGTGCAACCCAGAACCCTAAATGTTTAACAACAGAACAACAACACGGAGGAGGGGGGGAAAAACAAAGTAACTCAAAGAGATAGGGTGGTCTCCAAACCTCTTCTTTGAGCCGCCCTCCCCCCTTCTGCACCTCCCCCCTCCAGAAAGGTGCTGCCTAGAAGAACAACAAGTGCAAGATTGCTCCTTTCTCCCAGAATACTTGGGAGTGCATGTCGAAGAGAAGGGCAGCAATAGATGGTGCCGCCTGGAAGAATCACAAGAACCACCCCCACCCCCGTGGTAGTGTAAGATTGCTCCTTTCTCTCAGAATACTTCGGAGTCGACGCCAAAAAAGAAGGCCAACAAATGGTGCTGCCTGGAAGAACCACAAAACATAGAGAGTAACGTACGTTTTAAACCGAGAGAATTAGGCGGGTACGGAGAGGGCTATGACAGTAGGGGTAGAGACGAGAGGAGGGAGATTTGTCGTTTCTTGACTCGTTGTGGGGAGTAATGCATGTTTTAAAATCAACAAAATGAAAGGACGAATGAACCGAATGAATCGAACGAAAAAAGAAAAGTGTCACTTCTTATATAAGTTATAGATTCTATAATATAGGTTATAGATTATTTTTATCTTTTTACTCTTATTTTAACCTGTCAGTTCATCTCAAGATCAAAATATTCTTCAAATTTTAACGACAAATTAATTATAGAGATATAATTGATATTATTTATTTAAAAATATATAATCTAATAATTAGATTTAGAGGTATATTAGTGATTATAATTTTTTTTGGAATATATAACCAAAATTTCAAAAAATTAGACGATCTCACCGTCATCTAGGGGTGACAATGGGCCGGACTTGTGTTGGCTCGGGTCCAGCCCGATCTCTAACCAACCGGCCCGGGCCCGGCCCGGCTCGGGCGAGGCCCGATTTTTAGAAATTTGATTTGACCGGGGACGATTATGTAAGGTCCGACCCAAGTCCGGCTCGACCCAATTTTACCTTTTTAAAGGTATTCATATTATATTTATTTATTTTTACAATAAAATTGATGTTCATGGAATCAAAATAACATAAAATAAAATTAGATAATCTAGATAAACTTATTTCTAATTGTTACAATATGAAATAAATATTAAGTCGTAAATATAATTTCACAACACAAATTCAATCTAAGATTTTAGAATATTAAAATTACCGTCGTGTCACTTGTTTTTTAAGAAAAATATCGGGCCACTGGGCTGCCCAGGCCGGGCCGAGGTGGAGCTAAATCTGGACCCGATCCAATCTTACTCCAGATCGGACTGGGTCGGGTCGGATTCAAAATTAAAATGAAATTAAAATATCTAACTCAAATCCTTATAAAATCAGATCGAATTATCAGACTTCGGACCGACCGACCTAATTAACAGCCCTACGGACACCGTATTATATGCATAAGGCAACAAGAAGCCGGTTGCCTGGAGGTCCGAAACAAAGCGAGAGAGAGAGAGAGAGAGAGAGAGAGAGAGAGAGAGGGAGCGATGGGGATCCGCTTCGTGCTGCTGGTGAACAAGCAGGGGCAGACGCGGCTGGCGCAGTACTACGAGTACCTAACCCTGGAGGAGCGCCGGGCGCTGGAGGGCGAGATCGTCCGCAAGTGCCTCACCCGCACCGACCAACAGGTCAGCATCCATAATTTCACCGCTTTCTCCGCCCCGCCCACCCCACCCGATCAAGATGGAGTGCCCAGAACTTCTTTCATCGCCGGCGTCCGTTTGTTGTTGTTAACTCGGCAGCAAGATCCCTTCTTTGGAACAAATTACGTGGTTTGTTATTGTCAACTCCCTAGCAAGATCCCTCCTTTCAAATAATTCAGCCTCCGCCTCATGAATCGAGGTCTGAGGGGCTTCCAGTTTTCATTTGCTCTTGCTCATTCCGTAGCGAAAACCCTTGTGTGCGCGGGATCCGTGGTTAGTTCCCTCTCCGGATCGCTTCTTTCAAATAGTTTCATCCATCCAAAACCTTGAGTGATTTGCTATTGTAACATCTCACCTTTCTGGTTAGTCTAGGGTTCTTGGTTGGTGACACGGTGGCTCGTTGGGGTCGTGGATTTGTCATCATCTATGTCAGATGACCTTTTTTCTCTGATTTTTGTCTCAGCTGCTCCTTCCACCCCCATGAATTTGGTCAGGATTTGACGGTTGTGGACAATGCTTGCTGGTCACTAGCATTTCGAACCATCGCGTGGGAAGCTATGTGGGACTGGTGGATCAATGTTCATTCTGCGTTCTCCTAGCTGAACGTCGGAGTAGCTCCATTTTCTCTTATGTCTTGGCTTTAGTTTCCTGCTCCATCACCTGACTATAGTTCTCGTCATTTGCAGTGGTTTCATGGTGTGTGGCACAGGTTCCAGTTTGGAAGCACTTTTGGGAGAAGGGATTATGCTTGAGGTGCCAATCTTGTGTTTTTGACTTGTAACCAAAACTTCCTAATTGGAACTTCTTAGATTGGGGAAAGAATGAGGTTGTCTGGGGATATGTTGACTATAATAGCTGCCCATGTTTAGTTAGATCAACTCCCAGCCAATAAATCTCATGTTGAAAATGAAACTAAAAATGGCTTCCAGCTAAAAATGTTACCAAACATGCACTTAATTTTGTGGCTTTATATAATTTTATGAGAACTATCTATGAAGATGAGTTTTCTGCTACTATATAACCACATCTGGGGTCAGTGCTAAATCAATGCCAGTTTATCTTAATCACAGATGAAATGAAAAATCATTTATCTGGAGAGATCTCTTGCCTGTTGGTCCATGTTATTTGTCGTTATATCATTTTTAATTAATGAAAATATAGAGAGTCCACATTCCAAGTTAGAGATACCTTAGAATGTAAAGGTTTTGAGATGGCAGGATTCATTCAGAAGATAATAAAAGTAGCTCTAGCAAAATGAACATGGGACATACAGGTTTGGTAACATTTGATGCATATATATTTTTAGCAGTCATAATCTGCAGGGCTATCGGTTTATCTGGGAGAATGAGAACACCCATGAAGATGCTGTACATAAATTAAAGGCAGCATGCCCATGACTTCAATGTTGTGAGAAACATACTTGAATGGAATAGAGATAGGAAAGTCGGGGCATTACAATGCAGGACAAGAGGAGGTCTAATTGAGCTGTAGCAAACAAATTAAAATATATTCTATGCCATTCAAGGAACTTCTATCTGCTTCTAGAAGTGATAGCGTTCTGGTGGATGCTCTGTTGAAGGCTTCATTTTCACTGGCCACATTGTCACTCTGTGCAGAACCTTCTGGCTATGAAAGGTCACTGGCATCTAAGTTGAAGAGTACTATGAGCTTTCAGTTATGGGAGAAGTCTGAAGGCAAGCATTCTTAGTAGCAATTAAGGTGCTCTTCTCTGTGAAGAAAGGATATGAGGCTGAGCTTATCTGTAAGCTGAATTGAAGAAGGCCGATGATAAAATTCTTCACCATGTTCCCAGAGGATAATAAATTATCATTCTTTCCTGGAGCAGCGAACTTATTTGTTCAAAATCAATCCTCATCAGTGTCAGCATGCTTTCTTCTGTCTAGGAGCACTAAGGCAAGAAGAACCTTGTCCTCTCTATTATGTTTTCTCATGGCAAACATGCTCAGCAGGATGTAGAAAGCAGAGGATAGCAGCCGATTGAAGAGTGTGCCCTCACTGTAAGACTTCATATTGTTCAACGTGTAGATGACACTCTTATCTTTGTGGGGAGCTTCATGTTTATCCTTTGCAGCAATAATTTACTCATGGGAATTAACATGAACTATAAACATTGGATTGTTACTGGAATATGTGGGAGGCATTGCTGAAATTATTTTCAGAATTCAATGTCAGACAAGTGGATCAGGATAGAATTTTATGTGGGAGAGGTAATTATTTTTCTAAGCTGAATCCTTGTACAAGATAACATTGTAGAGACTGTGACTGGCCAGAAACTTGCAGAGGTTTGAAGGGTTAGATCATCATTAAAATTGATAGCTCTGATGAGGCCAGTGTCTCAAAATATAATTGTCACATACGTTTTTAGATGAGATTCATGAGAATTGCAAAAAATGGTAGCATTACTTGCACCTTTTCAGTCAATATGTTGAGATTTGCATCACATGATGATCACTTGAAAGATAAGACAAGAGCTTAGAGAGTCTTCAGTTTATGGCCAACTTCCAGACTCTTAAATTGGCTAGGAAATATGTAATTATTTCCATGGCCAAAGATGAGACTTCCATTTCTTCATAACTCAGGTTTATTTCTAGTACTGCAAACCATGTGCTTGAGTTTAAGGAGAGATTATGCTGCCCTGCATTTTTAGGGAAGTAAAATGTTTACATTTTTGAAAAGTGGATATTATAAAAGGAAAAAATATACATGAAAAGAGTGGGGGAGTGCTCCCAAAAGACTCCCTTGAAACAAAAGATGAAAGATCTAAGTCTGCCAATGGGGCAAAGAAAAGAAAGCCAGCACACTCTTATAGCCCCACTAGGCACACCGAACAGCCCCAAAAGCCAAAATCACTCCACCTCTCTGAAGCCCACCCACATCATGCACCATCTAGAAAACATAAACCACGCAAAAGGCAAATCATGCAGTTCTTCAACAAGTCTTCAAGCTCCACGCACGACCTAAGCTTCAGTTTGCTGCGGAAGTCCTGTCTTGACTGTTGCATCCAACTTTGTCTTTCTAGCGATGTCCGCTATCCACCTATGTTTGATCAAGAGTAGTGTGGACTTCAAACATTTTTCCACACCTTCATCCGAGATCCCAATCTAATGCGAAAGTGGAGCTACGAACAACGTGGATTTGGCTCGACCAGGCTTAAGGAGGCACGAGGCGCCCGGCTACGACATCGACATCCATTTGGCTAGAGGATGAAATTTTACCTTATTGATGTATTTTTCTTTTATTTAGTACCCCTTAGTGTGGATGGTAGGCCCATTAAAGGCCGAGTGGAGTCTTTTCCATTTTGTCATGTTTTTTGGTTGCGATTTTTACCTATTTTTGGTTCTAGGGGTACTTTGGTCCATGTCCTATAAAGGGGGACCTTAGGGTTCCTCCCCTATATATACTCTTGTAAACCCCTTGGACAAGACAATGAAAAGTGAAAAGAAAAGTTTGAAATTTGAAATGTGCGCCGCCGAGAAATCATGCCCTCCTTCCTCTCCTTTTCGGGTGTGAAACCCTAGGTGTGAGGCTTGCCTCCCTCTCTCCTTCCCCTATCCCAGTTTTGTTGTGCATCATCTTGGTATTAGAGCCAAAATTCCTACATCTTCGTTTGTGTCAATCTCCCTTTGTGTGCTGTGACCTTGTTTCTTGGCACTTTAGTTCTCCTCGTCGACGTGCAAAGGGAAGGCTTCATCGCCTTCCGCGACACTATTCCTCATCATCGCCCGTGCCCACGTCCTCGCCCTATTTTTTTCTTTTCTTTCACGCCACAGAAATCCATTGTCGATTGCCCCCCTTCATTTCTTTATTTGCCGCCCCCACCTCTTCTTTGCGCTGTAAAAGCCACCACGCCTCCACCCTCATCCCCACGGCCTCGTCGCCCGTGCAACCGGGCGGGGCCACATCTACCACGCCTTCCCCCCCGCCCAATGGATGGCAGAATTGGCTAAATTGGATCAGAACCGGCTGATTTTGGATCGGGCCGGCCATGGCTGATCTAGGCTGATTCTCGCCCGATTCGGATTGAGATCGGCCATGATCAATCCAGACCTCGATTCCGATCTTGTCATCCATATCCCCCCCCCTCGCGCGCTCCCCACCCTCTATTGGAAGCCCTCCGCCACCCCTACTCTCTCTCCTTGTGATGGGGAGACAGGCCACGACCGCTTGGTCCTTCCTTTCGCACGGCAGCCCCGACGAGATCTACCGTGTCGCCAGGCCACCCTCTCTTCTACAACAGAAGCTGTTGTTGATGGCCCTGACATCCCTTCGCTCGACCGCGACTGCGCCCCTGCGCCCCTGCGACTTGCACCGGCCGTGCTCACGGGACCCCCGCCTGCGGCAACCCGTGCACCTTCTGAGTCGACAAGAAGTGGAGAACTAGAAGCAGGAGTGTGGTGGGTCCGCCCTGCCACTAGGACCTGTGCAGTCAACTTCATATTGCTTACACATCAGCTGGTCTGCATCTCTTGGTAACCTCTTCCACGTGCCCAATAAATACTATTCTTGACGTATATTTGTCAAATGAAGAGCAAGTTAGAGTATCTTTAAATGAATAAAGCCAACATAGTTACATTCCAAGCTCCATTGTCGATTCATTATCGAAGATTGGGGAAATTGTTGTTGATGGTAAGCAAGTTTTTTTGGAGTTGCATCAAAGGTTTACAAGTAGAGTCACATCTAAAGCTATTACTTATACTAATGGAACATGGTGCTATATTACTTCAATGGGTTTTTACATCACTCTTGGGCAAGATTGGATGGCAGGACGACATGTTGCCATCGAGCCTGACCGATCTAGTTGCACTATACAGTCACCATACTTCAAGGGAAATTTTCGATTTTCGAACCCAGATGTGCAAGCACTCTGTAGGACTAGTAAGACAGTACAGAATTTGGTAGCTATGATTGCAAGACCACCTATTGATGTATGGGATCATGATTTGTTTGTCAAGCCTAGATTGACTTTGGTGGACGATTCTATACTTACATCTGATTCATCGTATGCGATCGTTACAACAGTCAAGGTTGATGACACATGGGATCAAAATTATTTGTTATATCTAGATTAGATTTGATTGAGGATGTTGTCTTCGAGGTTTTTCCATCAGTTGATCTGCACCCTGTCACGCTGCCTTTAGAACCCTCTCATCTTGATGTACTGTTGTTGGAGTCATTTCCAGTTGACTTGATATGGCCAGATTTTTATGAATCACATGAGAAGCAGCGGATTGAAATTTCTAAAATGATTTTTTACCCTAAGTTCCTTGTTTATACTCTTGTGTTCGTCTTCATTTTACTTCAACATTTCAAAATTCGAGGACAATTTTTTTTTAATTGAGGGAGATTGATGCAAAAGTGGAGCTACGGACAACGCCGATTCGGCTCGATCAGGCTTGAGGAGGCGCTCAGCTACGACATCGGAATCCATTTGGCTAGAGGATGAATTTTTACCTTATTGATTTTTTTTTTTATTTAGTACCCCTGAGTGTGGATGGTGGGCCCATTAGAGGCCCAGTGGAGTCTTTTTCATTTTTTCATGTTTTTTTGTTGCGATTTTTGTCTATTTTTGGTTCTAAGGGTACTTTGGTCCATGTCTTGTAAAGGGGGATCCTAGGGTTCCTCCCCTATATATACTCTTGTAAACCCCTTGGACGAGACAATGAAAAGTGAAAATAAAAGTTTGAGATTTGAAATGTGCGCCGCTAAGAAAGTGTGCCCTCCCTCCTTCCTCTCCTTTCTGGGTGTGAAACCCTAGGTGTGAGGCCTGCTTCCCTCTCTCCTTCCCCTATCTCGGCTTTGTTCTGCATTAAAATTTTTCCTTTTGTACCTTGGGTCTATGCCAACAGTTTAGAGGATCTTATCTCTCACCTTTGTTTGTAAATCCTCTCTTCCTAGAGAACTTGTGGTGCCACTAGAAGAGTGAAGGAAAAGTAATGTCACTATTTATCAAGCAGATGTTAAAGTTTATTGGGTTGGGCCTTCAACTTGAAACCTTAAGTTGATGAGTGGAGAGGGGTCCACTATTGTAAGCTGATTAATATTTTTGTCCCTTTCGACTGTGTGACTTTTTTTACATGCCCCCTCACATGTAGGCTGATCTTTAGGTTCTATCACTTGGACAATAAACTTAGGGTGCATGGCCTGGATCGTATCATGGGCTTTGGTACCATGTTAAAGTTTATTGGATTGGGCCTTCCAGCTCAAAAACATTAAGGAGATAGTGGACAGAGATCCACTATTGTATGCACATTAGTATTCTTGTCCTTTTCCACTATGAGATTATTCTTACAGCAGATAAACATGTTTCAGGTCCTATGTGTCTGTCATGCACCTAAAGTGGAGTTTTATAGGACCCATGTTGCCAGCTATATTATATTGGATGGTGGATGATGGGGAAGAAGAAATAGAAAACATGTATAACAGAGATGGATGTGTGGACTAAAACAAATAAGATGTTAATGAATGTATACAACTATACATAATAATGATCTGAGAATAGCTCTAATTAACGTGATTGCATTAAACTAAGAAGAAACATGCTTAAGATCGATTTGGCATGTCATCATCATGCAAGTTTGCTCTTGTTTAGGAGGTTAAATCAAGTTTAAGTACAAGATGACAAATATAAATTTTTTTTATTGTATACATTAATTAATACATAAATTAAACCATCATTTCACATATATAAATTAATGCATGTGTATATATATACACAAATTGATATGTCTAATATGATTGTGTACATTAATTTACATATTTATGTATACAAGTACACACACATATAGACATGTATATGATTATATATATATATATATATGATTACATATTCAAATATGTATATATGTGTATTTATTATTGTATATGTATACATTCATTGCCATATATATATATAGACATTAACTATATATGTATTATTGCTATACTTTACATCAATATATGATTGTATGTACATTGACGCACATATGTCTATAAAGTGTTCATTAATATGATATATACTATAAAGATATAATATTAATAGAGTCTTTTTCAATTTATTAGAGATAGAGTCTTTTTTTGGGCAAAACAGCTGGGTGGCATAGATGAGCTGAGTTCCTAGATCCTTTTGTCTTGGGGGAGGTGAGGTGTTCTTACCCATCGACCTGATGGGTGAATCCTTTTTGTAGAGAGGTTACCTTTGGGTGTTTATACCTCCACACTTGTACATTCTTTTCTTTTTAATATATTACACTGGAACCATCCGCACTTCAAAAGAAAGATATAATATTAATTATGTCTATACATTTAAGAGATATGTATGTGATTACATATATAGTGTATACATATATGAATGTGTAAATTTATATATATGATTACATATATCGTAAATACATATGTTAGCATCGTATTATGACTGTATACATTAACACATCTATATATGTATAATGTATACATTTACAATGATATACATATTAATTATGTTTGTACATTAATATGCTATTATATGTATACATGCATACATACATATATATATATATATATATGATTGCATATATATTGTGCATATATATGTATATGAATGTGTAAATTGATATGTACGATTACATGTATCATAAATATACTTGTAATATTGAAGACATATTTTCCTGACTTTTTCTATTTTTTTTTTATGAATTTTCCTTATTTTTCAAAAAACATTTTTTTTAATCTGGCCAATCCAGGATTGGCCAGACTTCTGGCGGATTGGCTGATCCTGTCCGGATCAGATCAGGATCGGCCCAGGGATCTGATTCTTTTTTCTTTTGTTTGGACATGGCTTTCCTAAGTTGATAATGATGACACTGGATAGAAAGGTGCTGGGGCATGGTCATGCAGCTGGCCACTATTAGTTGGGTTTTTAACTTTATGGCCAGTGGAAGTATACCTCACCATTACATCCTGGGAAATCACAAGAAAGGCGAAAGGTGTTTGAAATATGAATTGATCTAATGAAGGAACTCTGTCATGAAAACAAGGTAAAGGTGTTTGAAGTTGAATTGAACTCAAAAAGGGAATCTGGTAGACTGGTACATACTGTAAGATACTTGAGGTCATGTTTAGTAAATCAAGAATGTCCTTGTGTTGGGTTGGGTGTGGATCAAACAGAATATTCTTCAAAATACATTCATCAAATCCAGAATGTCCTTGCAATTGAAAGGTGATGAGTTGATTGATGCGAAACCAGGATTCAAAGGAAATGGTGTGTGGGTTGTTAAATTCCTGAACTAAAAATGTTTCATTTTCCATCCTGATTCTGTTTTGAGTATAGTTCCTAAAATTGCATCACTTTTGTCAAAGAGAAATCTTTCCTGCATGCACTAGGGCAGGTGTGTGCCTCCCGCCCCAGACATGCAGGTGGGACCTGCGGGCATCACATCAATGCAGGCCCCACCCACTTGTGTTTGGGTGGGCATTACCCATCCACGCCCAGTGTGTGCAAAAAGTCCTCATTAATACCATGTTGACAGTAGGAAATTGATGCAGTTCAGTGGCATATTAATAAATTATGAGATGTGACATGTTCTACTCTGGGTAGAAACATTTTGGTGTTAATTGTGTTCTGAGTTACGGTCCTAGAATCATCAGGAATATGCTTTAAAACTACTTTTCTCTCTTTAAAAACTTTGTTGTGTGAATGACTGAAATATTGGTGGGCTATAATGAAGGGCAGGCCATACTACCAATTCCTTAAGATAAAGCATGTGATAAGTACTGGTTATCTTAGAAAACATAAGACAAGTATGTGAAGTTGATGATTCTCTCTCATAACAGAAATGAAGTAACCAGCCTCTAGGGGGCTGGGAATCACCAAATTTGTTTAGCAAATGGACATCTTTTGGTTGATCACTGTGTGCTGCAGAAGTGAAGCAAGAGAAATAGATGGGGTTATGTTATCATGAATAAAGTGGGTGAGATATGTCTTCTATTTGGTTAGCTTGTTAAAGGTCACAGATTGGAAACATATTTATGTTGTTTCCAGTTTCTACTTGACGATCAAGTGGTGGGAAACTGATTGCCTTCCTGTCCGAGTTGAGGCTGTACTATCCTATTGCCATTTCAATTTGGGGCTGCTTTCTTTTAAATATTGCACCAGCTAGGTTCTTTTGTATATGTAGGACTACAAGACGTTTGCTGATGCAAGGGGATGATTGTTTAACAAACTGAACATAGTCCCTTGAAGTAAATCCATCGAAGTCCCTCATGTGATGCTGCTTGACTCTGGTAGCTTCAATTCTCTCGCACCAAATATCATGGACTCTGAACCATTTCCACATGGAAAATGTCCTTTGTCCCTCATGTTGCTTGTGGAGAACCCCCCAAAACCCCCTTTCTTGGACAGTTTATTGCTACAGCTTCTTGGTCGATGTCTTAGAGAGCTTTTAAGCATGCAAATTATGTCTTCCTTTGAAATACTTGCTAATAGTCATGTGCTTTAACTTGTTTTTTCTCATTTCTTGTGCACATTTTAACCACGAGATGCAATGTGAATATATAGCTAGCACTAAGAAACAACTGAGCCATAAACATCTTAAAACATGTGAGATTATTTGGTAGTCTTAATGTTGTCAGTTAATCTCAAGGCATTCAAGGCAATGTTTCCAACTTGTATATCCTTTTCTTTCTTTTTTTTTGCAGTGTTCCTTTGTGGAGCATCGCAACTATAAAGTTGTTTACAGGCGTTATGCATCACTCTTTTTCTTGGTTGGTGTGGATAATGATGAGGTATGTTACTCCCATAACATTCTTGTATAGATCTCTTAAGCTTCTTTTATCATCCTATCAAGTAAATTCATGCATCAACTTTGTTTTGTACTATCAAAACATGCCATGATGGGTTGGCAGTTCTCTTGCTCCTGTGAATGAAGTATGAAATAGATGTTTTGAGTCTTTTCACACATATATTAATAACTGCAAACTTGAGATTGGAAGTTTCAGTTCTTCATCAATTTTTCTTTACATCGGTAGAGAGCTTTAAGCAACCTATGTGGCGAAGGAAAAAACAATCCCTTTTTTTTTCCTGGGTTGGGTTGGGGGAGGTAGCAGTGACATCATAGATGAATCAAAACCATCAAAAAACCTCTTCTTCTCCATCTTATCTTCTCTACATTTTTCATATTTCAGAGTGGTATTCTCGGTTAATTCTTCATTGCCTTTTCCATTTTGTCCCAATTCGTCTTTCTTGATGTTTATGACTTAACCCAAGATTGCTCTGCATTGCAGTGTTAAATTACTGATTCTTTTTATCATGTTAACTATATGAGATACTGGTATTCTTGTCGTAACAATCACCTCAGATGAACCATTGAAAAACACTTATTCTAATTAGGGAGATAGCTGTTGCCTTCCTCTTTTGCAGAATGAACTTGCCATCCTGGAATTCATACATCTCTTCGTTGAAACAATGGATCGTCATTTTGGCAATGTGGTAAGCTGTTGAAGATCACATTTCTTTTCTCCCCATGTTACTTACTGATATTCATACCCACACGGTCTTTTAAGAAGAAGAAATTTTGGTCTCTTTGGTCTTCCATTGCCTATACCAGTGCGAGCTCGACATCATGTTCCACCTGGAGAAGGCACACTTCATGCTGGAGGAGATGATCATGAATGGCTGCCTCGTGGAAACGAGCAAGTCGAACATCTTGGCGCCCATCCAGCTCATGGACAAGTCGTCTTAACGTGGATCCACAAGAAGAAACCCCATCCATCTCCTTCCCGCAGTTTGACACTTTGATGGCCATTCCCAGTGCGTCTTTGGTTTTCTCGAGAAGCCAACATCTGCCGGATCGAGACTGGCTTTTGCGGCGGCCAGGATACATGAGTTTATATTGTTCGACACTTGACAACATGTTTTTGTTGCAAATTTTCATGTAATGCGTGGACCGGAATCTCTGCGACCTTACTTTGGAAGTATTATGTCCTTGGAAATAGAATTCCCTTTTCATGTAATGCGCGGATTGAAATGTTTGTCGCGTGTCTTGACATCAATTCCTTCTGCCATCAGTACTGGATCACCTCTTCTTCTCGTCTCACCCTCGTCGTTGCTTTTGCTGTCATCGGTAGAGGTGTTTAATAGTTGAGTCCGGATCCTCTCCACCCCGCGCAGGATGGAGTCCGGTCAGGACAAAGCAGGGTTCGCCCGTGCTGCCCGTACCGCGGCGGCACGGGCGATCCGCATCGTGCACGGTCGGGTCACCCCAAGGGGTGACCTGAGTGCGCCGCGGCACACAGCGGACCGGTACGATCCGGTATGCTAACTTCGGTTTTTTATTTTTGTTTTCGTACTTTTTTCATATTCTATGTGTTTAAGTGATCTAAATGATGTCTAATTGAAATAAAAATTTCAACAACATAAACTAATAAGAGATGATCTAAATTATAATAATTTTATTATAATTTTTAAATTATTTTTTTGTCAAGTAAAAATTTTCCTAAAAAATTAGTAAATTGACTTAATCTCAACATCTAAGGGATTTAATGGGGTCTAATTGAGATGAAATTTCAAACATAATCCAATTAATAGGTGATACAAATTGTAATAATTTTAGTTTAATTTTTTTAATTAATTTTTGTCAAGTAAAAACTGTCCCAAAATATATTAGGTCGACTTAATCTCAACATCTATGCATCAACAACTCATGATATTTATATTTTTAGAATCAATATATTTTTCTAGTAATTATGATAACTTTATATTTGACTTTATTTTCGAAACCAAATGTCGTCCCGTTGACGCACAGAGAGTTCGTCGTACCGCGACAAATTCTGTGTGCACTTAAGGGGTCTAATTAGTGTCTAATTGAGATAAAAATTTAAACATAAACTAATTAAAAGATGATACAAATTATAGTAATTTTATTAATATTTGATATTAATTAGCATTAATAAATGATAGCCCAATGTCATATTCAGAAGTGCGCGCTCCGACGGGATGACACCGGAAAACTGTAACGAAAATAAAATTTGAGAACACCATAATTTTCAGAAAAATATGGTGATATCATAAATGTAAATATCCGGAATTGTTGACGTACGGATTTCGATATTAAGCCGATGCAACTATTTTCCGAGCAAATTTTCACCCAGTGTAAAATAAATTCTAAAAATTAAACTAAAATTACCATAATTTGTAAAACCATTACATTAGCTTATAGCTAAAATTTCAACACAAATGGACATTATTTGAATGAGTTTACAAGAGGATCTTCGGGCCAGCTAGTTTGTAGGTTAATTACGTCAAGTATTTTCTGGGATCTTCGGGCTAGCTGGTTTATGGGTTAATTACGTCAATAATTCTTCTCCATCTGCTACAGGCGGCAGTGGTGGCGGTGGTGGCGGTGGTGGTGGTGGTGGTGTTGGTAGTGGTGGTAGTGGTGGTGGTGGTGGTAGCATGTGCTTTTCATTAGAGTCTGAGTTCTCGCATGCTACCCAAAATAGTTGAGATCACGGTGCTCCACTAAGCTATTCAAAAAGGTATCAAGTAGATGAGAAAAGACGACACATAGATCCTGTGGACAGTAGTAGCTATCAAGGGATTGAATTCGATTTTGAGATACTGAGCACATAGGACGACACAACATCTGAGTGTGCTAGTGAGGGTTACAGTTTCTTTTCAGGACATACACAGTTGGATCCATATGGATAACATCATGAATATGGTGGCTATTATGCCTCTGGATACTAGTATATATGGTCATGATGGTTCTTATATGCAAATTCCAATCGTTCCACCACCAGGACCTACAATAGTACGTCAAGGAACACGTCAATATTTAGAATATCAGCGTATGTACGAAGACCTATATCAAAATTACATGTCTTATGCTGATTATTTGCGCTTCTTGGAGAGCACTTATAATGTGAGGTTGTTCGAGATGGAAGTTATACCCCCTGCTACGAGGGTTTTGTGAACATACATGCTCAGCATGATGAGGAAGAGTAGGTAAGAACTTGTTAAATGTCTTTAGTGACATGTTAAGGAAGATGATGCTAATTTGTAATTTTTCATGTAAAGAAAAATGATGAATACGAGGACGACGATATGAATATTGTATTTGACTTGTATCATGATTATATCCTTAATATTTACATGAACACTAATTGCTTGTGTCATGATTTTGGTATGATTGTATGTATGTTAAATGAATATTAAATAGTTGTGGTGGGTTGACTTAAATGAGTAAATAATTTATTTATATTTTTCAACCTCTTTATGTGATGTTCTTATGTTTTACTCATTTTCTTTTGAAATTTGCTCATTTCAAATATTAACTAAGTCACAAAATTAAAAAAACAAATCAAACATGCCAATTTTCTACCGTACCTCAACGGTACGGTATGGTTCGATACGTACCGTACCACGAAAAATACGGTACGGTCGATCCGAACGGTACGGCGAACCTTGGTACAAAGGTTGTTTTGGCTTTTTTTTTCTTTCAACCTTGGTTTTGTTTTGTTTTGGTTTTTACACAGGGGTTAAAATCAAAACAACCCCATGTGCGCTTTGTACTGATCGGACTCCATCCTGGGCGGGGTGGAGAAGATCCGGACTCTTAATAGTTCGGTTCGATCTGAGTTAGTTTATTTTTTACCAACTCGAATGGAACTAAATATAGATGTCAATCTGAATCAAAGTGAATCAGAATTACTTCAGTTCTGTTCAAATTGAATTTTCACATTTAATTAAATATAATTAAATTTATTAATATTTGTATAATTAAAATAAAAATAGAATTTAAAAATATATATTTATATGTAAATTTAGTCATATAATTATATTTTTAATACTTATAATATAATATTAATATAATTATATTAAAAATTAATTTATTCCATTCATACAGTTCGATTTGATTTTACAAATTGTGAAATCAAATCAAAATGAATTTTGATCCGAATCAAATCAACTAATTCAATTTGATCTAATTCGATTTTTTTATTTGAATCAAAATTTGAACACCCCTAGTCACGGGAGGTCATGCGCATCCGAATGCATTCAAATGCTGCATGATGTGCTGAAATGGGTGGGCCGGGCTTACTATCTTATATAAACATCGGATCAAACATCTTGAATTAAATGATGGGGAACATGTGAAAAGGAATACAACACTAAAATATTCTCTCATAATAGTTAGAGAAATATGATGGTGCATGAACATTTTGTCTCAGCCTCACCCATCCTATCTCGCTATAGGACGGACGGACGAGTTAGTAGCTTAAACTTATTGCTTAAATTTAATAACAAATTATTTTCCAGATCGAACCAGTGGCGGATCCTGAAAAGTAGTTCAGTGGGGTCACTTGACTATAGGGGGGTCACCCTTAAATTCAATGAGATCACCTTATATAGACTTACATAAAATTTTGACCTATATAAACAAAAAAAAGAGAATTTTTTAAGACTCCTTTTTAAGTCAGTGGGGTCACGTGACCCCAGTGACTTTACTAAGGATCCGCCACTGGATCGAACGACCAAAAAAGGAAGGGTATAGTACTGCGTGTACTATATCGACTGGCAATTTGTAATATTCATGTACCGATCAGGAAGCGTGCGCCCATCAACAAGGTCGGTGATCGCCATTCCAATGCATTCCAATCGAATTCGACCTCTTTGTCTTTCTGTCGGACGAATTAGAAGAAACGCTTCACCACAGACGCCACCTATCTCACTCGTAGAGCTCGGACTAAACGCCACGTAGTTCCCCTTGCCGCACTCTCTCTCTCCCAACAGAGATGAGTCGAACTTGGTTGAGTTGTTCAGATGGCTGGCAACATCTTCCACAGGAAAGCGTCCCGGCCTCTCCCGGCCGTCTAGTTCCTCGCAGCGGCGGCCACCGGCTCCGTTCTCCTCCTGCTCTCTGGCCTGGCCTGGCCTTGCCGGGGACCGTGGTGTCTCTGATCCTGGCCACCTCGGTGCTGGTGCTGTTCAGCCCAGTGCTTGTGCCGGCCGGAATAGCCATCGCCCTCGCCGGAGCAGGTTTCCTCTTCTCCGGTGGCTTCGGGGTGGCGACCGTGTTGGCAGCGGCGTGGGCCTACAGGTACACGACCGGGAAGCACCCCTCGGTTGCCGACCAGTTGCCCCTCAAATGCCCAAGAGATGGATTCGGCGCGCGCGAAGGTTGCCAGGATCGCCAGGGACGTGGTGCAGTGGGGAGAGGAGCTTGGGCTCAAGGCGAGGGAGGTCACCGGCCACGCCGCTGCTGCGGTGTCGTCTTGAACCAACGGCTCTGTACGTGTGATCTCCCTGGAACTGTTGCTGGTCACCGCGCGCATGGCCTCCCCTCTTTTCCTTCTCTTATGTGGAGTTGCTATTCACTATCCATCCACTGTGTTGAGACATGTAGCTACTAATATGCCATGATGTCAGCGGATGAACCTATCTATTCAGAGTTCTTGTGGCAGTGCAAGTATATGACGAAAGATTTGTTGCATGGAACATGCTACTCCCTGTGTCAGCTTTGTTTTGGACCAAATTGTCATGGAAGGGATAAATAATGCCTCCCATGCCCATATTTACGCGGTTATCAAGTTCGACATCGACCAATTATGCGTTAGCACCAGTGCAACGTGAACACTTCTTTGTGTTTTATTTAAGAATATCATAGTTTGAAAAAAAAATTAGGTGAATAACATCCTAAAAATTTAATTCACAATGTAGAACAATTTTGACCGGTCAACATGTGCTTTTAAAAAAAATTTATAAAAAAAATGAAAGTTCGACACCGCATGACCGATTTGCAAGTCGGTCATGCCATGACCGACATGCAAGTCGGTTATGCCAGGACCGACTTGTCTACTGGGAAATAATCCGGCATCTTCTGTTTAGAGTTTTTTAAAATTTATTTTTATATGTAAATGATGTCTAATCAATGTGAAATTTTAAACACAAATTAATTAAAATATGATAAATTTTATAGTGATTTTAATTTATTTTTTTTAAAATAAAATTTTATCGAGTAAAAATTACTCTAAAAATTAATAAATCAAATTAATCTCAATATCTGTGCACTAATAATTCTTAATTATTATATCTAGAACCAGCACATTTTTCTAAAAATTATGGTGATTTTATATCTTAATTCTGTTACTCAAATTGCTGACGTCCTGTTGAGGTGCGTACTTTTAAAGACAATTGTAAGACCCGACATTTTTTATTTCTAATTGTGCATATTATGTTTAATATTTTCTATTTTGTATAGATTTAAGGATCCATGTTTTGCTATCTTTATGGTTTCTAATCAGATGATATTGGCGACAATATCGAGTGCCGCCAATATGCTCTTGACGGAGGTATCGAGTGCTGTCAATTTATCTTTTGACAGTTTAGATCCATAATCTTATTTTGAATCTCCAGTTTTGATTTTTGTTGCTGGTCTGATGAGCTTGACGGCATCTTTCACTACCGCCAAGATATTACATCCCGCCTACATATATTGGTCTACTCGACGGTCGCCTACAACTCAGAGTTGATCAATATATGCAGATGGGATCCTATTTTGGGTTATGAAAATTACGTCAGGCATGGTCAAACAATATTCCTTCTTATCTCCTACGGTTCAACTCCGAGATGTAGGCGACCATCGAGTTGATCAATATGTAGGCGAGATGTAACGGGGTTAGTGATCCTGTTGTACCGCCGAAACTTGGGGAGTTGTAACTTCACAGGCACTGTTGCCGAGGTGATCTCCTCGACGAATGGTGAGGTGGAGAGCAGCGTCGCCACGAGGGGGCCCGAGTTCCCCGCTGAAGGGACTCAATCTTTCTGTTCATCTCCTGGATGTCGCTCCTCCAGCGGGGCTTTGCCGACAGCAGATCCGTCGGGGCAGGTGTTGATTCGGCCGAGTAATGATCGACCTCGGTCATTCTGGGGGCGGCCTGCTCTGTTGCCGTGGCCTGAGCCGCGGGTGCCGTTGCCAGAACTTGCGAGGGTGCCGACGTCGCTACTTGCACGAAGTTTCCCACAGACGGCGCCAAAAATGTTACTGCAAGAGTAACTGGGTCGGCTTAGGCTGAGTAGCTCCCAAGGGACGAAGGCGCGCTCCGAATACGTTGCCGAGTACCTGCAAGACCACCGAGTGACCTCAGTGGGAAGAGACTCCGACGATCAAGTTAGTTTGAGAGGTCGGAGTGAAAGAGGCTTTTTGGTCTAGGAATTGCGTACCTTTTTCGCAGGGGTGGCCTCTTCCTTTTATAAGGGTCCTATGAACTAGAATATGGGGAGTGGGCTGAGGACGTGCCCAAGGAATCGTGCTGGATCTCCGCTGACTGGGGGTGAAGAATGGCAATCGTGGTTGGCTCCGGATACCTCGGCCAATGATCGTGCCCAATGACCCTGCCGTTATTGGACCTTCCCGCTATTGTTGTGCCTCGTCAATTAACGGACGTGGCCCGCGTTCTTCAGACCTTCCCGCCAATGGCCTTTCTATTATGGTTACGTGGGTCGTCATTTAGAAAGTTAAGACTAGCTTGGTTACACCGAGGTCCATGATGGAATTTGACTCGTCTGGAAGCTCGATTCATCACCCTGACCTGATCCATTGGGAACAACTCGACGACCTTTTACTTTCAGGCTGAGTTCCCAAGTGCCGTCTTGGGCACACGGCGTGCCAACCTCTACTTGGTATGCGTTGCCCACTAGGCCAGTTTGTCACCTCGGCGATATCGGCTAGGCGAGGCTCTTCGCCAGGTTCCCCGAGGATTCTACTTGTGTCAGTCGCCAATATCATCTAATTAGAAACCAGAAAGATAGCAAAACATGGATCCTTAAATCTATACAAAATAGAAAATATTAAACATAAAATGCACAATTAGAAATAAAAATGTCGGATCTTACAATTGTCTTTAGAAGTACGCACCTCAACGAGACATCAGCAAATTTAAGTAACAGAATTAAGATATAAAATCACCATAATTTTTAGAAAAATATGTTGGTTCTAGATATGATAATTCAAGAATTATTGGTGCATGGATATTGAGATTAATTTGATTTATTAATTTTTAGAATAATTTTTACTCGATAAAATTTTATTCAAAAAAAAAAAACTAAAATCACTATAAAATTTATCATATTTTAATTAACTTGTGTTTAAAATTTCACATTGATTAGACATCGTTTAGATATAAAATTAAAATTTTTAAAAATTCTAAACAAAAGATTCCAATTATTTCCGAGTAGACAAGTCGGTCCTGGCATGACCGACTTGCGAGTCGGTCCTGGCGTCATGCGGTGACCGATTTTTATTTTTTTATAATTTTTTTTAAAAACACATGTTGGCCCGTCAAAATTGTGTTACATTGCGAATTAAATTTTTAGGGTGCTATTCACCTAATAAAATTGTCAAACTATGTTATTCTTAAATAAACCCCACTTCTTTCATCCGGCGGAAAAAGGGAACTTTGGCAGTTCTTCACTTGATAAACAGTGAGACCTATTTAGTATTCACTTGTGCGTAAGATATCGCACACAACACTTGTGCCGATAATATAATACACCTCAGGTCATATCAGTAATATTACATGAAAGCATCGGAGGAAAGAAATCAAAATTTTATAAAGGATGAGCACATTCAAGCGAAGTTCGCCTGCACCAGGGAAGGAAAAATGATATTATATCTGGACTCTGGAGGACGAGAGACTGAGTAACTTGGTTGAAGCTTTTCCATTAATTAGCTGATGCGTGACCAAACTAGGACGACTACGTCCGTCCTCGTGCAGATGATGAAAGGAGGAAGGCTGGTTTGGCCGGAGATGATCCAGTTGCACACATGGCCCTTCCCATGTGCACGGGTCTCTTCTCCTTTTCTTCTGGTCCATCAGTTAGACCGCCCACAATTCCGATGTTTGTTAGAGAAACCTTCGTGGCTGCACATTGAATGGAAAATGCAGTTAACTATATTAATATTTGACTATGGAGGAGTAACCACGTGAAAGTTGACGTAGTCCACCTCTTAATTCAAAGACTTGTCGGACTTTCTACGGGGGAGAGAAATTTTGGTGAGGTATTGAAAAAAGATTATTCAGAATTTGGACAGTGGTCTGCAATCCAGATAAATTAGGTTGTTGAATTTAAGGCAGTCTTAATCTAACGGCAGTAGGTAACAGAAGGCTACTCATGTATCGTACGTAGACAAAATTCCGTATTACCATTTTCACCGCAAATGAGAAAGGCATGCTTAACACTGAGATAGAAAGAGGTTCCATATGGTTGGCCCTGCACTTGTCAAACCTTGCATATGGTATGATAAAATCATTCATGATGGAAGAATTAATGAAACAAACTTGCTAGGGAAATTTAGAAACACTGAAAAAAACTTGTCGGGAAAAGATCAAGAGACACTTACGGGCAGTTAAATTCAGATCGATGATTCCACGACTTAGTGAATCAGCCCATATGCCCGACTTAACTTGGAAAGTGCCCTTTGTTGGTGCTGGCTTGGATGACAATGATGTAGACTGATTTTGGTTATCCAAGATATCTTCTCCAGGATTCTGTGAAGGCTCTGGACCCGTATAATTTGAGGGACTGGTGAAGGCTCCAAAAAGGACATAGCTTTCAGGATTATTAAGCGGCATAGCAGCAAAAGGATCAAAGGTACTTTTCTCTGTTGCCGGGGGTGATTTTGTCTCGGTGGTAACGCTTAAATCTGATTTAGAGAGTAGCTGTACATTTGGAAAAGAAGCAGGAGCAGCAGGCTGGTCGGCAAAGAGATCGAGCTGGCTCTGCAGGGAGAAGACAAATTGTTAGGTGGAAAGATGGTGGACTACCAACTCATCTCATCAATTGCTAAAGAAAGCCTGGTGAAATTTATAGACTATGTATACAGAGCTACCATTGACAGTTTGTGTATGATTTTTCCGAGATTTATTTGCATAATCCTCCAATCTTTGACTTGTTTTCAGTATAATTCGTGATTCAAGGATCAGAAAAGATGTAAACAAAATAAGAGCACGTGCCCAAATAATGTGGTGTCCACTTCCCCTCCATGCCGTTGCTTTCATGTGAAAGATTGTGCCAATGAACAGTTCTCAGTACATTGTTACTGAGAACGTGAAAGATCCAACATGTTTATGTACGTACAAATGCCATAATATTATGAAACTAAATAGAAAATTTACACACACTTCAGTAAACATTTTTCATGGTTTATTTTCACACGAATAATTTAATTTTCACATAAAATGTTTTTACGCAGAAAAAGGGCACTTTGCCTTTTAGAAGTAAATGTATTAAAAGAAAAAAAAAATCAGATCTTCGTAATTTAACATCAGTTAGTGTCCGAGAGAATAACTGCCTAAAAAATGCTTATCATTCTAAAAGCATTGAGGTAACTTCTTCCAATTATCTTTTGGTCCATTCGGTTTGAGATAACAGGACATTCGGAAAGAATTCCTCAGTCCACTTAACATTATTTAAGCAAGCCCATTGAGCTTCTTGAAGGTTGGACCAGAACAGTGGAATTGGGAGATCCTAGTGATGGCTTGATCCTCCAACTTTGTGTCTGTGAATATCAAATCTGATTCTGTAATGGTTGTGTATTACTTTTGCTGGCTAGTTTCATTTTCTATAGCCTTTCTAGAACTGTGGGTGCTCGGTCTTTTTTGTCCTTGTTTTCTTTTCTATACATTTGCATTCGGTTTTGCACCTTTCAGAAAATATTTTACTTGTTTATTCTGTTTCTTTCCTTGTCCTGTCTTACTTATGATACTGGCAATTATTCTAAGCTCGAGTTCTAGCGTCATGTAAGACTATGTACATGCCATGACGATAGACCAAAGATAGACCATGTTGCCATGCTGATAGACCAACGATAGACTATGGTGAAAAACAAACTCCAGGATGAATAGGATGATATTTCTGACCTGCATGCTTGAACCAGTAGATGCTTCTGCATGAAGTGCAGAGACAAAACTTGCATCTGCGAAAAGATCAATATCATGTGCAGAAACAGTATTTGAGACTGTTTCTGTTGAAGATGGTGGTGCATCCATCAGGTCACTTACTAGACTATCTCCAAAAAGATCCACCTTTTTGAAGTTTGTGACAACTGGGTCTGTAAAGCAAGATGCAAAATTCAAAAAGCTTGACAACATAGAAGATGTAGATGAGAATGCAAAGCATGAGATGTTAGTTGTCATGCAAACAAAAATAAAGAACCAAATGTACATATATGATATAGTCATGGAAAGCTATTGGTTGGTGACGAAGAACATAGTTTTAGCCTTTTAGGTACAGGGTATCATTACATCTATTTTCCAGCTCCAATAATGGAGCAAGGAACATACTCTGCTAAAAGTTTGATTATGCAGCTCTTAGGCAACATAACACAGAATCATACTTACAGTAGTTAGTCAAAATTGTTCACTACTTCAATACCGGATTCTCAAGTAGTGCTGGTATCCTTAATATGAAGGTCATATATTCTCAAGTGAACATACATGACTTTCATGTGTAATCTCTTTCAGGAAGTGAGGACACAGAGCTGGTGCTCTCTTCTTTTTGATTCATGAGCTAAATTACTATCCTTTTTCAAGAGAACATCAGGATTGATAGTACCTTCTACTGCAACCACCACTGCAGGCAGGTCTCAAATTTTTTAAAAAGCCCTGTCTATGTTTTTTTCCTGAATTCTAGTTTTATGATCTTGTCTTCTATGTATCTTTTGTCATAGACTCATAAATGCTGACACAGAATCTCAGATGGGCTCAACATGAAAGCGTAGAGCAAGTGTCTTACAATTTTAGACTTGCCATCTTCACATCTTCTTAGAAATGGAAAGCTCAGTTCCATCTGAAAAGATTGTGAGGTTCAAGATGGAAGATGTTGTGTCGAGGGCTCAACTGAGCTTGCCACCATAGGACTTCTGGAAAAAGACCTGCTTCAGAATGAGATGATTTCTATTTTTTTTGGTTAAAGATAGCCATGTGGCACATGGATATAGTAATGGCAGGGAATCATTCCCCTAAATGGGAACTGCGTTTCTCAGGACACATGCTACTGAAACAAAAATGATCCATTTTGGAAACATTTGAAGAATGGGAAAAAAGGGTAAAAATGCCACCATTCTTGAACCATGCAGTGGAAGAAAGGAAAAGGAAAAAAAGGGTGGACCAGGTGGTGTGCACACATGAGGATGAAAGCTGCACTTGAAGATGATGATGCGGATTTCTGCATAGGCAAGGATGGCAGCAGGGTGCTGGGTCCAGACAAGGACAATGAACACAGCAGAAGATGGCGGCATCACTCTACGCAGCTGAGGAAGCTATGATGATTGCAACTTTCAGGTGATGTGAGTGATGACAACGTGTGACCACAGTGGCAGCCCATTGCAACACCTAATGTCAGAGTGGATTTAGGGTGTCAGTGAGGTCTAAAGGTGTTGAAAACTTAGAAAACAAGCCCTCATAACAAGTTTTGATTGTAAAATAACCAAAAAGGCCGGCATAATAAAAGTATAAGTACAAAAGGATCCAGTTATAAGTATAACTAATGTATAAAAGTCCTGAAGGTTGTAAACAAATTACAAATTAGAAAAAACAGAAAAATACTACAAATTGAATCCAGGATGTATACACAAACTACAATAAAGAATTTTCTTCAAAATCTGATACATATTAAAATACTTGGATCAAATGATACTGTTAATACCTCCTAAACATTACAATACATATATAAAGATGAAAACATGCAATTCCAATAATTAAATTTATTTATACATTTCCCTATTTTTTGGAAGGTTGTTCTTCACTTTCCTTCCCCAGGTCAGCAACTATGGATATACCAGGAAGATAGCATCATGGGTGGTCAGGAAGGACACTACAATGTCAGAATTTGTAAGGAGTTGGCTATACTTTCGTCCATGAAAGCAGACCTGAAGCATATGAACATCCAAAACAGAGTGGCTGGAGGATAACAGATTGGCAGACTGAAATTTGATATGACAGGATTAAATTCCTTTGCTTCAATTATCTTTCAAATTTAATTGCGGTAATGTGAAACTATAATCCTGAATCAATCATATATAAATTTTCAACTACAGTGAGATACTAATACATGAATTGAAAAGAGATTAGTGGGAGTCTTTTTGCATGTAATATTTATTTAAGCCAATATCACTCTTGTTGCATGGTTGTTATCTGAAATATTCTCCTCCAAGAAAAGTGAGAGTTTTTTAGTAGAACAAAATGGTCTTGTCATTATCTTTTTTGGAAATTTAGCTTCTTTTAGTTAGGATATAAATGTCTTATGTCTTATGATATAAATGTTTTATTTTCATTTTAATTCTTCTACATTTCATTTTTCATATTTTTTTCAATAATTTCTTTAGGAGGTTGATCAGAATCGACCTGTCTTCCATTGAATAGGTTGGATTGAGTCATGATTGGCCCTATCAGATCCCACTGCCCAATTTGGTCAGAATGATCTCAAGAATGCACTCACATTCAGGATGAAATACCTTGTAATGTAGGAATCAAGATAAAGTCTCATTTTGTTGTAACCTAGGTCCAGAGTCCCAATTAAAACTTGCACATGAATGCAATTTTCAGTCGTCAGCCTCAAGACATCCACTCTAGCTTTCTACAAAATAAGACGAGAAATAGGTTGCTGTTGAACCCAGAAAACAAAACCATGGCCGCCACCGGCGAATACGTTGGCTGCCATAGCTGCCTTCTTCAACGATGCTAGCTACCACAGTCCTCCGCCGTCACCGCTGGCTGCACTCGCCGCCATCACCCTTGCCCTTGTTGCCACTGGACAGAAAATTGCGAATAACCCTTGAACCCTTCAAAAATGGCATTTATGCTCATCTTCATGAATTTTTAAATAAGTTTAAATAAACCTGAACCTTTCAAAATTGCAAATCTATCCTAGTTGCCCAATCCTTTAGTTTCCAACACTTCATGTTGGGTGATTTGCATAGTTGTCAAGGCGGACGCCTAGGCGGCGCCTAGGCGCCGCTTAAGCGCCAAGGCGCTTCTTTAGCCGCCTTAAAACACCTCGCCTTTCTAAGAGTAGAAAAGGTGCCCCAAGGCGCCGCTAAGGCGGCCAAGGTGCACGCCAGGGGCGCCTGGGCGCGCCTAGACCTTTTAGGGGTCCGCAATATCCCACTTAGACAGCAGATTCAAGTCGGTTTTCAGCAGCCCGATTCCAGGAAACATCTTATTTACCTGAATATCATTTAAGTAAATGTTATAATTTGTTGTTTCATTTACTTAAGATATTACATTTAAATAAGGAAGTACCTCTCATTTGAATCTAATAAAAATATCAAAAAAATCATATCTCTTATAAAAAAAAGTCAACTCTCCCATCGAAGAAGAAAATCACGATTTCGATGATTTTAGCGAAATGCTAACTTTCTAATCTCTCATAATTTGACCTATCTAAAAATTTGATAATTCAAATAAACCGTATGAAATACTAAAAATTCAAAGTCCGGTAAAAAAAGTCAAACGTGCATATGACTTCTCTAAGGGAGCCGCTCTCCTACTGACAACACTTAGTCTGTTTGAGATCTCTCGGGATTTGGTCAAACTTAAACTATCATCACCCAAACACATGAGACTTGTCATTTTCTAGTTTCTTTTCAATTTTTAAACATATTGTGGGATTATGTAATGGACTCATTTAGTTTTTACTTATTTTAAGCATGGTTTGGCGTGCCGGATCGGATCGGGCCGATTCGGGCGAATCGGTGCGGATCAGGGGAAATCCGATTCGCGATTCGCTTGATTCGGTCCGATTCGCCTAGTTCTGTTCAGGCAGGGTTCTTTGGACTCAGGATCCTGTTCAGGCAGGGTTGTCAGGATCCCCTTATTTACCTGAATATCATTTAAGTAAATGTTACATTTACTTAAGATATTACATGTAAATAAGGAAGTACCCCCCATTTGAATCCAATAAAAATATCAAAAAAATTATATCTCTTACCAATAAAAGTCAACTCTCCCATCGAAGAACAAAATCGCGATTTCGATGATTTTAGCGAAATGCTAACTTTTTAATCTCTCATAATTTGGTCTATCTAAAAATTTGATAATTCAAATAAACCATATGGAACACTAAAAATCTAAAGTCCGGTAAAAAAAGTCAAACATGCATGTGACTTCTCCAAGGGAGCCGCTCT
The DNA here is from genome assembly GCA_014218235.1 of Colocasia esculenta. Classification (NCBI taxonomy): domain Eukaryota; kingdom Viridiplantae; phylum Streptophyta; class Magnoliopsida; order Alismatales; family Araceae; genus Colocasia; species Colocasia esculenta. Next base: position 29,485,179 of record CM024756.1, read on the forward strand.
CTTATTGACAGCACTTAGTCTGCTCGAGGTATCTCAAGATTTGGTCAAACTTAAGTTATCATCATTCAAACTCATAAGAATTGTCACTTTTTAGTTTCTTTTCAATTAGAAAGTGAAAATTCTCATGAGTTTAGGTGATGATAACTTAAGTTTGACCAAATCCTGAGAGTCTCGAGCAGACTAAGTGCTGTCAGTAGGAGAGCGACTCTCTTGGAGAAGTCATATGCACGTTTGATTTTTTTTACGGACTTTAGATTTTTAGTGTTCCATATGGTTTATTTGAATTATCAAATTTTAGATAGACCAAATTATGAGAGATAAAAAGTTAACATTTCGCTAAAATCATCAAAATCGCGATTTTGTTCTTCGATGGGAGAGTTGACTTTTTATTGGTAAGAGATATGATTTTTTGATATTTTTATTGGATTCAAATGGGGGGTACTTCCTTATTTACCTGAATATCATTTCATTTACTTAAATGATATTCAGGTAAATAAGGAGATCCTGATAACCCTGCCTGAACAAGATCTTGAGTCCAGTGAACCCTGCTTGAACAGGACCAAGTTCTGGTCGAATCCAAGCGGATCGAACCGAATCGGTTCGATCCGCCCGAATCGGATCGGATCAGGATAATCCCGATCCGGTCCGAATCGGCGATGTGCCAAACCTTGGTTTTAAGTGTGTTAAGATATTGCACTTCTTATTTTTATTTAACATATTTACATGTATGTGTATTCACTGGTTTGTTTTAAAAGTTGAAAATTAGTTTTCTGATGATAGAATGATATTTGCACTTCTTGTTCTTATTTAGTGTGCTTATTTATTTGAATATGTCAATTTAGATTTTTTATGACTTTATGATATATAATGTGAGTTTGTTTACTTGGAGTTTAATTTTTGTTGCTTTCATTGTCTTTATGTCTGTCATATTATGATATTTTTTATTGAATTTTCATCATTATATATATTTATAGATACATAAATATCATGTAAGAGGGACACTTGAAAACAACTCATACTTGGTTCCGTCCTAAACGCCTAGGCTCCGCTTAGGCGAGCGCCTAAGCGCTTAGGCGATCCGAGACCCCACCTACGTCTTGGTCGCCTTGACGCCTTGACAACTATGGTGATTTGTAGAGTTGGGCATACCAGTGTACCGGGCCGACCTGGTTTTTACCTAGTATAGTAGGGTACCAGACGTACTGTACCATACCAGACCGGTAGGCCCAACCCTGGCCCAATAAAGCTATAGAGAAAAATAAAAAAAGATAAAATAAAGGCATTGTTTTGCCGTCTGTGCCGAGGACCAGAAGGTTCTTGGCATGGTACAAGTCGGCCATGCCGCACCAGTCCGGTGTAGTACAGCCAACCATGGTTATTTGCAAGTGGATCTTTCGAACAGAAAATTGAAAATAAACCCTATACTTTTTGTAATTGCATCCACAGACAAAAAGTCTTGTGATGTTATTTCTAATGTAACTCTGACCTACTATTGGATAGAGTGCAATTCACCTGCTTCATTTATTTTGTCAGCAATGTTTATCAGTACATATGGCATCATAGAAGGTTAATCAAGGGTATGTGACATGTTTATACCTTTCATGCCTATGTAATTAACATTGACTCAGGTCAATGGAGAGAGGTCAAAGCCATGAACTCAAGCTTGATCAAGTCAAGCCTTGCAAGGTCTACCCACAGACTTTGAGACCTACTCTTAGCCTTTTTCGGGTTAACACAAATTTTCAAGAAATTAAATAACACCCTTTTCAAAACCCAAATATCAAATAAATAAAGAACATGTTCCCACAGTATCATGCCACACTCCTTTATTGGATGTCAGGGAAGGCTGAACTTAAGTTCAATACTCCTGAGGCTTCCAGAAAATGCGAAGCCAATCTTGACCATGATCTTTAAATCAGATGGCTGAAATGGGATGTAGCATGTGCATTTCTCTTATAAGATTGTATCAGAGAAAAGAAAATACATTGCACACCTTTGTTTACAAAGTTTAAGAAATACAGATAAAGCAGTTTTAAATGTGAATTGTTAAAGGCATGGATGCGCAGCTTTAGAAACATAACAGACAGAATATGAAGGTAGAAGATCCTTGAGGATCAAAATCATATCAGATAGCTTTGAATCAATACTCACTAGAGGTAGAAGATCCTCGAGGATCAAAATCATCAAATTCAGATGTAGAAGATCCTCGAGGATTAAAATCATCAAAATCGCTATCATGATTTCTGTTGGAGCATTTGAGGCTTTAGGAGGGAGAGAATCATGCCTTGCTGATGTCTTTGTTCCACCAGACTGCACAGAATCCCTGTTAGAGAATGTTCAGATTACTACATTGTGCAAGCAGAATACACCAAGATGCCAGAGAAGAAAGGACTCAATGGCATCCACTGGAATAGATCATTACAAGCATATCTCATTCACAAAATACACTACTGTTATGCGTGCTAAGTATGGGAAAATGAAAATGCCATGTAGAAAATCCCCTAAAAAATTCTTATGTACGGAGGTATATTAGATAGTTTCAAAATGTCTAATATTTTTTACCCAATCATGCTTATGTAGCTAGTTGTGCAAAATGGGTTAGACTTGGCAATGACCCAACACAATCTAGCCTTAGCCTGACTTGAAACATGCTAATGTTTGGAATATATTCATAGATATTAATGGACTGATTCAGGTCCAAATTATGGTGTAACTAGTCTCAGACTTTAATTCACATTGACCAACATAATCCTACACAGTTCATATGCCTCACTGCATAGATGATAGCGGTCTTGTACAGGAGTATTTTTATCTAATATCTTTTACTAGTCATTGTGCATAGTCTCAAGTGTACTTATGGTATAAACACCCAGGGTACATAGATGCAATTATTTCTTTATATATATATGAGTGATAGAGACCGTGTCTCCCTTGTTCTGTAGGATGATTTTATTGTGCACTAGCAATGCTAAATCTTTGCTTGAAATTTTTATCTCTGCATTAACATGATGTGTCTACTATAAATTTGGAATCAGTGCCAACACCTGGTTCAGGACATACAATCAGTTCAAATTTCACAGGGAAATGTGTTTCAGTCTCAACAAAGGGCATTTAGATGTCTAGCATCCAATGTCACTAAGAGAGTCACTAACAATATCCAATTGGATGTCTGCAAAACAAAAATCCTACAGCAGAACCTAATAATTTTCTTTTGAATATCATATCAAAATACAGTGAGAAAGAAAGAATGCATTATCAGCACATCCAAAGTCTGCAACCAAATTTAAAAATCAGCATGACAATATGAAAAAGAAAATGAGGAATGCAAGCAAGGAGTTGGATGTTGGGTGTACCTTCTTAGGTGAGTTGTGCCCTTCTTTGGCTTAGTTCCTTCCGTTACACTAGAAAATTTGTCTTGAGATTTGTCATGGACATCTTGTCTATTGTGATTCCTGTCAATTTCATCTCCATCTCTATCCCTATCCTTGTAACCCATTTTAAAAGTGTCAATTCCTTTTGCACCACTTAGGCCCCCATATCCATCATTGTGCTGAAAACTGCTGCCACTATATGATGCTGAACCTGATTTAAAAGTTATTCCAGTTGAAGATAGTCCAAAATACCTGCATACATTTTATGCTGAGATCAGAACGAGTTGCCAATTTTCCAAAGGTATTTTCCTTTACACCCACAAAATCTATTTTATTTGCAAATATACACTAAATTCAGTGAGTTGTGGTTTAGTCTCACATTGGAAATCTGTGAGATTTCACCTCTATAGATGTAGAGGATTCCCTCAACTCTACATCTAGGTTTTAGGTTAGAGTTCAGGCCTTTAACGCTATTTTAAGATCTACCTGTAGATAGTGAAGCTACATAAAATTTCAACATTCACCCCAAGAGGTATTGCCCTTGTCTGGGGTTTTGTCCTTTTCCTAAGAAAAGGGCCCTCTTGGGGGGAGCGGAATGGGTCTTGCTTATAAGCACACACTTATTTTCACTACTTTCAATGTGGGACTATACTATGCCTCTACGCAGCCCTCTTAGTGAGGATAAGGGTGTGCTAGTCTTGTTGCATTTTCCACAGACGACGCCAATGAAACTGCATGAAATTTCAGCATGCCCCCAAGAGGTATTGTCTCCGTTTGAGGCTTTGTCAGGGCTCTCTTAAGAGAAGAGGAATTCTTGCTTATAAGAACACACTTATTTTCACTACTTCCAAAGTGGGACTATACTATGCCTCTATAGATAGATTATGTTTACTTCAATGTTCATGTCGTCAATGTTCATCTCTCTAACTTTAGTTTATTTAGTGCTTGACCATGAAATATCAAATATCCACTAATCCAACAAGAGACAGAGAAAGATGAGCCAAAAGAAAATTATCAAAATTTTAACATCTGAAAGGATGAAATCAGAAATTATTACTTCCACCAAGAGTGTAAGATAACATTATCAAAGCAGTTGCCTGCAAGTATATGTCAATAGATTGTATTTGGTGCTCAGAAGTATAGCAGTTAGACAATGTTTTCATAATACAGAATTGATTATGTAAGATTTTGGGCATGGGGCAGGAAACCTAAAGTAGGTGTCTAATAAGGTAGAAGCAAACTCTCAGATGACGGCATTATTCAGTCAGAACTTACTTATCTTGGTTTGCAGCAGCTTTATTTCGAACTTCTTGTATCTTGTCTCTGTCTTTTAGAAGGGCCAAAATAGTTTCAACCTTCTTTCTCACGTTGAGTCCTACATCTTTTCCATTCGGTTCAACATACTTAAAACCTGAAAGTGACTTTACAAATAGAAGTGGCATTGGCTAGTTGCATTCGGTATTAAAACATGGCTTAGTGCAATCAAATATTATTCTTCTAACAAATGTTATATGAAGGGAAAACCATACTGAGATTCGGAAGCTACGCTCCACAATATCATCAACTGCCCGTTCGGATCCATTAGCCACCAAGTACTCAATAACAGCCAAGGCCTGGAAAAAAATGCTCTTCAGTTTCAAGAATCATGTGCATATATGAATAGATGAAAACATAAAAGCCACTTCATAATGCTCTGTATGAGAAATTTGCCTTGTATACATGCCGCCAATTTGAACCAGTATCGGTCAACCTTGTCCAGAGCACATTCATGATCATCTGACATTCCGTGCTTCAAAGAAAATAGAGAAAAGTCTTGCAAGTTTTAAAAACAACATATAATTGTTCAACTTTGAGCACATGCAATGAAAGGAGAAAAGGATGATTACAATTTTTTTGTAGCCTGTGCTATTTCTGCCAATGAAGACCCATGAGGGCCCCATGGTTCATCATTGGTTGCATCAAGAACCTGGAATTTTTATAGTGACGTCAGCACAGAAGACAGACACGAAAAGTTAACAATGAAACATGAAGGTATAAGCAAAGCACCAGCATTTAAGTAAAAGGTGTAAGATGTGTTGGCAGGCAGTTGTGACAAGGTATTTCTGCTAATTGACAGGGAATGCATTTGGAGGGCAAGATGGAAATAAAATATGCAACAGTATTTTACCATGTTAGCCCTGAAATTGCCAGATATCAACAGTAAATGGTCACTTAGGAGAAAGGAGAAGGGTGTACATTAGGCTGATGGTCAGCACTGTACAACATTTATCACATCAATCATAAATCTTGAACCAGATGATAATGATGATTCAGACATGTCTTTGCTAGATGACACAGTCACACAAAACATGTCATCATGCTACTTAATTCCCATCCCTGTCCTGGTCGTTGCCTATTTCCTTTTTCTGATGGTTCCCCATGTTCCATCCTGGGATCTTCCACATAGATATTCTAACAAATGTTGAACATATAGACAATAGTAAAATACATCAAAAAGGTATCATATGAAAATAATGCAAGAAGAGTGCATTCTGATATTTCTAAAAGGGTATATTTTTGTTAATTATACAGTAGTTTGGTGTTGGTTTATGGTTTGAAAAGGGGCCTGTTTATCAACGACTCCCTAAAATAAGTTTAGACAAGGGTTCCAAAGAACCTGGACGACTTAGGATGTAACATAACATTCCCACTGGGATAGGCTGAGATGGGCATGAAGACACTGGGTGAGGACATGGTGGGAACCAATTATGATTGAGAAGCAGGTATCCCGTCCCAATTCCTTACTTGGATGGGATGACCAGGAGGTAACCATGTCTTTCTCACATGAAAAATATTTCATGTTTGAATTTGTTCCAGAAATGGTCATGATACCAATATAAAACAGAGACTTCAGTTGTGTACTTGAATGTAAGGTAAAATGACTCTTATTCTACTGGTTATGGAGGGCTGAGATATCTGACATCAGTCACTGGGTCGATGACCGATAACTAAACGACTTTATGCATCCTCATGTCAGCAATGGCTTTGCAATTTTCTATTCACCAAATGACTTTTCTTCAATGAAAAAACAGCTGCTGACGTTCTGCAAAGAAGCAAGATAACATCAACTTACATAAATCAAAGAAGGGAAAGATTTTCATTCTGAAAGTCCATTTTCTTAATTAGCAGAAACGTTCCCAATTTCCTTGGGGAAGAAAAAGAACCGTAGCCAATTTCTAACAGTGGCTAGCATCTAAATCACCACCAAGCACATTGTTATCTTTACTAAGATAGAGCCATGAGCTAGAAGCCAAATTGGGTATAGCCAATTGTTATCCTTCACATTAGCTGTTCTCTTTCCATTGGACGAAAAATGACAAAGTTGAGGAGGGAAGGCATAGTTGGAGAGCCTACGTGGACTACATAGCCGTAGTCCCTGCATGAGAAGAAAGCATGGATAATGGTTGGCCTTTCTCCATTTGCACGGTGTGGCAATCCATCTAATCGAATAAACCACGGGACACGGAGAATACCCACTTTAACGCGTTTGTGTAAAGAAAGAATACAGATTCGCCAAATTAGCTACAATCCACAAGTTCCCGTTCGAACAACCAGATCAAGTAATTCCGATACGCCATACCACAGTGAAAGGGTCGCCATTTATTCGAGAAGAAGTCCCAGAATGACTCACCTTCTGTTCGATCTCAGGCACCTTGAGAACTTTCAGATTGACCTCTCTCTTACTGCAATTCAATGCCAAAAATTGAAAAATGAAAAAAAAAAAACAGAGTTACATTAGAAATCCTCCTCAGAACTCTATTCCGACGGGTGCAGCCGGCGAGAAGAAGGGGAGAAAAGTAACAGGATTAGAGAAAACTGACATCTCCCGCACTGCCTGATCGAAAATTTTCATGAAATCCATGCCTACAGCCGGGGAACTCTGCAGTTCGAGGACGAAAACAAGACAAAATCAGACAGCTGAATTCACCGGAAAACAGGGAACGATCGCCATTACCGATCGCTAGGTTCAGATTTCCGCTTCGCGCACCTCAAGGGGATGGATCAAAGACGGAAGCGGCGGGACCCGCCTTCGGCGTCCGGGAGAGGGTGCCACGGGAGATGCACCGCAACAGACGCTGCGTGGGAGCTTTTAGGGAGCGAGAAGGACGCAGGGGCCGGCCTTTTATAGCAGACGGATACGGATCACTGTATCGGGGTGTCAACATCACCGTGATCCGCATCGGACGGTTGTTGTTGAGCTCAACAGTTCCGCGAGGATCTGTGAACGAAGTTACGCACGACAGACGCGCGAACGAGGATTCGGAAACATTATGATTTCGTGATCGGGGACATTAATTTCAAATAGGTCTTTTTGCACAAACACCCCTGATAGCATTCTAAAGTGTATGGGAGTATATTTTTGGGTGTTACTCTATTTTTTATCTTTCAAATGTATTAAAGGTCAGATATCCCATTAAATCAATCCCCAGTAGTAAGCCGTGGGATTTTTGTAAGAAATGATAGAGGAGGGAGTGTTTTTTTTTATAGGTAAATTGGTTGGGGGAGGGGGAAAGGTGAGGAGAGGGCCCGGGATCGATCCCATGCCCTCCCGCTTCCCCCCTTCCATTTTGGCAAGGAGGGAAGTCATTGCGCTACAGCGCAGTTCTCTAGAGGAGGGAGTGTTGAATGAGTATTATTAGATGGAAGCTTACAATAAATACATATGATCTTTTTTACCATAAAAACCCTTCTTAGAAAAGAATATCAAAGGTGACATATTTCCTAAAATATTTGTTAAAAATCACATTGTAATATTTCAAATGCTGCAAAATTTTCACTGTACTAACTTCCATAAAAGAGAGATTATTCATTTTTAATTTTGTTAGTTTTATTAATTTAATATTGTTCGTTAAAATCTCTCTCTCTCTCTCTCTCTCTCTCTACATGCATGGAGGGGAGACCTCTCTCTCTCTCTCTCTCTCTCTCTCCTTATTTAACTCAAGGATGAATGCAATATTGTTAACCAAAGGACAAAGTGACAATACTCTAGTAACAATGACAAATTTGATATCTTTTAGAATGGTTCATGTGGTGGTGTTCCTCTGTTCGGTAACGGGCCGAACATGCCTCCACTTGAGGACTAGGAGCGTACGGTCGCCAGTGCGGACGTTGGCCTGCAAAACCAGAAAGGGTCAGAGGAACTCAGTTGAAGAACCAAAAAAACCCTCTGATACCTGAGTCAGAGATGATAGTCGCAAGGCTTGAAGGAGAAGGTTCTTTTATGTGTGGTCTCGTGTGTTGGCGATTGTGAGAGATGATTTCAAGTACCTTTGCATGAAGGTTACCTGTTCCTTATATAGGTAGGGGACATGAAAGGTCTGGATGCATCCTGCTCTAATGATGCTAGGGAGGACGCGACGATTGGGTTCCAAGACGAGGGGACGTCTATTTCAGACGTCCCTTGGGGTTCCGTGCAAGGGCTGCTCCTCTCGTAGGGAGGCATGTTGCGTCGTCCTATTGAACGTTGTTGGGAGGCCAAGGGCCATTCCTCATGATTGCTCTAGCAGACACCGAGCAGGAGACCGTGGACGTGCTCGGTGAGGCTGTTCGGTGTTTAGTGGCTCTCTATTCGGAGAGGACCAGAGCTTCCTACCATGCGACTGGTGCTCGGTGATCTTATCCTGCTCGGATACGCTCAGTGATATTCTGGAGTTAGGTTCCGTAGTGCCCTTGGATGCGTGGTGATTAAGGCGTGTTCGGGGACTTTGGCTGTCTCTGAGGACACGTGGCTGAGAAGTCGTCGCATTGCTTCCTTATTGGGTCATGATGGGCCTATGTGCCTAGGAGGCTAGAAATGGCCTCTACACTTGCCCCCCACCCTCTCAAGCTTGCTCGGATGTGACCTTGAGCACTTGAGAGGGGAGATAACCATCTGGCGTCAATCCCTTCGCATTAAATGTGATATTAGCCGCGACGGAGCATACGACAACCAGTGACGCCACTGGGGTTCCCTTGGGGTGCCCGTTTTAGGCGTGACGTGACTAGGGCATTCAAACGAGCTGTTCGAGCGGGTTGTTCGAGCAGACAAACCACCGTTTTGGCCTTTGAATTCCGCACCTCTTATTCCTTATAAGGAGGGGACGGAGGATGGTGAGGACGCACTGACGATGGTGATGGAGGATGTTTGGCCCGTCGCCGGGGGTCAGTCTTCTTCTGGGCAGAAGCCCTTGAAGATTAGTCTTCAGAAGGAGACTGCGACCCCGAGGAGGGAGGCCGACGAAGAGGCCGAGAAGAGGAGGATGCTGCCCCCCCAACTCCAGCTTTGGAAGAGAAAAAAGTTAGTGAAGGCGGCCGAGAAGAGAAGCCAAGGCAGACGTCGGCTGCGGTGGAGCCCCCAACCGTAGAAGGGGTGCTCTTGGAGATGGGTCTCCTCGGAGGAGATGTGGTCGTCATCGATGACCAGCCTGATAGGGGCTCCATGGATAAGCTCAGTGGGGCATTGGAGCCCTTGGCGCCCACTGGTGGAAGCGGAGCAACGACGACTGCAGAGGGGGCGACGACCACTGCGGAGGGGGTGCCGGTCATGGTGCTCGCCCTAGGGGTACCGGTGGCATCCAAGGAGGAAAATGCTGGTTCCTGTGCCAACTGCAGAAGTGGCGGCGGTGGAGTCTGCAGCGGAGCAGATGATCGAGGTCTTCGCAGAGCGGTCGGAGGACCAAAATGAGGCGATGATCCCACAAGGGGCGCCTGTGGGGGATGTTGAGGACTCGGAGGCCACGACGGCAAGGATGATCACCGAGGATGCTGTTGAAGAGCCGATAATTCCTTCCGAGTAGACCGTCGGAATGGCCAACGAGAGGGCAGAGTTGAACGAGGATAGCGAGCCCTGATGAGGGGTTTACGTCGAAGACCTCTGTTCTGCCTTCGGAGGCGGATCTGGAGGCGGCTCTAGGGCGTCTGAGCAGGACCTTCCGCAAGGGTTCTACCTCCTTGTTCTATTGCTTTGTAATGGAGGGTCATGCTGTGTCAGGAGGGAGGCTCGAAGGACACAACGGCGAGGGCCGAAGAGAGGTCCTACTCAGAGGGAGAAGCTCAGAGGTCGACGCCGATGATCTTGCGCGTGATATTTTGTGCTCGATGGAGGCGCTCCGGAAGCTGGCCTTACGGGCGCAGTTTCAGAAAGCCCTCCGGGATGCTGAGGTTATGGCCTCGACAGACCACGAGGAGTAGAAAGAGATCGACGATCTTCGAGCTGCGCTGAGGGTTGCCGAGCGGAGGTGGCCGTTGTCGAGGCGGAGAAGGTTGCCCTTTCCGGGGTCCTTCACGATGCAAAGGTCCGAGTGGTCCCCGAGTACAAGATCGGGCCGGAATCCAAAAGAACTTGGAGCAGTACGGCACGGCTTGCTACGAGGTCGGCCTCGAGGTTGGTGACCGCCGAGGTCATCACCACGCCAATGACGCCATGGTGGAGTATGTCCATGAAGCTTTTGACGCAACTCTTAGGGAGTGCTTCCGAAGAACACAGGACCCTCGCCTAGATGGGGTCCGCTTTGCAAACTTCCGAGCAGGGTAGATGCCATCTGACGCCGAGAATGCTGGTCCTTCCGGGCAAGAGCCTTAGGCCTTGTACTTGTGTATCTCTTCTTCTTCTTCTTCTTCTTTTACTTGGTATGTAACTGGCCCCTCTAGGCAATGTACAAACTTTTGTTAATGAATGAAAAAGAAATGTTCCTCTTTTCTATCCTCTTCCTTTTCGTGCCAACTTTTACGAATTGGACTTCGTTGGAGTATTTAGGATTTTTAGGTACCGCGCAAGCCTTTCGATCTGATGAGCTCGAAAGAAGCCAAGGGTTGTACCGAACACCCTCCTCCCCCTAATTGGTAGAAAAGGAACATAGAAACATGGAATTATGCTCTTTTATAGAAGATATAAGAGGCCCTTCTTACGAATAATAGGCCTTTAGGTTTGAAACATGCTAGGTTCTAGGTATGGTCACTCCGTTAAGGGTAGACATCTTATAGGACCCTTTACCGAGAACCTGGATGACCTTATAAGGTCCTTCCCATTTCGGGGTGAGCTTGTCGGTTACTCTTCGGGGGTTCAAAGCGAAGCAACAGTGTAGTACAAGACCATCTTCGAAGAAGCACTGTTCACGAACCTTGAAGTTGTAGTATTGTGCAAGTCGCTGCTGATAGGAGACCAACCTGATGTTGACATCGCTCTGTCGTTCACCGATCATGTCCAGGTTTTCTCTTAGCACACGATTGTTGGCTGCTTCATCGAAGTGGTTTGTTTGGAGTGTTGGGAGAGCAGCTTCCAAGGGCACCACAGCTTCTGTGCCATAGACCAAGTGGAAAGGCGTCTCACCAGTAGCAAGTCGAGCGGTCGTTCGGTGGCATCAGAGAACGTTAGGCAATTCTTTCGTCCATGAACCTCTTGCGGCTTCGACCCTCATGTGTATCCCGTGTAGTAGTGTTCGGTTGACATTTTCTACCAAACCATTTGCTTGGGGATGTGCCACCGAGGTGAAGTGATTGTAGATGCCCAGCTCTGAGCACTTTTGTTTGAAGAATGTGCTATTGAACTGCTTCCTGTTGTCCGTGGTGAACACCTTTAGGACGCCGAATCGGCACAGGATGTTCTTCCACATGAACTTCCAGGTTTTCTGATCAGTATAGTGGCCACGGGCTCAGCTTCAATCCACTTGGTGAAATAGTCAATGGCGACCAAGAGGAACCTTTTTCTGCCTTGGGGTTCTAAGAAGGGACCCATAATATCAATTCGCCATCGAGCGAAAGGTCGCAGTTCTACGAGGGAATGTAGTTGTTCGGCAGGCTGATGGATGAGCTGATCGAACTTCTAACATTCCGGGCACTTCTTCACATAGGATAGGCAGTCCTTTTGCAAAGCCAGCCACCAAAACCCTGCTCGAAGGATGCTGCGCCCTAGGGTCCTTCCACCCAAGTGCTTCCGCACAGACCCTAGTACCTCTTCGATTGCCTTGTTGCGCTTTGGAAGGACTGAGACACTTCAGAGGGGTCTTGAGGGGGTGCTGGTAGAGCTGACCTTCGACGATAGTGAACTTCTGACTTCGCATTCGAACTCGACGAGCTTCATCTTGATCAGAAGGGGGCTCTCCTCGGAGGAGATAGCTAGGATAGGGTCCTTCTAGCTCGGGGCTGGTTGGACGGCCCCTATAACTGCAACGTCCATCTCTGTGCTCGGCGAGGCGAGCTCTTCGATGAATACAGAGTGAGACTGAGCGACATCGTCCGAGGATGCTAGCTGGGCAAGTGAGTCTGCCTGCACGTTCTGTTCTCATGGGACATGCACCACTTCGAAGTAGAGGAAACCGACTGTCTGGCGCTTCACCTCTTGAAGGTATTGTGCCATGTGGGGTCTCTTGCTTCGAATTTCCGTTGACCTGATTAGCGACGAGCTGCGAATCACTGAAGTCTCGTAGCTAAAGAACACCGAGTTGCTTGGCCATTCTGATTCCAAACAGTAGTGCTTCGTATTCGGCCACGTTGTTGGAGGTGGTGAAGCAGACGAAGGGCGTACTGGAATTCCAGCCCTTCTAGGGAGGTGTGGACCAGCCTCACGCCACTCCCTGTGACACAAGAGGACCCATCTACATAGAGTTCCCACGGTGGTTCCTCCGCCAGTGGGGGGTCCTTCTCGGTAGGGAGAGTACATTCCACCATGAAGCCTGCGAGAGCTAAGCTTTGATAGCAGTTCTTAGGCGGAAGTCAATCTCAAATTCTTCGAGCTCGATGGCCCACTTGATGAGTCTTTCGGAAGCCTCTGGGCGCTGTAGTATAAGCTTTAGTGGTTGATCGGTTAACACTGTGATCGAATGGGCCTAGAAATAAGGCCTTAGCTTCCGTGCAGCCGTGATGAGTGCAAGAGCGAGCTTCTCTGCTCGGGGGTTATTATTTGAAGTAAGGAAAATATGTAATGAGAAAAGCATGTTAGTAGCAATATGGCAAGACTCAGAATTTAGTGTGGCACAGATAGAATTGAAGCATTAAAGAGAGAACCTCGAGAATTCAAGTGTTTTCTTTCTGTGGTAATTACTGGGGTAAGATGGTTTGATAAGTATGTAAAGTCAGCTCAGTTAGAGTCAGAGCGTAGCAGGAATAAAGAGAATCAAAGGTAATAGTGAAAGCAAGATTTATGGAACAAATTGGCAAGTATCTGATGTAATCAAAGTAGCGCAGTGGAAGCATAGCAGATTCAAGACCCTCAAGTCGTTAGAAGTTTGATTGTATGAAAAAGGAATTTGAGGTTTTTGTAGAGTTAATTGAAGAGGCAGTGGTTCTTAACAAGATATGAGTTTAAAGCGGTATAACCGGATTGATATACAAAAGCAGGAAATTTAGATATGGTATTTCGGTTTTCTTCAAGAAACTGACAGTTGAGAATACGAGTAAAGGTAAGGCAGAGTAACAGTTGGCAGTAATACGTCGATAATAGAATAGCACCAAGAAATCAGACATTTGAAGATGGTTAATATGGCAGAGTAAATAAGGGTGGCAGTTTATGGTAAAGAGTTTTAAGCAAGAGAAGTGGCACATAAAGAAATCTTGCAAACACAGTCAAGAAAATGTGGAAGCAGGTTGAGTCTAAGGAGAAAAACGCCAACAGTAAGGTAGGATTGTCTACAGTTGAAAGGTAAAGAAAGGCAGATTGACTCAAAAGAGCAGAGCAACTGTGAAGTGAATTAAAGAGAAAGGAAAGCAGAACTGGTATGGAAATGAACAGACTGAGTCAGACAAGCACAGAGGAAGTGTATCCTACTTGTTATGTATATGGTTTAAAATCATTTTAGGTGATAGTCTGGCTTATCGTGGTACGTTTCTGAATGTCGAGGACGACATTCCTTTTTAGGTGATAGTAATGTAACGGCGCAATTTTTCGGATTCGTGTTTTAGCGGTTTTGGTGTGGTGCTCTTGGACAATGTTTGGCCATTGGGCCTTGCTTGTTGCCTCCGTGCATTGTGTGGGCGTTGTGGACGGAGGTTTTAGCCCAAACAGCCCGCAGGTTCACTGGTTGTGAATGCGACGGAGCAAGTCGTCACGATTTAAACGCGACGGTCTCCTACGTCGCGTTCTTCGCACCGCCTTTGTGACGTGTGGCGCGCCGAGTTCCGATTGGCGACGGTCAGGTGGTCGTGTTTTACATATTGTAAACGCGACGTATGCCTCCTTCGTGATTTTGACAGTGTGTTTAATTGCTCTGTTTCGGCCAGACAGAGCAGAGGAACTCTGTCCGGCGATGGGGGAGGTTGCTGCAGTGCCTCTTGTGGTGTTTTCCGGCGTCTGGTGGTTCGTGCGGCGCGGGGTCCACGTGAGGAGCGTGGGTGTGCCGACGATGTGGTGGTTTTTGCGTTCTACGGGTTCTTCAAGACTGGTAGGGAGACTTGTGATGTTTTTGCATCGTCACGTTCATGTTTTGAACGCGACGTTGTGAGTCGTCGCATTTATGTTTCCGATTGGTGTGTTGTTTCGGTTGGCTTAAACGTGACCATTAGGGTCATCGTGTTTACGTTGGTTTTGATTGGTGATTATTGATGGTCGTGAACGCGTCACTTGTCACGCCGCGTTCATGAGTGTGTTAACCAACTTGCGTTATCACGATGGATCGCGTCGTCGCGATTTGAATTGCAACTGTTGGATTTGGCTTGAATTCGACGTATCAAGCCATCGTGATATGATCGCAACATTGGGCCCTGCCGCGTTAAGGCTTTGAGTCGCTTCTGGGAATGTCGTCGCGTTCTTAAAGGCGACGTCTGTGTCCGTTGCGATTTGGCTTCCGAGGTGTGTTTGTGATGGTTGGGCTGTGAAGGTCTGGTGTTGATCTAGCCCTGGTTTTCTAAAATGCTGGTAATGTGTTTAAGTTGTCTTTATGTTAGTAAAGCATGATTAGGCTAATGAATTGGTTTATGGTTAGTTAGTAAGTGAGTTAATTATGTAATTATGTGCTTAATGTGTATGATGGTTTAGTGTTGCTATGGAGGTCATGGGATGACCAATGACAGGTAAGATTATTATGTATTATATGGTTCGCATGTGTTTAGATATATGGTTGCTTAGAGGTCACAAGGTGACCAGTGACGAGCTAATTATCATGATATAAGTTTTATAGTTATGTTAAGTGTTTCGTGGTTTGAGTGTTTGCCGAGTTTGGTGGTCCGGCGCCTATACCGAAATGCCTCTTCAATCGGGTACCCTAGGTTCTTTGTGAGCCAGGCACGTTGTGTTTGTTGTGCTCGGGGCGTGTCCTGGTACTGTGTGTACCATAGAGGTCTGTGTCGTCTTCCTGGACACCCTCACTCCTGTGTTTGAGTTGTACGTTCAGCTGAGGGAAAGATGACAGTGGGCAGCGACTCGTGTTTGTGGATGTGCGGTCTCTTGTAGCACGCTCGTGGTTGGGGGTACGGACACCAGTAGACGTACAGGGCCCCAACTAGTCATGTTTTCCCGTCTCTCACTTTAGGGAGCTTAGGCCAGAGTCCCTAAAGGTGTCAGTCATGGGCCTGCAGTTGTGTGTGGTCTGCAGGTGTGGTGTTGGTTGGTCTCCACTGTTCTTTGACTTTACTGTGTGGTTGTGGAGCGGCAGTTGGACCTTTCGTCCGTGACTGCGAGACTGAGAGGTGGTTCTTGTGTTGTGTTGTCCGAGTTGGATACTGGCGTCATGAACCAGTAGTCCATTCTTGTGTTGTGGCATCGTTTTTTTCGACTCGTGCTTTGTCAGTGGTTGTGGTTTATAAGTGGGGACTCACCGGTTATGATTTGACTCGTTGTGGTGTGCTTTATTGGCGGCACAATTGTGTTGAGATTTTGTGGTGGTACTTCGTGGTGGTAGGTACCTGTACCCTTCATGGTTATCCATTTGTCATGGTACGCTGTGTACCAGCCTTTCAGATATTGAGGTGGAGTTATGCTCCGTGGAGGTCGTGTGTAGGACCTTCCACTTGTTGTGTTGTACCCTTTTGAGGGTAGCGTTCCTGAGTGTTATGATTTAGGGTATAATGGACTAGCTCCTGTTGGCAGTCCTTTTACCCTCATGTCTGAGGTTTGCCTGTGAGGCTTGTGGCCTAGGCATTGCTATTGTTGTTGTGGTATGGTGTTTCTATACCAGCCCTCTTGGTTTCTGCAGATTGTGCTAGATAGTGGGTTTATTTAATTACAGTTAATTATGTCTAATGCGACTGTGTTGTGGTTTGGCCATCGGTGTTGCCAGTGAGACCCTTGTGGTTGAGGCCTCTTCAGTTTCCGATTTTGTTTGGGAGGTCCCTGCTGAGCCAGTGACTTGTTGAGGCTCACTCCCTTACAGCCCTTTTTCAGGTGTTAGCCGTGTGTTGTGGTAGACTTGTATCACCAGCAGTTGAGTCATAATAGTTGTTGTGTAAGCTTGTGCTCCATCGTGGTATGCCCCATGTAGTTGTACTTTTCTCTTGGACATGTAATTATGTAATGGGACAATGTAAAATGTTGTGATGAATATGAGAATATGTACTTCTTGTGTCTTATATATTGTGGTTGTCTTTTATGTTCTTACTGGACACTTGTGCGAGTTATCCTGGTGAAACTTCGGTCTGTTCGCGGGAGGCGGGTCTGGATATGGAGCCTTATTTTGCATAAATATCTAGGGCCGTTAGGGAGACCGCTGTGTGGGGCTATGACCTTCCACCCAAGAAGTTGTCGCGGAAGGACTTCTTCAACTGGTGGAAGGAGATGATGGATCCTGCGGGGAGGGTTTCGAACTAGGCCCTCGCAGTCTCCTTCAGGGTGGTCGGAAAGGTCCGACACTTTGCCGCGTCTGATGCTCCGTGGAACACAATGTGTGACTCGAACCTATGGATGTGGTTCGTCTGGTCGGTAGTGCCGTCGTAGGGTGCGATGGAGGGCAGCGACATCTTCGTCGACACCCGGGCTTCCAGGATCTCCACCGCGAAGGGAGATTGAAAGTCCAGGTCATATGCTAAAACTCTGCCCTCTGCCCTGTGGACCATCGCGTTCATCTGGTGGGCGCGGTCCTCCATTCGTCACTCCAGGTCGACAACACGCTGGAGTCTCCTTGCTAGTTCTAGGTCGGAGTGCGCGGAGCCTTCCCGCCGGAAGCCACGGGAGTTTGCGTCGACGATGGACCGCGGAGGGAGTGGAGCTGCAGAAGAATTGCGGGGTGATTCATCTTGGCGCTCTGGCGTTCGGTGGACCAACGAGGCGCGCCGCGATCGGTGGGCCGACTCCTCGCGATGCTCTGGGGCCGGGCGCGCCACCGAGGCTTGCTGCGGTTGTCGGGATGACTCCGCCTACTGCTCCGGCGCGAGGGGGAATGATGGGGCTGGAAGCCTTGTCAACTGGGCCTAAAGTCCCTGGCAAACCTTCACTAGTTGTTGAAGTTGCCCTCAGAGTTCTGCCACTTCCTGGGCAAAATCGGGGTTTTTGCCGCAGATTCGTTAGTGGTTGTTCCGGAGGGGACTGTATTGGTGTTGATGGAGAGGCGTACGGTCGGGACTGTATTGGTGTTTATCACACGAGTCTTCCTGCGACTGGCGGGATCACGTCGCCGGCTCCCATGGTTTTGGTGAGAAGATCATCCGCAGCCATAGCTGTCATCGTTCCCACAGACGGTGCCAAAATGTGGTCCATTGGTAACGGGCAGAACATGCCTCCACTTGAGGACTGGGAGCGTACGGTCGCCGGTGCGGGCGTGGCCTGCAAAACAAAAGGGTCAGAGGAAACCGGTTGAATAACTAGGAGAAGCCTTTGATGCTTGAATTAGGGATGACAGTCGTAAGGCTTGAAGGAGAAGGTTCTTTTGTGTGTGGTCTCGAGCGTGGGCGATGTGAAGGATGATTTCACGTACCTTTGCATGAAGGTTACCTGTTTCTTATATAGGCAGGGGACATGAAAGGTTCGGATTCATCCTGCTCCAATGATGCTAGGGGGGACGTGATGGTTGGGTTCCCAAGACAAGGGGATGCTCTCTCGTGGGGAGGCATGTTGCGCCATCCTATTGAATGCTGTTGGGAGGCCAAGGGCCATTCCTCATGATTGCTCTAGCAGGCACCGAGCAGGAGACCGTGGACATGCTCGGTGAGGCTGTTCGATGTTCAGTGGCTCCCTGTTCGGAGAGGACTAGAGCTTCCTACCGTGCGGCTGGTGCTCGGTGATCTTATCCTACTCGGATATGCACGGTGATATTCCGGAGTTAGGTTCCGTAGTGCCCTTGGATGCGTGGCGATTAAGGCGTGTTCAGGGACTTTGGCTATCTCCAAGAACACGTGGCTGAGAAGCCGTCGCGTTGCTTCCTTACTGGGTCATGATGGGCCTATGGGCCTACGAGGCTAGTAATGGCCTCTACAATTCCTATTAAAAAATTCCTACAAAGTATATAAAGGTGCAAATAATAAATTCAGAATAGAGTTTTATTGAAGTCTATTTTGAAAAGGAAATAATATTAAAAGTGATTTAAAATGAAAGTATCTTGTGATATGGTATTTTTTTGAAATACGAATTTTAAGTTGGACAAGTTTCATATATTTATTATTTATGTTGTTTGAATGTACGCATGTATCACTAAAAGATCAGTTGTATAAAATGGCTATGGAATGACCTTTTCATACAAATTCTGTATGGAGGAAAACCTTTACCATTTTTATGTAGCTGTTTATATTTTACTGATGCATGGGCGCTCCAATATTAAAGATTGAACCCTCACTACAGACTCGGGCTACTGCATGATTTTAACCCTTGATCAAAATCAAAGAGAAATATTGATACTATTCATAAAGAAAAGATATATTTCCAAAGGCTTTTAACATATACGTGTTCACAAGAAGTAAAGAACACTACCCAATATTATATGTTAAGCTAGAAAACTGTCGGATAAGTAGAATATTATTGGTTTCTATGTACGGGCATCATAATACCAGTCATTTCTGAAAGTATATATTAATTTTCTTAGCAAAAATGAAAATGTCAATTGTTCACTATAATCTAGGAAGCCAATATCGTACCTACATTCTTCAAGAACTGACGGTATTGAAGATAACCCATAAGGGGCTGTTTAATTGGTATTAAAATAAATTGAAGATAAATTTAAAATTTTGAAAATAATTTTAAAAATTTAAAGATATCATCATTCTATCTCCGATCTATCTCGATACCAAACATGAGCAACAAATTAAGGCGGTTCATGTGATGGCGGCCGGAGGAAAAGGTTGTTCCAATCTTAATAGCAGCTTCAGTGTTCTTTGTATTGCTGCTCGTATAACAGCATGCAGCTTCAGTGATGGCGGGCAGGATATAGGTATAGTACTAGTCAGGCAAATCAGATCCTAGCTCCCAAGGTATATATAATAAACCAATGCCTTAAAGGCCTTAATGGTTGCTTCTAGCAGATGAACTATATATGCTATAAGCTATATATATATACACCCACCAGAGAAGCTCCCTGCCATGGCGACTTCATCCTCCTTTTGATGATTCCACTTGGCACACTGACACTGGTGCCACCCACCATATTATCTGCAACGAGCTTGGTAAATCTTTCTCTCAGAGCCCCGCCAAATGGCGCGGTGGTCTGCCCCCCTGCCAAATGGAGGGGGGGAGACGGGAGGGTGCGGGATCGATCCCGCGCCCTCTCCTCATTTCTCCCATCCCCAACTAGCTTACCTATAAAAAAAAAGTAAATCTTTCTCTCGCCTCTAAATATGATGGCACGAACTCTGTTCGCGTTGGCAATGGGCAAGGTTTGCATATTCGCGTTCCTGTACCTACTGAACCCCATCATTTTCCTTTACCATGCGCAATATCCTACATTGCCCAGATGCCTCCACTAACATCTCTTTGCATCATCTTGGTTTTCAAAATGTAACATCCTGCGATTTGTGACTGGTTTTGACCTATGGCTCCGTCCTTGAGATTGCGACACTGTAACCTTCTGAAGGCGATAGGGTCGGCATCACATTATATTCAGAACGTGCCTAGATGTACGTCCCATTCTTTCTTTTGACCATTGTGTGGTTTTTAACATTTCTTTTCAAAATAATTCTATCAAGTGTCGAGACATATGTAGTGTGAAGACGATATACATGTTGTCGCATTCTTAGTAACACGCATATATAGTGACACGTGTCAGGTTTGACTATCAATATTGACTGATTTTTTGGGAAGAGGATGACGAGGCCATCGCATTCTGATGTGAATGCAATGCTCGAGTATTATGTTCTGAGAATTGATGCTTCTTCCCCTTCTCCTCTCTTCCTCTCCTTTCCTTAGAGATTCACTCTCTTATTTTTCTTCCTTCTTCTCTTGGTGTTTTGGCTTGAAGATGGGCCTCCCTTACTTGTAGGGAGGTTGACGTGGAATTTGGAGTGAAGAGAAGGTGGCCATTCACACGAGAAGACCCCAACAAGTTGATTCTTCTGTTTGAAGTAGAAAAATCAACCTTCCTCTTTGTTCTAGCATGGCATTAGGACCTTCTCATCTTGTGGATGCTTGTTTTTTCTATTTGGATGTCCTTCAACAATGTATATGGGTTTGGGGGTGTGATCCATGGAACATGTATTGTGAGCTTTGCCTTTGATGTTGAACCACTCTTTTATTTATCTCATGTTTTGGTGATAACTAAACCCATGACTAAAAATCTTATGTTTATAGTAATATCAAAGAAAAATATATGTTATAAACACTATGTTTGAATGACGTATTTCTGACTGCTCAGATTCCATTCAAAATATCGATTTCAGTCAGAATATCGATTACTATACAAAAATATCGTCAGTCAGAACATCAATTACTATACCAAAACATCGATTTCACTAAACATCGACTCCATTCAAACATCGACTTCAGTTGAACATCGATTTCATTCAAACATCAATTTCACTTAAACATCGAATTTTGTTCAACATAGATATCATTTAAAACATCGATTTCACTTAAACAATCTACTCAATTCAAACATCGACTTCAGTTGAATTCGATTTTATTCAAACATCGATTTCACTTAAACATCGATTTCAGTTCAACATCGATTCATTTAAAACATCGATTTCATTTAAACATTGACTTCATCAAACATCGATTTCAATCCAACAACGATTTCACTTAAACATTGATTTCGGTTCAACATCGATATCATTTAAACATCGACTTCAGTTGAACATCGATTACATTCAAACATCGATTACACTTAAACATTGATTACTATTGCTTCTACTTTCAAATGTTTCATAATGTCTTGGCGCCCAATTGAAAGTTCAAATGTACTTCACATATTATTATTATTTCTCTGTTTGACTGAAGATCTTTTTGTTGTCTATCCTTCAAGGTAGGTGAGATGTTGTCAGCAGAAAACAAGGAAATAAGGCAAGGTATGAGCTTTTGTCAAAAGACCTTTTAGTCTGACTCTATCTTTTGTACCTACAGATAAGACTTCCTCTACCCAAGTGTTTGTTAGATAGAAGAAGAAGAAGAAATAGAGGAAGAAGAAGAAGATGAGCAATGGCTAGAAGAGTTCCAACGGATCTCTTCAACGGATCTGTTCAAAGCTGTCCTATAAAAAGGATGAAGCAAGGCTGAAGAACAAAATAGAGCTTTCTGAAGATCATTCGAAGAGTGTACATCCAGTGAGAAGCCTCAACGCCATACACACTCAAAGAAAGAGAAAAAGAGCTCGAGCCCAAGAAGAAGTGTGCACGCAGCCATCTGAAGTCTTCAAACTTCTTTCCTCTCTTAACTCTCTCTGTGCATCATTGTAAATCTGAGGGAGAGTCTGTGGCTGAGAGTTAGAGTTCCTTTGTTCATCTTGTACAACTCTCAGTCTGTTCTTTCTTTTCTAAGAAAGATTTTTGTCCAACTGTAGGACTGTATACAATGTTCCTCTTCCTGTGTGAAGAGAAGGCCAGTGGGGTTGCTGGCGATTTCTGTCCAGCTAAGGGACTGTTCTTAGCACTTCCTTTTGGTTAAGGGAAGAACCTAGCTGGGGTTGGTGTCAGCAAAACCTAACTGATGGTTTAAGTCTAGCAGAACCGCACTGAGATTTGTTCCAGGAGAGTGGCTTCTTGACCTGTAACAGAAGTGAGTTTCCTTCCTACTCGGAAAGGAAGAGGACCAGCGGGGAGCTGGGGGTGGTTATATATCCATGGGGGGATTGTACCTCGGTTAGTGAAATCCAAGATTTTACTTGGGGACTGGACATAGGTCTTCCTTCTGTGAAGTACCAAACAAGGATAAAATTCTCTATGTTCTTGTGTGATTGTTTAAATTTGCTTCCGCACTGCTACTCTCTATCACAAACTATCACATTCACTAACCAAAGTTTTTAAGTTGTGATTTCTGTGTTTTAGTTTCAGAATTTCTGTAGCTATTCTATTCACCCCCCTCTAGATAGCTTGAGTTTGCTGCCATATCAACGTCTTCAAAGGCCAATAAGTGGTATGAAAGCCCAAGTCTCTTCAAGCAAGTAGATCTCACAATCTAAAGAGGAAATATCAAATGGCAGCTCAGGGTTTTGTAGAAGGCCAATCCATTTTCCTGCCTCCACTCTTTGATGGCGATTACACTACTGGAGGATAAGGATGGAATTCTTCCTACAAGCCTGCGATATTACTACTGGAACATTATTGAAGATGGGACTTTGTAATATCAAAGCCAAGGAAGAATGGTCAGAAAACGACAAGAGGATGATATCATTAAATAGCATGGCTAAGAGATTCATGTCATATGCTCTATCCAAGCAAGAATTGGATAAAATATATGTCTGCAAGACAACCAAAGATATGTGGGATGAGATGAAACTCAAGTATGAAGGAGAACCCACGATAGTTGAAGAACATGCTGCTCAAGTTGAAGAAAATCCAGAAACTCCTCAAGATGAGATCATTCTAGTTCCAAAAGAAGACACTGATGCTTAAGTGTCTAAAGAAACTAGACAGGAAGCTATGACTTCATCTCCTCTAACTATCTTCGTTCAAGAAGTTGGACCAATATCATGCTGAGAGTATGATGGAAGTGATGAAGAAGTACCCATTCAGAGGGAGGAATCTCAAGTTAAGGGAGAGTTTCAAAATTTTCCCCAGGAGAATATTCCTGAAGAGGAAAGTGTTAAAGAAGAAATTGATGAAGAAGATGATGAGGGGTGAGATACCAAAGTTCCAAATGCTACATCAGAAGACACCTTCAATGAACAACTCCTCAGGCTGCTCCAGCACTGAAGAAGAAGAAAATGCCAATCCACCTTTTATGAACAAAGTAAAAATGCATTCAAAGGGTATGGTTAGGGATGCTCAGAAGCATCCGATTGGTGACTATCTACTCTTCACTTCATTTCTATCTGAAGAGGAAATAGTCATCTATAGTTTTTAGTTTTTGTTTTTAAAGTTACATTTCTTTTTGTTGTTTATTCCTTAAATTACAATGATACTAATATCTTAGCAAGTCTTTCTATTTTTAAGAACAATGTAGGCAAAAATCTTAAAGACTTGACAAACAACAAGTGGATATGTCAAGAAACAACAAGACCAACAAGTGAAAATCTTGAAAATTTGAATATGCCTCATATCAAGGGGGAGCCACACATTCAGGGGGAGCATACTGTCACGCCCCGCCAATTTAGCAGCGGAATAAATCGGGGAGACGTGAGCCAAGTACATAGTCGAGTAAAATGTACGACAATTGAATAATTTCAGAGCATCTAATGATCAATAATTGGACTAAAATTTTAAATTCATTATAAAATCACTAAGACTATTACAACCACTATTTCGGAGCCAATCTATAGGGCCCAATTACATTGAAATAAAAGCAAAAGACTAAACTTCAAATTTAACTACTACAACGCTAATCATAGTGCTAGGACGCTAGGGTACTCATGACATCACTCCAGGTCGTTCCCATCCTCTTGAGTGTATGGTTCATCTTCGGTCTCACCTGAGAAACACAACGACAAATAACGCAGGGTGAGCGTAACGCCTAGTAGGACTTAAAATCAGGATCAAGCATGCTTTAAGTGATTAATGTCTTATAAAGTAGGATAACTAGAGAGAATAACGAGAAACGTATAGAAAGTACTGGTACACGATAACGAGGAACAATAGCATAATGAACGAGAGTATAGCATGACAAGTTTTGATATCGAATTGGCCGTATAACAAGATAACAAGTAAAGTTGCACAACAGTGCACAAGTCACGATAGCAAGTGTTGGTCGATATTCTTTCAACCACGAGATTTAAGTAAACCAATAATTGACTGTTTGATTAATTGATTTCCATAGATCGAATCTTACGTGTTCATGCGTTAGGTGTATGCCATCACCCAGATCATAGACCACCGCGAGTTATAGCCTTTCAGGTGCTCCTCCCAAGGACCAGACCGGGCCCTTATAATGTGCCTAGCATAGTCATGTTTATCGTAGACAATCAATTTAATGGCCAAATAGAGTACCAAGGAATAGATGAGAGTACTAGATGAATATACGAGATAGTAGAGTGAACGTGAATAGATGAGCGAGTAGAGTATAGATGAGGGCTAAGGGACAATGCACGTAACTTTCCGAGTAACAGGCGATAGTAACAGTTGCACAACACGCGCACATGGTGTTGGCAGTCAGGTGGAACTCACGACCCTACCACTGGCCTTGTTATGCATAGGTTCAGAGGTTCGACGTGATTAGGACGAGAGGAATTTCTAATAGCCGTTTGGATCATAGATCCCTAAAGAGTATCTAGGTGTTAGGGTACAACCGGCTCGTCGACCATGGGATCCATGGACAGAGGACAGAGGAGACTTATGAGGTCTTGAACAAAGACTCACTAGTCCGACAGAAGGAATATCCGACGGAGAGTTCGTCCAAGTCAAGAAAGTGTGTATATAGAAAAAAGTGTTCGACGTTCTAGAGGAGTTCTAGAACAGTGGAGCGTCGATATCGGTATTCCAAAACATCACGAGAAACGATAGATAAATATTTAAAATATGGTAATTTAATTACATAAATTACCAGATGTATTATGAAATGATTACATGCCAAATTACGCCATAATTGGATGGTTCAAAGTGTGTGTAAGTGTCATGAAATTGTAGATAGAAAGATCATGTGCATGTATTTTAATCATACAAAATGTTTAAATTATAACAAGTGTTATTTTCTGTATGTATGACTGTTAAACAGAAGTACAAACACTGTAGATATTGAAGCATTGCTGAGACAGGGGGTTTCTTGCAAAAATCACAGATCGCGACGTACCCTAATGAGGGTCGCGACGGGGGTCAACTGAGATAGCGACGGGGGATTGTACCGATCGCGACAGGCTGGTCGGTCGGGCAGACAAGTCGCGACGGGGTCGCATGAGGGTCGCGACGGCTGGTCAGCAGATCGCGACGACAGGCGCTGTTGCGATCAGATCGCGACTGAGCGCTCTATCGCGACGGCCCTTGTGAACGCGGCCTATCGCGCTGTCGCGTTCACAGGGTCTGCGCCCTAGTCGACAGGGAAAGGACTTAACATTGGATTGCGGGCCAGAACCCATCCTATTTGACACAGGGTGATTCAGAAAATCACAACTAATTGTATAGTCAATGAAAATCATGAAACTAGTTGCAAAACGACCTAGACATGCTGTGGGTACTTACAATAAATAGGAATGGAAAACAATCAGGGTTTAGACATGTTTTAATCACGTGTATTCATGATGAACATGAAACAGTACATAGTTGAGATCAACGATAAATTCACAAGATAGGATGAAAAATTTAGGGCTTTTAGGGCAAAAGATGCCTAACATGCATCAGTTCTTACAGTAAAAATCTCGTAGCATGGGGTTGAGTATACAAGGAGATCAAGAGTTAAGAAGAGGGTTCGGGGTCATGTAAGTTGCAGAACATGAAAAATCAAGAACGAAAGATATGCTCGATGGAAAATTATGAAACAAAGGGCTTTTGCTCCTGATAGATGAGACATCCTACAAAAAAAGTTTCATGGTTTATGCTCATGAGAATGCCTACCTTTGATCGTTTTCCTCTTCTAGGGTTAAGATGAAGAACTCGGAAAAGAACTTGAGAGATCCTTCCTCTCCACGAATTCTCCTCCTCTTGCCTCTCCTCCTGGTCCAGGAACCTCTTGGCACGAGCTAGGGCCGGCCATGAGGGTTAAGAGAAGTATTTAAGCTTCTCCCTATTCCCTTCCTAGTTTAAGCCTAACTCTATTAAATTCTGAATTTCCTATTTTCCTCTCCCCTTTTTAAGCAAGAGATCTCCTATTTGGGTTGGGAGAGAGGGGATTTCGTGGCCAATCAATTAGGGTAGGTTTAGGAATCCCAATCCAACTCAAACTTCTATTTTAATGCATTAAATACCTCTTTTATAATTAAGTATTATTTTAGTTACGAATTTAGAGTAATTTTCCATTATTCTTCTTTTAGAAATTCCTCTTTTGGCCCACTAATTTCTAATGGGTCTATTCCACAAAGTCCATCACTTAATAGAATTTAACTTATGAAATTTTCCCTTTTAATAGGAGAATACTAGAGTTTTGGATTTTTTTATTACATTCTCATTTGAATTTATTCATGCCATGAGAGGTCCATTGATCCAATTTCTCATGATGGATTATCATTACATATTGTTTGGGGGTCTACCCATCATTTTTATTATTGTTGATCTACTTGGCTCTATGATAATGGGTTTTCTGAATTATTCCTTAATTACAATAATAAGTCACCTAAATTCTAAAATCGGTCCGAATTATTTGTCCATGCCCCAATTTCTTAATGGGTCACAGGGAATATTATTTAAAGTATAACTTTTATTTTTTACAAATTTTATATATGTATTTTTACGCATGTAATAATGATGCGTATCATTTAACTAGTTTAATTTTTATTAATGACAAATTTCCAATTATCTATAATTTTAATTAATGAAATTCTGTGGTATTACATCCTCCCCCACTTAAAAAGAATTTGGTCCCCAAATTCCATGACTCCTTCAATTAAATATGAATCACCATACTATACTAAGAGTATTAATCGAGACGAGTTAGAGTTACCTTCCATGGTTCTTACTTCGTCATTTGGACTAGGGTGTTGCCGAAACTTCGAGTGTATCCTTATGTGTTGATTCTCCGTAACGTTTGTCTTTCTCGGGGCAATCCTAATCTTGTGGTCTGAGCTTCCAGATCGGAGACACTTCCCTTGATTCTTCCGGCAATCTTTCGACATGTGACTCGCCTTATAGCAATTCTTGCATCGACCTTCGTGATTGAGAGTTAAACGCCCATCATTTTTATTGTTCTGTTTACCCTTACCACTGTTAGTTGCTTCCTTTTTGTCATAGAGTTGAGATCTTTCACACTAGTAGCTGATTCTTCTAAGAGTGGACAGTCTCGCAGCTGATGTCTCGAGTTGCCACAACGTAGGCAAGCACCAATTTTCCGCCAACACTCCTTGGCCACATGACCCGGCTTGTAACAATGAAGGCAGATAATTCTCATCATTACGATTCACTTGCTGTTTGGCCTTCTTGCCATGATTATATCTTCTCTCCCATTCTGGTTGGTCTCCGTTTTAATCTCCTTAGTTGCTTCCAGAGCTCTTTCTAGCAGTTGAGCGGCTTGCTGACATGCCAGAACTAGCCTTTGAGTTGGTCCCATGTCGGCGTCCATTAAGGGTTCTTCTTCTCACGAATCCTCTCGGAAAAATATTTGGTGGTGAAGAGTTTTAAAAATTCATCCCACTCTATGTTGATATTGGGTAATTGACGACTGGCAGCTTCCCACCAAGCTCTAGCATCGCGGTCCAACTGGAAGGTTGCCAGAAGGACTTTCTCCTGCTCTGAACATTGCATAACTCTAAAGATTCGTTCCATCGTCTTTACCCAATTTTCAGCTTCATCGGGATCCGGAGTTCCATTAAACCTAGGGGGATTTGTTCGTTGAAAGTCCCATATAAGGCTCCCAGCCCATTCTTGCTCTTACTTGAATCACGTTGTCAAGGGCTTGAGTCAACCCTTGTAGGGACCGTTGTATTTCAACTATTGGTGCGCGCTCGCCAGCCATCTCCTCTAGTCTCCTGCGAGCAATAATATTTTTTAAGTTTTCTTAGACTTAGGGTGTTGTACATATAGTTAAGCTCTAGCATAACCCCAAGCTTTACTCAATCTCTCACATAGGT
This sequence comes from Colocasia esculenta, assembly GCA_014218235.1. NCBI lineage: Eukaryota > Viridiplantae > Streptophyta > Magnoliopsida > Alismatales > Araceae > Colocasia > Colocasia esculenta. Next base: position 29,513,713 of record CM024756.1, read on the forward strand.
ATGGTTGTTGACTTAGAAACGTGTCATGGCAGTCCACCTAGAACATCCTAGGACCTAAAATATCCTAATAAGGACATCTTAGGCTCTGATACCAACTGTCACGTCCCGCCAATTTAGCAGCGGAATAAATCGGGGAGACGTGAGCCAAGTACATAGTCGAGTAAAATGTACGACAGCTGAATAATTTCAGAGCATCTAATGATCAATAATTGGACTAAATTCTTAATTTCATTATAAATCACTAAGACTATTACAACCACTATTTCAGAGCCAATCTATAGGGCCCAATTACATTGAAATAAAAGTAAAAGACTAAACTTCAAATTTAACTACTACAACGCTAATCATAGTGCTAGGACGCTAGGGTACTCATGACATCACTCCAGGTC
>CM024756.1:29514201-29597092 GCA_014218235.1 Colocasia esculenta
GTTGTGATCACTTACTAGGGAAACTGTGCAGGTAACCACTCCGTTGCTTTTTAAACTGATTCCTGCCGTCATACACCTCGGAATCCTGTTGCGGTGGTTCGCCCCAGACAGCGGCCAGAATGAGGTAATGCTTTTGACTTCTTTTGCCGATTGTTAGCACTTTGAAACTAGATGACGGTTAAGGTATTTGAATACATGATTTCACTTTCCAGATGGGATTTAAAGGTGATAGCCTTCGCGCGGACAGTGCTAAACGCATTACTTTGATGGTGCAAGGCGATCATGATTCATGAAAAAAATGTTATAATATATTGCACGAATCAATCTGGATTACCAGCTTTTCCTGATGGGCTTTCTTAATACTCTGGGAGACAGGTGCTTAAGAACGCAAAAGGGATAGACTAATGGCGTTCTTTTGGGAAAGAAAAGGCCCCTTCCTATTTGTTGTCTCCAGATTTCAACCCAGGAGTGCATAATAGTGGCCGAACCATGAAAGAACCCTGGAGGCGAGAAGATTGCCAGATTTTTTAGAGTTTGGCATTTGATTGTGTCATATATGTTGGCCCACCTGTATGCCAATTTTGTATAAAAAACGTTTTTTACAATAATTTTTCATTGTTTTTTCATTTGATTTTTTCCCCGCTTCCCCAACGGGATTGTTCATGTGGCAACTCCCACTGCTGTTCTCGGAACAGATTCTAATATATGTTCATACATCCGAAGCTCGGTTTTGCTCCTCTTTCTTGTCCCATTCTTCCCCTGGGATCTGGAAAGAATTCGTACAAGTTATCCTTTGGAACTCGGAATCTATAGTTTAGTGAAAGAGAGAGAAATCACAGCATCATGAAACCTGTCTGTTCCTTTCTTCTTGAGGTTGTGTATTACTGAGCTAAATCAATGTCGACCCCCTTTATTCTTTTATTAGACTGCAAAGCAGAATCTAAGCACGAAAGTCCAGAGTTGACTAACTCCAAATTGTTACAAAAGCAAATTTGAGGGATTGCAAATTCCAAGCACATTTAACTAATTTAAAAGTTCAAGGTTACGTCTTTCAATTTATTTCGGATTGAAGCTTTCTGAGTTTGTTTCTAACAGTTTACTAGTGGTGTATAACAATTGCTAATGATTATTAAATAAATTAAATCAAATAAATTAATTTTGGTCGCCTTTTCGAAGTGATTTCTCATCCAGATTATGAACAACCTCATCTTTTTTTTCTTTTCATATTCTCTCTCTGTCTGCCTGTGCACTTTACCAAATTGCATAAGAACCTTAGCACACGTTTTGTTAATAACTAGTTAAACTAGCGCACTATTGCGCGTCTGTTCCAGAAAATGGAAATCATCTGTTCATTACCATTGCTAATACATGAAGAATATTACATAGTATATCACTCAAAATTAGGTACCTAATTGTTGCAATAGTAACTTTGTAAGATAAGGAAAGTTATATATACCACACAATCTTGAACTCATCAGAAAAATTCATTTGTCATTTGTTTTTGTTAGATTGGTGCAACCATGGTTGGGTTAGTAGGAGAAAAGAACTCAAGATATCCCTTTCATATATGTGCTTATGTTTGTATAACATATGCCTCTGCTTACCTATACACTTATGGCTGTATATATATGTTAATGGTCACATATATGTATATATGGTTATATATATGTACTTATGATTATATATATGTGTAAATATATTTGTCTGTTTATGGCTGCATTTATTTCTTTATGGTTGTATTTCTATGATTATGATTGTATGTGCTTGTGGTTTTATTTATATGCTTATAGTTGTATTCACGTGTTTATGGTTGAATTATAATGTGTATACTTGTATACTAGTATTTATGGTTATATCTTGATGTTAATGGTTATATTTTGGTCTAGCATTCTAGTCCTTATCATTATGCCTTAGAGTGTATGTTAGTATCTTTGTGCTTATAATTATATTCTAATGCTTATGGTTGTATTATTGTACCAATGGTTGTATTTAGACATTGTACCTTGGTAATTATGGTTGTATTCTTGTGATTATAATTGTATTCTAGTGCTTATGGTTGTCTTGATAATTATTATTGTACTTCTTGCTTATCATTACCTCTAGATGATTGTGGTTGTATTGTGATGCTTATGATTATGTTCACAAGTTTATGTTTGTATTCAAGTATATATTGTTGTATTTTAGAGCTTTTAGTTATATTTTGATGCTTATAGTTGCATTTAGGTCTTTGTGGTTATATCCTAGTGCCTATAGTTGTATCTTAGTACATATGATTGTATTACGATGATTATGGATATGTTCTAGTGCTTATAGTTGTATCTCGGTGTTTAGACTTGTAGTCATATATGGTTATATTCTTATACTTCATGGTTGTTTCTTACTACTTCGAGATTTTATACTAGTGCTTTTAGTTTTATTCTAATGTGTGCATAGTTGTATGTAGTGTTTATAGTTACATCTTGGTGCTTATAGATATATTATGGTGTTTATGACTGTATTATGGTATGCATGATTATATTCATGTGCATATAGCTATATCCTACTACTTATGGTTCTACTATGGTGCTTATGATTGTATTTAGGTGCTTTTAGTTATATTTTGTATTTACAATTGTATTCCATACTTAAGGTTGTATTCTAGTATGTGTGGTTGTATTTTGTTACTTATGACTAGATCCATGCATTTATGGTTGTGTCCTCATACTTATGGTTGTGTCTTGATGCATATGGTTGTATCATGCTGCTTATGATTCTCTTCTAGTGCATATAATTGTATTGTCTTTATGATTGAAACTTGGTGCGTATAATTATATTATGATGCTTCTTGTTTTATCCTAGTGGTGTAGTTGTATACATATACTTATGGTTGTTGGCGATCTAGTTGGGGCGGTGAATAGGTCAAGATCGAGTATTAGAAAATGTAAGAACAAACTAAGCTAAACAAATCGGTTAAGCATAGCAGAAGTAAACCGAAGGCATGCAAGATGAGATTTAAAGCATGCACACATAAAAGACTCAGCAATTTTATCCTAGTTCGGAGCAAACCAAAAACTTAGCCTCCTAGTCCAGTCCCCCTAGGAACACCTTGAGGATTCCACTAACTAGCTCGCATGCCAATGCATGGTGTACAACCTACACATATGCTTTCCTCAAACTGAGAGAACAATCACCTAGATACAATCGATCTTTCTCCCACTAGAGGGAATACATCTGGACTCCACCGGTCTTCCACCCAATGGAGGGAACAACACCTGACCATGTTGGTCTTCCTCAAACCAGAGGGAACTGGGCATGCAAGCCCGCACTTCACATAGAAGTGAATGTCACATAAAATGTCTTCTCAAAAAGACTAATATGACAACAATGAAACACTTAGCCAAAGATTGACATGACAAAATATTGAACGTTGTAGCACAATGCCAAACAAGCTTTCTCTTCTCAAGAATTGATCTTAGAATGCTCAACAAGAGAGAAACTCTTTGGAGAAGACTTGAAGTGGGAGTGGTTGCCCAATCTTCACTCTCATGAAGGATTTTGGCTATAAACACTTTCTATGCTTGCTTCTACATGGTGTTCATTGGTTGTTTTTCATGGCTTCAAATTGTATTTATAGACTTCTTTGAAGGTTTCCGACCATTGAAACTTCCATCCATGTATCTTCTCTTTTGTCCCTTCCCTTTTGTCCAATGGGCTTATTGAGTAATGTACTTCATAACCATTCTGACTTGTATGTATTGATAACACATCTTGATCTTGATCATTAAGCACTTTGTTAGCCGTCGATATCTTGAAATTCGTTCCTTGTATCTTTCTTTGCTTACTCCAATCACTTTCTTTTATCTATTCAGAGCAATCAACAAGAAGAAAAGATTTATGACAAAGTTTACATTCCTTTGTAGAACATTAGTATAACATCCTGGACAAAAGGATTTTTTTGACGAGACTTAATCTTTTCATAGTGCTGAGACCATAGAAGAGTAGCCCCATATGGTAGGTAGAATGTAACATGCATGTGGACTCTGTTGAACCACTCTATATTTTACCCTTATATTTTAGTGATAACAAAACTTATGATTAATTAAATAAATATAAATTTTTATGATTAATTAATATTAAATATATTTAATATTATGTTTTTCCTAATAAATATAAATTTTTATGATTAATTAAATATTATTAAATATATTTAATATTATATTTTTCTAATAAATAAAAATTTATGGTACTATCCCTGTGTGATTTGCACTAAAAAGCTAAATCGATGTCTATTCAATATACATCGATTTCAGTTCATAAAGTGCCACATCGATTCTATTGAAAACATAGATTCTGTTGAAAACATCGATTCGCTTGTAAACATCGATTTCACTCTCACATCGATTTCATTAGTGAAACATCGATTTCACTCTCACATTAATTTCATAAGTGAAACATCGATTTCGGTCTCACATTGATTTCATTAGTGAAACATCGATTTCACTCTCACATCGACTTCATAAGTGAAACATCGATTTCGATCTCACATCGATTTCATAACTTAAACATGGATTCGCTTGAAAAAACATGGATTTCAACATGGATTTCACTTAAACATGGATTCGCTTGAAAAAACATGGATTTCAACATGGATTTCACTTGAGAAAACATGGATTTTAACATGGATTTCACTTAAATATCGATTTTCTTTATATTTCAAAATGTAGCATCTAGTGAAAGTCAAATATATTTCTGAGAGAAGATCTTTTCATCTCTCTAGATCTCTTCTCTCCTGTCAGACAAAAAGGGGCTTACCTACCACATTTGGGTGACAACAGGAAACATAGAGGTATGAACATTTTTGACAGAAACACTCTTTTATCTAAACACTTTCTTCTATGCTTGCAGACCTCGTAGACCACAAAATATCAGAAAAAGAGAAGATGAGCAACAGCTAGAACTCCAACGGATTTGTTCAATGCTACTCATATAAAAGATGAAGCAAGGGCTGAAGAAGATAGAGAATTTTTTCTGAAGATTTTTTAAGGAGTGTACATCCTGTGAAGAACCTCAACTCCATCCTGTGAGGAACCTCAACTCCACATACACTCAAAGAAAGAGAGAAGAACTCGAGGCAAATCAAGAGAAGCTTTTCATAGCAGAAGTTTTCGAAGCCTTCAAGCCTTCCACTCTTCACTCTCTCTCTGTGGTCATTGTAATTCTTGGGGAGAGTCCTTTGCTAAGAGTTTTTTGGTTATAGTTCATTCCTGTAAAACTCTTAGCTTTGATCTTTCTTTTCTAAAGAAAGATTTCTGTCCAACTGAGGGACTATACTCAGTGTAGAACCTAGTTGGGGGTTTAAGTCTAGCAGCACAGCACTGGGGTTTGTACCAAGAGGTTAGCTTCTTGACCTATAAGAGAAGTGGGCTGCCCTCTTGCCCGAGAAAGAGAAGAAGACCAGCTGGGGTGCTGGGTGTTGTATTGTCCTTGAGGGGGACTGTACCCTTGGTTAGTTAAATTCCAAGAGATTGCTTGGGGACTGGACGTAGGACTTCCATGTGGGAAGGGCTGAACCAAGATAAATTCCTTGTGTTCTTTGTGAGATTGTTTATTTGCTTCCGCATTGCTATTCTCTATTACACTCAACTAACCAAACTTTCAAGTGATAATTTTCTGTGTTTAAGTTTTTATTTCAGATTTCAGAAAAACCTATTCACCCTCCCTCTCGGTTAGCTTGCTGCCGTACCGAAAGGGCCAACAGACTCTTCTCCTTGTACTGATCGAGGTGGACATGTCTCTAACAATAGTCCTTGTTTCATTTAATGCGACGGTTATACTAAAATGTGACTAACAAACTATACTTAATAAAAGATTAGTTCTAGATATATCTTATGAAACATTTGTCAGATCATAGTGAACGTTCTGAGATATGACATATGAGTAAGCAATAGATATTCAAGTGATATTTCAAATGATCATGATATAAGAATTCATTTGGTGCCGATCAAAAGTCAAACACGTAATCGCCAGAAAGCTGTTTTACTTGTTGTGCAATTAATTGATTATAGAGAAAAACATAAAGCATAATCGATATAGAAATAATCAAAGTAAGTATGACAGATAATAAAGCACATAATTATTTTATGAGATCATAAGGCATTAATCGTATTTAGTCATGTTGCAAAAATTTGTTATTTACACAATGGATATAATTGATTAATTAGTCAATGTGTAAAGACTTATATAAATTTGTTGAGCAGACATAGTCATTACCAATAAAATAATCATTCTGTAATCACAATAATGCTCAATCAACAAGGTTATAATGATGCTAAATTAGTGCACAAACTCATCTAAGCATATAAATCAATATGGTCCACAGCTAGAAACTTATCGATTTAATTGTTCCAGTGAAACACTAATCGATTCTCATACATAGGAACAAAATCGATTCTCAGTAGGAAAACAAATTGTGGATACTTGGAAAATTTCAGAAAGAGATACCACATTGAAGACTCCTCCTGAGAATATAATTGATTATCGAAAGCATGTAGAGAAAACATAATCGATTATTTGTGCGAGGATAGACAGAATCTTGAAACCTCACAATGAGAAATATAGTCGACTAACTTGGTCACTATGCTTGGTACTTGGAAAAAATTCTAGAGCTCACACAACATAATCGAATATAATAACACAATCGATGTTGTTCTTGAATACTTAGAAAAATTTCCATGTGAAGCTTAGTAGAAAACATAATCAATTTCGAGGTGACGCAATCGATTCACAATGTAGTGTGCTTGTGTATTTAGAGAAATTTCAACATACCACATTAGTATACTTAATCGATTATTGAAGTAATATATTGGTTTTGATGATAAAACATCATGTTGATTTTAATGATGACAAGATGCCATCATGCGTGATAAGTTTCTAGTTGATTTGATTCCATATTCTTGATATTTCATGTTTATCTGAGGGTATAATGAGTTATATAAGTGTGAAAAGATCGGTTTGAATGGCCTTGGAATGTGTGCAAGAAGTGCACAAATATTTAAGGTCAAAGACCCAAGATGACTGGTTGAAAAAAGTGCAGAATGAGTAGGTTTATAGAGGTCGGTTGACCACCTCAAAGCTTCAAGTCGACCAAAATTCACAGGGCGAGAAATTGGGGCAAAGCAAGAGAAACCGGTTGATTGAAATCCAGGGGTCGGTTGACCGAAATTTCTAGGGTGATTGGATAGTTGCAAGCTGTATGGCCAGTCAACCGATGTGCTCGGGTCGGTCGATCGTTCATGTTTAGTGGACAAATCAGAGTTTTTGGTTTTGGATCGAACTCCTATGGAATCTTTCCTTAGAACCAAGGAACGACTTGAGGCTATAAATATAAGTTAGTTTCATCATTTTGCAGGGCTTCCAAGCATAGAAACTCAAACTTGTTTGTGCCCTAGCTGTCAACTGTAGTAAACCAAAATTTTAAAGAAGTAAAAAGGTAATTCTTGAGAATGTATGAGAATAAATATCATAATTATAGGGAAGGTTATAAATACAATTTAAGATTGAATGAAAAGATTTATAAGAAATAAAAAGGAGGGTAGAACTAATATTATGCTGGTCACTTGTTAGATGCATGCAAGCATAGGCAGTGACTATGGGGCAATGAGAATGCTCTAGAAAAATGACCCTTACAGAAATGCACCAGGCACTTGACCCTTAGGGTTAGTACTTAAGTCACAAGAAAGTATTAAAATATTATGGAATGGTCACCTAGAAATTCTAAAGACATTATTACAGTGATGAACTGGGATTGTAAAATAGAAAAATAATCCTAGAAGTTACCTGCGAACCCACCATCTAACCCTAACTTTGAGCATATAAATACTCGGTTAAAAGTAAACTCCACCTACTTACTATCATATGTAGGGTTTATTGCAACAACTAAAGGAGTGTTAAGGAGCCTACTACCATTAAAAGTTTGGAGTAACCAAGGTTAAGTAGGTACTTTGAAACAAGGCAAATCAGTTCCTAGCCTTGTTCACGAGATTCCCAAGATATCACCATTGATGATCTTGATTGTTCCTATTTAAGTTGAAGGACTTTCTGGTGTACTTGTCTATTGTTTAACATGTTAATATTCTCCTCCATAAAACTGTGATCATGAGACCCTTATTTCTGAAGTATTATTACAAGATCTAGCATCATTGAGCTTGACTTCATAAGTTAATTAGTTCTGGATTCTATTTTCTGTTACCCATATGTCCAGCCAGAGTCATTCTTGAATTATCACGCTTCAATATTCTGATTTGTTGGATCTATCATACTTCTGTACTACTTAGAACTGTATGCTTTTGGAATTAACCCAACATATTGGACTCGAATATCCTCAAATATCCCCTTGTGCTATTTAGATACTTTAGACTTGATGTAGACTTACGTTCTCAAAGCTATTGTAGTCTCCTGGTGAATTTTCCTCAAAATTTTGAAATTTTGGAAATTAACTAGAATCATGGGTTAAGTTTCTTCATAAGTCAAAGTCATTCTTGATTAGTCAAGTCATTAGTCGAAGTGTCACTACATAAGTCAAAGTTGTTCTTGACTAGCTGAAGTGGTTAGTCGAGTCACTTGTCATCAGTCGAAGTGAGTCTTACAGTCATGAGTCGAAGTCTTTGTGAGTCGAAGTTACTAGCTGAAGTCCTTAGTTGAAGTTACTTGTAGTCATCAATCAAAGTGTCTCGTAGTCATGAGTCGAAGTTACTAGCCAAAGTCATCAGTCGAAGTAACTTTAGTAGTTGTAAGTCGAAGTCTTCATCAGTTGAAGTTGTTCATAAGTTGAAATTTGTTCATAAGTCGAAGTTGTTCATGAATCAAAGTTGTTCACAAGTCGAAGCTATTTATCAGACGAAGTTTGTTCACAAGTCGAAGCTTTATTGGGAGTCGAAGTTTTCTTCATGAGCCGAAGTTCATCATGAGTCAAAGTTGGAGTTTCTTCATCAGTCGAAGTTCTCAGTCAAACTCTTCTCTACATCAATCAAAGTTCTCAGTCGAAATTTCTCTTCATTAGTCAAAAATTTAGTCAAAGATCTTTTTCTATTAATCAAAGTTTTAGTCAAAGATCTTCCTCATTAGTTGAAGTTTAGGCTTTGAAGAAGCTTGTTATATACATAAGCTTGATTTTATCCTTAGTAAAAGTCATTTATAATGTTCTTCTTTAAAACTCTTAAAGCTCATTTCAATCTTTTTTTAGGAATTGATTATTCCTCTATCCTAATTTCTTGAATCTTAACATCTATACTTAATCTAACCTTCAGAAAACTCCTAAAATTCTAGACAAATTCTCAAAAAGTTTCTTGTTATTACTATGAATTTCTTATTTATTCAGGAATCAATGTTTTACTGTAAATAAGAAATTGGCCATTATCTATATGAGAATTGTCATGAAACTGACTGTTTGGGTCTTGGACCTCACTTGTATTATTGCCTGTGCCAAGGGGACCAGATCTAGCCCCGGGAGGAGCACCCGAATACTTTAATTGGGCCACGGAAAGCTATGATCAAGTGTCCGGGCAAGACGCCCCTACAAGTTACATGTGCATGAATTGATTGAATGATTATTCCACTACATGAAAGTTCTTGTTAAATGCTTGCTTGAATGAATGACCAATGATCCACTGATATTTGAAAGGTACATGTTCAGGTAGCTCTCTCACATGCCATTAAACTTGTAATGGGCTATTACAATGCCCTGCTTACTTGAAATCTTGAGGCTCAATTTCTTTTGTGCCTTTGGGGCGTGACAGATTAAGTGGTATTAGAGCAAAATTAAGGACCAACACTTTGTTGATCTTAACATCCCTTGATTGGCTTGTGAGGAAGGGTAGAAGACCTGGGTAAGCTAGATTATTTAGATTTTCTATTATTACTAAGAATCTAACCATTAATTTTTAAATTAACACCAAATTTATAAAACTGATGGAAGGTCAAGGAGAAAATTGGGAAGACATGAGGCACAAGCCTCAAGCCTTGAGGGTGATTGTGTAGCAAAGAAATTAACAGATAGAAGAAAGTGTGTACAAGAATTTCAAGAATATGGATTCACCTAATCTTGGAGGTAGTACTAACTGTGATGAAGTAGAAAATTGGATTAAAGAAATAGAGAGGATTTTTAAAGTTACTCAATGTCCAGAAGAGGATAAGGTCCGATTGGCTACTTTCCAGTTAGAAAAAGATGCGAGAACTTGGTGGGAAGCTATAGAACCCACTCTAGAAAATAGGACTGTAACATGGGAAAAATTTGTGGAACTTTTTAATAGTCAGTACTTTTCAAAAGAAAATTGGGACAAGAAAGCCATGGAATTCGCAAATCTGAAGCAAAGAAAGATGATGTTTAGAATATGAAGCTCAATTCTCAGACTATCAAAATATGCTCCTCATTTGGTCTCTACTAAAAAACTAAAGGCAAGAAGGATTTTGAATGGATTAAGGCCTAATTACATTACCCAACTAACACCCATATGATGGAAAGATACTCTGATATGATTAGAGGGCCCAAGCTTAGAAGTGCATCTGAGGTGCTGAAAGGATTAGAAATTCTAGTAAAAAGGAGATTACTTTAACTGCCAATAAAAAGGAGAATACTTCATCTTTCGGTGGAAGTAAAAATGAACCTAGAAAGAGGAAAGCAAGTGGTAAAGATTTTCCCCATAATCATATATTTAAGCAAATAAAGTTAGCTAATGACCCTGTTAGAATAGAGAAGGAAATTTGTAAGTATTGTCAAAGAAGTGGACACAAGTTTTAAGATTGCCGGAGGAGGACTGGAGCTGGTTGAGATGTGTAAGCAAAGACCACAAAATCCAGAATTGCCCATGCATGAAAATTGAACCAGTTCAGCTGCAAAGAAATAATAAGGGACAAGGGCAAAGTTATATGTAGTGCAAGGAGCTAAACTTGATTCTAAGCAAAAGTAGGTGGTAGAAGGTACCCTTACTATCTACTCTAAACCTGCCTTTGTTCTGTTTGACTTTGGTACTACTCATTCATTCACATCTAAATCCTTTGCCAATTCCTTACCCTTGAAACTTGTCTTGTTATCATCCAAATTGAGTATGGCTACTCCTATAAATTCTAAGGTAAAACTTGATCAATATTCCCATCTTGTGAAATTTTGATTAGAGGGCAGAACTTACATGCATATTTAATTTGTTTAGAGATAGAGGGCTATGATGTGATCTTAGGGGCTGGTTGACTTTCCAAACATTGTATCCAACTTGATTGTCATTTTAGAAGCCTAATTCTTTCAGAAAAGAATTTACCCCCATACCCTTCTCAAGACCCTCAAAACCAAAATCTTTTAACATCATTTCAGCCCTGCAAGCCAAGAGATTTATTGAGAAAGGGTGTGTTGCTTACTTAGCTTCAGTTGTGTTGGTCAATTTTCCATACATAGAACTTGACAAAATTTCGATGGTAAGAGAATTTCCAGATGTATTTCCAACTGAATTACTTGGCTTACCACCGAAAAGAGAAGTGCAGTTTTCTATTGAGCTAGTTCTTGGAGCTGCACTGGTCTCTAAGGCCCTGCACAAGATGTCTGTTGTTGAAATGAGAGAATTAAAGGAACAATTGATAGAATTATTACAAAAAAGATTTACCAGGCCTAGAACTTCACCATGGTGTGCATCGGTTTTATTAAAAAAAAAAGGATGGAACGTTGAGATTGTGTATAGATTATAGACAATTAAATTAGTTGACCATTGAAAAGAGGGTAAGAAGTGGACACTATGAATTTTTAGTAATGCCTTTCGAATTGACTAATGCTCCAACTACCTTTATGCAATTGATGTATGATGTTTTTAGATCATGTTTGGTTTAATTTGTGGTGGTGTTTATTGATGATATCTTGACATATCCAAGAGTAAAGAACATGAATCCCATCTAGGTATTGCTTTACAATTATTAAGAGAACATCAATTATATGTGAAATTCGGCAAATGTGCTTTTTGGTTAGAGGAAGTAGCATTTTTGGGGGATATCATCTCTGAGAGGGGTCTATAGTGGATCCTTCTAAGATTGAAGCTATTATTAAATGGGAGCAGCCTACTATAGTGACCGAAGTTAGAAGTTTCTTAGGGCTGGCTAGTTATTATAGAAGGTTGTTAAAGATTTTGCAAGAATATCTGTGCCATTAACCAGATTGACTAGAAAGGAGATTCCTTTTATATGAGATGAAAATTGTGAAGCTAGTTTTAGAAGTTAAAAGATTGTTTAACATCAACTCATGTACTTACATTACTCAAGGAGGGAGAAAATTTAAAGTACATACTGATGCTTCAGGTTTGGGGCTAGGCTGTGATTGATGCAAGATAGAAAGGTGATAGCTTATGTATCTAGGCAATTGAAAAGTATGAAAAGAATTATCTAGTCCATGATTTAGAATTCTCAATAGTAATATTTGCATTAAAAATTTAGAGACATTATTTATATGATACTCAATTTATAGTATATACTAACCACAAGAGCCTAAAATATCTGTTCAGAAGTTTCAAAAGATAGTCCTATTCACCCCCTCTATGACATCTTAGCTCTATTTGATCCAACAAGTGGTATCAAAGCAGGTTCTTCTCCAAAGAATCAAACAGTTTGAAAAGAAATGGCAGTTGAAATGCACAACTTTGAAGGGCAATCCGTGACAAGGACACCTCTTTGATGGTGAGGACTATCAGTATTGGAAGATGAGAATGGAATGCTTCATCCGCAACACAGACTTTGATCTGTGGCAGGTAATGAAATAAGGTGATCATATTATTCTTGATAAATAATTGAATTTTCTGCTATGTCATCCCACTTCCTAGTTGCCTTTTGCTTACTCTATTTGCGTCATTCACACTGTCATGTTATGGTCGCGACAGTGTGGATGTCGCCTTACAGAGAGTCGATTGCTTCCACTCAGAGTCGTGCTTCCGCCGAATTTGAGTTTCTCTGTTCATGTGGCACCTATGCTGTCCCTAGCACGGTGTAATCACGGGGTTGCGCGTCCCTCGAAACACACAACAAGATATCATGTCATGATAGAAAGGATGTGATCGCCACCTAGCATGCTACCCTAATAAGTAAACAAAGATACAAAGGCTAGCAAACTAGGAAAATGGAGGTGAGAAAGCTACTTACTGGTGTCGCGATGGGAATACCCGTCGCGATATGAAGTCTGTCGCGGCTGCCGATCGGTTGCGTTATTGATGACGCGACGGGGGTCCCTGACATCTTCTCAGTAGTGCAGGAGATGGATGGGGGGACCTCCTTCCCTCCCTCTGGCCGGCCAGAGGGGAAGAGATCCTTGTCTGTTCTTGTAGATAAACCTGCCAAAACAACGAGACATCGAAAAGAAACCCTGTTAGACCATATTTAAGTGGAGTATCTACTCAAAATGAAAAGGAAGAAGGGGAACATAGAGGGAACGAACCTGGGGGTGTTTTGGAAACCCCTTGGGTTGTGGAAAACGTAGGAATAATAGTGTGCAACTATCTAAAATAAAACAATAACATGCATGAAGAAGAAATGAGAGGGAAAGAGGGAAGAAAAGGCCCCAAAAGGGTGACTCCCTGGCTGGAGATATGCTCCTCGGGTCGTGCAACAACTCTGGAAGGTTGTGGAAGTTGCCCTCCTAGCCACCAAGCTCCATAGATGAAGAAAGTGAAGTGACTTGATGAAGAGAATAGAGGGAAAATGGGAGGAAACAGGAGGGCTACGAGCTAAAGGGAAGGTCCGGTGGTATTTCAGCAGCACTTTGTGGCAGAATGGGGTCCCTACCTCATTTAGAAGGGGAGGGGTTGCTTATATAGAGAGGAGAGAGAATATGTCGTCCTTAAGTGATAATGGCCCATGAAAAAGGATAAAAGCCAAGTAAATCTGCATGGGAAGAGTCCTAGGAGGGTTCCAAGGTGGCATGGGACCTCAAACTGCGACTGGGGGTTTGGAGAGTGGTTGGGGGATGAGGATAGAGTCCAATGGAGGGTAGAGGGGAGGTGGTTGCGGAGCCAGCCATGTAGAACCATGTCGCGACACATCGTAGGAGCGCAACAAGAATTTTCACGATGGCCAATGTGGTCGCGACACTGAAGGCTCGTGAAGAGATATGCATGGACTATCGTGACAGGCATGCAAGGCGTGACAAGGATGCTAACACGACGCCACGATAGGTCGCATCAATGGGCAATCGATTATTCAAGGGATATAATCGATTATATGACACTAACGCGGCGCCCTAGGCTATCGTGGCAAGGTCTGAGGGCTAAAACCCTAGGATAAGGACTATTGAAGTGATAAATTGGACAAGATAAACTGGGAATTGGGATTAATGGGCTCAAGAACTGGCTAGCAAACGGGTTCAAAATGAGTGACCAACTTGGGGCACACTAAGAGAGCAAGAAATATGGTTCGACTTATGGGCCAAAATTGTTGGCCCTTTTGGTACGACAACAAGCTAACCTAGAGGGGGGGTGAATAGGTTTTTCTAAAATCTGAAATAGAAACTTAAACACAGAAAATTATCACTTGGAAGTTGGTTAGTTAAGTGTGATAGAGAGTAGTAGTGCGGAAGTAAATAAACAATCACACAAAGGACAAAAGGAATTTATCCTGGTTCGGCCCTTCCCATATGGAAGTCCTACGTCTAGTCTCCAAGCAACCTCTTGGGATTTTACTAACCAAGGGTACAGTCCCCCTCAAGGACAATACAACACCCAACACCCCAGCTAATCTTCTTCTCTTTCCGGGCAAGAAGGTAGCCCACTTCTCTTACAAGTAAAGAAGCCAACCTCCTGGTACAAACCCCAGTGCGGTTCTACTAGACACAAACCCCTAGCTAGGTTCTACACTGTATACAGTCCTACAGCTGGACAAAAGTCTTTCTTATAAAAGAAAGAACAACGCTAAGAGTTTTACAAGAATGATCTGTAACCCAGAAACTCTCAGCAAAATACTCTCCCTAGAAATTACAATGACCGCAGAGAGAGAGTGAAGAGAGGAAGGCTTGAAAGCAATGAAGACTTCTGCTATGAAAAGTTTCTCTTGATTTGGCTCGAGCTCTTCTCTCTTTCTTTGAGTGTATGTGGAGTTGAGGTTCCTCATAGGATGTACACTCCTTCAAAGATTTTTAGGAAAAGCTCTGTACTTTCTTCAACCTTGCTTCATTTTTATATGAGAGGCTTTTTGAATAGATCCGTTGAAGAGATCCGTTGGAGCTCTTCTAGTCGTTGCTGATCTTTCTATTCTTTTTCTTCTTCAGATTGTCAGCCACTTGGTGGTCTACGAGGTCTGCAAGCATAGAAGAAAGTTTTGTAGCTAAAACAGTGTTTTTGTCAAAAAGCTCACATACCTCTATGCTTTCTGTTTTCTCCCAGAAGTAGTAAGTGACCACCTTTTTTGTCTGACAGGAGAGAAGAGATCTAGAGAGATAAAAGAAAATCTTCTGTCAGAGACATTTTTGACTTTTCATTAGGCGCCAAACATATTTGAAGGATCTGAGTATAAAGAAAATCGATGTTTACATGAAGTCGATGTGGCAACCAAATTGTTATGGAACTTATCAATCGTTATGGTGTCAAATCGTTATGAACTTATCAAATCGATGTTTTGGTTAATCGTGTTCTCACTTATGAAATCGATGTGGCGATGAAATCGTTATGTCACTTATCGAATCGATGTGAGAGTCAAATCGTTGTTTCACTTATGAAATCGTTATGAAAACCAAATCGTCAAATCAATGTTCTCACTTATGAATCGATGTAAGGGAGAAATCGATGTGGCGATCAAATTGTTATGACACTTATCGAATCGATGTCAGAATCAAATCGTTGTTCTCACTTATGAATCGTTATGAAAACCAAATCGTTGTGAGAGCAAATCGTTGTTCTCACTTATCAAATCGTTGCTTGAAGCAATCGATGTTTAAGTTGTAACGAATCGTTATAGCGATCAAATCGTTGTTTCACTTACCGAATCGTTACAACGACTAAATCGTTGTTTCACTTAACGAATCGTTACACGATCAAATCAATGTGTAACTTATCAAATCGTTGTTAGTGAAATCGATGTGGCACTTTGAACAGAAATCGATGTATATTGAATAACATCGATTTAGCATTTTAGTGCACACACACAACGATAGTACAATAAATTTATATTTCTTAGAAAGCATGATATTAATATATTTAGTAATATTTAATTATCAGTAAATTTTATTATCACCAAAATATAAGGGTAAAATATAAGAGTGGTTCAACAAAAATTGGGTGTCTACACATGGTACTACACTAGTCAGTTCACCCGATGCTCGGCACTCGTGGGTTGTCCGTTGTGAGGGTTGTTACTGTTTCTCGAGTCCCTCATCCTTGTAAGCCCATTAAGGGAGTTCTCTAAGATATGAGTGTGCTCGAGTTAGAGACTATGGAGCTAAGGAAAAATGGTGGGTGGACAGCGACGTCGAGTCATTTGTAAAGCTCTCGTGATTGGTATGGGACACCGAGGTGGTTCGAGCTTGTTCTTCCGACACAGTCCAGTCAATCCTTTTCCTTGCTGCCTCACTCTATGTGGTTCCAGAAATACATAGAGTGTCATCCACGGGACCGTAGTTCGGCGCAGACTATGGTGATTGTGGTGGTTCTTGTGTTTCGTGGCCTCACTCCGACGTGAGGACGATAGGCCCGGACGTGCGGTCGAGGGTAAGACATGTGTGTTCTCCTGACTGGTTGACTATTGGTAGTTGTTTCTGTCATTGGTATTCTTGTCTAGGCAGGTTACTCTTGTCTACTGTACAGTGGTGTGGTGGTCACAGTGAGTTTTTACACGAGGTTTCCGGCCATGTAGTGTTTTCTTGACTGGTAGTCGTGTATAGCATCTGCACTTTCTTTAGTAGAATAGATTGCTATTTATTTTAATCTTTTAATTATTTATCTATTTTGCTTGTTAGACCAGTGGGTGATTGGTAGTCCTTACTGGGTTTCTTCGCGAGGCTCACTCCCTTCCTTTTCAGGTGAGACTTCACAACACCCGCAAGTTACGCGGCGGACGGAGGAGATGGGGCCGCAATGTGGTTATAAAATGGCTAATCTAGAGGAGGGGTGAATAGATTTGCCTCTATTAAAAATTTAACAAACAAAATCAAAGCTCTAGAAGAATTTGAGGAGAATGGAACAAAGCAAACCACAATTAACACTATATTTTTACGTGGTTCAGCTCCTAGAAGGAGGCCTACATCCACCCCTCACTTCAACCAAGTGAGGCTCCTTCAACTATGAACCAATAGTGAGAAAAACTCTCACACAAACCGCCGCTGATACACAGCTTAACACATTCGTTGACTCACAACTTGCAAGACCACTGACACACAGCTTGGTGATCACAAGATCCACACATAGACCAAGTGTTGGATCTGTACTTTCACCAATCAGTAGGATATCCCAGACAAAATTGATGAAGTTTGAAAGAAGAAAAACAGTTGAATCAGAAGCACAACGTGGATTGTAGTTTGTGAGAGAATAGATCAAATAGTAGATCTGCTATTTGTGCTTGATCTCCCTTGATCTACTCGAATCAGGTTCTGAGGCTTTAGTTCTTGAATATTGCCTCGTGCTTTAGTTCTTGAGACTTGAGTGCATCAATTCCTTGAGTCCAACGTGAGGCTGGATGCAATTGGAATCACTTCAGTCTTGAATTCTGATCCTTTAGTTCTGAAGTCACAGAGTTGTTCTGTGCAGACTTGATCTCAACACTACTCAGAAACTTTGCATCTTCACAATTCTCTAAGAGCGCTCTCTCCAAAATGGCTCTCACTCTCTTATGTTGCTCTGGTGCAGATCGCCTCGATTCCCCCAAAAGCCTCTCATGATCGCATCATATGGAATTTGATGATCAGTTTATCCCCATGTAATTTAAATAAATTACATATCTATTTTCGTGATTAACAAAACTATATAAAGTTTAAACTAACGATTTTCTACAAGTCTTGAGCATAGGAAATAAAACAAGGAAAATCAAGCCAAATGGTAACATTATTCCTACTATAGCATTTTGTTCAAAGCATGAAATCTAAGTCCACATCGACTTTCTTTATGCTACAACGATTTCAGTAGAGTTGTAACGATTTGCCTTCATGAAGATTCGTTAAGTAATCGCAACGATTTGCCCTCACAACGATTCATTAAGTGTTGCAACGATTACGTTCGTAACGATTCGTTAAGTATTCATAACGATTTGCTTCCATAACGATTAGATAAGTGATCACATCGATTTCTTAAGTGAGAACAACGATTTGGTCTCACATCGATTTCTTAAGTGAGAACAACGATTTGGTCTCACATCGATTTCTTAAGTGAGAACACGATTTGGTCTCACATCGATTTCTTAAGTAAAGAACAACGATTTGCTTGTACACACGTTGGTTCATAACGATTTGCCTATACCATCATACGATTTAATCCCTATAACGATTTGATAAGTTACATAACAATCTGTTACTGTAAAGATTCATCAAGTACATAACAACTTGGTCGCTGAAACGATTCGATACAACAAATAACGATTCATTCACATTGTCTCTTACAATTTGATTATAACGACGTGTGCATAACGATTTACTTATGGAATCACAACGATTTGTCTCTACAACAATTTGGTATTAATGCATATCGATTTATATGTGCATCAGTTGCTTATGAGTGCACAACGATTTACATGAATATCAACTCATTTACATAACGATTTCATAAGTCATGCATATAACAATTTCATGACTATAACGATTTGATTTTCGAGATAATTTTTGAATAACGTTGAAAAGTCAAAGTCTTCACATATATCTTTCTGTCAGCTGTGCATTTATGGAGACTGAACATATCTCTGCATGCATGCAGACAATATCTTCTATTCTCATGCTCATTTTGTAAACATCTTTTTAGAAGAACAGAATGGAACTTCTACATTTGTATAAAATCAATCTAACGTTGACTGACAACAAGAGACAGTCTAGCTGTCTATTGTTTAGCATCTAATGTGTGCAGGTCTCTGACAACATTCATCATACAACGTTGGACAAAATAGAAGCCAAAGGATACTTCAGAAGATCTTCTCTCTTTGCGTGCATGAAAAGCCAAAAGACCGTTGAACTTCTACAGTACCATGCAGTCTAACGTAAACCAGAACTTAGAGACAACAGACACTTCAACGTTTGAATTTCAAATAGAAGATATATATAGAAGACTGAAGCTCCAGAAAAAGAAAATCCAAGAGTTAGAGAATACCAACGACAATCTTACACGTCTTTCTGCGAGCATCTCGAAGAGCCAAGCCTCACTCCTTTGATTGTTTAGCTCTTAGCTCTCTGCATTCATTGTGTTAATCTTGAGAGCTTTTGTAAACTGAGAGTGTCCCTCCCTGTAGATCTTCCTCTCAGTTTTAGCTTCAGATCTGGCATTGTATAAGCTTGATCTAGGGGCTTGATCTCATTTCACTTCTTATGTGTGTTCCCTTCGGGTAAGAAGGAAGACCTGGTGGGATCCAGGGTGTGAGATTCCCTTCGTGTAGAAGGAAGACCTGGTGGTATCCAGGGTGCTGTAGTTCCTCTTCGGGTTGTGAAGAAGACCAGCTGCGGCTGGGTGTGTAGGGTCCATAAGGGGGATAGTACCCTTGTGTTAGTGAAATCCTAAGATATTGCTCAGGACTGGACGTAGGACTCCTAAGGAGAGGAGATCCGAACCAGGATAATTCTCTGTGTCATGTGAATGCTTTTGTATGATTGATTTTTCCTTAACTAACACTAACAATCTGGGAAGTGTGTTTTTGTGACCTTTGTGTGAACAGGTTATAGGTACTCAATATTTTTTTATATCCCATTCACCCCCCCTCTGGGCTAGCTAGCTGGGCAAAGTGGTATCAGAGCAAGTCTCTTCGACAAAGAAGAAGATCCAACGATCTGAAGAGAAAAGATCAAATGGCAGCCCAAGGTCACTCTGAAGGTCAGTCAGTCAACAGGACACCTCTATTCGATGGAGAAGATTACACCTATTGGAAAACAAGAATGGAGTATTTCCTATAATGTCTCGACTATCAATTTGGTCAATAGTTGAAGAAGGAGACTTGTTGGTTACAAATGAAAAAGATAAGTGGACTGAAGACGACAAGAAAAAGATCTCCCTAAACTGCAAAGCCCAAAGCATACTATGTTGTGCTCTCAGTAAGAAGGAGTTCAATAGAGTTTTAGCCTGCAAATCTGCGATGGAATGTGGGAGAATTAAGGATCACATATGAAGGCACAGACAAAGTAAAAAAACCAGAATAGATATCTTGGTGACTCAGTACGAGAGGTTCCAGATGCAGTCAGGGGAAACGATTATACAAATGTTCAGTAGATTCACTGACATTACAAATGGTCTGGCAGGTCTTGGCAAAAACTATGAAATGGGAGATATGGTAAGAAAAATTCTAAGATCTCTACCATCATCTTGGACTCCCAAAGTAACAGCGATAGAAGAAGCTAATGACTTGAAGAGAATGTCATTAGAGAAACTCATTGGGTCCCTTATGGCCCATGAAATCAACATCGAGAGACTGGGAGAGTCTTCGAGCAGGAAGAAACACTCAAATGCTCTCAAAGCTGAAGAAAACTCGTCAGAAGAATTTTCAGATAACAATGAAAGCAATGAAGACAGCGAAGATGAAGAAGCAATGCTGTCTAGGAGGCTACACGAATCTTAGCCAAGAAAAGAAGTTTCAGTCTGGTAGAAGATATTTCAAGAAAAATAAGGACTTTAAGAAGTCAGAAGTAAGGACTCAAAGAAAGGTGAGCCCATCTGCTACGAGTGTAAGAAGCCCGGGCACATCAAGGCAGAGTGTCCGAAGCTCAAGAAATCAGAATACATAAAGAAGGAAAGTTCAAGAAAACCAGGAAGACTCAAAAGAAAGCTATGGCAGCGGCTTGGGATAACAGTAGCGACTCGAACAGCGAGTCAAGCTCAAGGCGAGGAAGAAGAAGAAGCTAACTTGGCTTTCATGGCCAACACAGAAGAAAAGGTAACTTCTGACTCATCTTTCGATTCCTGTAATGATTCTGATTCAGATGATTAGAAGAAGCTTTTAACAACTTTATAGTAAATATAGAGAAGTATCTAAATTACTAAAATCTAGTAAGAAAAATGTTGCATGTCTAGAGAATACTAATTCAGATTTAAAATCAGAAAATGAACAACTAGAGAAGCAAGTTAATGAACTTAAGAGAAGAAATGAGTTACTATATGAAGATCTAAAAGATAACAAAACAGATAACAGAATTAGAAAAATAAGAAGTTCAGATGAACTGAAAATGAAATCAAAATACTAACAGAAGAAAATGAAAGACTATCTAGTACATTAGAAAAATTCACTAATGGGAAAAATTCCTTAATACTAAAAGGTGCTAGACGGCCAGGAAAAAGAAAACAGGATTAGGCTATACACCCCCAGATAATGAAGACACAATAGTATACCCTAAAACGTATCCTACTCCTAATTTGTAGTTGAACAAGATACTTCATATAAATCAAACCTTAAGTATGTTCATATGAAAGGGTAACTAAAACAACATGCTGTAGTCATTGCAACAAACTAGGTCACAGTAAAATAACTTGTCCAACCAAACACAAAAATGGATAATTAAAAAAAATGATGACACTGACCAACCAGGACCCAAAAGAACTTGGGTACCTAAAGCTTGATGTTTTCATTTCAGGGAAATCTTTGAGCATCCAAATGGTATTTGGATAGTGGATGCTCAAGGCATATGTCAGGTAATAGAAAGCTATTCTCTCACCTCGAAGCTAAGAAGACACAGTGACATATGGAGACAATGGAAAAGGAACAGTGATAGGATGCGGATCTGTTGCAATAAAGAGAAAATATTTATTGAAGATGTACTATGCGTAAAAGGTTTGAAGCATAATCTCATCAGCATAAGCCAGCTATGTGACAAGGACATCAAATCAAGTTCCAAGAATCTAGATGTAGCATCATAAATGACGGAGCATTATTTTCAAAGCTAACAGAGAAAATAATCTGTACGTACTTTACCTTGAAGAACTGAAAGATCAAGATATCTGTTTAACAGCTAGTAAGGAGCAGTCAACTAGCTGTGGCACAGAAGATTGGGTCACTGTAATTTGGATGGCATGAGAAAGCTGATCAAGAGAAACCTGGTGGAAGGTCTGTCAAAGGTCAGCACAAGAATGGACGGCGTCTGTGGACCATGTGCAAAGGGAAAGCACACCAAATCATCCTTCAAGTCAAAGACTGTGGTAACAACCTCCAAACCCTTAGAACTCCTTTATATGGATTTATTTGGGCCAATGAGGACCACAAGTCTTGGAGGAATAATTTGGATTCGTTATAGTAGATGACTATTCAAGATTCACATGGGTATCCTTTCTGGAACACAAATGATACATTTGATAGTTTTGTAAGCTTCAGCAAAAAGTTCAGAAAGATAAGAAGCACTGCATTGTTGGAATCCGGTCAGATCATGGAGGAGAATTCCAGAATGAAGAATTTGCAAAGTTCTGTGATGAACAAGGAATTGAACACAATTTCTCAACACCAAGGACACCACAACAAAATAGAGTTGCTGAGAGAAAGAGCAGAACCCTTCTGGATATGGCAAGAACGATGCTATTAGAATATGATCTGCCAAGATATTTTTGGCTGAAGCAGTCAACACAGCTAGTTACATTATTAATAGAGTAATGATCAGGCTTATCCTAAAGAAGAAAGCATATGAATTATACAAGGGAAGAAGCCGAAGATCAGTCACTTCAGGACATTTGGATGTCCATGTTTCATCCACAACAACGGCAAAAGAGACATTAGTAAGTTAGATGCAAAATCAGATGAAGGCATCTTCATGGGGTATGCATCTAAACCTAAAGGCTTTAGGGTATTTAATAAGCGTACTTTATTAATTGAGCAATCAGTACACATTATCTTTGATGAAACTAACCCTTCCTTGAGAAAGGAAGAAGATAGTGATAATGATGATGCAGATGAATTGTCCAAGAAGCTAAAGAACTCATCAATTGAGGACAAGGAAGATCTACCTCTGGAAGACCTGCAACAAATGGATATAGTCCATGAGATCTTCCAAAGGAATGGAGATACAAGAGAGATCACCCTCCTGAAAACATTATTGGTGATCCATCTGTAGGGGTAAGAACAAGAGGTAACATAATTCCATGTGATTATTTAGCTTTTGTTTCTCAAATAGAGCCTAGGACAGTCAATGAAGCTATCACTGATGAATCTTGGATTTTAGCCATGCAAGATGAACTAATCAGTTCAAGAGAAACCAGGTTTGGTCACTTGTTCCTAGACCATCAGATCATCCAGTGATTGGCACTAAATGAGTGTTAGAAATAATTGGATGAAGCTGGTGTGATCATAAGAAACAAGGCCAGATTGGTAGCTCAAGGCTATTCCTAAGAGGAAGGCATAGATTTCGATGAAACCTATGCACCAGTAGCCAGACTTGAGGCTATTAGAATATTACTCGCATATGCATCTGCATTAGACATAAAATTATTTCAAATGGATGTAAAGTCTACCTTTCTAAACGTTTTCATAAAAGAGGAGGTTTATGTGGAACAACCTTCAGGTTTTGATGACATTAATTTTCCAAATCATGTATTTAAATTGCACAAAGCACTATATGGATTAAAACAAGCACCAGAGCATGGTATGAACGGCTAAGTGCATTTTTATTAGATCATGGTTTCACTAGAGGTCAAGTAGACATACATTATTTTTCAAATCTAAGGTCAAACATAATTTGATTGTTCAAATATATGTTGATGATATAATATTTGGTTCTACTGATGAATCTCTTTGCAAGTATTTTGAGAAGATTATGTAGGGAGATTCGAGATGAGCATGATGGGGGAGCTTAACTACTTCCTTGGATTGCAAATTAAGCAAGGACAAGAAGGCACCCACATATGTTAAGCCAAATATACCAAGGAACTATTAAAGAAGTTTGGATTCAAAATGCCAAGCCATTATCAACACCCATGAGCACATCAACAAGAATGGACAGTGACAAGATGGTAAGAATGTAGATCAAAAAATCTACAGAGGTATGATAGGATCTTACTGTACTTAACTACTAGTAGACCTGATATATGTTTAGTGTATGTATGTGTGCTAGGTATCAGGCAGATCCTAAAGAGTTTCATTTAATTAATATCAAAAGATATTTAGATACTTAGTTAGAACCTATGACTTAGGTTTATGGTATCCAAAATCATGTTAATTAATTTGGTAGGATACTCTGATGCTGACTACGCTGGATGCAAAATAGACAGAAAAAACACCAGTGGCTGTTGTCAATTCCTTGCAGGTTGTTTGATATCATAGTCGTCAAAGAACAAAATTCATAGCTCTGTCACAGCTGAAGCCGAGTATGTAGCTGCTGGAAGTTGCTGCTGCACACACTCCTATGGATCAAAGAACAACTTGAGGATTATGGTTACATATCAAGACAATTCCATTATTATGCGACAACACCAGTGCTATAAATCTAACCAAGAATCCATTACAACACTCAAGGACTAAACACATTGAGATTAGATATCATTTCATTCGTGATCATGTAGCAAATGACAACATTGATATTTCATTTATTGATACAAACAATCAGTTAGCAGATATCTTCACAAAGGCCTTACCCGACGAGAGATTTACTTCTCTTAGAAGGGAATTAGGCATGTGTAAATTGTGAAAGAACTATCTGTTTAAAACTAAAATATTAATTTTCAGGATTTAAATTATTTTTCCTCCAAAAAATTTGAGCAAAATTCTAATTATTGCCTATCCTTTTAAGTTTATCATGACGGTTCGTTATTTTATAAGAAGTTTATTCCTATCGAACTAGTCAGTTTGTCGTTTTCTGCCATTGTAGCAACCTGAATTTTTATGAAAAATAAAAATTTAAATAAAGAATTTAAAACCTAACTAAATGGATATTTAAATAGAGCGTTAAATGAAACCCATTAATGAAAACAAGTAATGGGCTTTATTAAATGGACCCATTAGAAATTTGTGGGTCAAAATAAGAAATTATAAAAGGGGAATAATAGGAAAATACTCTAAATTCGTAACTAGAATATTACTTAAATAGAAAAGAGTTATTTAATACATTAAATAGCTAGTTTGAGTCATAATAGGATTCCTAAACCTACCCCATATGGGTTAGTACGAATTTAGATCTTCTCCAAGTCTAAATAGAGATTGGAAGCAAGGAAGGAAGGTGGGAGTAAGGAAATTTCGGAATTAAAGAGGAATTAGAGTTGAAATAGGAATAGGAACTTGTGTTTACTTAAATACACCTCCTAAACCTTCTTGGCCGACCCTAGCTCGTTGCCAAAGGTTGTTGGACGTAGAGAAGAGGCCAAGGAGGAGAGGATCTCGTGGGAAGAAGGAGTTCTTGGAGTTTCTTCCTCGTTCTTCAAGTTCTAGCCCTAGAAGAGGAAATCGAGTCAAGGTAGGCATTCTCACAAGCACAAATCCTAAAATTTCGTCTGTGGATTGTTCCATACATTAGGAACAAACTCTCAAATTTCATAATTTTCCATCGAGCCAATATTTTCTTCTTGAATTTAGAAGTTCTGCAACTCTCTTGACCCCGAGCCCTCTTCTTAACTCTTGATCTCTATGTAGACTTGATCCCATGCTACGAAAGTTTTACTGTAGATACTTCATGTTGTTAGGGATCATTTGCCCCTAAAAAGCCTAAATTTCATTGAGCATGATGCTCGAATTAAATCAGTCTTGCTCTCTATGTCATGTTCTATGTTACTCGTCCTTGTTCATTTTCAAACCATGTTCAAACCATGCTCTCTCTCTAATTCCGATTTACTGGAAGTACCCTTACATGTCTAGTTTAATTTGCAACTGATTTCATGATTTTTCATCGCGTATATAATTAGTTATGGATTTATGAACGACCCTATATCAAAATTTAAATGGTCTGGTCCGCAATCCAATGTCTGGTCTGACTCCTGTCAGAGTCAGGCGCAGACAACCAGAAGGCGACACCTCGATATGTCGCTTTCTGGGCTGCGATTGCGACAGCCTACCTGTCGCATTCAAGAAGGCGACAGGTGAGCCATCGCCTTCTCAGAACCCAATCTGCAAGCCCTGTCGCGACCCTTTTTAGGCCCTGTCGCGTTCTGCCCTGACACTGTCGCATTCCTTACATGCCTATGTCGCCTTCTTACCGTTATACCCCCAGTAAAACCCTACTTAAAAATGGTGCTATATTGAATGTTTTAAAATACATATTTCACGACTTATTTCTATCTATGATTTCTCTTGCACTTGCACACACTTGAACCATCTATTTATGGCTGAAATATTGCAGAAAATATCTCATAATGTGCCCGATAATTTATTGAAATAAAGTACATTATTGCCCTATTTTAAAGGACTTGTATTTGTTTCTCACATTGTTTATATACCGATATCGACGCTCCACTGTTCTAGAATTCCTCTAGAACGTCGGGCACCTGTTTTATATACACACTTTTCTTGGCTTGTGGTGAACTCTCCGTCGGATATTCCTTCTGACCGGACTAGTGAACCCTTGCACAAGGCCTCCGTAAGTCTCCTTTGATCATGGATTCCCACATGGTCGACGAGCCGGTTGTACCCTAACACCCATTACACCTTTAGGGATCGATATGATCCAAACGGCTATTAGAAGTTCGCTCTTACTTTGAGTCACGTCGGACCTCTGGACTTGTGCATAACATGGCCAGCGGAAAGACCATGAGTTCCACCTGACTGCCAACACCAAGTGCGCGTGTTGTGCAACTGTTACTATCGCCTGATCACTCGACGTATTACGTGCAATGACCACTAGCTCTTATCTATTTCTTGGTACTCTATATTGGCCATTGAATGATTGTCTAAAGATAAACAATATAACTAATGCTTGGCAATATATAAAGGGCCCGATCTGGTCCTGGGATGTGCGCCCGAAAGTGCTAGTGCCCATGGGAGTTAAATGATCAGAGTGTTTGGCATTACACTCAAGTGCTATCTATCTCGACTATCTATATGACATCAAAACACAAAACGTGCTATACTCTCTCGATGTCTAGAATGACAAACAAGTGCTATACTCGTCGTGCTATTACTATACTTGTGCTAGTTGTGCTATGGCCATCCTGCTATTCGTGCTATACTCGATACTTGTGCTGTTTGGAAACTATACTCGCTCTCGTGCGATTGTGCTATCTCTTGCTATATTTTGACTCTCTTGTACCTGCTATTTTTGGATACTCTGCCATTAAAAGCATTAATTATTTAAAACCTGCTTGAGCCTGAGATTTAAGTCCTACTGGGCGTTATCGCTCACCCTGCGTTATTTGATGTTGTGTTCTCAGGTGAGACCGAGGATGACACCTACACTCACGAAGGAGGGAATGACCAGAGTGAAGCCAGGAGTACTCTCGAGTCATTTTGTTATCTTAGAGTCTTAGTTAGTTATTTCCTTTTATGGCAATGTAATTGGGCCCTATAGAATGGCTACGATGATTAGTGGTTGTAACTAGACATTGAAAAGTTATTAATGAGAAAGATTTGCTTCAGTGTTATTCAATGTGCAATGGTTTGATGTCTAGTGTTTGCTCTATACCTGTACCTTGCAACTGCCTTCGCGCTCCGATATCCGCGTTGGGGCGTGACAGCCATCATGGCACCTCCAAATTCCAAAGGTCATTCCTTTAATTTTTTCTTTATATCTCGAAATCTGTGCGGCAACGATTCGCATCCCTTCATCATCTTCTTCCTTCTACCTGAGGCGATACCCTATCGACTCCGGCATCGACTCCTTGAGATTTCAAGCTTCCACCTCTTTCCCACGAGAAATTTCTTGAGGGGTTCTACTCCTTTCTCCATTTCAATCATCTAGAAACTCCTCCCATCCAAAACCATGGCCTCTTCTGGTGTTTCTGGCAGCGTCGGGGGCTACGGAGCTGCATTTCTTACCGTTGACCAGCAGGAAAGATATGCTTCAGTAAAGATCAAGCTTTGCGGACACAAAGCAGTGGATGTGGCCGACTTGCAGAAGAACGGAATGGGCAGTATCGTAGCAGCTATGGACAGATTGAAGTGGACAAAGATTGCCACCCTATCAGAAGTAAGTTATCCGGACCTTGTAAAAGTTTTCTATGTATGTCTGAAGACAGGGGAAGACGGGACCCTGACTTCCATGGTCAAGGGAACTCAGATTAGGGTCACACGAGATCTATTGACATCTCTCTTCGGTGTGACTACCTCCGGACATAGTGGAGTTCATACTGTAGATATTCAGGCGAAAGGTTTAGGGATTGTTGGTCCCAAATACAGATTGAAGGATGGAAAACTCGATATCAATAAGCTAAATGCTTTTAATCGCTTATTGCATTTCATTGGTGTCAAATAGTAGTCCCAAGGAGTGCCACCTTCTCCACTTGCACTAAGGCAGACTCCGACCTGATGTTCTGGGCCATCCAGAACCAAGAAATCAACACTGCAGAGGTCATGATTGAAAGGATGAAGTTTGCAAGCGCACAGGTATGGGACACAAAGAGCAAGCTGAACGTTTCTCTCTACCTTATGCTCATCTGCTCACCAAGATATTTCAACACTATGGCATCAGTATGGTGGAGATGTTCTGAGAAGATGGGCCAAGCTATCCGGTCCAGAAATTGAGAAAAAGTGGTTTTTCAGTTGTCAATGGGGTTTGGTCGAAGACTTCTGTGGCTGAGGGTGAAGCTATCATTGGCGAAGCCCAAGAGGTCCAAGAAGCAGAAGTAGCAGCAGCAGAACTAGTAGCAGCAGTAGAACCAGCAGCAGCAGCAGCACCAGTAGTAGCAACAGTCGTAGCTCAAGAAGAGCCAGCAGTAGCACCTCCAACAACAGAATCTAGCAGCAGGATTGAAGATATCCCTCTAGAGGACATTGAGCCTATTGGGTGTAGTTCATAGGATCCTCTTCCCTTTCCTGAGTAGGCTCAATACTCAGAGATGTAGAAAATCCATCCAAAGCTCTCTAAGGGATCTAGTAGTTAGTGAAGTTCAAATTGCAGAAGCTATGGCATCAGGCCACATTGATGAGATTGTTATGGAAGATGCTCCCATTGAGGGGGAGCAACATGTTTATGAGCAAGCAACAATTCAGGGGAGCAAAATGCCAATGCCCCCATTGATGATCAGTTTAGAGAAGACATTATGGAAAGTGCCTCAAAGAAGAAAATGAAAATGTTGATCATGAAGAGCCCGTGGTTTGGGCAAGAGAAGACAAAGGAAAAGGTGTGGCTAAAGAAGTCCCTCTCCTCACCAATAAGCCACACAGGAGATCTGGAAAAAGAAGTTGAAAATCAATTTGAAACCTATTGTTGAGCGCCTAGATGAGCAAGGCAAAATTTTATGTTCCGTAGGTCGGATATGGCCTCCATTTTTATCAGTCAAAGCTCATCTACCCATGAATTATGGGCACTGTCATCTGAAATTGAAAGTCTTTGAAAAGATTATGACAGTATGAGGACAGTGCTTGTGGATTTGTCAGCTTTTGTGAGGGAGCACTTACCATCTCATGCCCCTCCTTCCTGTAGTGCAGGGCCATCAGGGCTAAGTGAAGAGAGTCATAGGCCATCAGGGCCTGTCATTGTAGAGCAACAATAGGATGATGAAGCTAGGCCATCAGGGCCTGTCATTGCAGAGCAACAGCAGGATGATGAAGCTAGGCCATCAGGGCCTGTCATTGCAGAGCAGCAACAAGAAGGAAGAGATGCCATCAGGGCCTTTGTCTGAAAACCCAGCAGGGCCACCAGGGCCAATTCATGTTGAGAATGAGCTCATTGAAGAAGTGGTTGATGCTGAGAAATCTGAGCCAGCAGGGCTGACAGAGGATGCTTCACCTCTAGTGGAATCTATGGCTGCAAGAGAAGAAGATCAGGCTGTAGCTCCAGAGTCCTCTGTCCTCCTACCCTTCCAACTCCAGCCCCTCCTTCTCCACCCACCCATCATCCACTGCTCCTCCAGCTCCTCTCACCTTCAAACGACCCTGCTCTAGAACCATTTCCTCACCTACACCTTTCTCTTCCCAAACTCCTTCATCTCCTACTTCCTCCACCATCATTCCTCCACCCTTATCTTCTGTTGAGGTTCCTCCCACAGCTTCTTCAGCTGGAGCCTCTTTTAGTGGTCCTTCTTCTTCTTCTTCTTCAGGACCATCTGATCTCCCTTCCATCACCCCTGCATCCCTCTTCCATCCACAAACACCTCCTTCTTTCATTTCTATTATTCCCGAGGGTGCCCAATAGCTCACACAGAAATCCAGACATCAAGGATGAATTTGAAGTAGCAATACTTCGTTCAGTCCTGGCTGTTGGGACCCATTCTCACAGGACAAGCTCTTCCAGCCCTATTCCTAAGAAGAGGAGACTCACTTCCACCCATCCTGTCTCTTCTGAACCCTGTTATCCTCCACTTTGGTTTTCTCTTTCTATCACCAATAAGAAAAAATCTATCTATGAGGAATATCTTCAAAAGGTAGTGTTTTTTCACCTCTTTGGCCTTCCCTTCCAAAATCTTTCGGCCCATCTCAACACCATTTTTCCTTATGCCTTTCTTTCCAAGGCTCAACAGTCAAAAATTTTCTCCATGACTGAAGCCAAAATTGAAGAGCAGTGGGCTCGGAGCAACAGAGATCTGTACAATCAATTTCGTCATATTCAAGCCGCCAGATATCCACCCAGAGAAGCTCCTCTCCCTCTCTCTGAATGGTTTTAGATTCACCATAAAGATCTTTTTGGACCTTTCATTCAGAAGGAAATCAAGTTCATCTGGCACTACAAAATGTACTGTGATTACTGCTATCTTAATAGCATTCCAGAAGTGCAGCTGGGGCAGTTCAGGCAAGCTATCCGTGCACTCAGTCTCAAGTTGCTCACACCGAACCTCTCCGAGTTGATTTTGCCACCCTGGTAATTCCTGATGTGGTGTTCCTTCCTCCCCTTCACTCCCTGATCATGGATTTCTCTATGGGCACACTCATGTTTGAGTGAGCTGCTCAGGTTATGGCCAGGTTCTCTGTGCAAGAAGGTCGTAATCTTTCTTTTCATAGATTTGTCTTCAAGCAGTATCTTCAGGGGTACCTCAAGGCAGATATCCTTGCCCCTATTCTATTTGAGTGTGAGAGGTTGTCGCCTGCTGATGGGAAAAGCTCTACACTCTATCAGCTGAACAACTTAAAGAGCTGAATGCTTCTCAGGCTCGTTCCAATCAACCTCTTTTGACTCCGGTGAATTTTTGGATGCCAATTCTCTTCACCTTGTTCGGGACTCCTTCATGAAATGGGAAGAACGACACAGGGTATTTCTAGAATTAAAGAAGGAACTTAGGCAGCATCATATCTTTTATCCCTTTAAAGTTACTCAGTTTCTTCAGTTTGCCAGTTTTGGTTGCTTCACCACCTACAAGGTAGCTCTTGGCAACAACAGATATTGGGATTTCATATCGGATCAGAGGCAGCTTCACATCAAGAGGATGGCTCCCACTATGGGACCCTCCTATTGCATTGAGCTTGGCGCATTTCAAGACTATTTTGAAGAGCAGGAACGCCAAGCGCTACTTGTCATTAGGCGCTTTGCATATCTCTTGTCTCCTGCCTTCTATCTCTCTGAACCCTCCAATGCTCAATAAATCTCTTTATTCTCTCTTTATGCTTTCTTTTCTCTCTTCTTTGTCTCACTCTTGTATCTTTTTGCTTCATGATAAAAGGGGGAAATATAGCATTTCTGAAATTCATCCCTTATATATATATTTTTTGCAATTATGCTTAGACTTATTTTAGATCATCTTTGCTAATTGTTAAGTTTTGTCATCACCAAAAAGGGGATTGATGATCAGTTTATCCCTATATAATTTAAATAAATTACATATCTATTTTGGTGATATTAAAAAACTATATAAGTTTAAACTAACGAATTTTCTACAAGTCTTGAGCATAAGAAATAAAACAAGGAAAATCAAGCCAAATGGTAAGCATTATTCCTACTGTAGCAATTTTGTTTCAAAGCATGAAATCTATCTAAGTCCACATCGACTTTCTTTATGCTACAACGATTTCAGTAGAGTTGTAACGATTTGCCTTCACAACGATTCGTTAAGTGATCGCAATGATTTGCCCTCACAATGATTCGTTAAGTGATTGCAACGATTTGCGTTCGTAATGATTCGTTAAGTATTCATAACGATTTGCTTCCATAATGATTCGATAAGTGATCACATCGATTTCTTAAATGAGAACAACGATTTGGTCTCACATCGATTTCTTAAGTGAGAACAACGATTTGGTCTCACATCGATTTCTTAAGTGAGAACAACGATTTGGTCTCACATCGATTTCTTAAGTGAGAACAATGATTTGGTCTCACATCGATTTCTTAAGTGAGAACAACGATTTGGTCTCACATCGATTTCTTAAGTAAAGAACAACGATTTGCTCGTAACAAGTTGGTTCATAACGATTTGCCTATACCATCATAATGATTTGATCCTTATAACGATTCGATAAGTTACATAACAACTCTGTTACTGTAACGATTCATCAAGTTACATAACGACTTGGTCGCTGTAACGATTCGATACAGCAAATAACGATTCATTCACATTGTCTCTTACAATTTGATTATAACGACGTGTGCATAACGATTTACTTATGGAATCACAACGATTTATCTCTACAACGATTTGGTTATTAATGCATATCGATTTATATGTGCATCAGTTTGCTTATGAGTGCACAACGATTTACATGAATATCAACTCATTTGCATAATGATTTCATAAGTCATGCATATAACTTTCATGGACTATAACGATTTGATTTTCGAGATAATTTTTGAATAACGATGAAAAGTCAGAGTCTTCACGTATCTTTCTATCAGCTGTGCATTTATGGAGACTGAACGTATCTCTGCATGCATGCAGACAATATCTTCTATTCTCATGCTTATTCTGTAAACATCTTTTTAGAAGAACAGAATGAAACTTCTACATTTGTATAAAATCAATCTAACGTTGACTGACAACAAGAGACAGTCTAGCTGTCTATTGTTTAGCATCTAATGTGTGCAGGTCTCTGACAACATTCATCATACAACGTTGGACAAAATAGAAGCCAAAGGATACTTCAGAAGATCTTCTCTCTTTGCGTGCATGAAAAGCCAAAAGACCGTTGAACTTCTACAGTACCATGCAGTCTAACGTAAACCAGAACTTAGAGACAACAGACACTTCAACGTTCGAATTTCAAATAGAAGATATATATAGAAGATGAAGCTCCAGAAAAGAAAATCCAAGAGTTAAAGAATACCAATGTCAATCTTACACAAGTCTTTCTGCGAGCATCTCGAAGAGCCAAGCCTCACTCCTTTGATTGTTTAGCTCTTAGCTCTCTGCATTCATTGTGTTAATCGTGAGAGCTTTTGTAAACTGAAAGTGTCCCTCCCTGTAGATCTTTCTCTCATTTTTAGCTTCAAATCTTCCTCTCATTTCACTTCTTGTGTGTTTGTTCCCTTCGGGTAAGAAGGAAGACCTAGTGGGATCCAGGGTGTGAGATTCCCTTTGTGTAGAAGGAAGACCTGGTGGTATCCAGGGTGCTGTAAGTTCCTCTTCGGTTGTGAAGAGAAGACCAGCTGCGGCTGGGTGTGTAAGGGTCCATAAGGGGTAGTACCCTTGTGTTAGTGAAATCCTAAGATATTGCTCAGGGACTGGACGTAGGACTCCCAAGGAGAGGAGATCCGAACCAGGATAATTCTCTGTGTCATGTGAATGCTTTTGTGTGATTGATTTTTCCTTAACTAACACTAACAATCTGCTAAGTGTGTTTTTGTGACCTTTGTATGAACAGGTTATAGGTACTCAATATTTTTTTTATATCCCATTCGCCCCCCCCCCCTCTGGGCTAGCTAGTTGGGCAACAGAATTTCTAGGTGGGCCCCATACAATCCCACAATTCTGGTACAAAGGTGGAAATCTTTTGCCGCTAAAAGGACATTCCATAAACTTCATCATCGTACCAAGATTCTTCATTGATTGGTCCTTGGACCATGTGCCCAGATGTGGTTCACGAGAACTTGAAAGTTATCATGAGAAGATATGCATGTCGACACTATTTGATGTGTGTCGACACATGCAGCTTGCCCCATTAGTTCCTTACAAAGCATCGTAATGTGTGTCGATGTTCCTTGTACATTATGTCGACACAGATACTTTTTCCTTTGCAATGGGCTTACTTGATGGGTTAGGTGCGTCGACCTCCTACTGAAGATGCGTTGACACAACTGTGTTTATCCATTAATGGCTTACTGGATGGGTTGGTGCGTCAACCTCTTGCTGAAGATGCTTTGACACAACTGTGTGTTTATCCATTACTAGCTTACTGGATGGGTTGGTGCATCGACCTTCTTCTGAAACTACATCGACCCACTTATGACCATTTTGCTTTTGAGAGTTCAGACTTTGCACACACGTCGACACACACACTAGAAGTGTGTTAACACACAATGTTCAATTCAAGTAGAACCTTTCTTTATCTCTTTGACCTCTTTTAGGTACCTACTATAAATAAGGATTTAAAGTGTTAGCCAGTGTTTGATCCATTCAATTGGCTTATGTATCATAGTTAGACAATGTCTTAGACATCATCAAAATAAGGGGCACAACAATCTCCCCATTTTTTATGATGTCAACTATGATTCATAACACTATAACATTTCATCCAAACAATCACACATGATATTCAAACACACAATCACCATTGTTACATGTCATTCATTTCACATATTTAAGTTCATAACATGTGAGAACACCATACACACCATTTCATTTCAAAAAGTTTGAAGAGTACAAAATGCATGTCTTGTGTATGATGAATGATATGACATGACATACTTCTAAACTAGCCAAACCATGACATTTACATTCCAAAAACTTAGTACATTGCCATATGTACATTCCCATACAAACTTTCTTTGCATTCTCTCATTCTCTCCCCCTTTGACATCATCAAATAAGGGGCTATTGCTAAAGTGGAGCTAGAACTATAGTAAGAAAATTCAGGTGCGTCGACACAAGAGTGTAGTGTGTCGACTTGCTCAAAAGTGTAGTGTGATGCCGCTTGTTGGTCATCAATCGATAGGAGATTTAGTCGCCAATTGATAGGAGCTAGTGACCAATCGATAGGTTGGTCACCAATCGATGGGATTTAGTCACCAATCGATAGGTTAGTCATCAATCTATAGGTTGGTCACCAATCGATAGAAATTTAGTCACCAATCGATAGAGATTTAGTCACTAATAGATTGAAGAACAAACATCCTATCGATTGGAGAACAAATATGAGTGAAGCCATCCATTGGAGAACAAATAAGAGTGAGACCATCGATTGGAGAACAAATATGAGTGAGGTCATTAATTGGAGAACAAATATAAAGGCAGACCATCATATAAATTCAGATTTATTTTCAGGATTTGAGGGAAATGAAAAGCCAACATGAGGAATATAACCTTATTAAATTCTTCAAGGATTTTTAATATGTTAAAGAAATTACTTTTAACTCTATTTATTTGCCCCTTTTTAAAATTAATGGTTTAAAAGTTATAAGCACAAGTTTGTCGATTAAAAAAAATTGAAAATCTATGAGGCATATTTAATAGAGTGGAAACACTCTGTAAAATTATTTAGCATTCCCCTTTATTCTTACTGAACAATTTCATTTAGATACCTCTAGGAAAACTTCAATAAGTATTGAAAATAAACAAAGTAGAGGTTATAGCATAAGCAAAGATTTAACCATTTTTACTTGTTACTATTCTCTTACACATCAAGAACATATTTTTATTGAGCATTCAGGTATAGCACATGCTTTTTCATGCAAGAACACATGCTTTTCACACACTGGATTCCCTGGTTACTCAAGATGGCTAACCATTCTACCACAAGGGTTTTGTGAAAACCTTTTGACATGAGGATACAAGTTTATTGACGACAGTATCCCCAATTACTCATTTTAACACCAAATTGTTATACATTTTTCTTAACCCTTTTTGAACAGAGATAGCAAGACACTTCATGGCATACATTCCTCCTTACTTTTAGTGAAGACAATAGTTTCTCAAAACCAAGCCATTGCTCTGCCAAAAGAAATTAAAATCTTGGTTTATTGCTCTTGCCTACTTCAAACTGAGAAAGATGTTTAAGAACAATACTTAGTTTGAAATTTTTCAACCAAAGAAATCTCATTTACTTTTGAATTTCAGAATATAGGAAAATGTGGATTTTCAGAATGATTTAAAACTGTTACATATCGACTCTTTGGTTATTTTCAGGAGTTTTAAAGCCCAAACTTTAGAGTTTATAATAGAGTTGCCAATGGATCTCCGATTTCCATTTAGTCGACCCATTTTTGCATTTTTTATAGGACGTAGAACTCCAAAAAGAACTTTTCGATAGTTTAGCGGAAGCGAAAATGGATATCCGAATTCTTATAGGATGCGGAAGCGGAAACACCCAATTCTACATCTGCTTTTCTGTTTCCATTTCCGGTAACTTTTAATATATGTTATATAATATTTTTATAATAAAAACTCCTCAAACTCGAAGCTTTGGTTCTTAAATTTTTAACTCATTGTCTCTCACCTCCCATTTATATGTAAATGCCATCTATTCTTGTCCCAATTATTGTCTAGTGGTCACTCTCTCATACCATCATATATGGTAGCTTTTTTCTCTAATATTCTTCATATCTACATATATTGATTTTCTGTTACTCAACCATTATATATAACTACATGATTTTACCATACTAATTTGATCTTGTTATACTTCATTACATGATGGAGAAGATATGGTACAAAAGATTATTAAATTTACATTTGAAACTATTCATAAATTTAATAATTAATATACTTGTAAATTTATAAATTAATTCTAATTTCATAAATGTTATTACATCCGAAGTTTTTGTTTTGTTTCCGTTTCTATTTGCGATTTTTCGATTGAAAGCGGAAATAGATGTGGAGCGGAAACACCCTTTTCTGTTTCCGTTTTGAACTCCGAAATTTGTTATTGGAAGTAGAAGCGAAAACACCCATTTTCGATCTGAGTCCGACCCGTTGGCAGCCCTAGTTTATAAGCCCCAAACCAACAATTTATTTTGGGGTCAATTAAGAAAAGAAAGTAAGGTCTTTAGCTCCCCATGAATTATTGACTCTGGTCAAAATTCAACATGATGAAGAATTCTCCCCCTCAACAAGTTAATTTTCAAGGTAAATGTTTCAGCCAAAATTGAATTTGAAGGAAAGAGAATCTTGCATCAACAATTTAGATGAAACTGTGTCGACACAGGATCCTAAATTCGCTGACACAAACAAGCACCAATTAATAGCAGACAATGGGTGTGTCGACACAAGATCAGCAGTGCATCAGTCCACATCTGATCAAACTGACTTTTTTTGTACTTCTTAAACCTCTTAGCCACAGAACTCAACACTCTCATCAAGCAATGAACACCCCAATCAAATTCTGACAAATTTAAGCAACTCTTCACAGATTTTCGCCCTCTTTCAGAAACACTCCCCCTTAGCATGTGCATGAGATGAGATGGTATGCAATCAATATGAATATGACATGCATACAAAAAGTATTATGCATTACATGATTTTTGGTACTTCGTGGAGAAATATTCTCATGCATATTGATAGTTTCTAGAAAAGCTTGACTTGTCCTTTCATAGTTCACCATTTGATATACTAAAAGTTCCAAGATACATAATGAGACAAGAATATCATTCAACAAGCATATTTCACAAGTTACGCAAGAAAACACAAACTAAGTTCTCTTCTTAAAGATGTAAATCTTTCATTGCATAGAGGCTTGGTGAAAATATCAGCAACTTGTTATTGAGACTCAATGAAGTACAGTTCAAAGTTCTTTTTGCTTACCTCATTTATGAGAAAATGGTACCTTATTTCAATATGCTTGGTCCTAGAGTGCTAGATTGGTTTTTGGCTAAATTAATGAATGTTCCTTCTGAAGTTTGTGTGACCAGCAATCTAAAAAAGAATTTATGTCACCAATTATGCTCATCTCAAACTCACTTGTCATCAAATCATCAAATTTGATACACATGGATGATTTTGTTGACCCAAACACTATATCAACTACATAGATTTGAACAATCAAAATGTCATCTTTCTGCACTTTTGTATTATGGGAACATGCAAATGCTAGCATGATTCTGATGACTTCTAACCTAACAACAGGAGCAAAGATTCCTCAAAATCAATGCCAAATTCTTGATTGTAACCTTTTGCTACAAGTCTTACTTTATTTCTAATTATATTTCCTTCTTCACTTGTTTTATTTCTGAAAACCCATTTTGTTCCAATTACATATTGTGAAGAAGGTCTTGGAACTAAATGCCATACCTTATTCCTTTCAAACTGATTAATTCTTCATGGATGGCATTTATCCAAAACTCTTTTTTTAAAGCATCATCAACATTTTTTTGGTTCCATTTGTGATATAAGAGCCGGTTGATCCATTTCTTCAATTAGTCTAAAGTGAGATCTAGTTCTAGTGGGTTCATGCAAGCTACAAATAATGTTGTCTAGGGGATGATATCTAAGCATTCTAATATTGGTTAGAGTGTTACCTTCATTGGTAGTTGTGAGTTCTTGCCCACTTGACTCACCTAGAATCTCATTTAGTCTTGTTTCTTCTTCTTGTGGATCTTGCTGTTCTTTGGTTTTCAAGAATTCCCCATCATCCTCTTTCCTGCATGTTTTATCAATGAATTCATCAAATGTAATATGATGAGATTCTTCAACGATTTGATTTTTCACTTTGAAAACTCTATATGCTCTAGAATGACTTGAATACCCAAGAAAAATACCCAATTCACCTTTGGGTTCAAACTTATCCAAGTCTTTCTTATCATTATTAAGAATAAAGCACTTTGCACCAAATATCCTGAAATGAGCAATGCATGGTTTTTTACCTTTTAGAATTCATTAGTAGTCTTTTTGCTAGATGGCCTTACCATGGCACGATTTATGGTATAACATGAAGTGTTAACCACTTCAGCCTAAAACCTTCTAGACAATTGACTCTCCACTAGCATTGTTCTTGCCATTTCAACAAGGGTTCTATTTATTTTTTCTACCACTCCATTTTGCTCTAGCGTCCTTGGTGATGAAATATTGTGAATTATTCTTCTTTGTTGCACAAATTTTCAAAGTCAGAATTTTCGAATTCACCACCATGATCTGACATGATAGAGAGATTTGAAACTCATCATCCAACTTGACTTTCTTAAAGAATGACAAAAATTCACAAAAAGCATCACTCTTATGAGAAAGAAAGAACACCCAATTGAATCTAGAAAAATCATCCACAAATACATAACCAAATCTTTTTCTATTAAGACTAGAAATCCTAGTTGGTCCAACAAGTCCATATGAAAGAGTTCTAATGGTTAGGAAGATTGGTTTTCAGTTCTACTTTTAAATGATTTTCTTGTTTATTTGCCTTAGGTGCATGCTTTACAGCTTTTGTTGTTTTGTTTGAAAGATATTTCAGGCGAACATTTTACCATGCTGAATTTAACTAGCTTATACAACACATTGTAGCTAGTATGTCCTAGCCTACGATGCCAAAGCCAAGCCAAATCATTTTTATTAGCAGCAAGACACAAATTGTCATTTTCAGGATCATCCAAGTCAACTATGTAAAGTCAAAAATCTGCTAGATAGGGGCAAGGAGGTTGAGGACGATGACCTGGGAACTTTGCACAGAAATTGGGCTCGCCCATATGTCCATCCAGCACCGCCAGCACCGAAATCTATAATTAGAACCCTAGTACTTCACTTCGACGTGTAAACTCTGCCAGTGAATTAGAGGACTGATCTTTTGTTTTCTTGGGCTGATGTGTCATTTAGTCCTTACCCCTCTGCGTAGGGTGTCTTCAGCTTGTGCCTCCGTTGCTTATGTACTTTTTTCTTTTCATGCTTCATATATATATATAAATCTATCTAGTTGATTGCGACATCGTAGGTTCACTCTTTTGTCGTATCAGTCTAGATATCGCTTTATTTAAAAAAAAGTCAACTATGTAAACATTATTAACCCTCTTATCAGTGAATTTAATTAACAACATTTGAATTTGATTAAAAAATAATGCATGCAAGAGAGTCAAAAATTACCTTATGGCCTTTGTCACAAAGTTGACTTATGTTAAGAAGATTGTATTCCAAACCTTCCACCAAAAGTGTTAGAGTGTGGAGCCCGAACTCTCAAACATGCACTTTGCAGTTACGGATAGATCTGCGCAGTTAGGTCGCAGGGGTCTGAGGGCAGCGCCCTCTGCGGGGGGTCAAGGGGGGCAGCACCCTGATGAAGACATGTCGACACAGGTCGACATAGTCATGAGGATAGGTCGACACCCTGATGAGGATAGGTCGACATACCCAGGAATAGACAGTTTCCATTTTGTTTCTTAAGGGTATTGTTGTCTACGCAACCCTTGATGCTGATGCCCTAATCTCCCAATATATAAAGAGGGCTGATTCTCTTATACTATGTACGATCCTGACACACTCTCATAGGTTTTGCTGTTGCGGCCGTGGACGTAGGAGGCTTTACCTCCGAACCACGTAAATCTGGTGTCTTTGTGTGTTTGTGCCCTTGTTCTTCCTTCTTCTGTCTCTCCTCCGATCTCTGTGTGTGAGTCGTATGTGAGCGGGTTGCCGATCCGATTCCCAACAAAAAGCACATTATCAATTGAGTTTGAAAGATTCTTACCCACTTTTATTGTTCCAACAATCTTCCTCTTATTGTTACCTCCAAAAGTTACATGTCAAGCTTGCTTTTCCACCAATAAACATAATTTGCTCTTATCCCCCGTCATATGTCTTGAACAACCACTGTCGAGATACCACTTATTATGTATGGTTGTAAGACATTCCTCTAAAATAATTCAAACAAGAGTTTTTGAAACCCAAGTACATTTGGGTCCATTCGAATTATTTAATTCAACAACACATATAAGCATACTTTTGAGAATCCATACTTGTCTTTTGATTGTTGGTTTATTGTTGCTCTTGAAATTATTTTTTATTTTATTATTTTTCTCAAAATCAAAAGCCTTTGAAGTTTTGTTCTTTCTCCCATTGTGGAACTTGTTCATAAATTGAAATTTATTGTTCCATTGAGAAATCCAAGAATTATTACAAGTGCCAAACATCTTAGAGTTCCTTGGATGACTGGGTCTTGCAAAAGACTTAAAGTGTGTCGACACCTTGAAGAGGTTGTGTCGACCTACCCCTATCCATCCAGAAGTATCCTGAGTTCTTGCAGATGGGTGTGTCAGCCTACCATACGAGGTGCGTCGACCTGCCCAGTCATTTGAACGCTAGTAACTACTTCTGTGAGGCACATGCATCGACCTCATAAAAGTAGGGTGTCGACCTGCCTAACCATTTTTGGTCTTCACACCTGGATTGCGTCGACCATCCTTGTACATGGTGTCCATGCTGCCTTTTTCTTTTGATTTCCCATTTGTTTTGTGACATTTTTTCATTTTTTTTAATGAAGTGGATGATTTTGAACTTGATGTGGAGACAAATGTTATTGTTTTCAACCCAATTTTCTTTTCTTTGTGGGGTTAAAACCTAACCCTTTTTTGTTAAAATTCATTTTGGTTCCCAACAAAGCATCTAGATTCTCTCTTCCACTAACAACATTTTTCAAGGCCATTTGCTTATCATTTAGATCCTTCTGCAATTTTTTAGAGTCTTTTGTATTTGACTATTGACAACTTTAATGGCCTCATATTTTTCTACAACAAGTTTTATTTCACTTTCATATTTCTGCTCTTTCAGCTTTAGCTCATCAATAGCACTTTTCATTCAGATATTTCTTTTTTAAGGCATGCATTCTTTCATTCATGGTATTATCATGAACAACATTGTTGATTTTCTTCTTGAGGAGTTTATTTTCTTTACGAACAACATCATATTTATCTAGAAGTTCAGTATGCATCCTCCCAATCACTATGAGTAAAATCTTCAAAAGGAAAATGCCTCATCTTCTTCTTCTCTTTTGGCCATCAAACAAATCTTGTTGTCATTCTCTTAATCTTCAAAATTGTCTTCTTCCTCATCACTCAAGTGCTTATCATTGCCTTGGTTTTCTTCTTTTTCCACCTGGGCTGAATTTTCTTCTGTGTATTTGGGCATTCATATCTTACATGCCCTGGCTTCCTGCAATTATAACAAACAATTTTGTTAGATTTCTTGTTGTTTAATTTTGAATTGCTATTTACTTGTGGTCTTCTTTGTAAACCCATTACCTTTTCTTCTTAGGAATTTTATGAATTTCCTTGTGAGTAGAGAAAATCACCTAAATCATCTTCAGAACTTGATGATTCACCTTCATCAGATGTCTCCTTGTTACTTGGACTTATTTTGAGAGCAAGTGGTTTCTTCTTCTTCACATCTTCCTCTGTTCTTCTCAAATTTAGCTCATATGTCTTCAAAGAGCCAATCAGTTCATCAACAGAGTAGTAGTTAAATTTCTAGACTCTTCAACTATGGTGTGCTTTAGTGTGCCAAATAGGAGTTAGAGATATGAGAATCTTCCTAACAAGCTCATATTCAGTATATGTTTTACCCAAACTTTTTAGACCATTAGTCAATTGTGTTAATCTAGCATACATTTCGGAAATGGACTCATCTGATTTCATTTTGAAAGCTTCATATTCAGAAATTAACATGTTAGCTTCAGTCTCTCTTACTAGTGAAGTTCCCTCATAGATTATCTCAAGGCGATTCCACATCTCTTTAGCTGTGTGCATGAGGATACTTTTGAAAATTCTGTTGGGTGAAGGGAACACTGCATGATGTTCATGGTACTCTAGTTGGTATTCGACTTCTTGACCTGTTCTCCAGTCCACTTGTCCTCATTGTCTATAAGTTCGAATGGTTCATGGTTGACCACCCTCCAAATCTCATGATCTTGTGCTCTAAGAAATACCTGCATGCAATTCTTCTAATAAAAGTAGTTTGAGCCATCAAAATAAGGAGGCCTATTCACATAATGTCCCTCAGCTATATATCCTCTTGGATCCATTCCACCTAGTCTCTCCTAGTTGTTAAACCAAAAAGATGGAGAGCCTAGCTCTGATACCACATGTTGGTTGTGGAAATGGCTAATCTAGAGGGGGGGGGGTGAATAGATTTGCCTCTATTAAAAATCTAACAAACAGAATCAAGCTCTAGAAAAATTTGAGGAGAATGGAACAAAGCAAACTACAATTGACACACGATATTTTTAAGGTGGTTAGGCTCCTAGACTGAGACCTATGTCCACCACTCACTTCAACCAAGTGAGGCTCCTTCAACTATGAACTAGTAGTGAGAAAAACTCTCACAGAAATTGTTGATACACAACTTAACACATTCGCTGACTCACAGTTTGCAAGATCACTGACACACAACTTGGTGATCACACAGATCACACGATCCACACAAAGACCA
Source organism: Colocasia esculenta (assembly GCA_014218235.1). Lineage (NCBI taxonomy): Eukaryota > Viridiplantae > Streptophyta > Magnoliopsida > Alismatales > Araceae > Colocasia > Colocasia esculenta. The sequence continues at coordinate 29,557,839 of CM024756.1, forward strand.
AGTGTTGATCTGTACTCCCACCAATCAGTAGGAATACCCAGACGAAATTGATGAAGTTTGAAAGAAGAAAAACAATTGAATCAGATGCACAACGTGAATTGTAGTTTGTGAGAGAATAGATCAAATAATGGATCTACTATTTGTGCTTAATCTTCCTTGATCTACTCAAATCAGGTTCTGAGGCTTCAGTTCTTGAATCTTGCATCGTGCTTTAGTTCTCGAGACTTAAGTCCATCAATTCCTTGAGTCCATCGCGAGGCTGGTTGCAATTGGAATCACTTCAATCTTGAATTTCGATCCCCTGGTTTTGGAGTCGCAGAGTTGTTCTGCACAGACTTGATCTCCACACTGCTCAAGAACTTTGCATCTTTACAATTCTCTAGGAGCACTCTATCCAAAAGGGCTCTCACTCTCTTGCGTTTCTCTGATGCAGATCGCCTCGATTCCCCTAAAAGCCTCTCACGATCTCATCATATGGAATTTCCAAGTGGGCCCCACATGATCCCACAATTCTAGTAAAAAGGTGAGAATCTTTTTGCCACTAAATGACATTCCAGAAACTTCATCATCGTACCAAGATTCTTCACTGATTGTCCTTAGACCATGTGCCTAGATGTGGTCCCGAGAACTTGAAAGTTATCGCGAGAAGATATGTGTGTCGACACCATTTGATATGTGTGTTGACACATGCAGCTTGCTCCATTAGTTCCTTACAAAGCATCATAATGTGTGTCGATGTACCTTGTTCACTATGTCGACACAAATACTATTTCCTTTGCAATAGGCTTACTGGATGGGTCAGGTGCGTTGACCTCCTACTGAAGATGCGTTGACACAACTATGTTTATTCATTATTGGCTTACTGGATGGGTTGGTGCATCAACCTCCTACTGAAGATGTGTCGACACAATTGTGTGTTTATCCATTACTAGCTTACTGGATGGGCTGGTGCGTTGACCTCCTGCTGAAACTGTACACGCTTATGACCATTTTGCTTCTAGAGTTCAAGTTTTTATACATATGTCGACACACACATCGTAAGTGTGTCAACGCACAATGTTCAATTCAAGTAGAACCTTTCTTTATCTCTTTGACCTCTTTTAGGTACCTACTATAAATAAGGATTTAAAGTGTTAGTTATTGTTAGAGCCATTCAATTGGCTTATGTATCATAGTTAGACAATGTCTTAGACATCATCAAAAGAAGGGACACAACACACAGTAGCTGGCGTCATCCTTAGCAGTGTCCCCTTTGTGCTTTGGTACTCCACCCTCGGGGTATGCCCCTTAAGGGTTGTATCTTTCCCTTCTACTTGTGTTATTTGTGTTTGGGACTTGTACTAGACTTGTACTACGTACTTGTGTTTACTTTCACTTGTTCGTACATTTCTAGTGCTGTAGTTATTTATTTCTTTTACATATCCTGTTAGACTGATCATTTAACCTTTCCGGTCCTCGGATTTGTGGGTGGCGGCATCGGAAATCGGGTTCTCGGTGGGAACCGAGGTCGAGTTTCTGGGGTCGTTAGACAAAGAAGTTGGCTAGAGTATATGAAATATTTTCATTTTTCTGTACAATATCAGCTTGGAAAAGGAAATGCAGTAGCAGATGATCTTAGGAAATGTAGTACCCCATAAAATTTATTAATTAAAACTAGAGAAAATGAAAATTTGTCAATTAATAAAATCAAACTAGTTAAAAAGGTACGCATCATTATTGCATGCGTATAACTCACATAAAAATTTTGTAAAAATAATAGTTATACCTTAAATAATATTCTCTAATGACCCATTAAGAATTTGGGCATAGAAAATCATTTGGACCAAGTTTTAGAATTTATGTGACTTATTATTGAATTAGGAATAAGTCGAAAACCCATTTTATATGAACAAAGTGAATTAAAAATTAAAATAAATATGTGGGTAGACTTTAATAATGTTTGTTTTATCCCCTTATGAGAATTGAACCAATAGACAATTTTGGCCCATGAATAATTCTCTAATATAAAGGGGTAATTAAAACCCATTAAGTGAATTAAGTATAGGGGTTGTACATTGATTCATACATGGTTATTGGGCCAAAAGACTAGAGCCCAATGAGGGATGGGAGATAAATAGGATTAAATTCGTAGCTAAATTATTGGTAAATTAAAAAGGGTAAAAAAAAAAAATCCCTTTACAACTCATGTAATTATCCTAAAAAGAGTCCTAACCCTAATCTAACACAATAGAAATGAAATAGGACTCTATCCTAATCTAAAAAGGAGATTTAGTTAAGAGACAATTGGGTTAAATATAGGATACTCATATTTAAATGAGTTTAAAATGGTATAATAAAAGGAAATACTATAAAATTCGTAACTATATTATCTCCTAATTAAAAGGGGTCAATTAAAGTATTAAAATGACTCATATATATCTAGAAAAGAGACCTAGACTTATCCTAAACCCTTAGCCATGAAATTGGGGCTCTCCCCAATCCTATTAGATGGATAAAGGCTAGAAATATTGGGATAAATATGAGAATTTCAGAGTTTGATGAGACGAAGGAGTTTTTAGTGAATTGGAGACTTATATCATACAAATAACCCTCCAATTTATACCTAGCCAACCCTAGACACTTTCTGGAGCTGGGAGGACGAGGAGGAAAGGCATAGGATGTGAAGAGCAAGGAGAAGGAGGCTAGGACCAAGGGAATTTTCATCTTCTTCACACTTTCAAACCCTAAGATTTCAAAGCGCTCAAAGGTAGGCAATCTCTCAAGCTAAATCTAATTAAACTCATCCCTAGGTAGACCTTGATCCCCTCTATCAAAGCCCCATGTTTGCCCCAATTTTCGTTGTGCCATGAAGGAGTATTTCATGCTCCAATCCCTGTGCTATACATGTCCCCGAACTCACTTGTTTGCTTTCAATCCATGAATACACTTGATCTCATGCCTTGCAAATTTTATCATAGATACTACATGATGTTAGGATTTGAATGGTCCTATTTTCCCTAATTTTCATCATGTATCCTTTGAGAATTAAATAGATTTCCTATAATGTGCATGTTTTAGTTCACTGAAATGTAACCTAATTAAAGCATGTCCAATCCATGCCTATTTTCTAATTATTCGTTCCTATTGATACATCTACATATCTATTTTCGTTTAAAACTAGTTTCATGATTTTTGGACATTCCTGCGATTTTATATGGATTTTAGAATGGTCCTATATGAAGCCATGGAAGGAGGAACCGAAATCCTATTATGGGCTGTGTACCCCTTTTGGGCTCGGTCCACCTTCTAAAATCGCGACGGCCCGACCCGTCGCGATCTCAGAAGGTCACGACAGGCCTAACCGCCGCGTCATGAATGCGATGGCCCAACCCGTTGCAGTTTTCCACCACCCTCATGGGCCTAGCCCGGTTCAGCAGAACACGACCGGCCCAACTGTCGCGACTTGAAACGCGACGGGTACCCCCGTCGCGATTTCACAATTTTGGCCAGAACCTTATTTTCTCATAAACCCTTGTTAATTAGGCTATTTAATCACTTTTAAGACCTTAATTGGTACTGTTATGAACATTAACGACCTATTTATTAATAATGGGCAATATTTACATGAAATCCATTAATTAAAAGTTATGTGCACGATTATTCATGCTCTCATGATTTCTTTACACATGCACACACTAAACGTTAATATTTGCCATGAAACATTATTAAATTACTCAATAATATATCTGGTAATTAAGTATAATTATTCACTTAATCTCCTGATTATTTTAATGAACTTGTTTCCATTTTATTCGCACATTTTGTATACCGTTATCACGTCCCTCTGCCTTCGAGTACTCAAGGCACGACGGACACTTGTTTTATATACACACTTCTTTCTTGACTTGGACCACCTCTCTATTGAGAATACTCCTGACCAGACCATAGACTCCTTGTCAAGGCCTCCATAAGACTCCTTCGCTTTAGCGGACGTCCATTGCCGACGAGCGGGTTGTACCATTAAAACCCTTTACACCCTAGGGATCAGCACGATCCAACGGCCTTAGTTGTTCTCTCTTACCTTAGGATCATGTCGGACCTCTGGTCTGTGTTATGGCACGGCTAGTGGGTAGTTATGACTTCTACTGGACTACTGGCACATGACCTAGTGCTATGCAACTGTTACTATCATTTAATGATCGATGTTTTACGATTTTGATCATGTTCTCATCTACTCTCTCTATACTCTCATCTATTCACATTTTCTCTCTACACTCTCGTCTATTCGTCAATTACTCTCATCTATTCTTAGTACTTTTTTTGTCCATCCAATTGATTGTCTAAGATAAGAAACATAACTAATGCCATGCAATAGGGCCCGATCTGGTCCTGGGGGGAGCACCCGAAAAGTGCTATTTGCCCATGGGAGTTAAAATGATCAGGATGTTTGGCATACACTCACGCCATTTATACTATCAAGATTTAATCTATGACAATCAATCAATCACGTTACTATATTCTCTTGGTTGATAAAATGATCGACCAATCGTTACATGCTATCACGACTAGTGCACTTTTGTGCAACCATATACGCTATCTCGTTATATGGCCAATTTGTTATCATGCTGGTTTTGTATATATTCTTTTTGAAAGTTTCATCATTCTCTTGTTATCATGTGCTATTACTCTCGTATCTATACTTGATCATTCTCTCTAGTTATCCTGCTTTACAAGATATTAATCACTTAAAGCATGTCTGTTTACATGAGATATTAAGTCCTACTGAGCGTTATCGCTCGCCCTACACTATTGTTGTATGTATTTCAGGTAAGTCAGATGATGACCTTACACACACCAACGGGAATGGACTGGAGTGATGAGCGACCTGAAGTCATAGCGACGGAATGACCTTAGTATCATAGAGTCTAGTTAGATATTTGCTAAATTATCCTTTCCAATGTAATGACGTTATTGAGCCCTATGTTTTGGCTCAGAATTAGTGGTTGTAATAGTTTATGTGATTTATCAATAAAATGAAGGGTTTATTGCAATTATTGTACATTAGCTGCTCTGATTTTGCATTTGTATGCGCAATTTACGTTATTATACACTTTGCTCACATCTCCCCGATTTATTCCGCTGTTAAATTGGAGGGGCGTGACAAGAAACCTCCAGCTGTCATGCATGATGATTGGTGAATGGAGATTATTAGAACAATTTGCTGCATTGGATCTAAAAACTGAAATAAAAGAGGATCATGTTTTGCTAGCAGACATGAAGATACAATCAGAGATATTTTTAGAAATTAAAGATGTTGTAACTCGAATTTTCATAAATCTTAAAAAATAGAAAAATAAACTATTATCACATGTGAAAAATTATTAATGAATTTTTTAAATGTGAACTAAATAATATATTACAATGATTAATAAAGACTTTGGGTCATGTCATGCATAATTGGGGTAATAAACATTAAACCAACCTGAAGATAATTAAACTTTATAACGATAAAAGCTATTATCATATGTGAGAAACGATGAAATTTCATAAGCATGAACTAAATAATATATTGCAACAAATGATAAAGAAATTTGGGCTAATTACACGTGTTTGACTTAGCGAAGCTTTAAAAGCCGATAAACACGATAATGTCAATAATTCATTATCGCATGTGTATAACTCAAAAGACCATCAAATAAAATGTGACATTTCGGTTCAATAAAGTTTATTGGACTCAATGGGAGATAAAATAGTGAGAATAATATTTAAAATGCATACTAACCCAATACCCACTAATGGTATAGGTTAATTAAGCTTTAATTCTTATTAAATGGGCTATAAAGAGAGCCAAAACTTTAACCCAATGGGAAGCACGAATTTGTTACCACTTACCCACCTAATTGGGGTGGGATTGGTAGGAAATAGTCATAGAAGGGAGCTCTAATCATGGTAGGATTGCTAGAATCAAGATTAGGAAACTACAACTCGTTTTCATAACCCTAGCACTATAAAAAACACAATAGAGCTTCTCTTGGCTGCCCCCAAACTTCTCCAAGCCCCTCTGGATGTGGAAGGATTGGCAGAAGCAGAAGAGGACGTGGGACGACAAGATTTTGGGGAGTTCTTCATCAAAATAATGTAGTTCTTCATCCCCTTTGAAAGAGACAATCAAAGGTAGGTATTCTCGGGCTAAAGTCTAATTAAATTCTTCCATAGGTTTTTCTCCATACATATAACATGCTTATATCATTTTCCTAATTTCTATCATGCACACACTTCGAATTTAAGCCCTTAAGTTTCAGTTTCGTGCTCATACAAGATACATGTTTCATGATTTGAGAACTCTAATTCCTCAACCATACTACATGAAAATTTTACCATATCATCCCCTATGTCTTAGCAACATTTTCCCACTATTTTCCCCAAATTCCATCATGTATATACTTCAAATTTTATGTTCGTGTCCATGCAAGTTATATGTTCTGAGTTGGAACCTCTTAAATCCCTAGATCATATTGCATGGAATTTTTACTATAGCATCTCCTATGTATTAGTAACGTTTCCCCTCTATTTTCCCCAATTTTCATCATGTGGTTTGGTAGTATTTTGCCAACATCTTGCTTGTTCACATTTTTAAAGTCTTTCTTAGATCTATGTAAAATTTATTTTCTACTTGATCATATTTTAATTAAACGTCACTATAGATGCTACTACATGTCTACTGCCTAAGCACACTTTTCCCTCTAATTTTTATTAAGTAAATTAAGAGTATTTTAAGATTTATTTAAGTATAGATTTATCCCCTTTAAATACGTATGAGACTTGGATCTATTTTGGGAACAGATCTGGCCCTAAACATTGGGACAAGTCGACCTGTCGCGTTTTGATTGAGAATGCGACAACCATCTTGTTACGTTCTGATTGCGATGACTTGAGTGTCACGTTCTAATTGAGAACAAGACGGCCTTCTTGTCGCGTTATGAATCTGGGTTTCTAGCACGCATAATTTCAAGTTTATGCTTCATGGGTTGATTCTGATGGTTCCAACTCGAGTCCTTTTGAGTCTTTCTTATATTAAACAACTAATATCAAAGTTTTAATAATTTAAACATGATTTTAAATGATCCTAATATCATGATTATGATCTCAACTTGATGATCATATTCTACCTTGTTCTCTTGTCATCCTTTTGTTAAAATCTTTGACATGCAACTTGTTAAACTTGAATATCCTTATAATTCACACATGTTAGCCATTTGACTTTGATGTAGAAACTGGATTTTGTTTACTTGTACACCTTCGAATTATGTACAGCATGACACAAGCATACATGCATATACACTTTGCATGTTAGCTAACCCTTTTTCTTGACATTGGATGAACTCTCTGTCGGATATTCTTTCTGCTAACTAGTTATTCCTCTACCAAGGCATCCATAAGTCTCCTTTGATCATGGATTCCCACACGGCCAACAAGCAGGTTGTACCATTGAAGTTCCCTAGAGTTAATGCACACTTCCTTACTCATCTTGCTTTGTTGATTATGCATACTTGGAGAATATACACATTGACAAGTCATTAAATGAGATATTGAATTGAACTAAAATACGTCATTATGCTGCTCGTTTATCTCCTTAACAATCATGTTCATAATACCTTACTCTTGAATATTGCTCTTGACACAATATTCTTAGAACTGTTGGTGAACACTATTCTTGATATGATCTTACTAATATTACCAAACATCTTGACGTGACATTCTTGAACTCTTGAAATTACATTATTGGCCACCATTGAGCTATTATTGCTCATACTGTTTTGTTTTGTCTAGCGCTAAATGGGTCTTGCGACTAATACTAGACTAAAATGCATACTGACTGCTTTATGTGATCGGGTACATATAGTGTCCAAAGGGCTCCAATCTAGTCCTAGGGGCAGAGAGCCACCTTAAAATACTTGCAGGGGCTAATGACGGTGTTTGCATTTGCACTAGTTATGTCTGTTCTGATAATATTCTGTTACATTGTTGTTTGTTAATTAGGACATTCTATTTTTTTACTGTCAATCTGTATGTAGCAACTAGCTAATTTAAAATGAATAAATTAAAACCCATTAACAAAATTAAGAGATGGGCTTTATTAATGGACCACACTAGAGTTATTGAGCCAAAATAAGAGTTTAAAATGATAGAATAAAAGAAAATACTATATCAAATTCGTAACCCCATTATTTCCTAATTAAAAAGGGGTAAGTAAATCATGAATACAACTCATATATATCAAATTTGGAGTCCCAACCCTACCCCAATATGTTAGCCACGAATTGGAGTTCTATCCTAACCCAAATAGGAGATTTGGATGCTAGGAATCTAGATAAACATGAAAATTGAGAGTTAAAGGGAAGTTGGAGTTGTAATAGGAATTGACAACCCTAGATCTATAAATAAATCCCCAAACCCTTCATGGCCGACCGCTCTTCTGAGACTTATTGGATGTGGAAGGGAGGTTAAAGGAGGAGGTAACCAAGAAGAGGAGCTTTCTAGAAGATTCGCAAGTTCGTTCTTCACGTTCTAAAGCCCTAGGAGTTTACATCATCCAAAGGTAGGCAATCTCACAAGCAAAACTTAATTAATCTCGTCAATAGGTTGTTCTTGATCTCATGAACAAAAGCCCATTTCCCCCCCAAATTCTACCATGCTATTCTTGTCAATTTCATGGTTAAAGTTCTATCATGAATATGTACCCGACCCATCATGTTCACCTCAATTCTTTGTTCATATGTTGCCTCGTGATGTGAAACTTTTATATAGATACTACATGATGTCTTGAACACGTTGGTATCCTTTTCCCCAATTTCTATCATGTGTTTTATGCGAATTTCTTAACCAAGATCCCTATGTCACATATTTAGTTCGTTATGAAAGAACATGATCATACCACGCTGTAACCATGATGAAACCCTAATTGCTCTTTATTGTTTCTTCTCCTGCAAGTCTAGTTTCGTTCAGTTCAAGTGTCACAAATTTTCATCATGCATACGTTGAGATTTTTGTTGTTTATGGTCACTATGTCAAAACCCCATGGAAGCAAACTGCAATCCAAGGAGGTTTGATTTCATTTTTAGGGTCGGGCAGGAACCCTGAGATCGCAACATGTCGATACGTCGCTTTCTCATATGGGTCGCGACAAGCACCCTGTCCCATTCTAAAAGCGACAGGTACTTGTAGGTATCATTTTTCGTTCCTTTTCAAGGGGCACAAAGAACAATGGCCCACAAAGAGGGGGTGGCAAAAAAATGAAAAAGAAAAGGCGAAGTGCGTGGGTAAATGTGATGTGTGTGGATATGGAGTGGAAAGCGGGAAAATACGGAAAATAAAAAGATCGTGATCACCAGGCACGCGAGGGTGCCGAATGGAGAGATGCACCGCAAGGGGTGCGGGTGGAAGAAGTGATTGCAAGCGTACCTTTTGGAGCATGGGGAGATTGCGCGGGGGTGTGGGTCCTTTCTTCCTCTACGAGCACGGCCGGCCATGGTAGAGGGCGTTTCCTCGTTTGATTACCCTGACAAAATAGACAAAAAAGAATAAAAGGGGATTAGCTACGTGTGTGTAGTATCAATCCAAAATAAATGAAATGAAAGAATAAAGGAACACGGGGAACGACTTACCGGATGGTGGCTTTTAAACCCCTAAAGTAGGTGTGTGTGTATGTTGTATGCATGTGTGTGTGTGTATAAAAAAGAGTATAGAAGAGTCATGTGGGGCCTAGAGCGAGTGATAAAAAGAACCAATAAGGAAAGGGAGAAGGAGGTGCTTCCCCAAATGACGAATGGCGCGGCGGCGCTGCCGATTGAATGGACGGAGGAAGAGGAAATGAAGGGGAAGCACCGGGGAAGAAGGGGGTGATCCAGAATGGTGGGGAAAACTACTCTTTCAAGGCAAAAGAGGGCCATTTGTGGCGTTATGGCGCAATATGAATTTTGCCCACGGTGGAGTCGAATTCGCGTGTCTACGGCTGCCACGCCTTGGCGTCTGCTTTACAGGGGAGTGAAGCGAAGGGACACAGAGTGGAGAACAATAGAGTGAAGTGAAATGAAAGAAATGTAGTGTAGCGAAATGGAGTGTAGCGGGAGCGGACTGAAAAGTAGGCGCCAATGTGAAAAATAGACACGCATAGTCATTGGGTGACCGCCACTTGATGAGAGTCTTTCACCAACACCCAAGGAAGTCACCACCAGGAAGAAGACCTAAAGAAACAAATGTTTGGACAAAGGAAGGGGATAAGGGTAGAATGGTGCCACGTGGGGCACATAAGGAAAGAAAAGATCAACTTCCAACGTCGGGGAAGTATCTAATGACACAATCTGTTAGGTTTCACCATTAGGGGCGTCTGCCACTGCCGCAGGTGGATCTTGGGGAGAAGGAGAGATCAACTTCCAGTGAAGGAGAAGTACCTAAGAACACAATTCGTTAGGTTTCACCATTGGGCGTCTGCCGCTGCCGCAGGTGGATCTATGGGAGTAAAGGCGAAAAATAAAAAGGATAAGTCCAAACAAGGGGTTCTAAGGAAATCAGCCTGGAGGCAACATCAAAGGGAGTTGGGTACTTGACCCGGAGTGGAATATTCCAAGTTCCTTTTGGATTTGGGGCACGGATGGCTCTCAAATTGCCTTGGAAGAGTGGTTTTCCACTGTAATTTCAATATGCATGTATGCTGGGCTAAAAGAAAAACAGGTTAAAAGGAGTAGGAAATAACCAAGGATAATATTGTTACGATGGCGTTGAGTCAGGACGGGGGGTATGCATGGGTCCGTCATCCTCACGTGCCAAGCGTAACGGCCTATCTATGCGGCTAAGATCCTCTGGGATAATCATCATTTTTGTTAAAGGGGAACTCAAATCCCAGATTCCTCAGAGCCACAAGGTCCTTGGTGTGCTCTAAAGGTATACATATAGATAACTTGATGGTGGGGGTAGCAGCTGTAGCTTGATGTAGCGCCAGATGAGGTAACTCAAATCTTGCGCTCAAAACTCGTTAGCCAAGATAACACAGATATCATGGAAAAACAACATTTATAGCATGGAGCATGCATAAAGTAGTCAACAACAGATGCAGCTCAAACAATTTTGTTTTGTTAAATCATGAGGATAAGTGTCCTTTTGGCCAAGGAGTTTTGGAGTTCAAGATGGGAGGAACCCATGAAGGGGAAGAATTGCATCGATCTGACGCAGACAGGGGGCAATGTGCTTGCCTTGTGCAATACCATCGTGAATTTTTTTAGAGTTTTGGAAGTATTTAAATTTTTGTGGATTTTGGAGATATTTGAATTTTTGTTGGGTTTTTGGGAGTATTTGTTTTTTTTGTGATTTTGAAAATATTTGTTTTTTTGTGATTTTGAAAATATTTAGATTTTTGTTGGTTTTGGGAAGATTTGATTTTTTTTATAGAATTTCTGGAAGTATTTGATTTTTTTGTGGATTTTGGAAATATTCATTTGTTTTTTTAGAATTTTTTGAAATATTCGATTTTTTTTGTGATTTTGGAACATGCCATGCCTTGGCGGCGTTAGAGTTAAAGGATTGACTGGCGAGGGGTCTTCGTTACCTCCCGTTTCATTAAGGAATGCCCAGATTAGGGCGTGCATTTTAATATGAAATTTTCCCGCGGTGGAGTCGAATTCGTGTGTCTACAGTACTGTGTTGCTTTCTCTTGTCTGTCTTGAGAGGCCTTGTCGCGCTCTATGAAGTGTACGTCACATTCTGAAGGTACCCTGTTGCGACCAGTGCAAGGGTACGTCACCTTCTTAATTTTTGACCAAACCCTAATTTTCTTCTATTCTTGCCTTAAGCCCATGTATTTACTCCATGTTAAGTTCATGTTAAGTCTGAAATGCAGTAAAAGAAGTTAAATAGTCGTGAACATGTAATTGTTCTTTTAAAAGCTATGCACTTGATCTCTCGAATCCTTGATTTTTCTATCACATGCACACACAGAAAACCACCGATCTCAGACTTGCAATGTTAATAAAATGTTCCATAATACATCTAGTAATTTATTGGAATATTGAACATAAATTTCCCTATTTAAATTTATGGACATGTCTTCATTTCTATCGACATTTTGGAACACCGTTATCGGCGCTCTGCTATTCTAGAAGTCCTCTGGAATGCTGAGCCACTACTGTTTCCACACTTTCTCTTGACTTGGACAAACTCTCTATCGGATATTCCTTTTATCGGACTAGTGAATCCTTGTTCAAGGCCTCCGTAAGTCTCCTCTGACCATGGAATCCCACGTGGTCGACGAGCGGGTTGTACCATTAGCACCTATACACCCTAAGGGGTCATGCTGGACCTGTGTGTCATGCTCCAACCAGCCATAGTAATGTCTTTGACATCGCGCCGACCTTTTGACTGTGTTATTGTCTCGACCAAGTGGTAGACCGTGATATTTATCAGACTGCCAGTACCCGAAGGTACTGTAGCAACTGTTACTATTGCCTGTTTTAATGTCGTTTTACGTGCATTGACTTATAGTTCTTGTTTATTTCATATTCACTCATCTATTCACGTTCTCTCTATACTCTCATCTATTCTTCAATTACTCTCATCTATTCTTGGTACTCTCTATGGCCATTTGACTGTTTGTCTAAAAATAATAAACATAATCAATGTCTGACAATATAAGGGGGCCTGGTCTGGTCCTGGGAGGTGCACCCAAAAGTGCTAGTGCCCGCGAGAGTTAATTGACCAGAGTGTTTGACATTACACTCAAGTGGTATCTATCTCGACTATCTAATGACAATCAAAGTGCTATACTATACGCGACTCATTGTGCTATGTGCTATTTTGTGCTATTCGTATATGGACATCCTGCTTTTTGTGCTATACTTGATACGCGTGCTAATTGAACCATGTTATTCGTGCTCTATGTTGGTTAACTGCCATCGACTCCCTTAGGGAATCGCTGCCACTATGCTGTTATGTGGTAGCATAGTGACATCGAGGCTGGCAACCCAACCCCGCCACAGGGACTAACCGCCCTGTACGAAGCCCCTCATGCCGACCACAGCGTTGACGTGGTGCTTTGCGCTTCCGCCTTAAAGATTTGGCTACCGCCTTCACTACCAGCTCGAGCTTTGTGCAACGGTAAGGGGCTCGGTCCAACAAGTGTATCAGAACGAGGTTGCAGGTTCGATTCCCCCGGGTGCCGCTGGAGGGGAGTTTGTTGGTTAACTGCCATCGACTCCCTTAGGAATCGCTGCCACTATGCTGTATGGGGCAGCATAGTGACATCGGGGCTGGCAACCCAACCCGCCGCAGGGGTAAAACCCTGTGCGAAGCCTCTCATGCCGACCACAACGTTGACGTGGTGCTTTGCGCTTCCGCCTTAAAGATTTGGCTACCGCCTTCAATACCAGCTCGAGCTTTTGGTGCAACGGTAAGGGGCTTGGTCCAACACTATAGTCTCTCGACATTGCTTGATTCTCTTTGTCATTAGTTACTCTGCTCTTTAATACGTTAATCACGTAAAGCATGTCTGGCTATGAGATTTAAGACCTACTGGGCGTTATCGCTCACCCTATGTTATTTGTGATATGTTCTAAGGTGAGTCAGATGATGAAACCAACACTTATAAGGAAGGGAACGACCATGAGTGATCCAAGAGTGTCTCTAAAGTACCAGTGTTATCCTAGAAGTCTTAGCTTAGTATTTTACATTTTATTTAGTTGTAACGATGTCAAATGGACCCTAAGTAATGGCTCTGGATTAGTGAATGTAATAGACATTAGTGGAGATTATGAATGAAATATAATGATTTTGCATTATTCAATTGTCTAGTGGATTTATGTCTATTATGCGCTTTATACTCGCACTATTGCAACTACCTCATGTTCTGATATTCCACATAGGAACGTGACACTGTATTTGTTAAACTATATCCTCTATGATCTAATAATTTTGTTACTCTGCTTTGACTTGACATTACTACAAACCCACAATGTACATTTGGACTAAAACAAAATACATGCTTGTCTCGCGAAAAGTGCATACTTGATCCATGTTTGATATTTCTTGGATTGCTGGTTATATGTTACCTTCTTACTACCTTCGTGTCTACATGATATCTTGATAGCACTTAGTCATCGGTTTTATCGTACATGTAATTTAACTTGTTATGCTCATGTCTTTTTGAGTAAAATATTAATCCCTTATATCATTGCCCACACATTGAGATATAAATCCTACTGAGCGAGTGTGCTTATACTTGATTTCCCTAACATTTTTAGGTAGCGAGGATGAGGAATAAAGCTTAATGATGGGACTTGTGCACCGAGCGTGAAGTATACCTTAGAGAGTCATTATTTATTCTAATTAGTTAGTGAGAGAATGATCATCATTGTAATTTTTACCTTTCTTTTGAGAGATAGAAGGATTAGTAGTAGAGAGTTGTTCTTTTTATTTTGACACTGGAGATTTTAATATTCGTTTATAATGAATAAAGGAAGAGGTTTCGCATTGTGAGCCCTACTTGTATTAGTCATTTGTCTATGACTTCTGAATGCTCACTTGTCATGTTTCTGAATTAATTCCGTTGCTAAAATGAGAGCGTGACAAAAGAGCGACAAGAAAATCATCTTGTTTGGGTGGAAATTAAAGAGCAAATCAATGATTGGCAAGGATTTTGTCTTGATACTAATGGTATGTTATTGTTTCAAGAAAGAATATGTGTGCCAAATTACCAAGACATCAAGAGGAAATTATTAGAGGAAGATCACATATCAAGATATGCTATTCATCTAGGAGCTACCAAGATGTATGAAAACTTAAAGAGAACTTTTGGTGGCCTAATATGAAAAGAGAGATAGTTGATTATGTATATAAATGTCTGACATGTCAAAAGATAAAAGCTGAACATCAAAAGGCTAACAGGTAAATTGCAACCACTAAGGGTACTAGAATAGAAATGGGAAAGTATATGTATGGATTTTATCACTAGATTACCCAGAACAAGAAGTGGGTTTGATGCTATATGGGTTCTTGTGGATAGATCGACTAAATCAACACCCTAAGAAGGAACAAATGGTCGGTGGACATTCTAGCTGCTTTATATATCAAAGTAGTTAGACTACATGGGATACCCACAAATATTGTTTGAAATAGAGATGCCAAATTCACTTCACACTTCTGGAGGAAATTGCAAACAACTTTGGGCACAAAACTTAATTTGTGTACTGCATTCCATCCTCAAATTGATGGGTAAACAGAGAGAATCAATCAGATCATTGAAGACATATGCAAAGCTTGTATTTTAGAATTTGTAAGAGATTGGCATGAGCATTTACCTCTCATGGAATTTGCATATAATATTTACCAATCCACCATTAGATGACACCTTTTAAATCATTGTATGGAAGAGACTACAGATCTCCAATATGCTGGATTGAAACAAGAGAAAAGCAATTAATTAGGCCAGAATTAGTGCAGAATACCACTGAGATTATTCAAATAATCATAGAAAGAATGAGGGAAGCTCAGGATAGACAGAAGGTTTATGCTAACTAATTAGAATTTCAAATTAGAGATCATGTATTTCTAAAAGTCTCTCCAAAGAAAGGTTATAGAAGCTTTGGTGCTAAGGGTAAATTAAGTCCTAGATTTATTAGACCATTTAAGATATTAAATAGAGTGGGAGAGATTTCTTAATTTACCATACCTCCACCACAATAACAACCTCCACCTCCACCTAAGCCGATTGCTCAGGCTGACCTTGTCAATGTACAACCCATCCATCAAATAGCCTGGTGTTACGACGATGAGCCTTCCGAGGTCATGTTCATACGCTATTTACTTACCACTCCCTCATTACCATCCATTATCACCAAACCCTCCATTATTAAGCCTCCATCAACCATTACTACCACCATTAAACCAATCATTACACCTCTCGTTATGCCAACACCATTGGCAATTCAACCTAAGCAGGAACTCCCTACCATACCTATTACACCTCCATCAGCCATATGGCCTTCCACTCCACCATCCATATCCACCCCCATCCAATGGAGCGGGTACACTCATGAAGAGCGACAGGCAGAGTCAGCAAGAGAAGGAAGACCCGAGACCGGGCATGCTTTTTTAAGATCCAAGATTATATCCCATGCATGCCGGTCATTATCAGTATACCAGGCACATTCACTGAGAGAAAGTCCTCCCCTCCATTCTTGGCCGTCAAGAGGCCATCTAAAACTATGTGATCATCCCAGTTTCCAACTATGTTAAGCTCAATATACTTATAGGGAATTTCTCCCTCCATGCTCTCATGACCCCTCACACATTTGTTGTGAACCTTCCCACTCCTGTGAAGGGGTCAACCATTCAACTCGTTCTTACCCATTCTAAAGCCAAGTCTTTGGCACAATCAATTACCCAAGGGCATGTGCCCCTTTCTCTATCACACATTACACAATCTTTGGACACGGTCCCTTCATTGTTGCTTCCAACACTACCAGTAGAACTCCCCACTCTTTCCTTTAACTATATTCCAAGGGAGTTGCCATTATTGCTTGAAACTCCGACGAAAGTCAACAATCATCTATCATCCAATGAGATCCGTTCAAGGCATGTGAGAAGAGCAAGAAACTTCGCCCGCTAGGCACGCTATATGGGGAAGTACATGAGGGTCTGAAAGTCAACTCCCAAGTGGAAGCTAAAACACTGGGCAAGGCTAAAGACCAGGGAACCATCTCCGCCTCCCTCATCTCCATTCCAATCCTCTTTTGTGCTCATCATCACCTTCCCGTGGGTTCTCTACATTCCCTCCCCATGAGAGGTATTTTACTTCCATCTATTTTGTGATCCACTATCTTGTACTGAGCATCGCACTCCTATTTGTACTCCATATTCTCCGTCTCGTGCCCCTCATGGCACATTGTTATGTTCACGCCATTCTCCTCTCCGTGTCCCACGTGGCACACCCTATTGTTTTCACCCTCCTCATTGTGCCCCACGCGGCACGTCTCCTTCTTGTGCCCCACCTGGCACATCCCATTCTTGTGCCCCACGTGGCACGTCCCCCTCTCGTGCCCCACACAACACCCTTTTTACACCTTCCTTTTCGGCCCCTCGTGGCCCATTTTTACCTTTCTCTCCTCTAGACCCTCCGGATTATTTTCCTTTTATCGGGAACCGCACCCCTCTTCTTTTGCTCCCTCCGGTCCCCCCGGAGTCTCCAAATTATTCCCATCCTTCTCACCTTTCCATATTTGATCAGGACATCCGTCCTTTCTCCCACTATTTTCGAGGTTTTAGTCCCCACCTATCCTTTTAATTCCTGTGCAATTCTGTACATTCTTTTAAACCTCCGAGTCTCGCCCCAACGCAAGACATTCATCCTCTTTTTACCCTCTGAATTCTTATTTAAAAAAAGCTATTATATTACTTATCAGTGTCAAAAATCCATAAAAAGATGAATATTCAATATTGTCATGCTATCGTAGCACTCCTGTTATGAGAGCTCCGTGCCAAGAGTCTAAAGTTCCCTCCATTTCATTAAAGTTTGCCCTTGGCATGGGCACCTTCACACACTCCACGGCACCCTAAGTCGATTGCTTTGAAGGACACCGTCGCTATCATAGCCATGCCGGAGGCCACGAACGTCTGTTTCTTTTCTCATTCGGATGAAATATGGGAAGTAGAGGTAGTCTGGGCAAGACAACCAACCTAAAACACTCCTTGATGAGAGGATGTATAAAAAAAAAGGGCAATTAATCAAATGACCAATGAACTCCAAACTCAAATGCATGTTAAGAGCGGCAAAGTCCCCACAGAATTCAAAATGAACTTGGTCGTATGCATGCAGATCGAATCAAATCAATTAATATAATAGGGCATGACAAAAAGTGGCAAAGTCCCCGCAGGCTTTAAAATGAATCTAGTCGTACGCATGTCCCTACAAATGATGGTATGTCAATCAATTCAAACGCCCCCAATATTTAATGACACTGAATCTTCTAACGGTTGTGCCAAGGAAGGAAGTCAAATCCAACTCTCAAAACCCATATCAAGCTTATCATCTTAATCTTCTTCTCTTCTCCCTACCAGACCAAGTCCTCTGCCT
Organism: Colocasia esculenta; assembly: GCA_014218235.1. Classification (NCBI taxonomy): domain Eukaryota; kingdom Viridiplantae; phylum Streptophyta; class Magnoliopsida; order Alismatales; family Araceae; genus Colocasia; species Colocasia esculenta. Next base: position 29,575,936 of record CM024756.1, read on the forward strand.
CTCTTAGTTCTAAGGAGTAAAATCATTCAAGTGCAGGGCCGTCAAGAGACTTTCTAAATAGATATGCCAGGGTTATTGGATCATGTTGCCATTTTGAAGACTCATAAAGGAATTCTTTAACATGAATGTAGGGATTGCCCGTGCCATTATACAATCGGTACACTGGCATCTTCAAAGGATGTATATGAAATTGACGGAGAGCTAGCATGGCGGCAACGGGGTCACCTGTGGAGTTTGAGAGTTTATTGATTTGTTTCTCCATATTGTTCAATTTTGTGAGAAGAGCTTGTTGAATAGGTGGGTTTTGCCACTGGGCATGTGAGGATGTACATGAGGGAGGATGTAAATAAGTGGGCCTTTCCAAGGGTTTGTTCGTACGGACCGGAGCTCAGGAGCTCAAATGGCCAGTGGGCCATGGTGAATGATATACAGGAGGAGGTGACGAAATTGCTGGAATGTACAAGGATGGGTGCCTGGGAGAAGGAGAGGGAGGAGGAGTCACACCCTCAACCAAAAATTGAATTAGATTTAGTTGTTGAGGGGTGAGTTGATCAAGTGCATGTAGGACATTTTGTACATTGGGATCTTGGTGGGGAGAAGGCTCTCTCTGGGTTTTAATGGGAGTTGGAGTGAAATGCGAGGGTACATGAAATTGGTTAGTGTGTGGTGTGCGCACATAACCATATAAAGTTGAAGCATGCCCCTCACGGTGGTGAGATGGACGGACATTGGACTGGACAGATTGGCTGTCTAAACATATTGAATTTAACATGATGGTATTGGTCCATTTTAACAAAGCAAGCAAGCACACAAGTTGAACATGAATATGAATCAATCAATATAGTTCACACGAGTTATGATGCTTAACGCTTGTTTTTAGAAGTTTCACATTTAATTAAATGGATTGAAAGGATTTGGCGTCACTCCATGTGAGATTCTAGTTGGGTTGAGTATAGATACTTCGGGATACAACTAAAATCACCCTCACCATGCAATGGGATGTCTAACCTGGGTCAACGATATTGTAACGACCACGAGAACCCGATTTTCGCGGTCGCCGCCCACGGATCCAGGGACCCAGAAGGGCTATAACACAAGTCTAACATAATATGTAAAGGACATAAATGTCAACTACTGAACTAGGAGCACATACGCGGAAGCAGAAGGAAGAGTGAGACCGCAGTGTATCGCTCTAGGTACAGTCCCAACGCACAACGAGTACAAGTAAAGAAGGGAAGAACAGAGCCCTTTCGGGGCATACCCCGAGGGTGAAGTACAACTGGAAGGGGGTACCGCTGCTAACTATGGGGACGACGACTACCGCCCCGCCTCCTCTACCCAACACGCACTTGGCTGCTGCTAAGAAGTCTCACCTGGAAAAAGGAGGGATGAGCTTCACAACAGAAGCTCAGTAGGGACTACCAATCTCCTACTGGCTCTAACAGGCAAGAAAGAATATATAATCAAAGTAAATGACAGAAGTTAAATATATTCTAATCTACACAGGAGAATGCGGAAACAAAGATAACTAACTAGCAACGGTACAGAAAGACACTGCGGTCAGAAACTTCGTACGACCTACACGTCGTGACCACAACACGGATGGCAACATAGATAGAGGGAACCCTGCCTGGACAAGCGACACTAGCTATGGAAACCACTACCACTAGTCAACCGGTCAGGAGCGTCTACTGACGTCTTACCCTCGACCTAGGTCCAGACCTCCACATCTCATCAGAGTGGGGGCAGGAGCACAAAGTAACACAACAGTAACCGCCATAGTCTGGCCGGACTACAGTCCCACTCCTGGCCTCTCTAGGTGGTTCTAGGGCAACAAAGAGTGAGGTAGTGAGAAAAAGGACTGGCTGGCCTGCACCGACTAGAACTCTGGCCATCCTCGGTGTCCTAGACCAACCAAGATAGCTCTGCAAATGACTCGACGCCGCTGTCCTAACCACCGTTTTCCCCTCTACTCTAGAGTCTGTGACTCGAGTATGCTCATCGCCCCGAACGCTCTGTCTAAGGCGCACGAGGATGGGGGTCCCAGGTAAACGGTAACAACCTCTCTTATAGAACAAGCCCTCAGGTGCCGAGCACCAAGCAAACGACTAGTGTAAGACCGTACTAGGAAACTAGCACTAGTGCCACGGTTACAGAAAGAACTGGAAATGGCGAAGACTCCACGAGAAATGGAATTCCGCAAGACTTTCCTATCTCTGATGTTGTCGTGACGCCCTTGGCCGTCGTGACACTATCGCGATGCCAAGGCCAGTCGCGACCATGTCTCGATGCCCTAGGGCATCGCGATGATGTCTCGGTGGCCGTGCTGGTCGCGACCTCAGTCGAGAGGGGTCCCGGGACAGTCCTCCCGAGGGCCACCCCAAAACCGCACAAAACACGTCCACAGGGGGAGGGGAGCATGGGAAACATGTAGGAAAGCTTTTAAACAAGGCAAACCACCCTCACACCCCACAAAACATGCATTACAAGGAAATCTACACTTGAAGGAAACCTCACTCACCACGAGCATGGATCTCACACACCCCACGTACCTAAACCACGAAGAAACAAGGATCTCAAGGGGATGGGGAGGATGCTAGAACGAGAGGGAAAGAGGGGTCCCTACCTCCAAAAGTAGAGCCGACCCCTTCTCGCTCCTAGCACCACACGAACGTCGCCTACACGAACATGGAGTCACCTCCTCACCCAAAACACCCAAGAACTACTGGAGAAGCAAAGGGCTTAGAGGGGGAAGAAGAAGGGAGAAGAAGAAGAAAGGAAAGGGAGAGAGGGAAAAGGGTTGCCTGCCTCGGTTTTGAACCGATAGGCCTAGAGACGCGATGGGTCGGGCTGGCGAGACAACAACCTTGTCGCGACCGCCCTGTAGGTCTCCACCATGTCGCGACCGCCTACCCCGGCGCGACACAAAAAGTGGTCAAACCTCGAAGACCGGGAATACCTTAACGCGACAGACTGCCAGGTCGCGTCAACGCTGTACGTGCCTGACACCTGACAAGGTCGTTCTGACACAAAGGACAGGAGGTCAGAACGGTCAGAACAAAGTCGCATCGCCTCTAGACGCCGCGACAAGAACGCGGCACCCACCCCCGTCGCGACCATAATGTGACGGCCAGGTGTGCCACAACCAAAACCATGTCACGACCGGCTCCTCTGGTGTGACAACTTCGCGCCCAGGGGGTCCATCGTGACCATGAGGATAGGGCTAAGGGCCCGAGAGGGCCGTACCCCCTTTAAAGAATTTCATCCTCGAAATTAAGTGAAACTCAGTCTCAAAATGGAAAGCAATATAGGGGAAAATGTAACGGCCTTGGATATTTATGCCCAATAAGGCTCCATATCCAAGTCCGCCTCCCGCAATCGGACCGAAGTCTCGCAAAGGATAACGTGCACAAGTGTCCAGTAAGAATATAAAAGACAACAACAACAGTATAAGATACAAGAAAGTACATGTGCTCATACCTATAAACAATAATGTACAACTGTCTTAATACATTATTACATGTCCAATAAAAGAGTAGAACTACCTGGGGCATACCCCGAGGGAGCACAAGCTCACACAACACAACTAACTCTACTGCTGGTGGTACAAGTCTGCCAAACGCCTCCGCAAGCCATGCAAACCGGCTAACACCTGAAAAGAGCTGTAAGGGAGTGAGCCTCAACAAGTCACTGGCTCAGTAGGGACCTCCCAAAAACAACACCTGAAAGCCGAAGAGACCTCAACCCCAAAGGGTCTCACTGGCAACACTGATAGCCAAACCATATCATGCTCACAACAACCGTGACTATCAGCAACTAAACCATAATCTCACCGGCTAACATAAATCTCGGAAGATAAGAGGAACAACATGACTAGCACAGCGCCACTAGTCCGCCCAACAACTGCAAGGCCTAGGCCACATGCCTCACAGGCAAACCACTACGGCAACTGGTCGCCTAAGCTACAAGCCTCTTAGGCAACCTACCCATGTAGGGTAACAGGACTGGCATCAGCAAGCCAATCCACCACACACTTAAACCATAATCGGAAGCTTACCTGAAGAAGGGTAAAACACAACATGTGGAAGGTCACGCCACTCGACCTCCACGGAACACAAGTCCACCTCAACACCTGAAGAGGCTAGTATATGACGTACCACAACACAAAGCTACCCACGAAGGGTATAGGTATCTATTACCACGAGGTACCACCACAGAACCTCAACCACAACTACACCACCACCAAGGTGTTAGTTATGGGTGTCCTCAAGCCAATCATAACTTGTACAATTTTGTTCTTTAATAATAATAATAAGGCTGTTATATTCATTATGTGTAATTCATTTGGCGTTTCATTATGAAGTCCATGAATATGCGCAATGGATATTAATTATGATGAGATCATAACAATGTGATTAATATCCTTTAAACGTATATTCTTAATTGTTCCTAGTCGGAGGATATTCGAGAAGGACATCGAATATCCGGTTAGACTAGTACATGTGGCACCTGCTCATATGATGAGGGTGATGTTGGGTTGAGTGTGAAGACAATTCATTTCCCCTCATATTTTGATGATGACAAAGTGTGATTTTAATGCAAAATAATTGGAACATGTTAGATGCACCACACATGTTAAGACCACATTCAAAAAGCATGTTTCCAAACATATTTATCACTTATATTCATGATAAATCAATGGACTAATGATTTATATGGTTTAATTCTCAGGGACAAACATTTCTTGCAAAGGTAGTGTCGACATACCTCTCACTGGTGTCGACACAATGCTTCAAAGACAAGCAAAATGTTGAACAAATGATTAAGTAGTGTCGACACCAGATGCAGTCAGGTTGACACTAGAGAGCCTTCCCAGAAGGCCTGTTTGTCAGCTGTCTACAGCAGGTCGACACTAGATGCAGTCAGGTCGACACTAGAGAGCCTTCCCAGAAGGCCTGTTTTGAAGGTGTCTACAGTGTGTCGACACTAGACCATCTCAGGTCAACACTAGAGACCTCTCCCAGGGAAGTTTTTCTGCCAGTCTGGGATAGTGTGTCGACACTAGACCAAGTCAGGTCGACACACTCCGGAAAGTTTGTGACTTAAATCATCTCCTGGACATGTGGCACCCTAGGGACTTGGTGGATCGGCCTTGGATCATGTGCCAACGACCCCCAAGGGTACTTTTGGATATCTTGGGCTATAAATAGTCCCCCTTTGGCCATCCAACCTAAGTGAGAGCAGAAGAGAGCCTCCAATATTCTTCCAGAAGCATTTTTGGCTGCAAAGCTGTTCTCCTCCCTGTTCGTGCATCCTCTTGTGCTTCTTCTTTCCAATTCCCACATCTCCAAGCACAAGAAGGGAGATCTGATCCAAGATGGAGCAGTAGGATCAACTTCCAAGGATGCAGATCAAGTAGAAGCAGTCTTTTGTGAAGAATTCGAGGAAGATCCCAAAGATCAAATTGCAGAGCATCGACCAGGGACTTCTAGAGATCAAGCCTCTTCACAATTCGACATCTACAAGGGAGTCTTCAGAAGAACAAGGACATTTCAATCCATTTCTCATTTCCCCTTGTGTCTTCTTGGTGTTCTAGAGGTTGTGCAGTGTCTATTGCATCAATTCTCTTGAATGAGCCTTTTGAGATCAGATCTTAGCTAGAGAATCTGGATCTTGTGTGGTTGTCTAGAAAAGTGTTTGTGAGTCGTTGTACTCAGTGGTTTGTGAGCCTGTGTGCTCAGTGTTGAGTCGTCACACTCAAGTGTGGTTGAGCAATTGTGCTCAAGTGTCTAGAGTAGTCTTGCTCTAGGTGTTGTGTGAGTTGTAGAACTCATTGTGGTGGAGTTGTCAAGCTCCAGTGTGTGTGTATCCAAGTTGATAGTGGATCCTCACTATGTGAGGGGTGGATGTAGAAATCACATGGTGTGATTTCCGAACCACCTAAAAATCTCTGTGCAGTGGTTTGATTGTGGTTCGAATTTACTTTGCGTTAGATGCATGCATAGGATCTTTCGAATTCACATCTAATTAACTTGTTCACACACTCTTATTTCACAACTCACTCAATCACTCTTCAGATCTGTGAAATTCGTTTTCAAATTGTCTCTGATTCAAAGAGTTGTTCTAAATTGTTTAACATTCCGCAATAGTTGGCCTAGATCTATTCAACCCCCCCTTCTAGATCTTGTCCACATCATTTCTCGATCCTACAGGTGACTGGTCTCATAGTCACTTGTGTGGAGACACTTAGGTGAATCTGTAGGTGCTCATTAGAGAATGAGTTCACTGAACTGATCCGTTATGAATTGCTGGATGGTAATGTTACCTAACTGTCAACTAGCTACATTCATTGTCACAGTGGCGTGATTGGTCCTTAGACCTGAGACACCAAGGACACCTTGTCGGTGGACTTCTGGGTTTTGACCTTGACTTATAGATCTCTAGCCATAAGGTCTTAATCAGTTAAGTGTTCGGATCTAGCGGAATACCTTCGAAGGTGATTGTGTGGTCAATATGGGATCGCTCGCTCTCGGTAATAAGAGAGTTGATGCTCTAGGGAAAGAAGCCTGAGAGTCCCTGGCCAGGGCAAGACTACTTATCAGAAAAGGAGTTTTTCTGATATTGTTATGCGGCATCTAATCCAAGTGAGTGCGCATATTAGGGTTTGACAGTTGACCATACCCTAAGTGCACTCGGGAGCATTGTACGAGCGAAGAACTATAGTCACGTGGTAACTGTTGACAGAAAGGGTTCCTTGAATGGGTTGCTGAACCCAATGCTTTCCAGGGTCAAGTGGTGTTGCTTGGCACCCAACTTGATTGGAAGCCGGTCAATTATCGTGAGACGATAATTGATTGCGTAATTAATTAACATGAGATATTAAATTCATTACAATAAGCCAATAAAGAGTTATTGGACTTAATGGGCTGAAAACTTGACTAGCACTTGGGCCTAGAGGGTCACACGCAATAGAGTTCTGAGCAGACTGGGCAGGATGACGTTATAGACATTAACTGGTTTTTGTGAAAAACTGCAAAGTCTATATATGCACAAGGAGAGTCAAACCCTGGGCCAAAGCTCCAGGGTCCTCTCTGGCCGCCTCCTCCTCTCTCTCTCTAGGGCGCCCCCACCTCTCTCTCTGGCACATGGTAGAGCTGAGATTCGGGAGACGTGTGGAGACCGAGGAGATCCGTCTGCGTCTGGAGCTCGCGTGGATACGTCTAGAGGCCGACACTTGAACGGCTTGCAGCACCAGCGCCTCGGTGCAATCTTCTCCCAGATTTGGGAGTTTCGCAACCCCGCAAAGGTAAAGATCGGATCTTCCCGTTCGGGTTTTCTGCTTGTTCTGTTCGATTCTGACCACCGGCAACGATACCAGATTGGAGGGAATCGCGTTTCCGCTGCGCTCTGAACGATTCCTTACAGTGGTATCAGAGCCAGGTTGCTGGTTTGGTCAGAATCGACGTAGCATGAACGTTATTTTATGTGTTTTTCGTCAATTCGCGTTCTGCATGAATCGCCAAGTTTGCTGCGTTCCCAGGTCGTTCATGGGATGAACAACAGGTTCTTGATGCTTGGGAATCGTTCTTGGTATCAAGGGCTTCGTAGAGAACCCTTTGTGACGTCGTTTGACCCTCTATAGTGGTCACACGGCCGTCTGCAAGATACCGCCGCCGTTCTGATTTCTCCTCTTGGACAGTCCAAGTTTGGGACGTTTTGATCATGTCCAAGGCCGATTGGATACCTGGACAGTCCAGATGATCCAAGGAAGTCCAGGCGGCGGTGGATGGAGCACCCCCCTTTGCCAAGAGATGGCAGGGATTCGCCATCTTTGGCGTTTTTAGGGATGACCGATTTCTACAGATTTTAGGGCTTTTTCAGGATGGTTTTTTTGGGGGCGCTGGCGCCGCCGGCCACCGACGGCGCTGTTGGCGGCCGCCGGTGGAGGCGCAGTGGCCGGCGGGGTCACCCCGCTCCGACCTTGCGTCGGGGGCGGCGGTGGCTAGAGTTTCACCCTAGCCCCCCCCCCGTTCGGGTAGAAGGGGTGACCCGCACGGCCCCTTCGCGGGTCGCGTGCGGGTCCGCCCGCGGGTAAGTCGCGGGCGGACCCCCCGAGTCCCGAGCGGGCAGATCCGGCCCGCTGGATCCGACCGGCCCAAAACACATTTTTTAAGTTTTTACAATGGTTTTTTAAATTGTTTAAAAGCCAGAAAAAATTCTTAAAAAATTCTAAAAATTCTGAAAATTAGTTTTAAGAGTTTTAAAATTGTTTTAGCTCTCAGTAAATTAATTTTCAGACACATAACCCCAGTTTAATTAGTTTAAGGAAATTCTAAAATCATTTTAGTTATTTCCTTTCATCTAATTAATGCATGTTAATTAATTTAAGAATGTGATTCTTATTAAATTAATTAACAGTAAATTTTGGCGGATTCATGTAGCAACGATGAATGGCGTTTATCTAATGTTGATAAGATGTTATCCATGTTAGCTAAATTGTTTAGTTAAATGTTTTTCAAAATATAATTAGTATATTTTTGAAATAAAAGTTATTTCAAAAGTAATTATGTGATAATTGCTTGTTGATGCATGTGATGTGTTGATGTGTGGATGGATGATCATGGACCTAGATTTCATGTGATGATGGTTATGGTTAATAGTATGTGATGTGATTATGAGGACTGCGTGCCTCCCTCTCTCCCTCTATTAAATCTGGGTTGTACATTCTATCTCCCTTCTGTTGTGTACTCCCCTTGACTTGTTTAAGGTTTCTTACTATTATCTGATGTATATTTATGGGCCTGCGAGTCCAATTTAAATGATACTTGTAATATTAAGAAACAGATTGGCGGAGATGGAGGAGAGTACCATGCAAGGCCTTCCTGGAGATAGAGTCACATCAAGCAAGTGCATATGATGCGGGGCTGCCATATGTTTGCCATAAATGTGGATTACCAACTGGCTCTGGTAATGCCACTCTAGATTAAAGTCCATGATCATCCATCATTTTTCTTTATATATGTGATATGTGTGGAATGTGCTATGATATATATAATTAAATATATATGATATTCCAAATTCTATATATCAATAGCACGCAGATATTGAGACCAAGATAAAATATGATAAAATCCCTCCTCGTTTAAACTTTAAGCCGTAACATAATCATTTAGAATGAATTACGTGGCCCTCCATCATTATAGTTTTAGGATTGCCATTAGATCGGTCAAGTTTGTTGTGCTATCCACAAGGCTTGCCAAACCTGATGACAGACTAAAACTATGGCATGGTGATGCTTTAAACGGGGTAGAGGAACGGTGTAGCTTTGTTGTGCTATCCACAAGGGCTACATCCGAATCTATGCTCGTTACGTAATGATGGTATTGCTTAGACCGGATTTAATGGCTTGTTGTGCTATCCACAAGGTCATTAAAGTTTAGGGGCCGAAATAAGATCGGATATTGCAAGAGTTGCAAGTGTCAAGAGTTGACCGCTTTCAGATCATAGTATGGTTTGTTGTGCTATCCACAAGATCATGCAATGAGTCTGTAAGATTCCGATCCCCACTAGGAGACTGTCGGCATCTCCCATTCTGTATATTTGAGGGTTATACAGTCTGTCAGAAAATAGTGGGAGCTAATCTTGATTAAAGTCCTAATCTAGATTTAATTATTATTATGAACATCTGCTAATTGTGTTTACATTTCCTTTATAGGCAAAAATATTGTCGAGTAACCCACTCTGAGGCATACTGGATGCTAACAAATTGACAGGCCCAAACTACTCGGATTGGGTCAGGAACCTGAAGATTGTCCTCAGGTCTGAGCGCATTGCCTATGTCCTGGAGGGTGAGATCCCTGCTGAACCACCCCTAGATGCACCTGAAGAGGAAACGCTTGAATTTGCGAAGTGGAAGGAGGATTCCACTCTGGCACAATAATACATGCTTGCCTCAATGAGTAATGAGTTGCAAAGGCAGCATGAGAATATGGATGCTAGATCTATCATGCAGCACTTGCAGGAGCTCTTTTAAGAGCAGAGCAGGGTAGAGAGATATGAGATATCCAAAGCCCTGTTCAGAGCTCGCATGGCAGAGGGGTCTTCAATACAGACTCATGTGCTGAACATGATAGAGTGGATTGAGAGGCTCGAGGGGCTTGGTTTTCCTCTTGACAAGGAACTGAGCACGGACCTCATTCTCCAGTCACTTCCAGATTCATATTCCCAGTTCATTGTGAACTTACAATGAACAAGATTGAGGTGAGTTTAGCTAAGATGCTGAACATACTGAAGACTGCTGTGTTGCCCAGTTGACGAGCCCAGAGGGGGGCGGGGGGGTGAATGGGTCTTTAAAAATAATCTAGAAGATACATGTAACTAGAAACATTCACACAAACGTTCTTCGAAGTAGATTAGTGACAATCAGTTTAAATAACAAACACACAAAGAAGACAATCACACAACACAAGGATATCCTGGTTCGGACCTCCTTTCCTTAGGAGTCCTACGTCCAATCCCTGAGCAACAACTCAGGATTTCACTAACTAGGGTACAGTCCCCTAAGGACGCTACAACACCCAGCTCAGCTGGTCTTCCTTCACACCGAAGGGAACAACACCCTGGATAACACAGGTCTTCCTTCACACCGAAGGGAATAACACCCTGGATACCACCAGGTCTTCCTTCACAACCGAAGGGAATAACACAGAGAAAATGAATGACTTTCAAGCCCCTAGATCAAGATTTTGACAAGAAAGGATCTGAAGCAACTAGAACTGAGAGCAAAGAGATTTGAACAAGGCACACTCTCAGAACTACACGAGCTCTCTCAAGATTTTTCACAAGCTAGTGGAGAGCAAAAGAGCAAAAGCTAAGAGGAATGAAAGTTCTTGGCTCTGGACTTTCTTCAGAAGAATTTGAATGCTTGAATGCGCAATCTCTACTTCTTCTGTTCTTCTGACTTGAATTTATAACTTCAATTTTGAAATGTAGACGTTGAAGTGTCCGTTGTCTCTCTTTTGAGTAGTCGTTAGACTGAATGACATCTGGAGTCTTAGAAGCTTCCAGTCAACAGTCTTTTGATCACTTGAGCACGCAAAGAGATGAGATCTTCATAAATATCCGTTGGCTTCTATTTGTTTAACGTTGTACTACGAAGCTAGATCAGATGTCTGCACAAATGTCAATCTCAAATAGCAGACAACTAGGCTGTCTCTGATGTCAGTCAACGTCAGTGGCAAGAGACATGACAATAGTAATGCCAAATAGCTTAAGCCTAAAAGACGTTATCAGAGTAGGCATGATAAAGGATGATATGGTCTGCATGCATGCAGATATATGTTCAGATCTCATAAATGCAAAAGCGTCAGAGAGATGTCCACGTGGACTTTGACTATTCAACGCTTTTAAGATGAATAAGATATCAAGTCAATATGAATCGATGACTTTATGACTTATGAAATCGTTATGAATAAGTCAGGTTGACCAAGTCGTTGTGACACAGAAGAAATCGTTGTGAGATACAAATCGTTGTGTTTCTGAAGAAATCGATATGAAACGCTTAACAAATCGTTATGAGATGCAAGTCGTTATGTTTCTGAAGAAATCGATATGAAACACTTAACAAATCATTATGGCGAGCAAGTCGTTGTGAGTTCTAAAGAAGTCGTTATGATAGCTTAAAGAATCGTTACGGCGAGCAAGTCGTTGCGAGTTCTAAAGAAGTCGTTATGATAACTTAAAGAATCGTTACGGCGAGCAAGTCGTTGCGAGTTCTAAAGAAGTCGTTATGATAACTTAAAGAATCGTTACGGCGAGCAAGTCGTTGCGAGTTCTAAAGAAGTCGTTATGATAACTTACAGAATCGTTACGGCGAGCAAGTCGTTGCGAGTTCTAAAGAAGTCGTTATGATAACTTACAGAATCGTTACGGCGAGCAAGTCGTTGCGAGTTCTAAAGAAATCGTTATGATAACTTATAGAATCGTTACGGCGAGCAAGTCGTTGCGAGTTCTAAAGAAATCGTTATGATAACTTATAGAATCGTTATGGCGAGCAAGTCGTTGCGAGTTGTAAAGAAATCGTTATGATAACTTATAGAATCGTTATGACAGGCAAGTCGTTACGCTTTCTGAAGAAATCGTTGCGATGACTTATAGAATCGTTATGACAGGCATGTCGTTACGCTTTCTGAAGAAATCGTTGCGATGACTTATAGAATCGTTATGATAGGCAAGTCGTTACGGGTTCTAAAGAAATCGTTACGATCATTTAGAATCGTTGTGGCATCGACTTGTTTGAAACAACATGACTTTTCAGCCAGAAGGGAAATCATTATAATAATTCTATTGAAATCGATATGCTTATAAGGAAATCGTTCTGGACTTAGAGAAATAATATGTTGAAGAGATTAAAGCTTCAGAGAAGTAATGCATACCTTTTGTGAGCTTGTTGACCTTGGTGTTTTTCCTGTACTTTAAGACTTATGAAATATTCATTAGATATAATTGATAAGCTCTTGTTTGGTTTTGTTAATCATCAAAATATATGTATATGTAATTAATTAAAATTACATGGGGACAGACTGATCATCAATCTCCTCCTTTTTGGTGATGACAAAACTGAACAATAAGCATGGATAAAAGTATCTGAAATTAGTTGTAAAGAAATGATATGCTAAGTTTCTAAGCAAAATTTAAAATTTCAGACATGCTAAGTATTTTCTCCCCCTTTTAGTCATTAAGCAAAAAGATAATCTTCGACAAAGAAAGAAGAGAGATAGAGTATACACAGAAGGTCATGTCATTAACTGTGTGGGGGTACAGGTAAATAGAAGGCAGGAGACAATAGAGAGGCAAAATGGGAGATGGTTTCCCATGCTGAGCTTCCTGTTCTTCAGAATGAGTTTTAAAAACTCCAAAAGACAAAGAGTAAGACGGTCCCATGGTGGAAGCCATCCGTTTGAGATGAAGATCTAGGTGCTGATAGAGAAGATCAGCATATGCATTCTTGTCCATGTTTATCTTGAGAAATCGACGAGTGCCAAAGCTGGCACAGGTGAGGAATTGGTCCATGGTGACAGGGTAGTGGTTGTGGTTATCTCTGAGAGCTTGTGCATAGCCACATACACTTTGTATCTTTCCTCCCAGACCTTGAAGGGGTCATCAAAGATGAATGGAGTTCATATCTAGGAAAGTAGCTGGAGAGAATGGCTGGTTTGCCTTCCATGGCCTGAGCTTCATTGATTTCAACAGCTGCTGAGCTGACAGGGCGTAGAACTTGGACCATTCAAAAGATGTGAGTCTTTCACATTCAGACAGAATAGGGGCTAGAACTTCAGCACTTACATGCCCCTGGTGATATTCCCTAAATAGGAATCTAGGAAAGGCAACCCGGCAGCCTTTCTGCACTTTAATTCTGCCCATTACTCTGGAAACCGTTCAAAGATAATGGCCTACTGAGGACTCTATGACAAGGAAATGGATTTGCGGAAGAGCTATTTTTTTGGTACTTGAAGGGTAGCAAAATCTGAAGGATCGAAATGAATGTGTGGAAAAGATCTAGAAGGGGGGGGGGGGATGAATAGATCTTAGCCACTTTTGCGGAATCTTAAGCAATTTGAAAACTATTTAGAATCAAAGCAATGTTATCAGTGAAAAACTACAGATCTGATTAAATTTGAGTGAGTTGAAAAACTTAGATGTGAAGCAAGTTGATTAAGTGAATTAAAAACGAATCCTATGAAAGCATCTAGCGGATGAATCAATCAAACCACAGAAGACAAATGCACAAGGATTTTTAGGTGGTTCGGAAATCACCCAAGTGATTCCTACATCCACCCCTCACAACCCGTGAGGCTTCACTAACACAACTGGGCTACATACCAAAGGAGCCTAACAACTCCAACACTTCAGAGCATACAACTCACACAACCTCTAGAGCAAGACTACTCTAGAAACACAGAGCAAGACTGCTCAAACCAACCCTGAGCTTACAACTCAAACTGAGCTCGACGGCTCACAACACCTGAGCACAATGCTCACACTGAAACTGCTAGACACCAACTTAAGACTAAGATCCTCTAGCAACAGATCTAGTCGAAGTTTGAGAACTCTAAAGAGAGTTATGCAGAAGCACTTGCATAATCTCAAAAGATATCTCAGAAGAACAGAAGAAAAGGTAAATTGAATTGAAATGCTTCGTTCTTCAGTGTACTCCCTTGTAGAAGCTTGAATTGAGAAGGAACTTGTGAAGCTTGAAGTCCAAGTCGATGCTCTGCAATCTGAGAAATTGGATCTTCCTCGAATTCTTCACCAAGAAATCTTCTACAGGATCTGCCTCCTTGGAATGCTTCAGAGAAGTCTTCAGGAATCAAGTTCCAATTCCCACACCTTGAATTGGTGGGAATTGGTCTTCTGGAAGCACTTGGAGAGCAGGGGAAGGAGACACGAGCTCTTCTTGGCCGCCAGGAGCTTCTTGGAGGCTCTGAGAGAGTTGGGTCCTTCTCACTTGTGAATGCTGGCTGAAAAGACACTTTATATCCTTAGGATTCCAAAGATACCCTTTTGGGGTACAAGGGCACGCTTTCCTAGGAAGATTCTGATCGCCCTAGAGGGACACGTGGCAGCCATCAACTTTAGGATGAAAAGTTTCCGTAGTGTGTCGACCTGCCCTGGTGGTAGTGTCGACACACTGTCCAGAATATGTAGAAGGCTGTTATGGGAAGAGGATCCCGTGTCGACCTGCTCTGAGAGTGTGTCGACCTGCTATCCCAAATCTGCAAACTAGCTGTTCTGGGAACTGGGTCTAGTGTCGACCTGCTCTGAGAGTGTGTCGACCTGCTGACCCAATTCTTCAAACTGGCTGTTCTGGAAACGGGATCTAGTGTCGACCTGCTCTGAGAGTGTGTCGACCTGGGTAGGCTTGATTTCTGAAAAACTGCCACTCGTGTCGACACACTCTTGACATGTGTCGACACAGTCTCAACATTTTTACACATTTTGCCTTTGAATATGTGTTGATGTGTCGACACCATTGATGGGTGTGTCGACTCATCTTTTGCATAAAAATGTTTGTACCTGAAAAATAAACACATATATCATTAGTTAAATGATTTGTCATGACCATAAATGATAAATGTGGTTGAAAAATACTTTTTGAACATGAATTTCAGGTATGATGTTTTTGACATGTTTCAATTAAATTGCTTTAAGAACACTTCTTGTCATCATCAAAATAGGAGGGAAATGATATGAATTTGCATTCAACCCAACAATCTCCCCTTTTTGATGATGGCAACATTAAATCCATATTTCAATGTGGTTTTGATGAAGTGTGATTTTAAGCAATTTTTGATTGTTAAATTTTGTTTTCCTTTTGTTCATACTTATCAAGGACCTTTTGATGTTGTTCAGTACAGTTGATGATGTGTTTGTGAGATACAGTGTTACTTGAAATTAGAAATTTTGTGCATACAAGTCAAACAATTGGACAGGTATTCAAACACAAAGACAAGGATTTGCATTCAGAATCACAATACTTTGCATTGAAGCCAAAACAACCATTTCATTTCATTCAAAAGATCATTACATCAAAATATTACATTCAAGTCATTCATTCTTCTCCCCCTTTGCCATTATCAAAATAAATGTACATTAGGTAGAAGATGGAGGAGGAGGAGGAATGGAGCAAGAAGAAGTTCAATGTCTGACAGTCTTTTCTCCATGAAGTTCAGGCTAGACTTGATTTGATCTTGAATGGTTATCATTTTTGTGCTCAAAAAGTGTTCCATTCGATCTGAATTTTCTAGCAAAGTGGCCTGAAGTCTGGTTAGATCAGCTGCACTGTGTTGTGAGGAAGATGATGAGCCAGCTGACCAACCAGGTCTCTGCATTATCTTGAACTCCTTGGTCAAATCTGTAAGCTGCCTGTCAATGTGCTCATTGAAGTTCCTCATACTTTCTAAATCATCCACAAAATGAGCAAATGACAATCTGGTGCTGGAAATCTCATGTAATGTTTGTTGGTGTTGAAGACATCTGCTTGGGAATTTGCCAAAATTCCTGAAGAACTTTCTCCAACTTGTCCTGATGCTCTTTTAGCTCAATATAGGAATCTCCCAGAGTGCCTATAAGTCTGTTAAATCGCTGAGCTGCATAATCTGAAGCTGCCTTCTGCTCAATAAATTTTGCTGATACTGTGTTCTCTAGTCTTTGAACTCTCAATTCAAATTGGTCTGACATTGTTTGAATGGTGGAGTTCAATGTATCAAATTTGGCATTGAGGAAAGAGAACAATTCTGGTAGAATTGAGGACCCACCAGAAGAAGTGGAAGATTGGAATGTAGAGGGGAAATGTGGAGGTTCAAAAGTATGTGGCAAGGAAGAGGAAGGATCATCCTGAGGTGGAATAGGGGTTTCAAGCTGAATGCCACCTTCAGGAGGGATATGAGGCTGGTCCTCATCCATTAGAGGCTGATCCTCTGGCAAGTGAACTTGTTCCTCTTGAACTTGAGGCTGGCCCTCATGAGGTGGAGGCTGATCCTCCTGATTTTGGTCTCCTTGAGCTGGGGAGGCTGGTCCTCTTGTGCTTGGGGCTGATCCCCTTGAACCTGAGGCTGGTCCTCCTGAGCTTGAGGGGCCTCAACCACAATTGGTCCTCTTCTAATCTGATTTCCTCCTAATCTAAATCCCATAAACTTCTGGATATCTTAAAAGTGTAGATGTTTGACTTGGGAATGGATTGGGATTTTTCATTTTCCAATGGCACACCAAAGTGCTTGAACACTGAGGTCAGATGTGCTCCATAAGGTAGTGATCTCTTTAGGTCTGTCCTTGTTGTTTCAGCTATGATTTGATAGAGAATCACATGGAGGTTGATCTTGATGTCTTTCACCATGCAATAGAGGATGAACCTCTGAATGTCTGTCAACCTATCCCTCCCACCACCTTGAGGGGTAATTATGGTGGTCAAAATGTGGTGGATGACCCTTAACACAGGTGGGAAGGTATTTGCATTGAACCTGGTTACATAGGTCTATTTGGGATCTGATTCATCTGCAGGAAGGCCTGTCAAGATGGAGTATGCTTCATGTAAATCAAATTCAAACTCATGGTAGTCTGCCCCTTCATCTGGTACTTTGAAAATGGAGGCAGCTATACAGTAGGCATGTCTATGGCTATTCCCTTGACTTTGGATTCATACCCTTCGTCTGTGCAAGTGAGGTTCTTGTAGACTCTCTAACTAGTCTTGGATAGCAGACTTGAAATTCAGAAATAAAGGGTATCCAAGATTGAAAGGAAAAGTAGGTTTGAATTTCAGGAAGGGAGTCTGCTAGTTGGATGTCTGAAAGGTCTAGTATTCTTGGCTTCAAAATCAACTTGGATGCACTTACGGATTTTGAGGGAATATCCTCTTGAGACTCAGAAGAAGAAGAGGAAGATGATTCCTCAAGATGGTCAGAGGAATCGCCCGAAATCTCTGGTCTAGGGTTTGAAACATTACCACCTCTGCCTGAAGTGGAGGTCCTGCCACGCTTGGAAGCCCTCAGAGGTGCAGAAGAAGAGGCAGGATCATTCTCCTCTTTGTTCTTCTTTCCATCTGATCAACCGGAACCTGTGCCGGAACTGGCCTTGAAGAGGCCGCTGATCTTGCGCCACGGCGGGGACCCAACTTGCGGACCATGGTGCAAGAGGAGTGGAATTAGGAGAGGAAATGGGAAGAATGGAGAGATGATGGAAGGGGGATGAGAGCTAGAGAGAATTTGAGAGGAATTCTTGCGGAAAGGAGTGGAAATGAGGCCGTCGGGTCGACTGACGCCCAAAAAGAGATGCAGTGGTACAGCCCGCAGGAACAACAAGGGTTTAAGTGAACCCGAAAGGTTTGAAAGGGTCTGGCAAGAAGGCAGTGTCGACACATGAGGAAGGGTGTGTCGACCTGACTGGGGTTTGAGAGAAGTTTTTGAATCTTTGAGAGGAAATTTTTGAAAAATTTGGGGACATCTTTATAATGATAAATAATGAGAGGAATATCATTTCAAGGATTTTTAAGAGGCCTAAAAATTCATTTGTTGTAATTTGCAAAAATTCATCACGTTCAAGTGTTTCAAACAATTTCCAACAGGATATTAGCATTCCAAGACTTGAATCAACAAAATGATAAATGAGGGATATAATGTATCTAACAATCAATCAAAAAACTACCATATTTCTCATTTTCAAGAATTAAAGATGTCATCTAGACTAAATACAGTTGTGTTGAAAGTAAAACACAAACTTAAGAACAACTTGATGAAGGAGGAAGATGATTCTTTCTAAAAATCTCCAATAACTTTCATATTTTTGTTCTTTTAACAAACTATCAAATGATATAAATCTCTTTCACTCAAGTACTAGTGCTTTTTACACACCATAGTCCCTGGATACTTAAGATTTAATCATTGTCAAGTCTCAAGGGGTAAATGATGACCTTTTGACATGAAAATATACGTTTGGTAGACGCCAATATTTCCAGTTACTCAGTCATCATCAAAAAGCATAGCACATAATTGCTTAAATTGAAGTTATTTTCAATTTGGATCCCCTTTGAACAGAGTTAGCAATAATGCCTCATGACATACATAAACACTTCATTCATTGTGAAGTGTGCAGTTTCTCAGCACAGATGCCATTGCTCTGTTGGATTTTATAAGATTTTGGAGAGTTTGTGAGATAGAATTCAAATACATCCAGTCATCAGTTGCAAACAGGAAATGTTTTAAGTTCAAGGCACAAATTGTCATTTAGTTAGGAAGAGATCTGAAGTTCTGTGGATGAGAGACATAGTTGTAAGTTGATTAAAAAAAAATAATATATCACTCAAGGTTCATTTTGAGACTCTAGACTTTAGAATGAGGACATCATGAAGGAATTGATGAAATGCAAGAAGGGTTTTGAGATTTGCAAAAAGATGACTTGTGAATTTTCTAGCTCCCCCTGAGATGATGATTTCAACCATTTTCATCAAAATAAAGATATGCAATTTTGAAATCAGAAAGAGATTTCTTCTTGGACAACAAGAACTTCTCCTCACCAATTGCATATTCATTTCTTGGTACTTGGCGGAGATAAGCTCTCACGCATAGTGAAAGTATCCAGACAAGCATAACCTGTCCTTCTCCAAGTCACCATTTGATATACCAAGAGATTTCAATACAATAAGAGTTGAAGAATTTATTGCCAAAAGGAAATGGAAGTGAAAACTGTGCAAGTTTTGAATCAGAAAAGAAATTCTCTTTGAACAATAAAAGCTCCCCCTCAACTTGCATATTAACTTCTTAGTACTTGGCGGAGATATGTCTCACGCATAGTGAAAGTGTCCAGACAGCATAACCTGTCCTTCTCCAAGTCACTATTTGATATACCAAGAAGTTTCAACACAATCAGAAGTGGAGAATTTATTGTAAAAAGGGAAATGGATTGAAAGTGAGAGAGATATGAGCAATGTAGCTTGAGGAAGCAAGGAGTTATGAAATGCAAGGAACTCCCCCTTAGACAATGCATAGCACTCAACCAAACCTTAAGAGAGATCAAGAAGGTGGACATTTACAAAGACCAAGTTCTCTCCTTAATGATGAAAAATCTGTTTTCAGGAAGGGGTTTAGTGAATATGTCTGCAATTTGTTTTTCAGTTTCAATAAAAAAGGAGTTCAAAAGATTTCTTTGCCCTCATCTCTCAAGAAAATGATGCCTAATTTCAATGTGTTTTGTTCTGGAGTGCTGAATGGGGTTTTTAAACAAATTTATGGCACTGTGTTATCACATAGGTGGGCACACACCCTAAATCTTGGTTGTAATCAAGAAGTTGATGTTTCACCAGAGGATCTGAGTTCCACATCTACCTGCAGCAACATATTCAGCCTCTGCTGTTGACAGAGCAACTGAATGTTGCTTCTTAGAAGCCCAAGAAATAAGGCACCCACCTAGAAATACACACAAAGCCACTTGTGCCTTTTCTATCTAACTTGCACCCAGCATAATCAACATCACAATAGGCAAACAATTCTAACTTGCAACAGCAGGATACCAATTCCTAAGTCACATGTTCCAACAAGATATTTAAAAATTCTTTTCACAGCAAGCATATGACTTTCTTTAGGATTAGATTGGAATCTAGCACATAAGCACACACAAAACTGAATATCAGGTCTAGAAGTAGTAAGGTAGAGCAGAGAGCCAATCATACCTCTGTAGGTCTTTGGATCAACTGACTTACCAGATGGATCTTCTTCTAGCTTAACATTTATTGCAATGGGTGTGCTGGAGTGTTTAAGGTTCTGAAAGTCAAACCTTTTTAGTAGCTCCTTGACATATTTGGTTTGACTAATGAAGATTCCTTCAGTTGTTTGGTTCACTGCAATCCCAAAAAGAATGTTAATATCCCCATTAAGCTCATTCAAATTCATTCTTCATTTGATTTGAAAATTCAGTGCAAAGGCCTTATTAGTGATCCAAATATTATGTCATCAACATAAATTGGACAACAATTATTTGATTTTACTATTTTTGTGAACAATGTTTGATCAACATTACCTCTGGAATATCCTTTCTCAAGTAAAAAGGAACTCAAACGATCATACCAAGCTCTTGGAGCTTGTTTAAGACCATAGAGTGCCTTATTAAGCTTGAAAACATGGTTAGGATATTTTTCATTTTCAAATCCAGGAGGTTGTTCAACAAAATATTTCCTTTATATATCCATTTAGAAATTACTTTTGACATCCATTTGAAAGACTTTGAATTTCAGAGGATGCAAAAGCAAGGAAAATTCTCACAGCTTCTAGTCTAGCTACAGGGGCATAAGATTCTTCAAAGTCAATCCAAATTCTTGGTTATACCCCTTTGCAACTAGCCTAGCTTTGTTTCTTATTACTTAACCAGCTTCATTCAATTTATTTCTGAAAACCCATCTAATGCCAATCACAGTTTGGTCACTAGGTCTAGGCACTAATTCCCACACTTGATTCTTTCAAATTGATGAAGTTCATCATGCATAGCATTAATCCAATCAGATGGATAAGGCTTCATCAATTGACTTGGGTTCAATTTGGGAAATTAGAGCTAGTGAGTCTCTTCAATGTTTTGCAGAAGGATGATCTGGTCCTAACTCTATCATTTAAGTTGC